>BRZM01000002.1:493455-1093455 GCA_033238685.1 Lates japonicus | reverse complement strand
CACATTAACATGTATGCTTTCTGAACCACACGCTGTCAAATGGGGCAAATTCCAACAGAGGGCAACGGCGGAGAAAGTCTTAACTCCTTCAACTCTACTGTACAACACTTCACCTGTGATGCCTGAGGGATCGTGTAGTAGATAAGGGATAAGACAAATGGAAAGATAAGAGTTAGTTAGAGAAATTTGTGCTTGTGGTTCGTTGGTTTTTCTTTATAAACATTATTACGGATGATTTTTTTAAAATTAGAGTTTATCTTATCGTTCACTTCCCTGCTCATGTAGTGTGTGAAAACATGACATTTTCACACAAAAGAAAGTAAACGTCACATGATTTGAATCATTTTAAAGGAAAACACAGGTATTGTTTAACACAGGCCTTATTTTCCTGTGATAATGTGACTGAGTCATTTAAGTAATTTTACGGTACATAACACAGGAGTTGCTGTAATACTGCTAGGTCAGTTAGAGTAAGATCCTTCTTGTTTAACCAGAAACATCATCAACAGCACCAGACTCCATTGACAAAACAGGGATTTTACTGAGCAGAACACAGGAGCTGCTGGAATAATAGTATAGTGAGTTTGTGTTATTGTGTGACTTTCATTGGTAGAAGAAGTATTCAGATAGTTTATATAAGTAAAACTACCACACAAGAACACAAACTAATTAACAGATGGAGGCAGTGGTATTCCAGTGGCTCCTGATTTTCTGCTCGGTAAAATTACTGTTTTTGCCAATGGAGTCTGGTATTGATAAAACAGCTGTTTCTGGTTAAACAAAAAGGATCTTACTCTTTAATAAAAGCTGTCTCTGTAGGAATCCTATCCATAATGTTGTCAGACACTTAGAATAACAATCTGAGTCTGTCAGTGACAAAAACAAGCACTGTAGTGGACGTACTTTGACGTGGACATTTGCCCACAGGCCTTGATAAAGATTCAGTCGTCTTGGACTGTCAGATTAATCAAAATGAGTTGTACCCCTGACATTAATTACTAACTGTGTTTACACTGCCACACTTGACATTTTTCACTATTATAGACCAACTGAAAATGAAAATAATCATTACTTCTAGTCGTAGTTCTGCCTTCCTGCCCTTTGAAAAGCTGATTCCTAATAAAGAAATATAAAGTTGTACCACATTAACCTTTAGGAGATGGCTGAAGAGTTACTCTAACAGCTCAGTTTTTCAGCAGTGAACTTAAGTCGAAGGTGTTCAGCTCAGACGGTGAAGCTATGAAGACTGAGAGAAGGTCACGCTTTCACTTAATATTCAAGTCGAGACTCTGGACTGTCTGGCTTTGCTCATCAAATTAAATTAGGAGGGCTGGCACAGCCTAAAGGATCAAATCCCAGGGTCGAGTGTCAACGAATACACCTGTCAATGCACCCTTCAGCGAGGATTCAAGGTAGAGAAAGACGGAGCGGACAGACTCCAGCTGGACTCAGTGGACGTCAGGAAGCAGAACTTACTCTTTGAGCGTCTCGAAGCCTTGCTCTTTGTACTGCAGCTCCTGCTTCATACAGGCCAGGTCCCGCTTCAGCTTGTTCACCTGGAGAAGGGAAATACAGGAAAAAACTCTAAGGAATTGAAATACTTCAAAGAATAAAGCTGGTGATGTTTAATATTTTTGTTATCACCAACAAACACCAGGAAAAGATCAAAACCAATAATGTGTTAGTCCATCTCTCAACAGTTTCTGCTTCCTACTGGAGATGCAGCTCTTTAAAAACACCTCACAAATATATATATAATTTCATTTTTTAAATTTAAATTTCAGATGATCACTATTTTCAGTGGCAGATTGATCATATTTGGTGCTCTGATGAGATTTCTGACATTAAGACAGTCTATCTGTGTAATAAAATAAAAATTAACTACATTTTATGATGTTTTTTAATAGTTTGTGGACACAATTGCAGTATAGAAACACCAAAGACATGTTTGAACCAATTCAGAGACAGTTTCTGTATCCATTTGTCTTTGAGAAGTTTATTTTTCCTCTTTAAAAACAGATTATTAACACTTATAATTACTAGATCGGACATGAAAACAGGTTTTACAGTTGCAACAGGAGGGAGAGGCTCTTACCCGACTTTTGGCTGTGGCTATTTCTGCTTTTAGGATCTCTGGGTCGTACTTGCTGGAGGAGGATGATCTAGAATTCACTGCAGAAAAGGTGAGATATGAGGAGAGAAAAGAAGTGTTAAAAAACTGCCCCCTTATATCTTTTTCTCCTTTGGTTATTTCACAGTTGTCTCAGAGAGAGACAGAATCATCGCTGTGGGGAAAAGTGTATATATATATATATATATATATATATATATATATATATATATATATGTATGTGTGTTAAATTGAAGAAATCTCCAGAGAAATATCAGCTTGTTTTTGTTCTGTCAAGGCTTAAAGAGAAAAAGAAAAGTACAGCCACACAAAGGAGAAACGTTCAGCCTTTCTGATGTCAAGGATAATTTTTCTCTTTTCTCCACAACAAGAAGGATCGTGGGTTATTCTAAATAGCTTCTATCTGAGAAAAGGATTCGACCCTGACGGCAAAAGAAACCTCTAAACACTCTGCATTCAAAGCTGTTTGCACTCAGTTGGTGACACAAATTGTTCGCCAAAAATCAGTAAACTTGAAAGTAGAGCTGGGCAATAAAACAACCTTGATCTGGGACTGCGATAAAAATCATGTCGATTAAGACGATAAAATTTGATTCTAACAACCTCTCACACCGCAGCATTAACGCAACAACAGCCAGTCAAGCAGTTTTTGGCGTGTACGTCAAAATACACGTCCATTTCCTGTCGCAAAGCATTGTTGGACCGACTGGCAGTAAAGAAAGCTACGGACAACTAAGAAACATGAGGGGAACCAGGGAGAGAAGAACTTACGTTATCCTCCAAACACAAAATTGTTGATAAGAAAGGTCACACCATGTCAATTAAGCGGGGTACACACTACAAGATAATCGATTTTCGGCCCGAATCCCCCCTCCCGATCAAAGTCAGTGAAGGCCTGATTATCTGATGATTCTAAAGGTGATCGGAAACACAATAGATCGGCATTTGATAAGTTACAACACAAGTAAATTTTTAATGTTTGATAAGTATCGAAAAACCCTCTACATCTCCATCCTCTTGTCTGGGGGTTTCTCCTCCATCTGTACTCACAGCTGGTCTGCGACGTCGACTTGTCCCTCCACGCGTCGTTCAGCTGCCGGTACTCCTGCTGCGCCAGGCGGAGCCTCTGCTCCTTCACCTGGTAGATCTCCTTCTGGGCGCTGAGGGCGTCCCGGGCCACAGCCAGGTAGTCCCGCAGCATGGCCTCCTGCTCCCGCTGCCACTGAGCCCGTGGGTCCTCCAGCTGGGTGCTCTCTGGGAGGAAGGAGGAGGAGGATTTAGCTCTAGATAAGGGAGGGTCAGATGAAGAGTCGAGCGGTACGAGTATCGGATGGTAACTCACTGGTGTTGTGGTCGACATAGTAAGCTCCAACGACGGGGTCGTACGCCTCCTCCCAACCAACCGGCAGCTCATCCCCGATACAGTCAGCAAACGTCAGAGGCTTCGTCTGCCTAAAGAAAACAGAACCAGAAAATAAGCTTTAGAGACAGAATCATAAACAGAAATATCACAGAATCAGGAACACATGTACAACAAAACATGAGAAGGAAAGTCTGCAATAAGTCAGAGAAACAAAGAGACCTAAATTAAATTAAAAATATAATAAATATGATGATGTTTTCCTAAAAAGAATGCACACTACAACTGTTACAACTACACAGGTAATAGAAATATGTGGGTAAAAAGTAGTATCGGTATCTGTGATGTCTTTGAAGCCTCTGCACACGCCCACAAGCTGTCTCACGTTTGATTAAGTATTTAAGGTGTGTGAGTATGTGCGAGACAATATAAACATTGTTGTAATAAATCAAATGATACAGCAACTGGAGTCCAAACAACCACAACATAAATCAGGTACAATAAGTAAAAATGTGATATGAAAGTGTACGACACACGATAATTAACAAGGCTTTTTACAGTTCATACCAAAATGATGTTACATGTTACACACAATTGCCTCTAACAGCCAATCCCCAATCTCCAATCCTTCCAGTAACTTTGACCTGTTGGTGGCGCTAGATTTGAAATCAGGGGATCACCAAAATCTGTAAGATTCACAATCTGGGGATCATGAATGTCTGTATAAAATTTCATGGTTATCTATTTGACAGTAGTTGAGATATTTCAGATTAAAGTGGTGCAGCAACCCACTGGCTAAAAAAATATAAATCCCTACATCATCAGCATAAAAACACACCTTATCAATCAATTGAATAAACTTATACACTTTTCTATATGACTTTCAATTCATTAAAAGTAGTTCATTAAGTGTTAACACATGATGATCATCCTTCTATAACAAAATCAAACAGTGTCCAACCCACATTAAACCCTGGTCAGAAGCAATTCTGAATAATGGACCAGACTAAAAGATGGATTTATCCCAGCTCACTGTGTTCATCTGAAAGCAGGAGGAGTAGGAGGAGGAGGAAGGGTGAGTGTGAATGTGGAGGAGGGGGGTGGGTAGTCTGGTGTTTCACTGAGTCCTCTATTCACCTCTGAGGGGGGAAAGGAGAAAAAGAGGGGGTCGCTGTGGCCGGCCACAATAGGAGGAAACCGGCCTGTAGCATTCCACAAGCAGCGCTGACACATCGCCTGGAGGTTTCTGGGGCAACCCTCGGCCTTACGGCAACTTCACTGCAGCCGTGATGGTAAAATCAGCCACTTTTACATTTATTTTGACACGACTGAGTCTGAGTGTTTCACTGGGCCAAAGATAATGAAGTTTCTAATGTGACAGCAGTGAAAATCACAGTGTAATCAAGAAAATGTGTGATACAGATTTGACTTAAAGGAATTCTTACAAGCTTCCCAAATACTAGCACTTGTAGGAGCATGAGAACAATTAACAGCACTGTTAAAAGTTGTTTAATGGTACAAAATAATAATAAAACAATGAGGATTTTTCCTGCCATTGATTGATTGTGTGCAGGGAGGTGGCAGCGACAGGAAATTTAACATTTTACGCCTGAACATGTCTGTGGCCTCAACATTTGGGATGGGGTTCAGGAGTATTTTATCAAATCTGGATCCTTTTGAGTCGAAATCAAAATATTTAATCTTTTTAAGTAGTTTGTCTGAAAACCAATTTCAACTGTTTTTAATGTAACAAAAGATAAAACTTGATATTTAAGACTCTCACTTCCTCTAAACAATGGGTAATTTTACACTGAAACCAACAGAAACTACAGAAATTATTTATCAAACCTAAACTGTCCCTAACAGGGAGAATGGAGCCTCTGTCATTCGAACACCTGTTGCTGCTTTATATAATTTTAGTTTTTCAGGTATGATATCCCTCTAACTGAGCTTAAACTGCTGGAATCAGGCCCAGCAAGTTCAAGAGTAATGCTGAACTGTAGATCAGTTAAAAAGACTTAGAGGTCATTAAAAACCAGCGTTCATCTCTGAACTTTGAAAATATCAAGAATTATGAACAGAGTTTGGTGTGTTTCTGTCAGAGCTAGTAGCAGTAAAGTGAATTATAGATTTGATAAGAGATTTTGTGAGTTTAACAAATCCAGGTATTTCACCCTCTTGGAACCAGATCCAAACAGAACCGGCTATCAGAACCCATTCCTAATCAATATAAGGCGTCTGCTAAGTAATTAAGTAGTGTAGAACTGGGTCGAAAGTAACACTTTTCACGTTTTAAAACATCATTTTAAAAGATAAAGACAGAAACAAAAACAACTCTCTCGTGCTCTATCAACAGCTATTTCATAAAAAGTAGAACAGCTTTGGAATAATTTGACTTTGAATAGTCATAGCGTGTTGTTACTTTCAACCCTCACCACTGGGACAAAAACAAAAACAAAAAAAACACATTGGTATAAACTAAAAAATTTTATATTACTCGTTTTTATAAAAAATGTCTGACAACATCCTTGTTAATATGTAATTGCAAACATATTATGCCCTTTATCTTAATAACAAAATATCAAATTTAGATTAAATGTAATCTTTAAAATACAGTACCTATAATGATCAATGTGCACTGAGCACTGATTTTTTTCATAGATCAGCCCATTGCCAACCTAACCTACATCTATACTGGAAAACTCAGACACGGCAAACTTCAGGATGTGTTAAAGTACTAAATAATCTGTCAATAGATAATTTTTATGACACATGAAACAATAAAAACAACTTGTGATTCAAAAAAATTACCACTTGAGTGAATTTGCTTTTGCAGCTGAAAACAGTTTCCCGGGTAAAACTCAGCCAGAGTTTGACGTATCCATGTGATATTTTGTGACTCCTGGTAAGAGTTGTGTTCACTTCCTGCTGACACAGTCGGACATATCAGAAAAATCCACCTGTTGCTTTTTTTAGTAATTATACACACCATTCCTCTAAGATTAATCTCCATTAATAGCAACGAATGAAAGAAACCACCACTCGCTGATTAAATCATGAGACAACAAACAGCAGAGTAAACAAAAAAGAAAGCACATCTTCTTCTGTTTGGTTTCTCATCTGCTGCCTCTTGTATTTCGTGACTACAGATGCACAGAAAACACTAAGTGCCAGTGGCGACGGCAAGGGAGAAACTGAACTGGGTCCTTTTTCAGCTGATGAATAATGAAAGGGGGCCCGGGGAGAAGATCCCCCCGAAGCTCTGCTGCTCTAAATTTAGCTCAGGAAAAGACAGGGGAGGTTTCTGCCAACTGCTGATCCCAGAAAAGGCCGGCTGGTTGGCTGGCTGGGTATCTGCATCCCATTATTTGATTCCTCTCTTCCTCTCTCTCTCTCTCCTCACCCACTAAATCCTTTCCTCTAATCGCCAGGGCCGAAGGGGGGAGTCCGCTGACCTGGAATTGCAGCGAAGGCCCAACTGGCAGCAGCAGCCAAACCTCCATTTCACTGTCAGTCATTTAATAGCCACTTGTAGTCGCTTCACTGCTTTTAGTGATGGCCGAGGGGGAAACATACAACTCACCATCCACCTAATAACAACACAAAAACCAGACCTACACAAAGAGACGTGGACTGGTGGATGTGCCTCTAATTCCCTGCCCGAGTTGAATCCTCATAATTACCTTGTTTAGTGAGAACCAGTCTGACTGCACACAGGTTTTAGTGTTTAATCCTTTTTTTGATGTGTCGTCACTTTGAAAGCTGCTGCTGCTTTAACTAAAATTAAATAAATTAATTTGACTGACTGGAAGTGGAATTAGAAAAACAGGAAAGTAAGTTAGCATGTTAGCACGTCAGAAAATACCCCACTTTTGAATTTTGGAAGAAGGTTGGGGCTCCAACTCCAACTTACGATCATTTTCCAAATCAATCGTTTGGTCAATTAAACATCAGAAAATTGTTAAAACTGCCCGAGGAGATATCGTCAAACTGCTTTGTTTCATCGACCGGGAGTCCAGAACCCAAAGATGTTCAGTCATACGAAAAGGTTTCTAACATCTCATCAACTCAAGTCCTAGTCCTAAAACAAGGAAGTAAGTTAGCATGTTAGCATGTTAGCACTTCCGGTTCCCTCGTCCCAAAGTCAGTGTGTTTCTGGTTAAATGTCTGAAATAAGGTCTGTGGTTTTAACAGCTCAAGACATTTTCTTAGGTTTTATTCATATGAAACAATATCAGCAACCCCCACTCCTGATGCTGCTCAGGTTTTATCAGCAGTCTCCAGTGCCACAACGAGTGTCTAAACAGAGATCATAGAGGTCGTGATCGTGCTAATACATGAAACCATCTACCCACCAGTCCACCTTTACAGCCCTTGGTCATATTTCACCACGCCTTCAAACTTATCACCAACTTCTATGAAGAGGCCTTTTGTAGAAGAGCCCAGACCAAATGAGTCGACCAGCAGCTTTAGTGGTGGAGACGTGCTGACGCCAAGTGGACCGGTGTAGCTATTTATGTTTCAACATTAGCTTTCACTTCCTGGCATTGACTCCACATCAGAAGCCGCGGGTGGTGTTCATCTGCAAGATTTATCTGATCAATCTAACCTGGAAGGACTGGGGAAACCCCAGTCATCGCAGTCGGCCTTCTGAAGAATCCAAACACAATGAAAAAAATCCCATTGGCTTCTTTGTGGAGGGAACCAGGCTGATGCTAACTTCAGGTCTCGACTACAGAAACACATCATCCCTCCAAAACCGATGCAAACTCTCTCCTCCAAATGTTGAACATCACGGTATCAGGGGATGAGTAAGTCCTGGCTGACTTCCACAGACAAAACCAACTGGTATCTGTGAAATCAGACTGGCATCAAACAGCTCGTCGTCACATGGATGAGTTGTCGTGCTGCCGGTGATCCATGTGGACCGACACAGGTAACAACACACCTGTAGGATCTGGCTCATGTAATCCTAAGAGTTTTATTCTCTCTCTACATTCAGTTTTTGATTCTACTGAAAATTAGTCACATTTACGAGGCAATTACTGACTTCAAAAAGACATCATGTGGGTCTTTATCCTCCTATTTATAATCAAATCTATAGAAAACTTCAATTTCAGCAACAATTTTTAATTATATATAATAATTTTTCATGCAAAAATGTCAAATTTTTCTGGCTCCAGCTTCTAAAATATGAAGATTTGCTGCTTTTTGTTATGTTTATTCCTTAAAAAATGATAATATCTTTGGGTTTTGGGCTGTTGGTTTGTGTTTGTGAGTTTCAGAGGAGAGTTTTAGTGTCACATGACGTCTGCATGTGTTTTAAGAAGCTTAACTGAGGCTAAAACTCTGCGAGGGAAACACTGAATTCTTGTGACATCAAAGTGTGGTTACGGGATGTTAATTCTACTTCCAGATATCAGCCACAAAAAATGGAGAGCACAGACACACCTCCACAGGTTTCCACACATACCAAGGTAAACAGCCAAGCCAAGCCAGGCTGGGCCAGGCCGGGCCGGGCTAATGCAAGCTGACAAAGTGTGCGGCAGAGTGCAAACACACAGGGAGGCGAGCTGCATAGCTGAACGCTGAGTCAGACGGTGGAGAAATGTTCATTCAGAGCGGCGTGGAAATTCCTCAAGTCGAGTTATGAGGCTTCAGAGTACGTTTACACAACCGCTCCAAAGTCCAACAACACCACAAAAACACACTCTAATCAAAGCATTTAACAAAGAAAAGGGTGAATTTATCATCATAAAAAAAGACAAATCAGCCTAAGTGTGTCTTCTCATAGCGACGGTGGCGTGTTATCTGACCGATAACATTCCTTTCACCTGACGATATGCCTTCAGTGCGTCACTGCGAGGGGTGGATGGATGATATTGCACTCAGAGGAATTTATAAAGAGCCACAGAGGCAGGCCTTTCTGAAAACATCCTGAGATTTTGCACGCTTTGTTTCCCTTTTCATTCATTTTTCTCTCATTGTAGTCGTCATGGAAGTCTGCAGACACGTTAATAAGACTGCTGATACTTCACCAGAGGAGTGTACAAGTGAATTTCACGTGAAATCAGTGCTACAATCTGGACGTCCTGTACAGCTGCAGGTACATTATTGAAATGAAGAACATCGGATATCTGTGGGTGTTCCTCCGACAGCCCCGGGCGCACAAACACAACGAGCTGTCACTGTCAAAATAAAGCTGGCCGTCTTTCTTCATTCCTAAAAGTACACAACTATAATAGGCTGGTTTTCACATGACTGCGGCTGTAAAATCCTTTCTCTTTCTGTCTGTCATACACCATCATTTCAAGCTTCACATGAATACTGTAGGCGGCTCTCAGCCTTGACCTCCTTGCAAGCGGTATCTGCTGCATTCAAGCATCTTTCTATTAAAAATGTACATGTTTCTGAGGCTGCACAGGCAGAACTAACGACTTAAAAGAAAAAAATGCTGAAGTATAAAAGCTGTTCTCACATTTCTGGGGCTTTTTTGTTGTTTAGTTTATTCCTCCTACTGCAGGTTTTTCCAGTAAGAATGACTAAGTTTGATAGCGGGAAATATTTCAGCCATCTTTGCTTCCTCTTCCCTGCACAGGCATGTGAAGAGAGGGTTTTGGTGATTCAACAGGAAAAGAGAAATATTTCTATCTGTGACAGGCCAAAAAGCCAAACAGATGTCTTCATCTGTTTTGCAACTAATGATTATCTCCATTATTGATCAATCTAATGATTATTTTAAGCAGTTAAAAGTCAGTTTATGATGATATGAGACAGAAAAATCTGCAGATCCTCATACTGTGGAAGCTACAACCTACATTACTAATGTCTGACATTCTTATTTGATATATTACCTAAACTTTTATCATTAAAAACCATATTTGACTTCTTATGGATACAAGTCGGAAAAAGCTATGAAGTTGCACATAACCATTTAATAAATGGGTTATAACACACTGTAAGGTAGTTGTAGGCAGCTGCAAGAATATTTTAAGTGTTTATTTATTATAATTTCTTCTTTCAGGACCAATTTTAAATGAGTACAACTGTGTTTTACAATATTACGATTCATTATTTGTTTATACAGCAGCCTACACTTATGGGTGCTCACAGGATACATTAATAAACACTTAAAGCTACAATTAGAGTGTATTATAATAATACTATCAGTCCAATACCGGCCAAAATCACTGGATTGGATATCTTTAAAACATCCATTAAACAAGTTAATTGTCCCAGTTATACCCAGAAGTCAGAATTTCTGAGTTCCTGGTCGGGAATTTGGAACTTGAATCTGGAAAGTCAAAAATCCTGTGAGCGTCCATGTTTTTCCAACTTCACGACTGGAACGCCGTCAGCTCAGAGGTGACGTTGCTCAATGCAGCAATGCTCAAGCTTGCAGTATCGGTATCGTCCCATCCCTAATTATAAACCTTTTAAAGCTTTGAAACTGTTAAATAGAGGCACTCAAATTCAAGTGTTATAGATTTAGAACTTAATAAATAAACTGTAGAGGTTAAAAGAGAGAAATCTGACCACCTCAGAAAAATGGATCTAATCAAATTTATTGACTTATCCATTGACTGCCTTATCATTTCAGCTCTAATGGTATAAACTGCTCTTACTTTGCTAGAATAAAGAAAACTCACTCCACAGTGTGGAAGCTGTGTTTTAGTCCAGTTATGCATTAAAGTAAAAACTACACTGCAGCTGTGATTGAGCCTTCGTTTAGGTCCTGGTTAACAGTTTGCAGGGCCTCACGCTGCACTTTGACCCCGTGCACCTTGGCAAGCAGTGAAAGGGATTTCAGATGAATCAGGCCTTTGGCTGGCGAGTCTGCGCGCTGCTCTTTCCTTCACGTTGTGTGTTTGTGTTTCAGGAATGTGTGTTGTGTTTTAAGGACTTTGTTTGGGAGGGCTTTCTTTCCCTCTAGCTTCCTCTATGAGTCTGAATCTGAAACAACCAGAGTTTCACAAAAAAAGGGGAAAGTCTTCGTTCCACCTGCCGTCCTTTCGACTTAAAATGTCACACAATAGAAGAAAAATGTCAGTTTCAGTTGCTTGGAGCTTAAAAAGACGTCTTCAAATGTCTTGTTTTGCCTGAGAAACACTCCAACGCCCCAAAGATATTTAATTTATAATGACGCAAAACAAAGACGAGCAGCAAATCCTCACCGTCGAGAAGCTGGAAAAGAAGCCAATGAGCAAGGCTGAAGATGTGGACCACAATACAGTCAATTACCTTATAATAAACTAATAAACCAAACAGGGGCACGAAATAGCTGATGAATAAATACCTCGCAAATCAAAGTGATGCAACAGCCTGATGTTGATAGGTAAAACATTGATGATTAAATAATCCATTCCATTTCCAAGCAAAACAGTCAAATGTTTGCTGAATGTTTCCAGATTGTTTCTTATATTTAATAAACTAAACAGTACAGAGGTGCAGGGACGATGTATGTTTGTAGTCCAAGTTGTTCTTTCTAAAATGAGTGTAGCCTGCTTCATTTAGTTTGTTAAACCAGGACAAATACATGTTAAAACGAACCTTATTTTCTGCTTTGCTGTTTTTTTCTCTCAGGGCACATTCTCCTCATTTACATTCCTGTAATTAGAAATCAGGTCTGGAGGTGTGAGTTACCTTTTTTTCTCTCTCTCCATCAGTGTAATAGGCTTACAGTCCCGGCTTGTACCAAAACACAGTGTATAGAGGGGAGGGCAGACTCGTTTTTACCAGTTACTTAAGACCCCTCGGACTTTGACACCAAATCCTTTTAATGGCTTATGTCTGGAATTCTGGAGGCTTAGAGGTTGTTGTTTTTTTTCTTTTCTGTGTGACGACTGAGCGCACAATTTCTTTTCTTATGGCTTTAGGTTTCATTTGTGTCTGTATTTAACATAAGTTTTATCGAATGTACAACGTGGACGGTGTTTTCCAAGCCGGAGTTCCTCAATCGTCCACAAACAAAAAGCCAATAGAAGACGCATTTATCCTCAAACAATGTCCTTCTGTAAAGTTCTCAGGCCTGTTAACTTCAGTTTTAAATAAATACTACCTGCCAAATCACGTCCTAGAAAAATGTATGGCCCTTTTCCATTTTCAGATGTTTTTGAACGACACAATTAGGGTAAATTGTTGGTTTTTATCATTTTTTTGTTCGTTTTTCTATCAATTTTAACACAGGTTCTTCTTCATCTATTCAGTTTACGCTGAAGGAGGAAGCCTCAGCTTCAAGGTCAAGCATCTAGATCAGAGAATAATGAGGCGGGAAAGGAGCTTTGAGCCCTTCAGGGTGATAAATCAGTGGATATTATGGGCAAAGCTACAACAAGTTTTCAATTAATCGATTAATCAATGAGTCAACAACTGTTTTAATGATCTAATAATTATTTTTTAAGCAAAAATGAAAAATATTTGCAGGTTTCAGCCTCTCAAAAGTGAAGATTTGATGACTTTCTTTGGCATAAATGTTTACAAACCAAATATTTTCATGTTTTTAAAAGTTAGTTGGACAAATGTCACCATTTTCTGACATTTTATAGACAAAACTATTACTTTATTAACAAGAAAACAATCTGCAGATTAAAATCGATTTTAAAAATACTCATTAATCGCATCCCTGCTAATAAAGTCAACACTTACAGTCGAATTATTTAAGTATTTGGTGTAAACTTGGGTATTTTCCCCCATTTTCTGACATTTAATAGACAAAATGGTTCATTTATTAATCAGGGAAATTTGGCAAATTTGGCATCTTCATTTCAAGGTGTTGCCTCACAAATAAACAACTTTTCATTATAAAACAATACTTTAAAGGAGGTCGACATTCACAGCACCCCTCAGATAAACATAACCACACTCTGACGTAAAATGAGTTTTTATCCATCATCACTGGTGTGTATTTTCCTTCCTTCAGAGGTCTTCCTCTTTCCAAATAAAGCATGAGGGGATGGAGTTGTATGTTTACAAGCTGTAAAGTCAATAGTCATAAAGTTGATAGAAACTTGTGATTTTGGCACATTTTCTGCAACAAATTTCCAAACAGCAAACAGGTTTTGCTGCTTTTGGACTGCTACAAGAACAAAAGTAGTGACTGAACAAGTGTCCATCAGGACTATGATGTACGGTAGCACTTAGAGGATGGTTATTACCATCTTAATTTGCAGAGATAACGACGGAAATGCAAATATTTCCCTGCTGGTATCTGTGATTATTGGATTATTTTGACTTATTAAGCAGAGTAAGGGACTTTTATACATTATTTTCTGTCTCCTTTTTGAATTAAGCAGCGTTTACTCCTTTTTATTCCTCAGTCTGGATCTAATGAACCAGCTGCTACTTGCTATACTCCATAAATCTCGTTTTAGGAAGATTAAACTACTTTATAAGACCCTTTAAAGAGATCAAACAGATTATGACTTATATTCTTAAAAACAATGAGTGTGTGTGTTGTGATGCTCATCTGCAAGAGGTCAAAGGTCACGCATCCTCCTCCCTTACCTGTCTCGGGGGTCGATCCAGCTGGTGCACTGGTTGATGTGGTCAATGTAATAGACTTTGCCGTCAAAGTCTCTGGCTTCCTCCCAACCCTCAGGTAGTGGCAACTCCTTCCTTGGCATGTCAGGCGAGTCTCCATGTAATTAACTCCTCTCTACTCAAAATCATAACGAAGGGAAACCATCGCTCTTCTCTGTCACCATCATCATCATCATCCTCCTCAAAAGTCAGGGGTTATTCCCAAAATCCCCGCTCCTGCACGGGCTGGATTGGGCTGTAATAATAATAATCCATAATAATCCACAGATTAATGATGAATCCAGAGGAGGAGGGGTGTTAAAATAAGCTATTTCAGTGGGGGGAATAGGTCCAGCAGGCTGCACATGAGCACCAATTCATCGCTATACATCTGTAATATAAACACAACCCTAACAAAACTCAGCCGTGTTGCTATTTGAGGCGTTTTTCCAGCTGTGGGAGCATGTTTTGCAACTTTTTCAAACCCGGTGGGAAACTTTGAGGCGCTCTGGTGCCAACTTTTTTTTTTTTTTGAACTCCCAATTATCCACGGTCCAGAAAACACGGACGGTGCTGGAGCTGCTGCTGCTGCGGCTGCTGGAGCGCTGTTGTCGGCGTAAACACAGGAGCCAGCCTCCCGTCGAACCTCCGGATAGTCAAACCCCTCCCCGGGAATGTGTCCACAGCGGCGGTGTCTCACGGTCAGAACCGTCCGAGCGCGTTTAAAATCAATAAATCCTCCTTAAAATCCCCAAACCGGGCTCGTTGCTCCGTCTTCTCCCCGACAGGCCACCATGTTTAGCAGCGGTAACCGATGCTAGCCGCCAGCCGCGGGGGGAGCGAGCACTCCGAAACACCGCTGAGAGAGGAGAAGTAACGAGCGGATCCACGGCCGTTAAAATCCGGCGAATCCGCCAGAAACTTCTCTGTTTGTCTTGGTGAACAATCTCGTTTAAAAGCAGGACGGGAGGGCAGCAGCAGAAACGGCGGCGGCGGTAAAGTCTTCCCTCAGTCCCGATGACTTCGGCCGGTCGACCGCTGTCAAGCTACATTCAGCCGCCATGACGGCTTCCGGTTACGATTTCAAAATAAAACTTTTTTGTTGACAAACTCATGCAGGCAAAAAAAGAACTTCCGGTCTTCTGATCAAATCTAAAAATAAACGTTTTAAATTGGTCTTTTGTTTGGATTATGGTTGATATTCACAAAATCAGTTAATACACACGTTTGTTTTACTGATGACTGATGAGCAAAGTTTACTACTTTACTTTGACACTACATTATTGGTTTGTTAATTATCTACGTGCAGAGCTGTGCACAGGCCTCCACAGATTCCTGGTCTCAACATCATGGTGCTGTTTCTAAAGGCAAAGGTGTAATTTAGTTTTTGTTGACTGGACTTTTTATGAAGTTAACTGATGAATAAAAACTATTCATGACCTAAAACTTTAGCACAGAAATGTGTGATATCAGTAGTGTTCTGTATTTGTAAAGTATGCCTCTTCTTCTTCTAATAATCTGTACAGTCCAATTTCTGTTTATAAAGTTTATTTTTCAATAAACTAGTTGCAGTTTTCCTACATGAGGTCAAAGGTCATCTGTCCTCAGCTTGTCACAGCTCTATATTTGTTGTACTATGTGTTTTTGTTTCTTTTGTAATTATTATTTAATTCATTATTCTACTTATTTCTTGAATCTAATTTGTCTGTGTTGTTGTCTTTTGAGTCTTTTCATTTGTTTGTTGTTCTTTCATAAAAATATTAGGAGTGTTTTACAGTCTACAGTGTAACCTACAGCTTTCTGTACTGGCGAACTTTCAAGCTCACAGCGCCCTCTAGTGGTCAGAGTGGTGAACTGCAGAACAGATCCTCTCCACTCTGAGCGTCGGAGGCTGATTTCAGGTCAGTTTTTCAGGCTGCAGCTCAGGTGCCACAGGTTGGATTGTAATGAAATTTGGAGAAATGATTCCTAGCAGCTCTCTGCGCCATTAATTTAAAAATGACACCGTTTGATCCACGGGTAACACAGTAAATATTAATATTAAAGACATGAATATTTCCACTCACAGACCCTGTATTTTGAATAAACTCTGGACTTGAAGGACTCTTTAACACTCCTGATTAAACATTTGACTGTTACTGATTGGGATTGTGGCCCAGTGCTCCGGTTGTTATCAGGTGTATACTTTGCATGGTTATAACACCGGTGTTCATCCATGTAAATCAGCTTTAAGTTAATAATGTAACCAGGAGCTTCTTCTGCCACGTTGTCCAAATCTAGAAGAACTCAGAGATCATTTTTTAGTCAAACCAGAGGGGCTGATACAAGAATTAAGTAAGCAACAGTACAACAGGTATTTGTCTAGTGTGTAGATTAAATGTGGTTTTTGCTTCATTAGCTTCACCTAGCTTGTTTATGATGGCAGCAAGTTGGAAAACAGCTTTTTAGGTTTTTGTGTTTCATACAGTTCTAAATGAAATAGATTTTTATTTAAAGTATTTTAATTAAAGGTGACTTGCAATTTCAAATTCTAACTTATATATCTGGAGAACTGCATTAAACTGCATTAATTTGAGTAAATTCCCAGTTGATGCTATTTATTTTTGATTTATCTTATTCCTACGGCGTCAGTTTAAGACTTTCTAAACATATTTAAGTTTATAAATTGATCTCTTTGCTTTATTTCTAGTTGCAGAAAGTAACCTGGGTAACATTTACTCTAGTACTAATTATTTTATTTGAATGTAACCACTATGTTATACACATTTAACCCACAAGGCTTCACTTCAGAGGTAAATATTGTACTTCCACTACACTAATTTCACACGGTTATTCTGTACATTAAGATTTTACATCTTAATTTTAGCTCAAACATAAAATATGTTGCTCTAAACCACAAGAGAAAATAATCTCAACTTAATCAACTATAAAATGCTCAACAAATCCTCCTACTCATACAACCATATTAATAGTTTGCTCCTACACTTAAATACGACTGAGAGGACCGTTTCCTAAAATACCGCCCCTTCTGGCGGCAGGACGTATTGCAGTGTGGCAGCATGCGACAGTCGTGCCGGAGCTTCATTGTCATGGTAACGGTAATAAACATGCGGTTAACGTTGTTGAACGTTAGTTTTAGGCAAACGAACCTGGTTAAGTTTAGGCATAAAACGAACTTGGTATGGTTTAGGATAAGATCGTGGTTTTGGCTAGCTTAGCAAAGAAGAAGAAGAAGAAGAAGAAGAAGTGCGAAATTTTCGTCGGGAGCTGAACCCAGATCTCCCGCATGAAACTTCCCTGATTGTTTGAACCACTCCCCCATTTCCCCACCTCTAAGCGCGGGCTTTGTCACTATTTATACATGTTCTTAATAGATGTAATAATTACTACGGCCATTAAATGTCGCTTAACAAGAAGACGTCACTGTGGGTCGTAATAACGTGCTTACACAAACGACTTATGTGGTCGTTTTTTTACAGGAAGAGTATCAAAATGCTGCCAACACATAAACCGTGTGTTATAGTTTACTTTCAGTACATTTTGCTTTTATGTATTTTCAATTCAAGACTTTTACTCGTAACAGAGTATTTTTGCACTGTGATATTCCTAGTTTTATTTGGCCTAAATCATCTATACCTCCCCCACCCTGTTCCTTCAAATCTGCAGGATATTTTAAAAAGAGGAACATATATAATTGAGCCTTTTCATAAAGTTTTAATGAGCTGAGTCATGAGCCGCTGCTGATGTTTGTGAATAAAAGAAGAAATATATTAAACTTGACTTGACTCTAGATGGAGCACTTCACCTCCGAGTCTTCTCCTGGATTGATGGACTGAGAGGGAGTGGTGGTGGAAACCTCAAACCACCACCATCATCATCATCATCACTCTGATCTCACGTCAGCACAGGCTCATTAATATTTTTTGTTTCACTGTGTTTCTGCTCGGATTCAGAACACTTCAGCTTCTGTTTTTGACGTCCGAGCTCTCGCCGGTAATCTGATGCCTTCACGTGCTGTCGGAGAAATCATAAATGAGGACTTGCAGCGCGCAGTGTGGTTTTTTAAAAGTAATATCCCATTGAAGATTAGTTTAGTGGGCAGATACAGCCCTGAATCACTTATGATGGAAATTATTTTATAGGTTAATGGCCTGTTACATGCTTTTTTTAAATCACGTGTTTTATCAACATGAAAAATGTGCGATACAATTCGCCACTGCACAAAGTTATAATAATATTCTGTTTCTTGTCGTATATGTCAAAGAAAAGCATTAAATCCTCACATTTTAGGAGCTGGAGCCAAAAAAAAAGTGTTTAACTGATGATCAAACATATATATATTTATATGTAGTTGATCTTCTTCATTTTATTGTTACTTCCTCTCTGCTCATGTTCTTTCGTTTTATTCTCAATTTATTTGCCTTATCTGGTTTTATTTATTTTTATAAAATGTATTTTTAAGAAAAACAGACATGCAGTTTACTGTCATATGTGTCAAAGAAAAGCATTACATCTTCACATTTGAGAAGCTAGAGCCAAAAGTTTGCTTAAAAGGTTAACTGATGATCGCAAATATAGATTTATATTTCATTTATTCAATCTTATTCATTTGATTGTTTTTAGTTCCTCTGGGCTCATCGTCTTTGGTTGTGTTCTCATATTTTCCCTTTATCTTATTTTATTTGTTTTTGTAAAGCACTTTGGAACATTTTCAAGAAAGTGCTTTATAAATAAAGTTTATTTTATTGTTGTTATAGTTGCTGTTTTATTTTATGTTATTTATTAAGCTTCAGTTGCGAGTGCACCTGAAAGTGCTTGGAGCCCCCTTTTTTCACAAGACAAGCGGAGTTTACAAGCCGCGCTTAAACGCAGCATTTTTTTTTTTTTTCGTTCTTCCTCCTCTTGCGCGTCTCGAAACAAAAACAAGCAGAACGAGCTCGGTCACATGTAGAGCGACCAGCGGCAGCGGCAGAGCACCAACAACAACAAGCCGAAGAAGGAGGAAGCGGCAGTCCGGGCTCAGAGCTGTCGGTGTCCAGGAAGCAGTGACTCCCGCTCAGGACCCTCCACCCTCTCATCCCTTAATCCCTCCCCCCCCTCCCTCCCGGTTCCAGTCGCCGCCGATCGGTGCGCTCCACATATGGTTCTCCTCCGGCACATCTCCATCGCCCTGACCGCCGCCGTGGCAGCCCTGGGCTCCGCTCTCTTCATCGCCCTGAACTACTTCTACAAGAGGCGAATATGGTCTCCACAGGCGGAGTACTGCACGATCAAAGAGGTGGGACAGCACGTTTCTAATTTTAACCTCATGTTTCTACTATTTTTGAATTCTATTTTCTACTCCCAAGTGTTTAACTTGGACTGGAGAAGGTGCGTTTGGAGACTGACTGTGACTGACTGTGATGAAGATGATGAATGAGGAAGATGAGTGGTGAATGAATGAGAGGAAGATGATTTTATTAAACAATAAGAAGATGTGAATGGAGGGAGTGAGGATGAGGATGGTGCTGCTGCTGCTGTGTTAATAATCTGATGATGAAGATGAAGGTTTTGATTATGTGATGGTGATGATGAAGGCAGAGCTGATTAAAGAGATGTGAATGGTGAGAATGAGGATGATGAAGATGATGGTGATGATGAAGGCAGAGCTGATTAAAGAGATGTGAATGGTGAGAATGAGGACGATGATGATGAAGGTGCTTCTTAAATGACTGGTGTGATGAAGATGATGTCGGTGACGATGATGATGGTAAAACTGTTCAAAAGAGGAAGATGTGATGATGATGCTGGTGAACGTGGTTGATGGTGACGAGGTTGAAGAGGATGAAGATGTAAAAAATAATGGTAGTGATGATGATGATGATGGCTGTATCGATGGCGTTGATGATGAGAGATGACGCGCGATGATGGTTCTGATGATGAGGACGGTCGAAAGATGAAGATGAGGATGGTGACAGTGATGATAAAGATGAAAATATGAAAAAAAAATGACTGTGGTAGTTGTTGAAAAAATGTAAAAAATAATGGCGACAGTGAGGATGATGATGATGGCACTGATGATGAAGATGACAGTGATGATGTCACTGATCTAGGTGATTGATGAGGATGAAGATGAGCTAAAAATGGCGAATGGTTATGAAAATATAGTCATGATGATGAAATGATCAAAATGACAGGTGTGGTACCGATGATGAAGCCGATGGTTTTGATGACACCATTGTTGCTGAAGACGGTTGCCGATCATGACAACAATGCTAGGGCTCCAACATCATTTTCCTGATCAGTCGTTTTGTGGATTAAACGTCATTAACTTTTTACTTGTGGAGATTGGATTTAGGCTTCAAACCTCAGAACAGTGGTGTTCATCTGTGAAGATTATCTGATCAACTAAACCTGGAAGGATCAGAAACTTTAGTTGGTCACAGTTTATTTTCTGGAATAATCCAAAACACAATGAAAAAATCCCATTGGCTTTTTGTGGAGGGAACCAGGTTGATGCTGACTTCAGGTCTGGACTTCAGAAATACATCATCCCTGCAGAACTGTATAATGTAACAAGGATCAACACACTGAAATCAAAGAGAGGTTCCATCAACAGTGATTAGATGACGAAGCTGAAGCCAGAAATCAAATGATTGTATCTTCGTCATCACCTGTAACTGAGATAACTCAGAGTGGAAAGAAAGGAGAACATGGGCAGTGTTGTAAAGACCAGATCCTGAATATGATTAAAACCAGGACAAGACTCCAAACAGATCACAAATCAAACCTTGATAAACGATTTGACAAATAATCATCATCCAAATAGTTTCGATACATTTTCTGCCAATTGACTCAGCAATCAGTCGACTCCAATTGCTGCTGCTGCTGAGAGGAAACAGGAAAATAGGAAGAAGATGATGGTGTTGATTTTATGTCTTTCCAAAATCTGAAAATGACCAGATGTTGTATCTCAGTTGCACATCGTCAGAGGAGTGAAGCCTCAGTTTTCCTGCAGACAGACACAGAAATGAAGCAGCCTGGTGACTTAATGAATGATTCTTCACTGGAGCACTACAGCTGCAGACTGAATCTCTTAATAAAATCTATTTGCATGTCTCTAATCTTGTTTCCTGGATTCAATCAGCAGCAGCCTGTAATAGGCTTAGCCTCCTTTATCTGGCTCAGCCCATCTTTGGAGGATAATATTGTCAGTGTCTGCCGGCGGCGGCTCGCTATCCGCAGAGGGGACGTAAATGTTTTCATCCCCGGGAGCCAAAGTCTAGCAAGATACAGTACGCTGTTAATCACACGTCTTCAGCTTTGGAAAAAACAGTGACAATAACAGCGTGTTTTTGACCTCAGGGGAGTTTTCAGCAGGTGGGAGGGCTGCACATGCTCATTTACGCAGCAACAAACAATCACTGAAACAGCAGAGAGGAAGACTCAGCTGCTGGATAAACTGTACAGGCAGCTGCAGGCCAGAGTCAAGCTGACAGAAAATGTCCTCAGTTTTCTGGGTCCATTTAGATGTTTGGCCCTAACTGTGTTATTTCTGCAGATGTATACACTGTGTCAGCAGTATGGCAGGCGTTGTACCGGACCATTGTGGTGAAGAGGGAGCAGACAGTCCACACTCCAACCCTAAGCTGTGGTCATGATCTTTGGGAAAGAATTAGATCTTGAGTGCAAGCGGCCAAAATGAATTTCCTCCAAAAGGTAGTTGACCTCTTTTTTATGGACAGGGTAAGGAGCTCAGACGTCTGGAAGGAGGTCAGAGTAGATTCAGAACCACTTTTCAGAGCCAGTTGAGGTGGTTTGGGCATCTGATCAGGATTCCTCCAGGGTATCTTCCATTGGAAGTTTTCCAGGCACGTCCAACCGGCTGGGGACCCTGCGGTAGACCCAGGACACGCTGGAGAGACTACATATCTCACTTGGTCTAGGAACAACATGGGGTCCCCCAGGAGGAAGAAGAAAGCGCTGCTGGGAAGAGGGGTGTCTGGAACCTTGGTTAACCTGCTGCTACCGTGACCTGACCCTGAATAAAATGGATGAATGGACGGACATGTATAAATGTAGACGATGTGCTGTACATACTGGAGAGACTATATATCAGATTCGGGAACTCTCCAGTGTCCCCCAAGAGGAAGTAGAAAGCGCTGATGGGGAGAAGGACGTTTGGTTAACCTGCTGCTACCGCAACCTGATTCACATAATCATTAGAAAATGGAGTTGTTTAAAGGAAAAGGAACTCAGGAAGAAGCAGATGTGTTAGAGAGAGATATAAAGAAATAAAAAGAAAGAAATGACAGCGTTTAATCACAGAAGAACTCCTGGAACATGAGGGACTGATGATATGTGACAGTATTAGAGGATCACAGTTTCCTTCACTTCCTTCTCCACCCAATAAAACACAGCTTTTCTATTCACCGCTGCAGGTGAGCTGGCTTTAGTGCTTCCGTGTGATAAAGCCCTTGTGTTGCCGTGTCCTTGAGCAACACGTTAAATCCCTGTCAGATCCAGCAGTGCAGATCCAGCAGCTGGAGCTGGGCTGCTTCTTTTTTTCTCCCTCCCTGTGGAGCAGAAAAACAATAGAAATCAATAGAGTATCACCGTGTCACCGTGAAGTGGCAGGAGTGAGTTTAAGATCTAAATGAAAAAGTCTGTGAAGATTTGAGCTGACAAACGGAGCAGGAGATAAATGGCCTTGTGCTCTGACTTGATTTAAAAAATGTCAGATGTATTTATTAATCAAAAAGGATAATCTGTGTTTTGTCAGGTCAAAAAGCTTTAGATCTACGTCTCCTGTGTGGGCCAGGGAAGGTCCAATCAGACGACCAGAGCAGAGAGCAAACGTACGCCAGAATTGATCACCATGCACAAAGTCCGTGCTGATAGAGCTGCAAACAAGCAGCATGGAGCTCTGCAGCCTCAGCAGCTAACAGCGAGGCTTCGGCACTGTCAGGGTTTGAGGTTTGTCTCCCAGTGGGCTGCACAAGCCAGAAATACATAGAGGGAAGCTGCTGAACTGTCAAAGCAGCCGTGTTTATCTGCTGCTGACGTTTACCCCGCAACACCAGCCAGTGATTACTGCAAGAAACATGTCAGACAGAATTAAATTAATCACCAAAACATCTTAAATTCATCCTCTGATCTCCTTTTGACACAATTACAGGGTAGCTGTGGTTGAGTTTTATCTGTCGAGGAATCAAATTAGAGACGATTCTGAAGGTATAATTTTGAAAATGAGATAAATTCATCTCTGAGGCTCGATTTCATCAACAAGGAGAAGTTAAGTGTGATTTTGTTTTTAAATAAGGAAGCTGAAACTGATGCATCGCAGCTCTAAAAAGGGCTGATATGAATTGCTAATTAACCTCGACAGTACCCACAGCCGTACGTCTGCACACGGCATGAATAAAGACTAACCTTGTGTGACTTTTAAAAAGGGAGATGACTGACGTGGGCGGGATCTCAGCGGGACTGTTGCGTCCCGGTGTCTCTCAGGCACCACAGAGGGCGGGAGCGCTGAGGTTTGAATCCGCCTCTCTAACCTTTACCGAGTGTCAGTCTTTCTACAGACGAGCACCGTCTCTGTAGCCTCTCTCAAATCTGGCTCAAAGATACAGTGATAAAGAGCAGGGTTATCGTGACGCTGCTCTGAGATGGGCTTTATTAAAGTGCAATATCAGGAGTTTTATCTCTAGAGGTTTGCAGGCAGCTGATTCATATTCCTGAACGTTATGAAATGTCTTTCACTCACCCAGGGTCAAAGTCCCTCAAGTCTGCTGCATTCAGTTTGATACATAATGACAACCCAGTCTGCAGACAATGACAAAGATGCTTGCTGCTTGCTAATCTGTGAAAAGCACCAGCATTCGGTTAAGTACAACTAGGACTGCAACAAATGATTGCCTTCATTAATTATTAATTCATTGTTTAATCATTTAATCTACTCTACTTGCCCATCACAGCGCTCCAGAGCCTGAAGGTTACGTTCACAAAATGTCCAACAAACCTTAAGCTGTTCAATTTACAATAATATAAAATAGAGAAAACTAGAACATGTCACATTTCAGAAGCTGGAACCAGAGACTGTTTGACATTTTTGCTTGATGAATCACTTGTAAATGACAGTCATCATTATAGTTGCGGATTAATTGATTCATAGTTTCAGCAACAAATGAAACCAAGCTCTTTTCTCTCATCTCATATTGGAGTGGCAGTTCTGAAATGTATTGTTCCAGATGTTATGACTTTAACATGAAAATTGGAGATGAAAGGGATTGACAGGAAATCTAAAAGACTATGATCTGTCAGAACTAGTTTGTCCAAAAGTGACATTAGTGTTTGTACCTGATCCAAATTCCACACTCCTAACTCCAGACTGTCACAGAGGGAGGAGGTTGACGTGATATTGTTCAAATATGCAGATAACGGCCGACATTTTCAGATAGCCTACCAGGGAAAAAGAAAAATGAAAAAGAGAGCGCTAGAGAGTAGTACAATATCTGTTTTTTTTCCTCACGGTGTGAAGTGGGTGTGACGGTCGGATCATCGGGTTCAGACAGTTACACAAATGGTCGGACATATCTTTTAAAAAAATGGATGTCACAAAACAATTTGTTTCAATTCAGTTTTTCGTAGCTCAAGAAGATACATGGTGTTTCTATTTTAACACAAGATGAAAACAGACACAACAACGTCACGATTTCTTCCTCAAGGATCAAGAATGTCTGTAGCAAATTTCATGACGATCCAATAGTTGTAGAAATATTTCAGTATAAAACAAAAATGATAATGTCATGATGGCACCAGAGGAAAAGGTCAAGGGAATCGCTAAAGTTGCTAAAATTTATCCCCTAGGGACCTCGATTATTTATGGAACATTTTGTGGCAAATTTCACCATTTGTCAACTCAGTGAGTGACGCTAGAGAGAAAAGTCAGCAAAGGAGGATGACCTAAAGAATAAGTCTGGTATTTTTGAACCAGTCATTAGGATTCATCCCCTGGGGTCCATGACCAACCAGAGGTGGACCAACAGAGCAAAATACCCCCACCCACCCATTCAAACCAACAGGAATATTATCTGGTCTCTTTGTGACTTATCTTTGGACTCTTGACTTCCACTATTGTTAATCAATGCTGAACTCAAATAATGTCAAAATACCTGTCTACATACTGTGCATTAGTTTACTTTTGGTCTTGGTCCCTTTGTTCCTTTGAAGAGTATTTTTACGGCTCTAGAAAACAATCATATTTAGGACAATACTGACCTTCCAAATTGGCACAAACCTTGTTAATTCTCTTGTGCCTGCTGCCTGGTTCAACATCTGGTGGAAAGACTCAAATCAGAAGAGTAGAGGTGGTTCAGATGAATAAATATGGCTTTGAATGAGAGGTTTAACAATCACATATGGGTGTAATGTTTTGGTGTCAACATACTCAAGGTTGTTTTAGTCATATTGGAGGATCTGAAGACATGGCCAACATGGCTTTTAGAGGGTGTACTGGGTTCAGACAATCTCTACTGTATGTGCTACTGTGTTCAGATTCAGAAGTGGTTGGATATGTGCACCACATTTACACTGTTATTTTTACTCTATTTGTAAACCTAAAGCAAATCAGCCATTCTTCCATGCCCCCACTCTTCTTCAAACTGAGCAAATACCCTCATTCACTGTTGAATTAATTATATGTGTTTAATTTTTCGCCTCGAGTCTACATCTCTGTGCTCTGCCTCCCCACAGGAGGAGGAGGAGCGTGGGAAGCGCCAGGTCCTGGTCCTCGGTCTGGACGGGGCCGGGAAGAGCAGCATGTTGCAGGGCTTGACCCCCGGGGAACCGGCGGCTAAGAGAGGCCGATGCCGGCCCACCCGCGGCTTCAACTTCATGAGCCTCAACGCCCCCGCGTGTCAGCTGGATTTCCTGGAGAGTAAGATTCCCTTTATCCATCGAAATCAAACACTGCAGGCTCTGTGTGGAGTCAGTGAGAAATGGAAATAATTTTTTATCCTTTTTGTTCAGTACAGTTAACCACTTGTTTCATTTAACTCACATGGGAACATACGAATCCACAGAAATGCCTGAAAAAGTTTGGAAAATGTGATTTTTTTCTATCAAGATAAGCTTGAGAAACTAAACTGCAGATTGTGACCTTTGAGTTGGAGTCAGTGATATGAACATGCTAATGACTAATACCAATATTATAACCTACAGTTATAATGGTACGAGTTCCTAGTTGGAAGTTTCAACTGGAAGTTGGATTTCCAACTCAGAAAGTTGGAGCAACCCCCACATAAGAATTCAAGATGGCTGCTACTCACATCAATTGTAGTGAACACTCTGCTAATTTTACTGTTTATAGCAGTTTGTTTTACATTAAGTTCGTTTTGTGTTTTGGCAACAGAATGACAAAGTACTCAAAATACAATGAAATGCATTTAAAAACAAAGATACCTTTGCAGCTTTTATCCTCCTCTGAGGTGTATCTCAGGTGGACTGAATATTTATTCTGAAACTCCGAAAACACAACAACAACAAAGGCTTTCCTGTGAGCGTCTGTTTTTCCGACTCAACTGGAACTCGATCAACTCTGAGGTGACGTCACTCACAGTTCTGACTTCTAATGTAAATGAAACACACCATACCATTGAGAATGAAGTTAACATGTTAGCTTGTCAGTGTGTTTTATACATACACAGTGCTAATTTACCTTGTAACATTTTTCATGTTACAGTCTGAACTTGCATAAAATTTGCATGGCAACATGATGCTAATATTTGGTTATCATGATGATGTTTAGCATATTAGCAAACTGATATTAGCATGCTAGCATTAAGTCACGCATAGACAGACGTTAGCACTGTGTGAAAAATACACAGCCTCCCTGTTTATTTTAACGAGGCTCTGGCAAAAACAACCTTCCTGAGGTTGGAGTTGGACTGCATCCAACAATTTTTTAACTCTCAGAAACTGATAATTGGACAAGCAGATGCCCTGAAAAGGTGAAAGCTCTCTCAAGCTGTCCTCTTCATTTTTCACAAAACTGCTTCCATCATTTTTCATGTGCAATGCAATGAATCCATTTGAGGATTGTTTGAAAGTCTACGTTGTTATCCCCCTTTGAATGATGTTTCATCATTCCTATGATGGCAGGGTTTAATCCCACCTTTAAATGTCGCATTTCCGAACAAATATTTAACATTTGTGCCTTCGTATGTGTTCCATCCAACTTAATGTCCGACACAAACCAGCCACTGAAGGCCTCGCTGTAGAGACAGAAGAAGAAGTAGTTAAGGTACCACTCTGAGGAGCAATTGTGAAAAAAATAGTTGCTTTTATGGGGCATCGGTAATGCTTGTCTTGACCCCACCGGTCTGTGGAGAGCAACAGGCAAGGATGTTTTTTTGATGACGCACATCAAACAAAGTACTGCTGAGGCCAAAGTTAAGCGATGGACAAGAGGTTCTAGATAAAAAGCCGAGAGAATCACCAGAGTTGTTAAGGTTTGTCCGCTGGGAACCTTGAATGTCTGCACCAAATTTCATTAAAATCAATCAAATAGTTGTGAAAATAATCCAGATTTAACTTGTTTTCTTCCTGTCTCTTCCCTAAAAGCTTGCTGCATCCATCACTGCCAATACAGAGGCAAACTCTGGCATTCTGTTTTGTCCTCATTTGTTCAGTGATCGAGGGAAACTTCCTGCAGTTTCTGTTCAGTATCAAGGTACCAACTAGTTACAGAGAACATCAGAAATTATAACTGTGACCTTTCTTCACGCAAAAAAAGAACAAATCAAACCATGCAGGAGAGGCAGAGAGGTCCAGTGAGATTGTGTTATATTTACAAACACAGAAATCCTCTCAATTAGTATTCCACTGGAAGCACACAGCGCTGCACTAAAAATAACATAAACGACACTGCTTTTCACTCAGCCGGTCTAAACTGCAGTCGTCCTCAGAATGAGTCTCCGTGGATGTACTCGTGTCATGTTCTGCGTCTTGATTTATTCACGATCTGAACTCAGAAATTGGAGGGTGCCAAGAATCCTTTTCTCATTTCTGAAAGTAAAGAGGAACACATGCCACCGCCCACTCAGTCAGAATACTTCAGCGGGCACCGGTGCATTAAACGTTGGGAGTCTTTGTCTCTGTGACACTGATGCACAGAAATGTTGACAGCTCCGTGCACACTTAGACACATCACAGGGTATTCGGACCACAGGGACTGACGAGTCCTTTTTGTGGAGGCCATCAGGGGAAATCCAGCTAAGAGCCTTTTAACTCTGCAGGAAAAGATGCAGATCAGATTTTGGCTTTGAACAGCTGAGATTTGCGTTTGTGCGAAAGGGAAGTGCAACTTAGTATCAGGAAGAAGTTCCTAATATAATATTCAAACTGTGCATGTGACTGGGGGCCTGTGTTCTCAGCTTTCCTCTTTAGTAAACATACAAATGTTAACACAGCATCTACTCGGTTGCTTTCTTCTTGATTAGAGGAACTCCGTCAGCTCATGAGCTCACGAACTGACATCTGGCATGGACACCATTAAAGAGACAGTTTTTCTTGATTTTATTATAAGGTGCAGATCAGTTTCAGCTTAGTTTCAACTAGATTTGATGTTCCTGTGAATTAAAAAGTAGTTTACAGTAAATAGGATCCTCTTGACAGTGACAGCTTCAAATGATCTTAGATACTAGAGAAAAACTGGGGGAAAATGGAAATGAGCTGCTAATTATACAACATTATGCATGTGTAAAAACATAATAAATTCACTTTTTTCTTTTTCAAAACGAGCTCCAAGTATCCACCTTAGTGGTTAGTGGTGGAATGGTGGAAAGATGAGACAACAATAAGTTGTTTACAGAACTATTTCTGCTTTTATTGTTTAACTTTGAGTCTATAACTTCTTGATTTCTGAACAGAATGAAATTATCTGCTGATGCTGAGGATTTATTTGAAACCGAATGCCCAGGGCCCCTTAAACGCAACGTATCACTATGAAAATAGTAAAAACCGATTTGGGTTTCAGTTTTATCTGATGGACAACATTCAAGTGCTTTAGCATAGACATTGCTTTGCACATTCAGCCATTGTAAACAAGCAACAAGCAACCAAATGAGAAACAAAACGAGAACGAGGACGGGACAGCTGCAAGAACTGAATCCAAAAGCTTTATTGGGCAGTCAGTGTAGCCTACAGGCTTGTTAGTGCACCAGTGATTTGATTTAAATGACGCAACTCTCTCGTCCTTCAAAACATCACACTGTTGGACAGGTTAGTCTCGACAGCAGTATCAATAAGCTCAGAGCTCACTGATTTTCAAGCTTTGAGAAATTTGGAACCGGGTCTGTACAGCGACAACACCACACTTAAAACATGTAGTAAATATAGTCCTTATTAAGCATGCTTCATTTTGTGCAGCTCTGGACTCACAGTAAGGACAGTGACGTCCGATTTCTGTGCTGCAAATGTGACTAAACTCCCCGTCAGCCTCACACCTCCACCACCACCAGCCTGTACGCTTCACAGCAGGCAGGAGGCATCTTTTGATTCATGCTGGCTGCATCTGACAGAAGATCACGACAGAAACCACAACTCGTAGGATCAGGTGATATTTTTTTCCAACCTTTCTGTGCAGCCTCGAACACTACCTGCTACCAGTGATCTGTACAAACTGTACAGATGCTCTCTCATCTCTGTAGTCTGTGCTGAGGACAAATCTATAGAAAGTGCAGTGGAAAGCCACCTGGAAATCTGAAGCTGCAGATTTGTTAATTGGATGCTGTTTAGACGAACAAAGCTGAGTTTACTACAGTGTTTGACATGAAGGCTACCAAGATTTAAATCCCAGTGGATGCAAAGAAGAGAACAGCTTGGTCATTTTGTGAAGCTGAGAAGCCAGCGTCATGACCAGGGGCCATTTCAAATAAAGAGAGAGACAGACATGGATGCCAGTAAAGGCCAGTGGTGTAAGTGAGTGGATGCTGGTGAAAAAATGATAAAGGAACCAGGCAAAGTGCAAGAGGAGAGAGTCTCTCTGAGAGGGCTGAAGTGGCAGCTTGTAGAGTGATTGGGAGGACTGAGCCCAGGAGAGAAAACAACCAAACCAGACCAGAGTCCAAACAGTCTGTGGAAATACTGCGTTTAAACCAAGCATGGAGCACCAGGGAGCTAAAGGACAAACAAAAAATGGGGAAACAGATCTCAAACTAACACTGGAGTGCCACTGGATGTGCATCTTGGGATTCGGCGTATTTTGAGATTAAAGTTAAACAGACTTTGGCTGCAGCAGCTACGGCCTCTGCAGCTGCAGCCTCCACTGAAAATCAGTGAGGTTATTTTTGCTTTGAGGACTACAACTTAGTGCGATATACACACACATTCACACCCATATGACTCAGCGTCTGCTGTGTGAGCAGACGTGGGTGTATATCTAATAAGGCAGCCTGTAGAGTAGCAGGTCCGTCCTGCTGAGACGCCTCAGACTGTAAAACACAAGCTGCTCGTACCTCTGAGCGTCAGGTCCAGCCCCTCTGCACCGCATCACGTAAACAGGTATTTATTGCTGCCACATCACATCAGCTAAAGGTACATCACTACCCAGTTTCCTAGCAACATTCTCCATTAAGTCCAGCACTAATGAATTCTTGCCGCGCTGTGCTGAATTTGGAGGCGGCGAGGACCTGAAGTCAGACCCGCTCGGTGTTGTGAGCAGTGATTCGTTCGGCCTGCTGGTCATTTCAGCTGCAGGTCAGCTCCTCTGCACAGCGGGATCGTGGGATGTGAAAACCTCGAGTTACTGTGAAACTTTCAACTTCCTCTGAAGCTGGAAACTGATTTTTTTTTTTTTTTTTAACAAATCTGTCCTGTTACTGTGTGTAGGGTGAATTTCTGGGTTCAGCAATCAGTCAAGTCAGGTGACTCAAACAAGCTGCACCATCCTCCCACCAGCTCTTACATCTGACTCCTCCATCTGATTTAAATGTGGTGCGTTTGTGAGCAAACAACTCAAGGATTCATGCGCACAAAGTCAGTTATTTTTCAAAAAAGGCCAAAGTGAAATCAATTATGAAGGTGAATCTAACGCACCCTCAGTTCTAATCCAGAAATCTGAGAGAAGAAAAGCAAATAAAGAGTTGAAAAGAAAAAGGAAAACCTGGTCTAAGACATGAAGAAAAATCAAAAACACCCTAATATTGATGAAGTTCCTCTGAAAATAAAGAATAATCTGAGCCGCTGAGAATTAGAAGGAAAAGAAAAAACAGTAAAGAAAAGAAAAATATAAAAGAAGTCTTAAGAAAGGCAAGAAAAAAAAACCTATTTCAAACCCATAAAAAGAAGAAAGAGCTGCACAGTTATATTTTCCTCAGAGCTTCGCTGACATATCATGTCTAGAGGCAACAAGACGGAAGAAATGAACCAGACCAATTTCCCCCAGCAGCGAAACCGGGATATAAATAATGGCTAAGTGCCGTCTTAGCCTATTTCATCCCTCAGTGAAAACTAGATTAGCGATTTCATTCGGTCTGGTGCACATCTGAAATTAATCTGTGGCCAATTTGTTTAAAGGAGGAATGCCAGCAGCTTATCTAATTCAGCTTATCACTGTCTGTTTATGTATTTTTTTGAAAGGCTTCTTTTGAAAGCCGTCTTCTTTTACCATAGCACAAAGGATACCAACTGAAAACATCTGCCAGTCATCTAAAATGCCCTTGAATGAGGCGATCAGTCAGGGCTGTGAGGCTGTTTTTCTCGTCGACCTTGCAGCAACAGTTTCTTTGTGTAGATCAATAAAAGGACATGACGTCAGATCCTGTTTATCTCTCAGTGCACTGTTGTTTTGGCTGGTTTAGTATTATATAATGAAACTGATACTCTGGGTTTTATAGTTAAATAACATGCCACTCCTTTGTTATTACAGCCTTATTTAATAATGGAAATCCCCAGTGAAAATATTACGATCATTAAAGTTGTATATTTCATGCTGCGTTAAGTTTACATCAGAACGGAACGGACTGGCGTCGCCTATGATTTGACCGCATTCCAGTTTAGAAGTTGGAAAAACATGGACATTCGCAGTTGCTCTTTTGGAGTATAGACAACTGCAAAACAAATACGCACTCCACCTGAAGAACACCTGAGTTGTTAATGTTAGATTTTCATGTAAACACTAGAACATTCTTTAAAAAAACACTCAAATTTAACTGTTCCGAGAAAAACGTAATGTTAAGCATGACCGTGAACTGAACTATCTTGGACTAACCATTGTCATTGTCGAATTCCAACGTTACCCCCTGGTGTTTCCAAGTGGTATTGCACCATTGCACCACTGTCTATTTTAGAAAGATCACGCCAGGAAGAGTGTTATTTGTTTAGATTATCAAACGGATAATTAATCATTTATTTGTTTATTTCTGGCTGTTAGTGTTAGCAACATGGCTACTTTTCAAAACAAGAAGCAAGAGATTCAGCTTCTATATTTGCTTATGCAGTTCAGTTGTTCTTTATACAGAAAGTGTCACAGATAATTGAGTGAAAAAAACAAACAAACTTAAAAAAAGTTTAAGCCCTGATTGTTGGATAATATGTTTTGGAAAAATGGAAACGTGTGGGAAAATAAATCAGGAATAGGAATTAGGAATCACAAAAATGTCCATGTTGAGTGGTTATGAATGTTTTCTCTGCTACAGTTGGTGGCGGGGAGGACCTGCGGAGGTACTGGTCTGACTACCTGAGGAGGACTCATGTTCTGGTGTACGTGGTGGACTCCTCTGACAGGAACCGCCTCCCGTTGGCGAAGGCTGAACTGCATCGCCTCCTGAGGGTGGAGCCCCAGCTACCCGTGGTCGTTCTCGGAAACAAGCAGGTAAACGTGATTATTACCACCTCTTAAAGGACCATACCTGTTTTGTTTTTTTTTTGCGTGTTTTGGGTCATGTGATCCGTGTTTGCAATCACAGCTAACTGTTTTGTTAACTCTGTTGATGTTGCGTTTAAGGTTGGTTGATGAACAATAAAAGGTCCATCTATATTGGAATCCTATCCATAATGTTGTCAGACACTTATAATAACAATCTGAGCCTGTCAGTGGCAAAAACATCATTTTAGTTGACGTACATTGATTTACACTGCAGCAGCACTGTCAGTGTTCTTGCTCATTACTGCATTGATTCCAAAGATTTCTGCCACTATCAATCATTTACACCCAAAAACATGGGAAAATAAGGCCCAGGTTAAAAAATACCAGAGTTATCCTTTAACATACAATGATATTTTCTGTATACCGCACAGAAACGAAGGGGAACCAATTGCTGAATGAACAATAGAACAATACATCCAAAATCTAAAACTCTATAGCATGCAAAAATGTTAAAAAATACATCCAGTAATTTGTAGTTAAGGAGATAAAACTCACCAAAACACTGGATTTGGTCCTTTCAGCACTTCCTGTGGATGAATTGGAGCACGATGCTGGTGAAAATAGAAAAGGAGTACACCTTAACAGTCATTTTTCCTGCAAAGTCAATACTCACAAAGGCTATTACCCTCTGGTAGACTGGTTTTCTGATAAAACCTGAGGTCTAACACTGATAAATTATGTTCAATTAGGCTAAAATCCTCAAATAAACGCAGACAAAAAAAGAGATGGATGTGTTGGTTATGTCATTGCCTCTTCATTTATCCAGCAGAGATGATCCATCAGACTTCCTGAAATAAACATTTCTACATTTCCTCTTTGGCTCATATTTCTTCACTCCGCGTGGCAGTTGTGAAATTATACATGGCCCTTCAAGGGAAAAGCAGGAATATTTGTCACATGTTCTGTCAACGCGCTGCAGCTTTCATCCTCTCAGTACTGTGGGGTTACTCAAAATTATTAGCAAGAAAAGAATCTGAGATAAAATCTCACGGCACTTCAGTTCAAGCTCATATCAGTATATCTTGGTTAAACCATCCAAATCGACAGGCGTCTTAAACCACTACAGGTCTGAAATTAACATGCTCTTTCTTCCCTTCTTTCATCTTTGAAATTAAGAAGGAAACCTGGGACATCAAACAGGATATCTCCCACAGAGATGAAAGAAAGGCTTGTGCATTTTTAAACCTATTTCCTATTGATATGAAAGGTGATAAACCAGCTTGTCTTTCAAGTTCCACTGGTTAGCTTTGAAATGAAAACATCAATCTGCTCAACACAAATGCAAAATGTTCCTGGAGGCATGGTTTTGTCGATTTGCAAAACGTGTAGACATCTTGGTTAAGACTGGACTCAATCTAGTTGAATAATGAACATTTATTATATATATTTATTATTATTATAAATTATGTTAAAAAAAAAAAAGCTATATATCTAAAAAATGTTATACTTTTAAACCATATCTTTACACACACATATCCAAATCAGATGTTTCTCATATTTTGGAAAACTTTTAAACAATGTTTTCTGTCCAAAATGTGCCAAAATATGGCTAAAAGGAGACCTTCTGTTTGTTATACTGTGGTCAGTTGGTTCCCAGCCAGGCTCCCAGCCAAACATTGTATTTTTCTGCTGGTTTAAGCATTGTAAAAATAAATCTATGCACTCAAAACTCTTTTAAGAATTAGAATTAGTCCTGAATTCCAAAAAGCAAAAAAAAAAAATATCATAAAGAAAGGACAGCACTTCAATTTGGCAAGTAGTTTTCAAAGCAGTGAAATAGATTGTCGAACTGTGTCCAAACTTTTTACAATTTTTCAACAGATTAAACCTTTTTTTTTTTTAAAACAAAAAAACTACAACCCAACCCCTGCTGTGCAAATGAAGCAGGTACAATAAAAGAAATAATGTCTTCCGTAGGAGGAGCTCTTTTTGACAGTGATACCTCGCTCTCACCCACCACTACTTTGTTCTCTGCCTCGGCACTCGCTCTGTTTAAACAGTACAAAAGATGTTTCCAGCAGAACCTGTGAGTTGGAAAAGACGTGGTGCAAAGAAACGAGGCGGACGTCTATAGACTCTAGCCTGGGTTGAATGGTTTGTGTAGGAGGGCGGCATTAAATTCACTGTCTTCACATATGAGTTTTGCTCAGGACTGAGACATCCACCATTTGAAAGTGTGACATGTAGTTATTTGCGGTGACACATTGTGATGTATTATGTAAATCAATGATAGTTTTATTCTTACTTAGAAAGTCGAGCTACCTTCATCAGGTAGAATACATTAGTTGTTAATGTCAGACATAAAGCTAATGGCTAAAGCTACTATGACAAGTTTGTACAACAACTGTGCAAAACGTCTGCACAAGATTGCAACATACAATTACATAGAATTTATCACAGGCCATTTTGAAGCATCATCTATTGAGCATCTGAGTTTAGTGAAAGTCTTGATGAAGCAAAATTGATGTAGGTGTGATGTTGCTTAAAGATCATTTCCATTTAGCAAAATGTTTCTCTGCATTCTGCTTGGTTATTTTTACAGTTAAATATTTAAAGTTGCAATTGATTCCATTGGTAACCCACTTTTTATGTACATACTATGTTCCTAACATCCATATTTTCACCAAAATATGCTACATGTACAGCTCCTCTTTGCTAGCGCAGTTAACTGTTTGCATTTTTTGCGCAAGGACAGAACCTGTAGATAAACACGCTACTATTTAATCATTTTTTGACCTCAAATTTGCCATAGTATAGCTATGCTTTGCTTCTGTCATTGCTAGCATGGTTCGATTTTCAAATGGTTCAAATTTGTTGCACACAACTACATTTGCTCATGTTAGTCTTGAATTGCAGACACAATCTGTGCTAATGACAAGACTAAGCTGTGCATTTAGCGATATTTTGGCAGAACACTAATATTTTTGCGATATTTCAGTTGTTGCTAGCTTGGTTAGCTGTTTGCTTTTGCCACACAAGATTAACATGCTAGCAAACAACTGTGCTAAAATATTGCTACATTGCTTCTGTTCGTTAGCATGGTCAGTTGTTTGTGTTGATAACATCCAAACTAAGCTAACAAAGTTGTGTTAGTTTAACTGTACTAGCTACAGATATTTTCCTGCTTTTTGCCAAAAATATGAAAGTTGAAAATAAGTAAGTAAGTAAGTAAACAGCTGGAAAGTCTAGTTTCAGCAGACATTTTTGGACTTTAATGGACATTTAACTTTTTATAAATATTTGTGTACATTTTTACACAAAAAATACGAGTTGAACAGAGGTTTTGGTAGAAACTAATTTCTGTCATATATTATTCTTAATAAAAGGTCACTACTGGCACAGTTTGTAAAATATTTTGGTTGTTTTTTCTTGTCGAGCTGATTTTTATCTGGTTTCACACTCTTCACAGGATAAGCCCAATGCCGTCAGTGTGTCAGAGCTACATGAAGCCTTGTCTCTGGGCTCCGTGACCGAGGACTGGAAGCTGTTCCTCTTGGCTGCCCAGCTGGGTTCGGATGGAGCCCTGAGGAACTCCTGCCGGGGCCTGGACACCTTCCAGGACCTCCTGCTCCAGCTCGTCTAATCTCATCTCCCCCCACAGAGCAGAAGAGGAGGAGACGGAGGGACTGAAACAAAGAGATGGCTTACGGACATCCTCCTCCTCCTCCTCTTCCTTTTCCTTATGTAAGCTCGGGGTTATTTGAGGCAGAGGAGGAGGAGATGATGAAGGCTTCGGAGACTGAGGCAGAGGATTTTTCACTGAAGAAGAGGAGATTGAGAAGTTAGCAAAGCCTTCCATTACCTCCTCCTTTTCCTCGTCCTTTTCAAACTTTATCAGCTGGTTTTAGAAAAAAGTGTCTTCCTCCTCCTCCTCCTCCTCCTCCTCCTTCAGCTCATTTTTCATTTTTTCTTCATATCGTCTTACTCACCAGCGAAGAGGAGGTGCAGAGTGAGGAGGACGAGGACAGGAGGTGGGACAGATGATAAGGGAACTGTTCTAGTCTAAACCGAGCCATTCTTTGTTGCCCAGCTAGGGCGAATAAAGCTGGCCTTAGCTAGCTATCTTTGCCCAGCTAATGTGAAAATAGATGACCATAGCTAGCTGTTTTCGCTATTTTGGAGGAGCACAAAAAAGGACTGACAATTGAAACGCAAAGATGTGGGTTCATAGCAAGAAACACCCTGTAAAACCCACAGCTTATATCAGGGGTACCTGCTTTTAGCAGCAGGTCCTAACTGGTGCCAACGTTAGCTAGGTGAGCTGGCTAACGTTAGCAACCGCTGGCATCAAATTTTCTATTTGTTTAAAAATGGAAACTTATCAACTGCAACCATTTCCTCTTCTCTTTCTCATCACAAGGAAAGTGGTAGAATAACACTGAATAATTTTTTGGACTCAGATCTGTTCAGATAATATGGAACACAGCACTGCGACATCTTGAAAACAACAGAACCTCGGCGAAGTTGGACCCAGAGACAGTATTTTCATCGGTTGTGACGTCAGACTCGACAAGCAGATTGGTTCCTACTTAAGATTTAGAAGCAGCGCACAAATGTATAAAGCTAGATAATATTTGACACTAGTTTAAAGCAAACATTATTCAAACAGTAGGGAATAGTGCATTTGTTGGGACTATTTTCAGCAGTAGATTAATCCACATTAGTGCTCCAGTGAGTATTTGGGGCAACAGGAGGGTGTGTGTGGGACTGGGTCAAAATAAACTATGGTGTCAATTAATCAGATTAATTTTGGTCTTTTTGTGGGTCATGTTAACAATGGGAAAAATTTTGATTATCAGCTTTATCCTTTTTGTTCATTATTGAGGCAGAAGAAAAACAAGGACGACAGAGTATTTAGTGAAAACAGCATCTAACATCAGTCCAATTTATCACCCCATCTCTCTGAGCATAATTAGGATTTCAGATCCTTTAAAGCCCACACACACTCCCTGTCCTGTTTGCTCCACAGTTAGATCACTGTGTAAATTACACTTAGACGAGGATTAGTATCGAGTAAAACACACACTCTTGAATGTAGAAGTGCTGCTGTGACTACTGAGTATTTGACTTTAAAGCTACTTGTACAGATAAACTGGAATTAGCTAGATGCTGATTTTTTTTTAATGCTGTATGTGTGCAGCAATGTTTGCTTATGACGCACAATTTGTAATGAATGTGAAGTTTTATTCCTTTTGATGTTGTGTAGCTCTGCAGAAATGTTTTCGCAGTAAGCAAGATTTTAGTGGATTGCTGTATGTACACTGTTTTTATTACCAATGACTTGCTTTCTTGTTTTCTTGTGGTTGTGTAAAGGGAGCTGTTAGATATGAATCCATGCATGTCTTCATGTTTTTGTTGTTCTCTTTTAAGACTTGAGCTGCAGTTTCTTAAACAGCAAGCATCAATCGGATTAAGTCTCCCTGTGTTTTTCTTGAAACAATCTGTAATTTTAATGTGAAAATCTCATTGAGATTAAAATGAAACAGACATCACAGACAGGCCTCTCACTCTGCTCTAATAATAATAAGTAATAATGTGCAATTCAGTATTTTAAACATTAAATGATTGTTAGTGTTTAAAAAAACACAACTCTAATGGGTTTTTTTGCTCGAGAGGCTAAAAACACCAAACATGTTTGAATAACTTTATTATATACATTATATTTATTTATTCTTTTAAATATGATATATTTATTCATATATTAGGCAGAGACAAGCTGAGAAAAGTGTTGATGTGGGGCGTTCGCATTATTATCAGTAGCAGTAGGTGGTATTTGTAGTAGTGGTATTTGGTTATTATTTTCAGTTATTTACAATGGCATATATGTATTGTAAGTACTTTCCTTGGAAAAACTGCATTTTTCTGCTGTATTTGTATAAACAGTGAATCAATATATCTTTTAACCTTGAACTGTCCCATAATAATATATTTAGTGATTTTGTTTTTGAGTTCCTGGCAGCTTTATACTTAATTAAATTGATATCCTTATAAGTCAGGCCTATATTTGAGTATGTGCTGGGAAAAAAAGAATACAATGCATATGGGCTAAGAATAGTTTAAAAAGTGCTAAACAAAGATAAAAGGAATGTGTTGGAAATTAACCAGAGCGTTAAGATCTATCTACTGGAAAAACAAGTACTGGGAGAGGACCTGCCGATAAACACAGTTATGTACTCAAACAAGTTGGATTATCTCACACCACCAAAAACAACATGGGTGGATCTATAAAATGTCCCCTAACCACAAGCTGTCTTGCTCAGCATTGTAAAACAAGTCGAGGCCCTCCCCTCCGTGTGTGCGCTGACTGAGCAAGTCAATGCAAACAACAAGCACAAAGATAAAAATCTATAGGCCTCTATAGCTGCCTGACCTTGTTTTGTCAGGCAAAGGTCCACAGCTGATAGAACAGGAAGCATGAAAACTCACAGCCTGTAGAGGAAAGCTTGCATCTACTAAGAATTCTAATTAAATAAAAGATTGTTACATAACGATATGTTACATGACGTTAAGAAAAACCCATTGAACTTGCTTCAGCAGTATAACATGTTTCTCTGTGGTTTGAGAAAAGAAAAAAGAAAAACACCTCAGGCCTTAGGTTATGATTCTGGAGATAAAAGACGTTCAACTGAAGCTTTTACTGTGTTTTTCTGATGCAAAACCTGCTGTCAACAGTCGATAAAATGTTTTAAAGTCCTGCAAAATTATCACCACTCCAAGAAAGAAATTAGAAACTATGAATTCATCATGAAGGAATTATCAAGACAAACAGTGTGTCTCCAGTCGAATACCTAAGTTACTACACCTACATATAGTACACTGTCTGTCCCTGCCCTGTTTTTAAGCTAGTTCTTGTTTTTTTAAATCAAGTTATTTTGCCTTATTTACATTGCTGGACCTGATTAGCAAATTTTGTTCCCCTGTCAACATGTTGAAGAACGACAATGAACGAACCTTGAACTCTCCGAAAATGACGATCGCAACATGCAACTGCGATTGTCGTCCAACAAATTATGTGCTACTATTTAGCTTGTTAATGAATGTTAGCATGTCTTTATGCTAATATTTAGCATTTAGCACAAAGTACAGGAGTGGCTGATTTGGATTTGGTCATTAGTTTTTGAAGGAATTTCTGGACTAAAACAAAAAAGGGCAGGTTTAACCTTTTGGTGGCGCAAGATGAAAAGTCAGGGGATTAAGGTCATGGATTTATTCACTGGGAACCATTTTCTGTACAAGATTTTGTGTTCAAAATGATCCATTCAGTAGAAGGGGATAATTACAGTTACATGACCTCCATTTTCTCATGTCAAATGTTAAGGAAAATCTACTTTACTGCACTGAGTCCAGGTAAAATCTATAATGCTGCTGTAAATAGATTTCACCAGATGCAGACACAAGTTACAGTTCCTGGCAGAATCTCATTGTTTTTACAGAGGGTGTCTTCCAGAAATCAACCACAGCTGAGCAGTCATACTTCACATACCTTCAGTCTTCCCTTGCTTTTCAAATACTCTGCTGATTAAGTTTCGTCCCCTCCCTCTGTGGATGTTTTCCCAATGTCTCGAACATGTGACTCAGCAGGAACTTTCTGTTCTGTTCAGTGAAACGAGGCTGTGAATGATTGACGAGAGAAGACAGGGTCACCACGACGGATGTAGGTCAAACTATTGTTGTACTGCAGATAATCTTGAGACAACAAGCAAAGACAATAAAGATAATGTGCTGTAGCAGCTTCACATCACACAAGCACTGAGGGAAAGTACTGAGTGTGGGCTGGTTTAATCAAGCAACTGTAGCAGTCATCCAAAGTTTTAAAAGCCATGTGGCTGGAAAACAGTTGAAGAGATTTTGTACAGGCATTCGTAGTCCCCAGAAGATGAATCCTACTCACTTTGGTGATGCCCTGGCTTATTAAAGGTGCTATATGTGAGTTTCTACAGCTACATAGCCAGCATAGTTAGCATTAGCAGCTGTTTACTTTCCAGTATAGAGGAAACGTTCCAAGTTCAGCTTCAAACTTCATTCCTTTACTCACCAAAAGCCGGAAAGCACTGCTAGTGTTCAGCTCTTATTTTGCTTTTATTTCAAACACTTCTTTTCTTCTATTTAAGTTAGCATGATAACCAGCTAGCCCCAGCCTATCTCGTCACTTTACGTTTCAGTTCAGTGAGTGGGACTATATTGATTGATAGTCTTTGTTTTCTATACATGAAAAACACTTAACCACTCAGTCTCGGGGCAAAACAGAATTAATTACCACTCTGGGCTGCAGAGGGCGCTGTTGCTCAGCAAAATCACACTGCGTTGCCTTAAATGTCATGTTAATGACAAACCCAGTTTTTGTAATCAGGGTAGAGATTTAGAGATACCCCCAGGTAGATTTTCACTTTGATATCTTGACTATCTACATAAATAGTACATTATCCAGGTAACGTTAGCTATGTAGCTATACAGCAGATAGCTCTGCTGCGGTCTCTAGCGAATTGATCGGAATTTACTACAGTTTTTCTGTTAACATTAACCGTAACATTAATTTGGCCACAGCCCATAAGGAACAGTTCTAATCATTCTAAGAGTTTAAACCACATTTTCATGATTATTGCAATAATATCATTAATCGCAATTATGTTGGCCAGGATAATCGTCGCATGGAATTTTCATATCATCTCATGACTAGTTCATGTATTGATTCACATCTGTGAGCCCCTACCTCTGACAACAACTCAACTTCACTTGTTTTCCAACCTCACATTTACTGATTTTCATCTCTGACACAATGCTGCAGCTACTTTTGGTTTCATAAACCTTCCTGTTTTGGTCCCAGATGTGGTTTTAGTGCAATTTCAATGCTAAACATCACTTTAACTGGATTTAAAAAAAAAAAAAAAAAAAAAATTGTTCTGTCTGGCAGAATTGAAGATCCTTGAGGGAAACTTTTGGTGAGACAGCTGGTGCTGCAGGTGCTGAGAGAAGACAAAGGAAAAGTTTCTAAAAGACTTTGTTTGAAGGTTGTTGCCTGAAACTTCCCCTGCTATGTGTTTCTATACTGATACTCTGCAGCCACGTCAACAAACTCAGTTTAGATGAGTCACACTCACGAGTGAATCCATAAAGCTAGATGTTCATACATGTTCCACAGAGGACATGGTGTTCAAACCGTGCAGAATAATAATAAATGACACAGCCTGTGCATGGAGAGGAAATTAGACTCAATTTTCCCTGTCAAACAACCTTCTGTTGTTTACTTCACACTGTTTTCTCCCTGAGAACCGATCCAACCACAGCTTCCAGTGATGCAAATGTCCAATTCAGTTCTAGGATCAAACGGCTCGGCTGACTGCACTTTGGCAAGATATTTTAGCAAAAAAACAAAAAAAACAAGAAGATCTGCTGAACCAAAATCAAGCTTTCCATTCCCAAAATGTCAGTGTCTTTTAATGTCATAAAGATAGACATTTTTGTTGCTAACATTCAGCAACTGTAGCTCCCATGACACTTCAACATTGTGTCATCGCCTGCGGATCATGGGATATATAGTTTGATGGATTTCATAGATCTAAATTCACCATTTTATAATCTATTCTAACATGTGGAAGGTTCAGCTGTGTCTCAACAACAGATTCTCTTGACAAAAGCAGAAGTGGAAACTGTTATGCTACAGTGATAAACCTAACTGTAGCACGCTAACATGCCAACTAAGATTGTGAAAATGGTAAATCACCAGTATGTTAACGTTGTTATTGTGCTCGCGACATGTCTGAAGCTGCCATACTGCCGGCTACTTCAGATATATAACATTTCTTAGATGAAAAGTTAAATTTGACTTAACATATCTCTATGAGTATTACTTCTCTGAAGGCATATGTATATGTAAACAGAGTTCTTAAGTTTGACAAAAATATAATGAAATGGTGAAATTATGACTTTTATCAACTAAGTTTGTAGTTAAAACAATAACAATATAGTAAGACATAAAAATATAGAAGAACTCTTAATTACGAAGGACAAGTTCACCTCATAAAGTAAAATATACATATGACTATAAAAGATAAAGCATTTTTAATTTAACCAAGTATTCAGTATCATAAAGACAGCTGCCCAACTGCTGGAAAACTGGTTGAAAATTCAACCATGAAATCCCACCACATTAACAGTTGCTTGTTCACTTCTACCAAAATGCTCAAAGCAGTGACAGAAGATGTAGAGGATCAGATATGAAGCTTTGTTAAGATTTCATGTTCTGTACTTATGTAGTTCCCATATTTATTTATTTTTTTACCCGAGGCAGAACATGAGCTGTCAGAGGGTAAACTCTTTAACGGTTTAGTCTGGTAAATTAAAATCAGATCTGTTCTCCACTGTTGTCCTCACACTACTAACACCACCACTTTTTATTGTTCCATACTGGATAATTTTACGTCTTCATGCCTCTAAAAACTAAAAACGCAGCCGTGCTTTAACGATTGATGTTGCTGCAAAGAAGCTACTATTTCTTTCACACATCTTAAACCCGGCGCCACAGAGGATCTGTGGAATCACCACAGTTTCATGGTGGGCATGATTAATGAATGAAATCTTCAGTTTGTGCAGTCACAGTGACCTTTGACTTCTGACCTTTGAACATTAAAATCTAATCAGTTCAGGTTTTAGTCCACATGAATATTTGTGGCACATGTACAGAGAGATCAGAGAAGTCAGAAACTGCTGAGAGACGAACTAACACATTGTTGGTTTCGCCTTTTTCATGGGATTTGTAGACAATGAGAAAAATATCTAATCACTCTGCACTGATCCATCATGTCCTCCCCTGGAGGCAGAGACAATCTGTCTCAACATGCTCTCTTCAAAGGATCCTCACCCTGACAACATCTCGTTTACTTCAAAAAAGGCATCGTGGCGATAATGTGTTATTTCCTACAAGGATAACACTCAGTTGTCGCCCTGTTCATGGTCAATTTTCCTTAACTCTCTCCTCAATGTCATCCTGTTTATCTTCACTTCTGTCTCTGCTGATTAAATCGACCTTCGTTACGGCTCTGTCACACTCCAAAGACACTGAAGTTTTTTGAAGATTATGGGCTACAAGATATCTGACACCAAAACCACTTTAACCAAACTGTTACACGAGTTATAACAAACGTTTAACCTCATATTGTTTCACATAGATAAAAATGCCAACTACTTAAGTACTGTAGATGTGGTGAGGAGAAGTCGAGGAGGAAGAGGAGTCACTGGCCTGCATGTTGCCGTTTACTAACACTGTTTTCCAGTGCTTTTGTGAAGTTGAATGTGACACAACTAAAAAAAATAGAATTGCCACCCTGACCTTTGACCACCAAAATCCAATCAGTTCATCCTTGAATCCAAGTAAATGTTAGCATGTAATCTGTTTGTTAAGTCCTGACTTAACGACCGTGTTTCAGCTGGCTAATGTTAGCACCAGATAGCATCAAATTTGTTTTTCTTTATTTGTTTAAAGAAACACCCTGTGAAGCCCATGGCTTATAACAGGGGTACTATCTACTAATGTCAGAGGGGCTGGCTAGCTAATGTTAGTACCCGCCATGAAATTCCCTCCTGGTGTCAAAAAAATGTGATGTCACTGTGTCCTTGACCTTTGACCACCAAAATTTAATTGGTCACTTTTTGAGTCCAAGTCATTTTCCTCAAAGCGTTACTGAGATATCACATTCACGAGAATGGGACGGACGGAAAACTGGAAAACCAAACAGCCACAGCTGTCGCAGGGTTCAGAAACACTAACTGGTCTACTGACAGTGGTCAAGGAGTCAATTTCCTTTTTTAGTGTGTTAGCCTTGTTTTAAAAAATCCACATATATGCCCTAATTTTGGTGTAAAAGGAGTGTATGTACATTTTTGCTAAAAGTAACTTTAGCATTAACAGCTGTTTGCGTACCAGTCTACAAGAAACACTGTGAGTTCAGCTGAGTTCTAGGTCTGTCACTTCTTTTCTTCTACTTAAGTTAGCAAGCTAACAAGCTAGCACCAGCCTCTCACATCTCGTAATACAAGGTTACGATCGTGAGTTGCTGTAGCATCCAGTCTGATCTCAGTCTTGTAAACACAACAATGGCTAAAGCTTTTGGTAAGTAAACAGCTGAAATTGCTGACATTAGCTAAGTAGCACTAGCAAACACTCACATATAGCACCTTTAAACAAAAGTTACAAAAGTGAAAATTCAATGTTTCCATTCTGTGATAACATGTTTAATATGGGAGTAAACAGGCATCTTAATGAGGTGATTTATTCTCAGATTATGAACTAAACCGTGTTATTGTAACCCTGCTGTTCAGAGGTCACTTATATAAACTGGATCAATCGGCTAAATGCGTTGTAAATTTAATTTTCTATGCGTTTTAACGTGTGGAAACATGTCTTCAACATTTCCACTGCAGTGACGTCCCCCTCAGACGTCATGACATCTGAGGCATCTTCCTCTCACTGCAGATTTTTACTCTATTGTCCTTTTCTGTGAATTCTGTCACAGTCTGAACGTACTGTCTGAAATCCAACAGTATCTAGTCTCTCCAGAATGAGATCCATCTCATCCCGATGCAGAGACTGGTATCAAGTCCAGAACAGGGGTCTATAGTCCGTCTACTGGACCATCGGCTGTGGAACAGATAACGAGCTGATGAAGGCGTCGTAGTGCTGCGGGTGACATCGCTTGTACTCGTTGATTTTCCTCTTGATTTGTTTGGGTGTGTCCTGGTAGTAGTTCTTCTCATCTCTGGCCATCGCCTGCAGAGAGGAAGAAACAACAGGAAGAGTCAGTTTGAACCAGACAAACACTGAGACATGCTGGGAGCTCACTGTAAACTCTGACAGATGCCAAACTCTTTCCTGAAAGTTATTTCCATACTACAGAAATTAAATGTAGCAGTCGAATAGTCAAAAAAAAAAACTCCTTTCCTAACAAGCCTGTGAATATTCTCATTCATCCGGGTCATAGTTATCTCAAAGAAAATTTAAGTCGAAAAGCAACCACCTTTCTTTGACCTTGATGGAAAACATGATAAAGTCAAGGAAAAATGTGAAGGCGAACTGATAAGGACTGTGTGTGTGTGATTGTGGTATTTAGAGAATCCGACTGCACTTATGGTGCGTTCCAGTTGTACTTGGAAGTCGGAATTTCCGAGTTCCTAGTTGGAAGTTCCAACCAGTGCCAATGTTAGCTAGGTTAGCCAGCTAACGTTAGCACCATCTGGTGTCAAACTTAATTTTTCTTGATTTGTTTAAAATTTATCAACTGCAACCAATTTCCTCCTCCATTTCTCATCACAAGGAAAGCAGTAAAGTGACACTGAATTGTTTTTAGACTCCGATCTTTTCAAACAGCACGGGGTTCAGCACTGCGACATCTCAAAAACAAGCTAGCATTTGCAAAGTTGGACCCAGAAATAGTATTTTCATCAGTTATGACGTCACAACTTATCAAGTGTATATTGATGTGGTGGCTGGGAATTTAAGCATTAATCTCAAACCAAATTACATCGAAAACCAAATTTCAAGGCTGAGCAGCCAAAACTCAGATAATGAGATGGAATGAGAGAAGGAAAAAATCTTGAAAAGTTATGTAACTGGGAGCACATGTCTATATTCTGGTCTGAACTTCAGCTAAAACCTTGAATCTGCCCTGTTTTAGTACAAACTGACTCCCCTGTTATGTGTGATGTTGTGTTGATCACAAAACACTGCAAAAATACTTTTTAGAGGGCGGTTATATAAAGAATTGTCACAATCGTGCAGGTGACTCAGCTTTTCAGAATTTAGAGTCAAGGATGGAATATTTTCTGTTAAAGGATATTTTATTGTGTAAAGAAAAAAAAAACACCCGCACACACACACTATCCTCTATCCTAATATCCTCTCTTTTATTGACTGATTCTGACTTGGCAGAGCTCCCAGTGATGACTCAGTCCCATTTAAAGCAACTGTTGGAAATCCATTTCAATGAGGCACTTTTCTGATAAAAGCTCAAGTAATTTAAACTCCTGACACTTGCCGCTCTGAGTAATATAAGCTAAAAACACACTGAGCGTGTCCACTTCTATCTGAAGTCATGAAAGAAAACAGAAGTCAGCAGCTGAGAGGGAATAGCACAGAGCCGAAACCTTATTCGTCCTTCGGCAGAACAGCTTCGTTTGCAAACTTCAAGGCGTTTCCGTCATCAGGTGCAGTACAGATAGAAATATTCAACTGGCAAATTAAGTTTCCTCAGCAGCAACTGAACACGTCCAGCATGGTACAAAGAAAGAACAGTTTAGACCTTGGGAGGCAGCCCTCAGATCTCAGAAGTCAGAGTGTCCTTGAATGCACCGTTAAAACTTTTCATACAGATTAAGTTCAGCTGGTGAATATCTGACATTAAATGATGGCCAATGATGCTTCAGTAAACTTCCTCATTCAACATTTTCTGTTTTTCCAACAGTGCCATGTGTCGCCATGATTAAATAAATTCTAATTAATGTACAATATCTTTGGAGCTGAGTCTTAAAAAAGGAGTCATTCTAAAATATGCTGGTTCGCTTTGTTTCAAGGAGTTAAGATAAGAGGACCAATACCTCTGTTATGCCTGTACAATAATATGAAGCTACCGTTAGCAGCAGGCTAGCTTAGGTTAGCATAAAGACTGGAAATGGGTAAACAGCTTTGAGAATTCCCATCACTAATGCTGTTCAGCGTTGAGCCATGAGTTGTTTTCTTGGGGTGCATTCTTATGTCGGGGTTGGTGGGGTTTCTCAGACTTTCCGAGTTGGAAATCCGACTTCAGGGGGTGTTCCAGTCAAAGATCTTTGTGTGCTCAGTTAAGAACTGGTATATTACCACTGGCAGTAGAGGTGGGCAGATATTATGGAACACAAGAGGAGCAATGTTTATGTATTTTATGTGACTTTGCTGAAGATGAATTTCATTTTGTATTTTCCTGCCCTTTGTACTTAAAGCAAATGCTTGTTTGATAAGGTTCAAGTGAAGAGCCCTGACCTGTTTTGGTCATCTGGTGCGGATATGTTGAATTGGCTTTTTAAGGTGGAAAACTTTGCTTTGGCGACATTCATAGAAGACACTTGGCAGCTGAGACAAAAGACTGTATCCAGGTTGACAAGTGACTTCATGGAAATGTGTATTTTTATTTGTCATGAAGCCATCATGGTGTCCATACGGGTTGGGCACCAGAAAGGTGCAACACACGTAAATAAACAGTCAGTCAGTAGTTCATGTCAGAAGTTTGTGTTGCTAAAATCCATTATTGGTTGGTCTCTGCCTCTATTAAATATAAGGTCTTTGCTGAGTGAAATAACAACTCTGTTCTTTCTTTAAAAGTTTCATGTGGAGAAGTGGAGTGAATCAGTGATCCCAGATGAGTCTCTGTAGGTCGAGTGTAGAAATATAATGAAATAAATGGAAACCACACTAAAAAGGTAAGAATACTTAAGCTTCAGGAAACAGTTGACGTCGTTCAGGACACACTGAAGTTTCAGTTCGAGCTCTTACCTTGTAGTCGTCTTTGTGTTCTTGGATCATGTACTGAACGTACTCGATCAGGTCTGAGGATAACGTCTTGGAGTCTTTCTCCGGACGGCTGGCCTCCTCTTCCAGCTCTGCTCAACAACAACACACACAAAAAACCCCAACATTAACAGAGTCTCAGAAGCCTTCAAGAGACAAAAGATTAATTATACTGTTCCATCTTGCAAGCTTTTATTGATTAACTTGACTTTTCTTTCTTATTCATTTTCAGAGCTCTAACGCTACCACTGGTCTGCTGGAGGAATAAATAAGTCATTCAGTCCAGAGAAGCTGCTGCTGCGGCTGCTGAAGGTCGACTCCTCTGAGCTTTTGTGCATAATAACAAAAACATGCTGTTAAAGTGAAGCTCTGCTTCCATTCACACCGGTCTGATAATTAGGCTGCAATCACACAGAGTCCAAATGAATAAAGAGAAAAGATCCTTGGAGGTGGCGTGAAACAGCCTTTTGTTGTATAAAGGTGACGAACAGGAGTCGTGACGTTAAGTGAAAGCGAAGGAGGAAGTGACTTCACCTAATTTGAAAGGAATCATTCAGAGAGGCAACACAAGGACTTATGGAGCTTTCACACAGACTTTAACTTTGATTTAACTTTTATCCAAAGCCTGAAATCTCTGACACACCGATCAGTATCGTCCTGCCATAGAGTGGTGCAGTGATGATGTGTTTCTGTAGTCCAGACCTGAAGTTAGCATCAGCCTGGTTCCCTCCACAAAAAGCCAATGGGATTTTTTCATAGTGTTTTGGATTATTCCAGAAAATAAACTGTGACCAACTAAAGTTTCTGATCCTTCCAGGTTTAGTTGATCAGATAATCTTCACAGATGAACACCACTGTTCTGATGTTTGAAGCCTAAATCCAATCTCCAGAAGTAAAGCTAATGTTAGGCTATAAACCAACTACACCACGGTCACATGACGTCAACGTCTCCACCACTAAGCTTCCAACTGGTCATTTCATTTAGCTCTGAGCTCTTCTACAAAAGCCTTTCTTCTTAGAAAGTTAGTGAGAGTTTGAAAGAGCGTGAGTAGAAACACAACGAGGCTGTAAAGGTGGACTGGTGAGTAGATGGGTTTTCATGTTAACGTCCCCGACAACCTCTGTAGTCTCATTTAGACACTCGTTAGCAACCGCCTTTTTTAAGACACGTAAAAGCTTCAAACATCAGGAGTGGGGGATTTACTGACCCATTTTATGTCGGAGAATAAAACTTGAAAATGTCTTGAGCTTGTGTTAAAACCACAGACCTTATTTCAGACATTTAACCAGAAACACACTGACTTTGGGATGAGGGAACAGGAAGTGCTAACATGCTAACATGCTAACTTACTTCCTGGTTTTAGGACTCATTCCTGCACCACTCCATCGTCAGGAAGTCAGAAAGTACAGAACAACCCGCAGAATAAAAGCACAGTAAAGAAGTGACTTACGGTTGAGGACGTAGGGCTTGGTGACAATGTTGACGGGAGCTTTAGTCTCTTTGTCGTCGCCGAGGAGCTACACGTGTGAACAAAAACAACATTATGAAGAACAATGTAGGTCACGGGCCACTGTTTGTTTGGATTCTGGGTTAATAAGTCAGGTCAGGGGACGATAAACAACACGTTTATCCTCCACACATCATCCGTCTTCTTCTCTAATGTGTCAAGACAGGGTATGAAATGTGGGGTTTTTCAGCACAGAGACAACAGAGTTTTAACTGTGTCCACTCCTGAGCCCAGAAGAAGAGGAGGAGGCAAAAAATAATTAATCATTTACGTGTCATTCGCTGTTGATAAGTTAACAGAATGAAACCTTGTCTGAGGCTGCTGGAAAACAAGCTGCAGCCCAGAGGACGAGATTAACTTTAATTAACCTCTGGGAGAAACTGTCAGCGAGCAACTGAAGACTGGAGAACAACAACAAAATTAATTAAACGGGATGAAAAAATAAAAAGGCATTTATATGACTTACAATCACTGGTGTTAGGAGCAGTTACATATCTGTCAGTAGTGGATGATTAAGGATTACTTTTTTTTATTGCATTTTAAGAATTTAATTTGTTTCTGTGGCGTCTAGAAAAGTTTAGAGTTTAACCTTTAAAAAATCCATTGGTCATCACACAGATCCCTTAAAATAAACTCACGGTCCCTTAAATGTGTGAATTTAAAGAGTCAGTTTTATCCACATTTGTTCTGAAAACCTGTTAAAGACATGAGCTCTTTAACTGGTTCTTCTGATTTCACTTGTGTTCAGTCGTCGACGCTCTGTCGCTCCCTTCTGGCGCAAACAAAAACTACAGGACGTGAACACAAATGTAAAGCAAACAGCTGCAGAGGAGACTCTACATATTCAGTGCATCGATCAGCAGTTTATGTAAAGTTAATTACACTGGAAAGACTACTTAAATATATTATATTAGAAATATTTAACCCCTGCAGGGATACATGTGTTAAGAGCTTGTATGATGTTTTACTGGTTCTAAGGGAAACAGAAAAGAGTTTATTCACAGAATCGTCTGAATCCGATCACTGTGTGTGATCTGAATCTTTTCTACATGTGCGCTCAGATGAATCCTTCTCTCGAAATAAATCAACCCACGGCGGTCACTTACCCTTTGCTTCTTTATTGGCAGAGTCCGGTTCGGATCAAACGCCAGACCCATCTCCTGCAGGTTCCTGGCCATCGACTTCTTGTCGTCCCAGGCGTTTCGAATCTGTGGACTGAGGGAAAAAAAGACATTGTACATGACATTTACAATTTTTTAAGTTGTGGTTCGACTTAAAGGATACTGATCTGAAGCTAAAGCCTCGTGTTGCTGCTTGTTTTTTTGTGAAAACCAGATGTTGTGGTGTTTGATAGAGAGTTAAAGAAAGTAGTGAAATAAACAGCAAAAGACACAAATTACTTATTATGAAAGAGGATTTCCCACAATCTGGCAACACAAAAACTGTTCTTTTCTCATAACTAATATGTAAGGTATCAGTCAGTGATGAAGTAAGTATTCATAAACATAGTGTTTACAGCTGGTAAACCTTTTTAAAAGAATATTAAGGTGACATTTGAGATGCTATATAACTGTTAAAAACCATAAACTTCAGCCATAGTTACCTTTATAACCTCTAACACCTGTAGAAAAACTTTATTACACCTGTTTATTGACAGTCTGTTGTTCTGCCCGCTCTCATTGGTTTGAATGGAGGTGGACAAAATAATAGGAACACCTGTCAACAGCAGCACAAACCCAAACCCTTCACAAAGGAGGATTTATTAAATAAACTGCAACCTGCGGGTACAAGTGACAGATTACACAAGTGATGTGGTTGTCCTTTACAGTGATCTGTTATTGTTTATTTCTCACTTTAAAACCTTGACGGGACATAAATACTCATCAAGAAGCATCAATAGTCACTGTTAGCTAACTGTTAGATTTATTTAATTTAAGCTGAGGAAACCTGTCTTTACACTGAGCTTTATTAAGCTAAACCTGGGTTAAACCGGGTCTGCAGCAGGTTTAAGTTAATCCTCTGACACCTGGACCTGGTCCAGGACTCAGCAGTAGGATCTGAACCACAGGTTTAAACCCGTAAATCTGAGCTAATGACAGTAAAACAGCCTCAGTCAACAACATGCCCAACGTCAGCTAGCATGCTAACATGCTAACTGTCCCGCACTCACTTCTCTATCCTCGGGTTGCATTTCTTTATGAACTTCTTCTTCATCTTTTTCCGGTCCTGGTTGTAGTCGAACTTCTTCCTCTTGCCGGACTTCTTGGCTTTCGGCATGTTTGTGTGTTTTTTCTCTGTTTTCTGAGCTCGGAGGTTTGTTGCTCTGAAAACGCAACGTGCAGCAACAGCAGGGGAAGAAACAGGAAGCACGTGTATGGTTTGTTCCCGTCACGTGACTTCAGGCCACGCCCCGTTTTTCCACCTTTGACCTTTTTAAAGTTTTTAATTTGAAATCTTATTTTTGTCACGCTGCCGCAATATGTGACAAAAATGACATAGAAACAAATGAAATTAAAAAAATAATAATTTAGAAAAAAATACACATATTTAAATACATACAATAGGAATAAAAACAATGAAATTATTACATCATTAGCGATGACATTTGATGAAATAAAAAAAATAAAGTAAAAACAAATTTGAGGAAGTGGTCAGACTAAAAACACACTATGAAAAAAAACATTTATTGTTATTTAAATATTTTTAAAATATAAGATAATCACATAACCTCATGGACAGACTGTATACGAGGCCCAGGGGCAAAATATATAAATAAAATAGAATAAAATAAAAAAATCTTCCCTTTTAACCTCTACCTGATTAATTGACCAACAGAAAATTAAATGCCAATAATTTTAATGACTGGTTAATTAAGTCATTTTTATGGTGTATGGTACCAGCTTTTCAAATGTGAATATCTGCTCTTTCCTTAAGTTTTTTACGATTGTAAACGAAAAAAGTGATTAAAATATGTAAACTTTAGCTTCAGGCAGCGATCAATCAGTCAAATGTATTGATAATAAAAATAATTGCTGGTTGCAGCCTTACGGTTCTTCTCTGATGGAGTAATAATGCCTTGCCTGAGATTTGGCACACAGAAAAAATGGAAGCAAATCTGATAAAACACAACACAGCTGGACCATCAGAGTTAATGTTGTACTTTAAATGGTTGTACCTGCTCCAGAATGAACAACACCTTTAAATCTCTGTCTTTGTCCATTTCTTTGAGTTTCAGAGACAAGGGTTGGAAAACACCTGCAGTTGCAGCATTTATCCTCTAGGTGTCAGTGTGAGCCAAAGAAGTTACTCACAAAGCTTCAGACTCATGTTCGTCCCCTCAGTTTTATTTGATTCAGACAAATGTATTTTGTAGATTAGTAGATTACTTCATCTTTTCAAGTTTACTTAGAGAATTTAATGAACGGAAACAACAGAACTATAGAGGTGAACAGAGGTGAATTAGAATAAGAATCCAGTTTATAGTTGACGCTAAGAGTGAACTTCTGGGCTTAAGTCTCATCTCTTTTCGATAACCTCCTTCTTTAGTTTTGGTTTGGGTAGAATCCGAGGGAGGACGAGGAGGATGGTCTCCAGATGGACGTTCTTGAGTTCTGAAAGCCTGATCACTAAGTGACCAATAACTGATCAATAACTCTATCAACCCTCTGCCTGATATGAGCTGCAGGACAAAACAGAGAAAGTCTTTCTTAATGCACCTTTAATGCACCGTGGTGCGTTCATTGATCCGTGCCGGGGAGAGATGAGCCACAAAGAGCAGCAGCTCTGGAGTCAGTCATGTATTGATTTTTGTATCTGATTGTGAGAAATAACAAAAATATAGCATTAGTTTTCTTCACATATTGATCACATTGAATTTAAGAGTCATAATACATCACATAGAATTTGAAATATGTCTGAAAATCAAATTAATGCTGAACAAATCAAGACAGTAGCGTCCTCCTGCGACTTGTATGATCAATTTTTAAAAAATAAAAGATCAATTATTTTGTCTTTTAAATGTCACAAAGAATATAATCATATGACATTTTAAATAGCAAAATGCTGTAGCAGGTTTTTCAGTTTCAAAGTCACATCCAAGATCCAAACACTGGATTTTTCAGTATTTCTTAAATAAATCCTGGATGTGGAGGCTGAGTTAAGATTATTTTATCAAACCATTTATTCTGGTATTAACTCTCTGGAGTCCAGGTGCATTCTGGGTAAATTTTTTTTGCCAATTCTCTATTCATTTAATCTTTGTTTAGCACCTTTTAAACTACTCTTAACCCAGATGCATGGTCTTCTTTTCTTTATTTTCAAACATAATTACATCAGTTTAAGTATAAAGCTGCTCAAAAACTCAAAAACAAAAACACTCAATATATCATTATAGAGCCATTAAAGGTTTAAAAATCTATTATTTCACTATTTATACACACAAATTGAGCAGGGCAATGTAAGAAATATAAGTATAATGCAGTCTTTCTGCCTGTAAAGTAGGATTTGAAATGATCAGTTTGTTTGAGACTGTAATACAACACTTCCTGTTTGTGTTTACTTCATTTTTATACGGCAGATATAGGATTTTTAAATATTTTAAAGTTACTTATTGACAGTTTGACTTCCCTTGTTTGGGTTCAAAGTTGACATTTTATCGTTTTCTGTTTTTCTTTCTTTAAAAAAAAAAACGAATCAAAATTTGTGATTTTACAATCGTTTAAACCTTTTACATCCACAGAACAATAAAGCTCTGTGACTATAAATAAAAAAATACTCGATGTTTTCAGCCTCTCAAGAGCAAAAAACCCCAAATTAAAGTTGTGTTAATTTAATGTTGCTAAATTATTATTATTATTATTATTACAGAGGCTGTAAAATGTGAGCAGAGTGAGACGTCTGTGTCTCCTCCTCCTCTCTGACAGGGGAGGGGGAGGGAGGGAGGAGGAGAAAGAGGAGGAGGAGGAGGAGGAGGAGGGGAGGTGCGGACTGTCACCGGACGGGGACTGAACGAAGAGGCACAAACCGGAGAGTTGAATTTTTCCTCCTCGGCTGGGCGGTGGGAGGGAGGCGGTGGACGGTGTTTAAGGGAGGATAATCTGAGATTGAAGCCGCCGCGGGGGACCAGGAGCTCGGTCTGCTGCCGCTGTCGGTGTGACCGCCCCCCCCTGCTCCAGACAGCATCAACATGGAGCTGGAGAACATCGTGGCCAACACGGTGCTGCTGAAAGCACGGGAAGGTAAGGATGGAGATGGCGGTGTGACAGCTCCTCTCTCCCGGTACACCTCACCGACGACACGGCAGCGGAGGGATGCCCCGGACACGACTGATATAAACTGTTACTGCACTTCCTCTTGGCCGATGATCAAATCTGTTGATGCTGCGGCTCAGCACGAACAGGATATTACCTAAAATACGCGCCGTTCTCTCGAGTGGATAGTACCCGACTCGCCGCACTCCATTTCAAACACGAGTAATTTAAAGTTTTCTGGCTCATCGGGGAGTTTACGTAGATGATATAAACAGCACGAAATGTATTTTCAACTCTTTAGCAAACAGTGGCCAATTCGGCTTCGTACTTGTACATTTAATGTCCCTTAATTGTACAAAATCTCTTCCTTCCTTGTTCACGGTGCTCACAGTAAACTGTCAGTAACACTGGTATGACACGCTAACCACCTTCAGCTGAACTAAGGCAGTGGCGATGCCAAGCTAGCAGGTTGTGGTACTTTAATATGTACTGTAACGAACTATTGTTTACTACTATATGCCGAATTAAAGAGTGGACTCCAGAGATTTGTTAAGCGTTAACATTGTTGTGTACAGTGAACGCTCACGGAAGCGGCGAAAGGGCGCGTAAAATTGACACATTTTTAAATCGAGTTTGGCGTGGCTCCGACCGAGGTTCGCGAAACGCGAAGTTACGAGGTCCGGAAGGGGTTGCAACTGTGAAATGTGTCTGCAGCGACACATCGGGTTTCCCTTGCTGATGTTGCAGCATCGTCCTGTCGTTTTGCGAAACAGGATGTTGAGGCAGAGCAGCTGTGTTGTAGCTACTGAGGTTTGTACTTTTGTGCACAGGATTGCAGTTTATGATTTTAGTGTTTCATTTAGTCTTCCTCTTCTTTAGAATAAAGAGGCTTTTTTATTTGCAGAGCAGTCCAGATTTCTGCAGCCTCTCCAGGTTCACAGGTCAGATAAATGTTTAAAATACAAACTGCACCACATCAAATGTTACATCCGCCAAACACTGGTACAGTTGTGTGTCTCTTAACAACACTCTTGAGTACTTACGGTGTAAACCATAAACAGACGTCTTATTGTGAACAATGGAAACATCATCAGAGCCCTTTGTTATTGTTCTTCTGGTGACTCATTGCCAACATAATCCTAATGCCATCTGCAGAGGGACACGAGAAGATTGAGTGTCATGATCCCTCATGTGAGATTATCTGCTCAATTCAGCTTATCTGTTGTGCTCGTAGAGGACCAGTACTCAGGCCTCGGCGCTGGCACCTGTCCTCCACCCCCGGCCGAAGTGCTGGGCCTTGACCTCTGACCTCTCTGGAGCCCCGTAGAAAAGATGGTCTTTTATCAACGGGGAACAAAACGTGTCATATCATTGTCATTATTACCTGAGTCTGTTGGGTAAAGTTCATGAATTTAAATTTAGACCTACAGACAGACTGACTGGGCTTTGTTCGATCCAGTTACAAAAGGAGACAGTTACTATCATGCAAAGATTTATAAGTTTGATGGACATGCCAGAGAGATACAAAGTGAATTATGCAGCCAGATGCCAACAAATAATCAGGTGTAACGACACAGGATGACAACATGGGTGTTATAGGTCCCATATTTTACACCTTTCCGGTATTTAATTTGATCTGTGAGAAGATATGTTTGTGGTTTTTTAGTACCAAAAACCACACGTTAACAGGTTGTTGCCTGCTCCTGCTGTTGCTTGGTTAAACTCACCGATAAATGCGGATGTTTACGGCCACAGCTGAGAAAACTGTGAAGCAGTCAGTGCTTAAATGGGCAAAAACAAACATCAAATGCTCTGATATTTCAGAAAAAATAAACTTTAGTCATTGGCGAAGGCTGTGCAACAATTGTGCAGTGTTTCCTCAACATTTTTCTGTCTTGTAGCTGCAGGATTGGTGTTGTAGTGTTGTTGATAAAGTTGAAACAACAAAAAATACAAAAAAGACAAACAAATGTCACTTTCAACAGTTGATTGTATCGTCAAGGTTGTCCTGTTATTGGCTTGAGACTTAAAATTTTTACGGAAAGCTCGCTGAAAAGTTTTAGCCAGCCATCCATCCATTATTAATGCCACTTATTATTTGAGGGTTGGGGTTGGGAGCTGGAGCCAGTCCCATCTTGAAAGGTTTTATTCATTTTCTTGATGTAAATCATAGGAGTTTTTGGAGATTGACCCACATTTGTAACTAAAAGTCCCTAATTTTTATGTTTACTATCCATCTAATGGCTGCAGCTAGTCATTATTACCATCTGCAGATTATTTTCTCAATTAATCTATTCGTTGTTTCATCTATAAAATGTTTAAAAAATAGTGAATGTTACGTCTCCTTGCTGAAACTCAGGGAAAACAGCATGACAACCAAAGTACTTTCAGAGTAGAAGTAAAAAAGTGAATTTGTTTTCCGATAATCTCAACAACAAAGGTGGGGAAGATTACAGGAGGTGGCACCAACCAGTGAACCTAGTGTATTTCTAGAAATAGTTACCTGTGTAACTATTGTCCTACCCTCTGTCATCTACCTTTTTCTAACAGGTGGAAACCAATCTGACTTGTTAGCACCTGGAGAGAAAACGAGGAATGAATCACTGCCATTTACAGTTCCTCCAAGCCCAATGTGATGTTCAAAACCTTAAGGATATTCATGTTACGATCGTATATACTAGCTAGCAGAATCGTGGTTAGCAAAGAGTCAAGCTTGAGATAAAAAGTTTTAACTTCTTGGTACTGAAAAAAAAGTTAAAAAGTGTAAGACTGAGTGTGGAAAACGCCTCATCCAATCTGTAACCTTGTTTTCTCATTCGTTCTTGGCCAGTATTTGGTTCATATCTCAGCTCCTGTTGCTTCAGTTTGGCCTTTGCTTTTAAATCTTGTCTCTTGTGAGTCATAACCAACGTTATGAAAGTGCAGCTCTGAATTGCCGGAGTTCTCCTTTAACTACAATTTGCTTACACTTCACATTACCGCTGACCATTTTCCGAAGCGTGCCCTTCGTCCTTAGAGCGATTTCCGACCTCCCTAGGAAGCGATTAGTGCCGGTTAATTTCACTGTGCTTTGGAAATCAAATTGCAGAGTCCAGAAAAGTTGTTTGAAAGCCATCTGCAGAGGGACATGAGAAGATGAGTATCATGATCCCTCCAGTATAATTAATCACGATTAACTTAACTGTGCTTCATCATGAGTCGGAGGCAGTGCCTTGCCGCCTTCTATCTGAGTTTGTTAACTGCTGTGTGCAAATAGTTGTTTCTGTTTACAGTTATTTGTAGGAGGAAGAAATGGAAGAAGCAGAATGGACCCAGAACTGGAGCAGAGGTCACTGATAGAAGTTTTTTAGATGGTTTTAATATTGTTCTCCCGTGAAACAGCTGCTACAATATAATCCAATGGGCATGTTCGTCTAAAAGTGGTCGTTTTTGTCACTGACAGACTCAGATTGTTATTATACATGTCTGACAATATTTTGGATAGGAATCCTACAGAGACAGAGCAGAGAGTAAGATCCCTTTTGTTTCACCAGAAACATCTCTATATATCACTACCAGACTCCATTGACAAAAACAAGACTTTTACCAAGCAGAAGAGCTGCTGGAATACCACTGCCTCCATCTGTTACTTCTGCCACCCCGGAAAGTCACACAATAACACAAGATCAAGGCAGAAGCTCCTTTGTTCTGCTGAGTAAAATTCCTGTTTTTGTCAGTGGAGTCTGGTAGTGATATATAGTGATGTTTCTGGTTTAACAAAAAGGATCTTACTCTCTAATAAAAAGGTCTGTCTCTGTAGCATTAGGCACCTTTCCATGTTGATGGCTACATATGACAGGAAGAGCGGTAACAGGTGTGATTTTTGGATTTCTTTCTTTGGACAGAGTGCTCAGTCTCTACTGTTAGTTTATATTTCAGTGTCACTTCCTGTTGGCAGAGACTTTTGAGTCATACTCAGCAGGGTTTCAGTTAACAGTTAAGAGGGCCATGTGTGATTGTTCATACAAAAATACCAAGTGTAAGTCCAAACAGCTGCTTACAACTACTTCAGGTCAGGTGCATTTAAGGGGAACGTGGCTGACGTCAAAGGCAAAATTACAACACACTTTAATGACGATCTGTAAATACCAACCGGTAAATCAGTTAGTGGGTAATTTTCTCTTGACGTATCCTAATTTCTAATCTGTTCTAGAATTTTAATGACGTGGGACACAACAACGCAGCAGTCATATGAGAGTTGAACCCAGACGACCTGCACTTTTACTTTTAGTATTTTACTTGACCTCTTTGACTAATTCTGTTAGTGTGAGCAAATGTGTAACTGCTGCCTGGTCCTCCATCGGTTCATAAAATGTTTTCAGGATGAGGGGCAAGGAGGCAGCACAGAAAATAAATAAAATAACATGATATGAGTTTTAGTCCTGTTCTGCCTCTTTGATCGGACTTTGAAAATTTTAGATTCAAGTGCTCATCCAACATCTTTACTAACTACTTTTTTTGATATCTCTGTTGTTTTATCGGCAAAATAAATGCAATGAGCAGCTGAAACAATAATTTAATTGACAGATATATATAAACAAGCAAAAATGCTAAAAATGCTCTGCTTTCTCACCTTTCTATGGTAAAAAAAAAACAAGACACTTAAAGATGCCAACTTTAGCTTAGGAATTTTTCTTTTACTGTTTTCTGATATTTTACAGACTTAACAATTTGTAAAGAAAACAATCAGAAAATTTGAGTGTGCTACAAGAACTTTGCATGAACAGAATACAGCCTGAAATCTTATTTAAATCAGGACATATCTGATGAAAGAATAAAAAAATAAGATCATAAATCTGATCAGACACTGATTCCAACTGTCAGTACATGATTGTTTTTGATATATAAAGGTGCTAAAGACACATTTCGATCAAAACCGTGCTAGTTTCTGTTCCATTGTGACTCAAAATATTTAAATTATGTTCATACTGAAAAGCTAAATTATGTTCATGGACTTTTCTGTTCATATTCTAAGCAGAATAAGTATCTGTTAGAGGATCATAACAGTTATTTTGTTTGCATTAAACAGCTCTGACATGAGGTTTTTCCAGTTTCCAACACGTAAATCCTGCCTGATTCTGAATGATACAGAGGTGCCTGGAAAAACCACATGCACGCAAACGCCTCATGTCAGACAAAGTCCATCATTCAAAGTAATTAAATGCAAATTAAATGGATATGATGCTGCCAGAGTCTGAGTCTGTGGTGTAGGCAACAAAAGCTCTTTGGTGAAGTTTAGGGAAACAACCGGTTTTGGTTAAATAAACACTGAACTTTTTCTGGATTAAACCACATATTTACCTAAACCTGAACCAGGAGCTGAACCATAAAACTACTGGATATTGTTCTGCAAGATCAGATATTTTGGCGGCAAACAAACACGTTTATAGTGAACATTTTACTGAATATAAATGTATTTGCAACTTGTCACATATATAAATTAAAAATATGTCCTCATTAATGTCATCCAGTCACAATTATACTTCCTTGAAATGTATTTGCTGTTGTATATATTTAAACATAATTCCTAGGAGACTCACAAGTCATAAACATGGGAATGTTTCCCATTGTTTCCTTTTATCCTACATGACCTGAATGTAACATAAAACACAGGATGTTGGATGTTTCTAGTGTATTTCTTTAAATATATTTATTTAGAGGTTTTCTTCTCAATTTTAAATCTACTTTAAAGCAGCTGTAAAGTGGTGCTGAACTTCCCTGATAATCTAGAAACTCACAAGAAAAAACAAAACAAAAAAACACATGACCTATTTTGATTATCTTGAACTAGAACCACTCAAGATTTCGCTGTGGTTCCTTCACAATAAAAGTTTCTCTCTTCCCTGGAAGGCTTTTGCTCTTAAAGGCAGCAATTGTATACTATAAACATACGGGAATTACCACATATTACCACACTGGTTACTCAGTAGGGTTTTCCCTTATTTTTGGTTTGTCATCGTTTTCCAACATGTGTCATAGACAAATGTTCAGTAAGTGTTTGTTGTGTTGTTATATGTTAACTATGATAGTTCTATCTGTGTATTGGCACTGACCTCTTATAATCTAGAAATGGAGAACAGGAGAAACACGCATTTTAATTGTGACGACTGCCAGTGTAAAACTAGTGAAAACGTCCTACTTCACAATAAAAGTCTGGAGTGCTTTTAACCTGAAAGGCAGCTGCAGGAAGTGTGTTCATCAGCATCTGGTCGCTTTTAAATTAACAGTCAGTGGGGGAAACCATGCAGGGGAGGAGGAACTTGGGAGAAGACTAAAGTTTGGTCATGAGGTAATGGGGTCCACTGCAGCAGAAATAGATTCATTAATGGACGTCGTGACCAGGTGCTCAGAGGCACTTCACGACAAGAAGAGTTGATTGCAGCAGGGGAGGAGGTGTATTGAAGCTCTCAGTCAAGGGTTTGTTGGTGTAAATGAGGACATTAGTCAGCCGGAGACGTTTTCAGGACACCACCTGTATGCAGTCGTTGATTAGTCAGTCAGCTGATTTACAGAAAAAGTACCCACTAAATTACAATGGAAATACTAATTCAGAGTCCAGTTTTGTGTTGTTGAACAGATCTGAGTCCAAACAACTATTCAGTTGTCATTCTACCGCTTTCCTTGTGATGAGAGAAAGAAGAGGATTTTGACATCAGTGGGTACTATCATAGCTAGCCAACGTGAGGCCACAGCACCCATCAGGTGGCACTCTGATAGAGCCATGGTTTTACTGCGTTTGAAGCACTATCCTTTTTCAGCGCCAGCTAAGTAATAAAGTTGGTCTTAGTTGGATGGCCTGCTCTAGCTTAAGATGAAATACATGGTTTTGGCCGTCATTTTGGCTATTTTGGTACTTGCAGGAAAAGGATCGATAACTGGAACAAGAAGATGTGGTCTCATGATAAGAAAATGACTACATGATACCCATAGCTTAATACGACGAGAACATTTAGTGGGTGCTAATGTTAGCAAGGTTAGCTAGCTAATATAAGCACCCGCTGACGTCCTTTTTCTTTATTCATTTAAAACGTGAAAGAGCTTCGGCAATGTTGACCCCGGAAACAGTATTTTCATTGTTCTGACGTCACGACTTAACAAGTGTATAACTGTTGTGATCATATGTGTGTCATACCCGACCTTTAGAGAAAAAATAAGATAAGTGGCCGAAACTAAAAGTCACAGAGCAGAGAGTGCAATATTGTAATTGCTCGGAAGCCTGCCTAGTCTCTCTTCAAGGGTTACTCTTATGCTTTGTTGTCACTTCACAGTTAATGTGTTTTATTCTTCACACTCACTCCTCTTTTACTCCTCTTGTTGTTTATTTGGAGCATTTGATAAAGTTTGATCAATTTGGACTGTGGTCTTTATTTCTGTTAAACCTGTTAAGGTTTGTTGCAAACTGAAGATCACACCACTGGGACTTCTTTACGTCATGAGTTTTATGTTTAGAAAGGATGTTAACACCTTCTAAGTGAGGCTATCGAGTCCTTTCCCACTGCCAGTAGATGATTTTACCTCCCTGATCAGACTGTGAGTTAGCTGCTAGCCTCACTGTAGTCTAGTAAAATGTATCTTGCAGGGCCTGGCCCATGGCTGAGCTCCTGTTGCCCAGCCCCTGTGAGAGAGGCTTCAATAGGAAATGTGTGTTTTAAACTTATTTAGGCTACAAGACCAGCCAGCTATATGTGGTGGTACAGCAATAGTTAGCATGGCGTTAGGAGCTACCATAACTTCACTACGCTTAATGTTCGTTATATCCTCAGGGTTTCTATTGATTTTAAAAGCATTTTTCAAATTCACAGTTGCAGTGAGTTCAGCCCAGCCGAGTAAAGTGTAGTTTTCTCTGCCAAAAATACACATTTATTTTAGTTTTATTAGAGGGTTTTATGAAGGCAGTTTCATCCAGGTTGAACTTCCCAGTGTCTTAGGTGTTTGTATCGTACGCAGTTAAATGACCCTTCAACAAAGGCTAGTTAAACCTCTCCTTTTCCTTTGTTTTGTGATGATCTTCCTTCAGCGATTTAAAAGCCAAAGCCAGCTGGCTCAGCGCCCAATTAATGCATGTTCATCATGTTGTGGAGAATGCTTCCTGTCTCACTTCGGCATGTCGTCGTTTTCTCATGTCTGCTAATTTGGGGCGATGTCAGCCATCTTGTTTTCTATATCAGTGAGTTTCAGTCAGTACTCCTGTGTTGATAACGACGAGTTGTTTCCCGGTCACAAGCCAAACATCTGTTTGCATTGTAATCTGTGAGATACAATAAACTTTACCCTGTTTGAGCAGCAGCTCAAGAATTTGAATAACCTGGAAGCGTGGCGTTGACTTTCTCTCTCCGTCAGAGATGCTGAATTTAGGAGACTAGCTCAGTTAACAGTTACTTCAGCAGCTTCCATACCCAACTAACAGTAATCAGCCTCTAGAAATTAATGTTCGGTAACTGATAACGCCTGGTCAACATCTGAAGACGCAGCAACATGCTTACAGATAGTTAGATTCACTTATCGAGATATCTCATGGTTTTCTGACCGTCCAGGGGAGACAAAATCCAGACTAGGAAGCCTTCACGGCAGTCAGGAAGGGATGATGACTTTTATTGCCCCTGGTTTTGCCCCCTCAGATCCCTCCCAAAAACACAAAGCTGTCGGCCACAAAGCCGCAAATGCTCTGAAATTAAGAAGTATTTCATTGTTTTTTATATTTTGAATTTACACTTGCAGTTATTATTATTCTAAATGTTGAAAATAGGAGGTTAAGAATATTCTTTATAGAGATGCAAACACAACACTATATCGCCAGAACACAATATTTCTATCATCGAACTCAGGCAGACAACAACTTATTTATCATGTCCCCTCAATTTTCACAAGACTGATAAATTGTTATTAGAAGTATACAAGGAAACTTATTTTGGTAGCAATAGTCGTAATAAAATACATAAATATGCATAAGATCTTTCTGTAAAATAGAAATGCAGTGTAACAAATTAGCTACAATACAATTTTATTTATATACTGATTTATGTTTAATCTGTTGATATTTATGACTTTATTGATCGATCAGTGTCTCATGAGTTCTCAGGAGCCAAAGATAACATCTTCAGATGTCTTGCTTTTGTCAAACAGTGATCAAAAGACAGATAATGAAGTTTATACGATAGAAAATGAGAAAAGCGTTGATTCATGCGAGCAGTAGGAAAGTTGATAATGTTTGGGTAATATCGTACCAGTGAATTCAAAATAGTTTTTAATTACAGGATCTTCGAACCTAGGGACCTGAAACTTGCTTGAAATTATTTTTTTTACGGCAGTGGTGAATGAACCGCACTTGAAATCAAAAAGTCACCCACTGGCTGCAATGGTTTTGAAAGAAGCGCCTGAGTACTCACCATAGAAAGAAATTGGTGAACTCTGCCTTCTTTCGTGCTTTGGTTTGATTGCTTGACTGACGTTTGCTCTCAGGTTGTTTTCTGCCTTTTTTCTTAAGAAACTTGCTCCTTTTCGCTACGGATGGACACGCAAATCTGTACTACCTCACTGGCTTTCTGTGAGGACGTCCGTTTGGAGCTATAATGATTTTTAACCCGTAACTGAACCTGGAATCTGGCCATGTTGGAACCTTAAAATAAAATTATTAACTTGTGGAGTTAAGGAATTTAGGACTTTTCTTCTTAGCTACAAACAAATTATGAAGCTCAAATCAATTCAAAGAGTAATATAAAAGAAAAGGAAAACTTAATATGTTAGACCCTGGGTGTACGATTGGTAGGGACAATAATCCTTGCAAATCAGTGGAGTAATTGATTGAAATGTCCTCGTGACAAAAGTTTCATTCATTTAGTGTTTGTTTTTACATTGATAGGTTTTGATTGTTATTATAAGTGTTTGATAACATTAGATAATCTTTAAGAGACAGAGCTTTTTTATTAAAGAGTAAGATCCTTTTTGTTTAACCAGAAACATCACTTTATATCAAGTACCAATACCAGACTCCATTGACAAAACAGTGAATCTAACGAGAAGAACACAGGAGCTGCTGGAATACCACTGCCTCCATCTGTTAGTGTGTCAGTGACCCCAGTGGTACATGGAAAATAAGGGTGCGCACCAACACAAACAAACCAACAGATTGATAAGTGGGTATTCCAGCAGCCCCTCAGTTCTGCTCGGCAAAATTCCTGTTTTTGTCAATGGAGTCTGGTACTGACGTGTGGCGATGTTTCGGGTTAAACAAAAAGGACAGGACTTTGTCAATGTGAACATCCTGTTAAAACAAATGACGGTGTCACATCACCTATTGTATAATACTCTCTTGTTCATTTCTGTGACTCACAGATGTGTCATGAATCAATTTGCTTAAAAAAAAAAAAAGATGTCTTTTAGCATCGAACTTCATGTGAAACCAGTACAGCTGTGATGACTCGTCGCCGGCAGCTGTGTGTTTCAGGTCCCAGACAACACTGAACCTGTTGTTTTTATCAGTTTTTACCGAAATGAATAAGATAGATTTAGGAGGTTTAGATTGTGTGAAAATGTTATGTGAATGGGAAGTCACTGTGAAGTTTGACCACTAAAACCACAATTTCTGTTTGTCCATAGATTAAACAAGTGACATATAATGTGTTATTTACTGATCTTTAGAGAGTTTCTTTATGGATGAGTACATGACTTTTATATTTGGACTTAAACCAACCAAACAACAGAACAAAAAGACCACACCCTATGAGAACTCTCTGACCTTTCTGCGGTTGCCTTGTTTTCCAACCAGCTTCCTCCACCTGGACAATTAATGTCCCCTGTCATACATTCACATGACTTGCTCACCTCAGTCAACTGCATTTGAATTAAACTAATTTAGGAAGTGTTCATGTTCTCATTCTCACTCATTTTCTTCACATGCCTGTTACTGAGAAGAATCGCCGAGTGCAGGCACATCCTCTTCCGTTAACAGATGAATAAACAAAGACAAAAAAGCTGAATGAATGTACAGACAGACCAACAGACAGAGATCAGTCCTGAGTGTCGGGTTGTGAAGTGACCGTGTTAACCACCAGATGTCCACATCCGTTCTGAGTCGTTTTAAATATTGATTTTATTGTTGTTTCTCATGCAACTTCACATGCCCTAGTTTAACCCAGACCTGTTTGTTTTACAGGAGGTGGTGGAAACAGAAAAGGAAAAAGCAAGAAATGGAAGCAGATGTTGCAGTTCCCCCACATAAGTTTGTGTGAAGAGCTGCGCCAAACCACAGGTAAGATAACGGAGTCTTTCTCCAGCCTTACAGCCGTTATCTCACTTGGCATGAGTGGGTCTGGGGCCTGTATGTGTCGGTGTCTCACATCTGGTGTAGCCATCACTAGACGGCCATATCATCAAGATCTTCATGTTAAGGTTGGATGGAGAAAAAAAAAGAAAAAACAGCGATAAGGAGAGCCTGTGGCAGCCCCCTTTTCTGGCTGTGTTTGTAAATCCACCTCTGGAAAGTGGTTGGTTGAACAGATAAGTTCACAGCTTTAATGTACTGGTTTGACGTATAATGGCTTTATCTACTGTCAACTGGCCCCTTTTTGCCTGAAATAAGACCATTGTAACTATAACTGATGGTGTCATCAGTCACAAATGATTGCACTTATAAATGAATTTTGTGTTATTTTAACGATTAATTGCTATGATACGATACTTTTCTGAAGCAGCCAGCCAACACTGCCATACATTGAGTCATGGGAAAAAAACGTCACTCAGCCCAAGAAGTAGTAGTACTTCCATGCATTTTTCTTCTGTTGAATTGATTGCAACTGTCCTCTCGAGTTATAGAGATCAGTTCGAATTCCCTAATGAAAACTGAGCTGTACATTATTATTGGAATGACATGTGAATTATATCCTAAGCTGGGTTTTCCCTTTAAGTGACAGCAGCTGACTCGTCTTCTTCTGTGTATAGGGAAAGTCCCCACAAGGCCTCCAGACTGGGATATAAATGTGTTATTTACTACACAGGACGGCTCTATGTATAGCTCTGTGTTACAGCTCGTTAAGAAACTCTTATTCAATCCTCTCATTGTTTCATGGATGGCTAATTTGCAGAAAATGCCGTGTTTAGTGATATCTCCAAAAAGATGGTGGCCCCCGAGGTTCAACAACAAACCAAGTACAGAACAAACTGTACAGATCAGTTGTGTGCTTTTGGACACACATATATTAACTGAAAGGTGATCTAATCTGAAACTAATCATACTGTAATATCTCAGTGTTATTAATGTGTATTCACTCGAAATGTGATCAATGTTGATTTTTCATTTCCTCTGTGTAGCAGTGGTGGCCTGTAATACAGCACCAAAACAGACATCCATTCATTGATTCATAAGCTAGATATCAATACTCTCCGCAGCAGACCACAGGTTGCTTACAGTGTCTTTACAATCCAAAAAACCAAAACCTGTCCTCAATGATCAGGATCTGGCTGCAGCTTTAGACTCTGCACGGAGGTAATGGGCGGATGCGTACACTGTTGAGACACAAGAAATAGGTCCAGTGTGTGCAGTAACTTCATCTAAACCCACAAGTTTTTATATTTCAGTTTGTGTTGAACTGAACTTGATAAGTGTTTTTTTTTTTTTTTTACTTTAGACAGAGCTAGGCAACTATTTCCCCTTTCTTCCAGTGTTTATGCTAAGCTAAGATCACTTGCTGCAGGCTCTAGCTTCATATTCATAGCACTTCATTCGTCAGAAACTCTCAGCATAATCTGTTGAATGGCTACCTTTAGCAGAGCAAATATTTAGTATATAAACTAGGGCTGTCAAAATATTTAATTGTGATTAATCGCAAATTAATTGCACATTTTTTTTAGCTGTTGTAAATGATATTTTTCACATTTTTAATACTGTTATCAACATGGGAGTGGACAAATATGCTTGCTTTATGCAAATGTACGTTTATTATTATAGCAACAATCCAAAACAAGCTGTAGCCACCCATGTGACTATCACTGTTGAAAGTTTGTTGCTTGTAGAGTTGTTCAGTCGTCTCTGTTGCAAACTGTCCAGCATGGACTGCCTTTGGTGAGGAGTCACTTCTTGATTTATGGTCAAAAAAATTAGTGGCGTTAAAAGGAATGTGTGTCAACTCATTATTATCGTGTTTACTTTGACAGCCCTAATGGGTTATAAGTACATGTTGGGTAGATGATTCCCCAAGTCTGACTACTCCAAATGTCACAGGCACAAAAACAAAGACGACCAAATCATGAGGCTTGCATGCAGACTTTATTGGGTGAAACAAAGTGCTACTGTTTCTAGATGCCTCTACTTTTCCCAACTTGTAAAAACCGTTTTTTCCAGTATATTGCAGCATGATGCTCTGGTTAATTACCACAAATTGAACACCTACTAAGTGACAAGCTTGGAACTAAAGAGTTTAAAACAGTTAACAGTTTGTTTTACTGTAGGTAAAAGTTAGGTACACAGGTAGGCAGGGTTAGACAAACAAAACCCAAAAACAGAGAAAGACTAGGGAGCAGGAACGCAAGGAAAAGACTGGAACAAAGACAAACTGGCACAGAGGGAAGGCAGACCACAGACTAAATACACTGGGAGACAATGAGACACAGGTGCGACACATCAGGGCGGGGCAACCAATCACAGGAGCGTGGGATCTGAAGTGAGAGGGAGACGTACATGACACCAAAATAAAACAGGAAATACTGTGACAAAGAGTAAGAATCAGTGTCAGTAAAAATACTTCCCAAACCTAACCAAGTAGTTTTGGTGCCTAAACTGAACCAAACTGCAACTGAAAACTGACAATAATGAATATATATCAAATTATAGTGTCACACAGGACTCAAACACCAGTCTCTCTGTGTTTAACCCATTCATCCACCATGACATCTCTTTGTTGCTCTTTATACAACCTCACCTGACTCCTGAGGTGACCTGGTGCGTTTGGTGCTAATTAAACGGCGCATTACAACAATTTGTGCTGTCCTGTGCACACATTTTGTTTTTTACAAAAACATAAGTGGTGAAGGGGGAAAAACACGTACTGTTTTAAAATGTTTCGTGTTTCATGTTTCGAATCATCGTAACGCAGGATATTACCGATTATTTTCAAAGACAAGCAGCTCAAATCTGTCCTAACTTGACTCCTTCCATATCTAAAACATCATCATTGATCCAATTCTGAAAAGTCAGAAGCATGACGACTCTGAACGCAACGCCGGCTGGGGAGAAAAAAAAAATCTTGCTCAAGTGGTACCACAGAGGAAACTGTGGCGGGTGCAGAATGAGGAAGCAGACTGGTGTTTTTTTGCAGTTTCAACCAGCAGTATGGTTAGTTTCACTTTAACCGGTGACAGGTTGGAGACAGAGTTTATGATGAACTCTCAGATATAGTCAAGACAGGAGAGAGCAGCAGTGAGTGAAAGTGCAATGACAAGATGAGGAGGAAAAGTTTACTCCAGCCCATTTGTAGTGTCTCTGGAGAGAGTAAAGAGTAAAGATTTGAAAAACTAAATTCATTGATAAAGGGAGTTGGGGGTGCCATCAAATGAAGTTAAATAATGATTGTACTTTGTTTTAAGGCAACAAATGTCATAACCTTGGCTTTAAACTAATTTACGCAAGCCATGCTACACTAAGGCTTTTATTTTGAAGCAGGTGCAAGAGTTGTTTACATCATTTTTAATTTCTCCTAGCTTTTGGGATCAGTAGGACCTGATGAGAATAAAAACTAAACCATGACTCTGAACAAGAAGTAATATTTGAAAAAAAAAGTTGTCCACATAGAGGGACAATGGGTTTATAATAATAAAATAGCAGAGAGGCATTAAACATGCCCTGGAAATGTATGACACAAGAATAAGAAACTAAAATAAACTCTAAACTATTTATCCAGTTGTAATATGTTGGTTTCTACCCAAAACTTCCCAACTTGTGTTTCCATACTTTTACATATTCACTTTGCATTATGTTAGTAAGTTTCATTTGGAGCCCGGTAGGGGACATGGAGAAAAAAAAGATCTCGCAAAAGAACATCTTGCGAGAACGTTAGAAACTTTTGCGGGATCTCACAAAAGTACATCTTTTTTTACCACTAACAAGGACAACAGGTCTAAGTTTAGAAAAATGAAGTATAAAGTGCAGCAAACCCAAAATGTAATGTTCCTGTATGAGGACGCAGGGTTGCAGTGAGCTTGGACTACTTTCTCACTGATGTTGTCTGGTTTCTTTTTTCTGAATTGGCTTATTTAGAGATGTGGAAACTATAAAAGTGACTACAAATCAAGTTGAAGTTTGACTACACTAAATTTGCTTATTTTGATGTTAGTTACATTAAGTTTTCTGTTGGGTCAGTAAATTTAGGTCAAAATATTTCACTGCTCTGTTCCTGCAGGGTTTTTTTTTACCGTTCTATCAAAGACACTGGTTGTTGTGAGATGACATAAAAAGCCTGTGTCACTGCTGTTACTCAGCTGTTGGCTTGTTTGTCTCTAAGGTCTTACAGTATGTGCTATTTTTAAAAAAAGTGGGTGCACACACACATAATGCTTCTCTGATTTTGCACTGATAAGGCTGCAACATGGGCAGGAAGTCAGGAGAAGTGATGTGTGCACCAGAGAGAAAGAGAGAGAGAAAACGTGAGTAAAGAAAGGTGTAGTTTGTGTAGTTTGTTGTCATCGTTGGGAAGCCAGTGAGGGATCACTGCTGCTGTTTCTGGTTGAGGAAGGTCAGCGAGATCATGAGATGTAGAGTTTCCAGCAGTGTAAGTGATATAGTGTCAGGATGTCCCTGGAGGTGGTTTCACAGTTTATTTTTAAGAAAAGTCAATAAACTTTTTTTCTCGAGACAAACACAAGTAGCCACTGTTTGATATTTGATCCTCACTGTCGGGAGATTCCCGTTTTTTTTGGGGGGGGGGACAAAGACATGGTTCTGTTTGCTCTGCTGAAGGTCTCCCTGTTGATGGAGATGAAAGCAGCTCCTCAGGCTGATTTTCTGAAATGATAAATGTCCTCGAGGAGGTTTGTTTTTCTATTTCTGCTGGGTCTTAACAATCCAAAATCTCCCTCCTCACCTCAGCCGGAGAGCTGAGAGAACCTGTGACTGACCCGGAAGTATCTCAGTGGCAGCCATGATAAGAGCTGGTTGAATTCTCTAAATGTTAAAAAAAGCTTTAATGCTTCCTATCTTATATATTAGAGGAGACAGTGGACCTTCCTTTACCAAAGGAAAGGAGAGAAGCGACAGATCCACATACACGTAGATGCAACAGAGCTCCTGTTTTATGCTTCTGACACGATCCAAAGGTTAGGAAACCGTTAGGAATCATTCACAACTAAATGTATTCCATTTGTTATAAATAAAGTTGGTTTTAAAATGGCTAGTGTAACTACAGTTGGATTCTCTAAATACTGCAGTTCTCTTTTCCTAAGTCCTTATCAGTTCTTCTTCACATCTTTCCTTGTGTTTGCTCGTTTGTGTTAATGTCAATAAATCCCACAAAAACAGCATCAACCGACAACGTTTTCTGATTTCTCTGTTCTCTATAAATGTACTTGTTGAAAACCTTGTTAGAGATAGTTATGTTGTTAGAAATAATGTAGTAGCAGCTGACTTTCAACATAACTGCTAGAAGTCATGATTGGATTAAAAAAAATCAGTGGTTGCTTTTAAAGACAGGCACAAATATATCTTGTTTATGACTGTGTAGGCTACAAATAGAGCTGAATTTACCAAAATAAATATAATCTAATTCCCAGTGTTTGTGTGTGAGTGTGTGAAGTTTCCTGCTGTAAACCAGTCAAGAGGTTTGACCTCCCCTCAAGGTTTAGTATAGAGGCATGTGATGCCAGTGTGATGTGATATATGACCACTATCAAGATGTTTACGGTGGAGTTCCCATCTGTTTGTGTATGGAGGCACTGTTGGTTATACACATCCATACATGACACGACAAGGCTGGTGCAGAGTAAACATACAGCCCACACTGTTAGGAAGACACTCATTAAAGAAGAAGGAGAATGAGCACTGAGGCCCAGCTGATGTTGACCTATGATAAGACATCCGCTGCCCTGAGGCGTAGCATGGCAACGGCCAGGCTGGTTCGGATCAAAACCAGGAGGGATGGATTTATGTACAGCACATGTTTACTGGAGCTTTTACTCCCGTTTGTCCCAGGAAACAAATTAAGGAAATAAATCAGGAACAAACACTACAGGAACTTATTCAAAAATAAACACACTTTTCAGGAACTTCTCTTTTATTTTTTAAAGTTGACTTGTCGTTTATCTGTCTGGACCACAGCTTTACTGTTCTGGTTCACTGTCAGAGCTCTCGTGGCGTGGTTTTTGGCCTCAGCAAACAGCAGACAAACACAGTTAGACGCCAGCTGGTGAACATAGTGAAGCATTTAGCAGCGAAAGAGCCAGATACACAACTTGAAATGTTGTTCTGTAAAGTGCTGGATGTAGAAATAAGCACTTACCTCATACTATAGCCAACAACAGTTAGTTATGCTAGCAGCATGGCTTTCCGCTCCAAAACAAACAGACCTGATAATTAAAACTGGAAAAACACTGAATAAAGTAGTTTCACGTTGAAAATCTATGTTTCTCCGTGACGCCCTCCCACTGGACAACGAGAGCGGCTGTTTGCTCAGCTTGTTTCTCCGATTACTTCAGACCCAGACATCTGATGACAAAAAAGCCCTTCATCTGGTTTAATATTATAATTCTAAAACTGAAGATGTTTTAAGAAGTGACTTCATACAGACATTCGCGTTCTTCAGAGGATCTATCCTAATGACTTTGACTCAGGATGGAAACATCTTGTAACATTATTAGGGTTTAAACAAAGTTATGCAGTCAGCTTTACGAACAAACTTGTGTTCTAATCCACTGCTTCATTTTCCTAATACCCACAGCTCTTCAGATGCAGTGAAAGCACAAACAAGGATGTGGAAAATGGGTTTTTACATCCTAATTCAGTTCCTGATTTTTTGGGATTCTCATGTCAAACAGGACAAACGCTTCCTGCTGATGCTGAAATACAGAAATCTGCATGTAAAATGAAGTTTAATGTTCAACAGCAGGTTTTTTTTTCTTCAGGAAACCTTGACGACAAAGCTTCTTTCCTGAAAAGGTGTCATGCAAATAATGCTCTGATTTGACTGAGCTCAGTCAAACGTTGTTGTCTTGACAGACTGTGTGTGTGTGTGTGTGTGTGTGAGACACAGAGGCAGGAAGTTCAGCATAATAGCTGTGCAAAAAAAACAAACACATACAGTAATGTTCTGAAAAGCTGAAGGTCCGAGGGAGGAGAGGAGAAAACATGAGGAAGGTGTGAAGTTAAAAAAAGGGAAAACAGATTAAAGACATAGATAAAGGAAGGGAAGAGCTCAGGAATGATTCAGCTCTGAAAATCTTGACTCAGTTTTGACAGTTTTTTGTGAAAGTGAGTGGGAGGGAGTCTTGAGAAAGACGTTCAGGAAACTGTCAACTTCCTCGTTTGTCAGAAACAGGTTGTACTCTTCTCTACCATTCTTTTTTCTTTTCTATTCTCTCTGTCTGCCTCCTCTTCTCTCCACATCTACATCCACTGCAGCACATTAATATTACGTACCGCACCACGAGTAACGTGCAGCATCTTGCACAACGACATCTTTTGCGGTGCGATCTTACACTGGAATTTGAATCACCTCTTGTTCTTTACACACAGTTTAACACAAGTAGAACAACAAAATAAGGATTATTTTCACTGATGGTTATTCATTGATAAATGGTTTTGTCAGGAAATCGAGAAAATGTCCATCACAAACAGTAATCACAAACACGAAATGCTACTACCAATGTCTTTTCTTCATCACACCTGACTGTGCCTATTATATTACTCATTCAAGACTAATTTTTTAACCTTTAAGAGTCTTTGTTCACCATCTGTGTTGATATAAAAACAGCAGAGGAGGAGGTTGTAACTGGTGTCTGGTCCAAAACAAGTCAAGTAGATGTTGTTAGCATTGGGTGCAGGGGTTATACAACAGTGTTTGCATCACCCTCTTCTGTTTCCATTACAGTTAGTTTAGTAGTTAAGTAATTTTGAGGCTAGATTAGGTTTGTAAAAGTTAATAGGATGCCATGCTGTTGTCCTGAGTTTCTCTGTGTACGTTCCCAAAACAGGAGTCGACGTCAGAGTTCCTGACTGGTAAACAAGAGGCTCTCTGTGTTTTGTGTTAAATGTCATGATCTAGAAATCGTTAAAAGTCGTGTGAATGCATTTGAAACTGTGATCACTGCATCTTCAAGTTGAGGGAAACTGTATTTCTGCTGTTGTTGAAGTGTGTTGCCCTCGTGGCTCTGCTGCCGTTTTCTACGAATCTGCTCCTTACTGAGAGACACGAGCAGGAAATTCAGTGTACAGTACATGTGCTTATTCTCTGCACAAGTGGCAAATAAAGCATCTTTGAGATAGATGCTCCTCTCCTCCTCCTCCTCCTCCTCCTCCTACTGGATGTTCTGCTCTCCCTCATCTTCAGGCCATTAGAGAAACTCGATCTCGCAGGGAAGCAGGTCTGTGCTGGTTTTGAAAGTTCAGCTGCTGCCGCTGCAGAAATCTTTTGTTTACATGAATCTTCACAGAAATATGTTTCTCTGTTCTGCAGTGTTGAGTAATCTAGAGACTCTGAGGAAACCTACTGACTAATCCTTTTGCTGACATATACAGTATGTTGTGTTCACAGTTGAACTGAAGTTTGACTGTTAAAGGACAGATGTGGGTTGATTGGACTGGTTAGCAGTCGCCCCCTCTGATGGATAAATGTAGACTAGAAGCATAGATAGAGATCTAGTCTAAGTTAATGACATTTGGAAGAAAAAAATATGAAACTCTCACTTTTGGTCCGACCTTCATTGGATGGATATGAAAGTGTTGCATGCAGCTTTACTTGGATACATAGGCCCTGTTCACACAACAACGGTTTTTGCATAAAACAGTAAACATTTATCGTTGTTTGGCCTTTCGTTTACACGACAACGGCCTCTGACAGTCTGATTGTGATGCCTTTATTCGCAACACAAAAGCGTAGAAAAATTGACAGCCTTGATGTGTAATATTCACATTCTGTGTGAAAGTACTCAAAACAACAGGTCTAAAAAATTAACTGATGTGCGAATTAATCACATGAAAAAATGTGAACGTGTGAAAAGATCCATACCATTCCCGTGTAGACTGGCAATACGCAGTTCTTGCAAAAACTGTGACAACACAGCCGTACTTCCTGCATGGCTATCGTTACGTTTTCAGCCTAATAGCCATGCACGAATAGAAGAAGAACAATAATGGCAGACAAGTGAGCGGTGTTTGAGCTGAGTCATCAAGAGTCATCGCCATCTACTGGCCTGGCATACTACTGCGTTTTCAAAGCAAAGCTGTTGTTGTATAAACGGGGCCTTAAAGATACATTAATAGGTTTTTAGCCACTTGAGCGAGGTGAAAACCTGGGGACGGTTAGCAACAACCAGGCAGCAGTGTTCTGGTAGAAGCTGGAGCAATTGATTTCTGGGTCTGGTCTCTGAATGAGGAAACAAAAGGCATGTTTGGATCAGTCTGGACCAAACTGGTGGACAGGAAAGGAGGAAAACTCTTTTACATAAGTCACTGCACAGACTCACAAAAGAGAGAGAGAGAGAGAATCCACCACATAATATCAGCTTGTTATTCTATAAAGAGGCAGCAGTGCCGAGACCTTGATCCAATTTCAAACCCGTGGTATCACGATTTCACGGGAGGGACCCGGAGGCCCACGGAGCCAGCAGGAGGCCTGACAGAGGCCTGTTTGTATAAGTTCCCTGTGTGATGATGTACAGCATGTTCTGTACAGTCCTAAAGCTCCTTTCATTCACATCACACCTCCACTGATCTATTCAGATAGTCCACTGATGAAATGTTCCCAAAGCTGGGGGGTTGTTGTATCTCACGCATGAGTGGCCGGTGTGGGATCCACTCACGTGGCTTCATGATCTTTAATGAAGCTAATTTGTGGTGTTTTTCAGGGAAGGATAATGGCTCTGGAATTTACATAAACAGCTGCTAAACACGCGTGATTAGAAATGTAAATTAGAGTCACATTGGTCTAGAACCTGGGCAGCTTTTCCTTCTCTTTTCCCCTCCTCATTGTCCTTTTTGTCTGAGCTCTGTTCACTTTGCAGCAGGACATAGGAAGCATGTTAGCGATCATTAGACTGAGAACAAAGAGGATGCAGCAGCAGAGAGATAAGTGGAGCATTAATAAAAACTCAGAGTGGGATAAAGCAGAGCAGAACCTGACTGATCGAGCCATCAGTTACCATCAGTCACTGTGTCATCGATAGGAGATGACTCTGCAATGTGATAAAGCACGAGTGGCATTTATCCTGAAACGATTAAAGGGGGGGGGGACTCCACCCAAGATGTGTTCATTTGGTTTGCCAGGCAGGGAGTGTCTGACAGATGCTACTGGTTGCACCATGGGAAATATAGCATCTGGTGCTTTTGGAGTTAGGACCATGCTACAATTAAAAGTCAGGATATCTCTGCTTCTGCTCGACAACAGAAAAAGTATGAAACAGTGACTGAAGACTGACATTAAGACCACATGTAAACCAGCAGTCACTTCCCAACTGCTGCTGCTGCTGCTAACATCCTGATTTTATAACCGAGGCATCGCCTGACAAAAAAACCAAAGAGGAAAACAAAGTCTAACAACATAATGTGTCAGTCAGTAGAATCAGCAACACAAACCAAACACCAACCAAAACCAGATGGGTGTCTCAGGGAGGCGAGAAAACCAGAACTGAGCTCTGAGAGAGTTTTTTTTTAAAAAGGATGACCCAGGTGTGTAAGGGTCGCTAATGAGCCCAGGTGCTGATGCACCCTCGGCAACGCCCACCTCCAGTACCTGCAGGGAGAGCAGCCACACCCCAAGAAACAGGGCGGAGAGGGTTGTCACAGTCAGCTGCTGTGCGGTTAATTAAATAATTCTGGTGACTCTCTTCCATGGAAAGTAGAAGGTTTGCCTGAAAAACCTTCCTAGATTTGACAGTGGGTGCTTTTTTTGAAGTTGTCTCAAATAGTGATGGGCAATTGAAGACATTTCTTTGATCAATTACTGATTGTTATTTTTTATTCTGAAAATGCCTATGGCAGAAAATAGGCTACTAAAGAAAGTGTTTTTCCTCAATGAAATCTTTATTCCAAGAAGAAATTATAATCCAACAATGATCCTCTTAAACAAATCCTTTACAGTTGAACTAACATAAAGCAAAACAACAAAGATCTGCGGCCTCTTAAAGGCAGCGGAGTCAAACTGAACAAACCAAAGCTACAACGCTCAAGAGAAACACAACTGAAAGTGTTATCACCGGCACTGTGATGTTTACAGCTATTCTATTGCTTCAAGACACACTAACCTTTTCAATACGACATTGTCGATTAAATTCCACAAGATCGGTGGAAAAGCAACGACCAGTGATTCGGTCAGTTACAGACACTCGTGTTTCAGTCCAGACAAAGATTTCTGACAAAGTTTCCTGGTTAAAGCTGGACAGTTTTATGTTCTACATGGGCTTTTATTTTATCATCATTGTCAAACATCTTGCACATTAAACTCTTGATGTTAGCAGCTGGCAGACATCTCTTTGAGACCCTGTCAATGTTTTCTGGCCAAGAGTGGGTCATTGGAGCAGAGGAACCTCTGTCAGAATAATCACACCGACCTTGCAGCTCCTCCCCGATTCACATTTGTTTGTGCGTGAAGTTTCCTGAGCTGCTTTGCATCCACATGAGTCACAGATGCAAATCCATGTTTCCTTAGTGTTGTGTGTTTTTTATGTCCTGAAGCACAGCTGGACAGGTGACCTCACATAACCCCAGGTGTACAGTTCCTCTAAAACCTTCCCAGACAGTAATTTATGGTTTTAGGTGTTTGCATGTCGAGATATAACTGTTGTTTCAGCAGCATTAAAAAATAAATTATGCATTAGGGACCTGCTGCATAAAGTCTTACAGTCTGTTTAAACATAGACCAGTGGTTCCTGGACTATTAAAGCAAGACACCCGTCACAAAACTCCACTCATAAGCTCAGACATCAACTAATTTTTGTATCTGGATATGATTTGAACCTGATTGCATTTACATCAGGTCTTAAATCACCCTGCCCTGCTCCGCTTCTTGTTTTGCAAAGGTCCAAAAAACCTGCAAACAACACCAGAAAAAAAGATAGAAGAAGATGGCAGCCATCTGTGAAGCTGTGTGTGTTTGCCTGTTTTTCAAAGCGACTGAAGAAGCCGTCTTCAACAACAACAGTTTTGTGCTATGACGTATTTCCACCCACGTAGCTGTGTGTGAATTGACAACAAATTTGAATTTACACTCAACGTGTTCACAGTCAGTGTGTCTTGGTTGCATTTACACCTGCGCTTTCACGTAGTCGAACACTGTCCAACTTCAACCTAGTTACCTGAAACACATTTTAATGCCAGGTACAAATGTTGTTATGGCTGCGTTTGATGAATCTACCTTTTATTTTCTGATTAATTGTCTGCAAACAGTGAAAAATAGCCAAGAAGGTGACTTTAAACTTCTTGTTTTGTCCGAGCAACAGCCCTCAACTCAAAGATATTCAGTTTACTAACACAGCAGAGTAAGAAAACCAGAGTATATTCACATATGAGAAGCTGGAAGCAGTAAAAGTTTAATTAGTTAATAGATCATCAGAATTATTGCTAGTTAATTTCCTGTTCAGTCTTTGTTTCTCTAAAATATTGTCACTGTTTGCTCTGACTGTTGCTACATCTGACTGCTGTGCTCATAGAAAGAATGAAAAGAAAAGAGAAGGAAAATAAAGAAGAAATAAACTAATCTTGCTGCACCCACTCTGGGAATCTTTGACCTACAAATCTAAAATAAAACCTGTTCTATTTCCAACTAAATATCGCCCTGTTTTAGCCCAAGGTGAACATGTTTTGACCTGAAAATCCAACTGGGTAGTTCATGACGTTGCAGTTTCACATATAAAGTTGCCCCTCTCCCTCACGTAAATACAGACATTACCTACTGCACCTTTAATAAAAAATGCCCCTGTAGTTGACACTGCAGATCTATGCAAATACTATCTCAGAGTGGGTATTAGCAGCAGCAGCTGTGTGTGCTGATATTTGATTAAATGTATCAGCGTCTTTGACTGTTACACAAATTCCCATCTCTTCACATCGTAGATAAACTCCACGGATAGTTAGAGAAATCCCTGAGCTGACGAGGCAGCTCCAGGACCCAGGAAAGCGAATCAGGAAAACCATTCAACTTCCTTTTCTTCTCAGCATGTGTTGAATGTGAGAGTGTCTGGTCATATCTGAGTGTTCAGTTTGTAAACAGCGAGTTTTTGTGGATAAATACGGGTTAAAAACACAGTGAACGGCAGGTAATGACTCGTGTGTGATGCCGATTTCCCACCACAGGAACTTATTTAGACATGATTTAACATGTAGCCATTGTCACAGGTTCTGCTTTTATTAGTTTTCCAGCCAAGTTAGGCAAGTTAGGCTCATCTATTCAGGAGATCAAACTGAGTCCAGGTTCCAGGTACTTTCAGATGGTCCTGATTGGTCAAGGTCACATGGCATCAACCAGGACTTTCTCTGTTGGAAAAACAAAGACGTCTAAGCTCTGATAAACATGTGGGGACAGGATTTAGAGGGAGCTCGAATCAGCGAGATCATCAAAGTGTTCAGATGACACATCACAGAGATGAAACACATGAAACTAGATTCACATTTATATTTACATTTACTCACGTGGAAGTCGCTTTTTGTCCAAACTAACTTGCAAGTGAGGGAAAACACTAAAGCTTCAGTGCAGCAAGAAACACTGAAGTAAGAACTAAATCTGTTCAATAAGGCAAAATGCAAAGAGATCAGTTAAAGAAGTGAAAAGTAAATGCCAAATCTCAACGTATGTTTTTATGCACACAGGAAATTAGGGCGCACCCAGGGTGAAAAGGTGTTGAAACAAAAAACTAGAACAGTAATGAAAAAAGAAATATAATACAGAATAAAAGCTGCAAAAAGAAGTAAAGTCCAAAGACTCAGGTTGGTCTCATGGTCTCACTTTAAAACTATTAAAAGTTGTGTTTTTGTGACCTTAGAGTTTGAGGATGAATTTCATTTTGTATTTTACTGCCCTCTGACAGTGACTCAAGAAAATGTTTGTTTGACAAGGTTCAAGTAAAGAACCCCGATTTGTTTTGGTTGTCTGATGCGGATGTTGAGTTGCTTTGGCAGGGTTTATAGAAGACAGTTGAACTTGTGGAAGTGTCCATTTTGATTCATCATGTGGCCATTGAGGTTATTGTTAAGTGCCTTGGAGGTCCACTCAACATTAAGTTTGAAACACTCTTAAAGTCAAACTAGCCGGTTGATGCAAAGGTTTTGTTCCCGGTCGACTGGGTTTAGGCACATTTTCAATCTTTCACATGAAAACGTTTTAAGTGTAAAAAGGTGTCACACGCTTCTTGGCTTATGGGTTTAATAATTAGCTAATCGTAAAGGAAACTGGAATAATTGCCGGTTGCCGTATTTGCGTTTTTCTTCTTTTACTTAAGTTTTAGAGGGTCACATGAGCCAAGGGTGTGACTCCTGAGGTGTGACTAACGAACTCATGTGATCCTAAAAACTGATATATTAACTAACGAGCCTGATGGGCAGTTTGTTTCGACCTTCCCCAACTTGTAAAACCCCAGGAGGTCTTTTTTTCACCAGAACTGTGATCTTTCATAAGCTTAACCAAAGTGTTTTTGTTGCCTGACCCACAGACGGTACTGTGGATGTGAACTCTCTGGTCTGGTTTGATGCCACCGGTTCAGTTAAGCCATATATGAACATAATTTCCAGGGAACAGGGTTGAAGAATTCACTGATTGTAAAAAGTGATTTAGTGTTGAATTACTCTTTGAAACCACAGCTGGTGTTGCTCACTTTTTCCCTGAAGCTTAATAAGCTTAATGTCATATTTCACAACAATGTAATAATGTCTTCTGATGTTAGTGGGGTTACATCGCCTCCACTGTGGATTTCCATGGGAAACCTTGGTAGCTGATGGAAACATGCACTTGTTTTTGGCAGAAATTTCTTGGAAACTTGAGTGTTTCAGTCCATTAACCTGAATGGTCTCTGTTTCTGTCTCTGCAGAGAAGGACTACAGCAGCCTCTGTGAGCGGCAACCGATCGGGCGGTTACTGTTCAGACAGTTCTGTGAGACCCGACCCGAACTGAGGCGCTGCGTCAAGTTCCTGGATGCTGTGGTAAGACGAGACTGGCAGAGAGTGTGTGTGTGCTGATTGAGTGTTTATGGAAGTTCCTGGAAGTTTGTGCTGCAGAGTTTGAGAGTTTAAGTGTACGTTGGGGGAGGGGAGGATGGACTCAAGCACTTAAGTTTCTTTATTCCCTGAAAAGCTCCTCAATAGAGAGCTGCAGGAATGAGTCCTAAACCCAGGAAGTAAGTTAGCATGTTAGCAATTCCGGTTCCCTCGTAGATTTGTGGTTTCAAATCAGTGCTCGGTATCAGGAGAATACACAACTCTCTAACTTGGTAACAGTAAGAGAAATGTTGCTATCTTGGTTAAAAGAAGTCGAATGTAGGTAGATGACAGGATGTGAACCCGTCTCGACAGTTTGAAAGGCACATGTGTGGTTAACCAAGCATCCACTCCGACCTCTTTAACAAGCTAAATGTGATTGATCACCATTGTAAAGATGGTGGAGGCAGAAATCTGAAAACCTGCATGAATAAAACCAAAAAATATCTGCATTTGTTTTGTGTTTTGGGTGTACTGACCCTTTAAACAAAAAACGTTTTTCAGGCAGCTGCTTCTCAAGTTGAAACTCTGATGCAGGAAGTTTAATTATTCTGAAAACACTCAAAGTTAGTGAAGGAGGAGGAGGAGGAAGGAGGAGGAAGTACAGTTTAATATCTGTTTAATGAAATACAGGAACTCTTGACTTCTGGGAGCAAAGGAGAGTAAATGCGTCAGTGTGTCGCCCTCGTTGACCTCATCTGACTCTCTTCTCGCTCTGCTCACTTAAGGAATGTTTCACTTGTTGTTTTATTCCCTCTGGTGTGTGTCTGTGTATGTGTGTTTGTGGTTTCATTAGTGCTTTTTTTGGGTGCACACTTGATAAATGATAAACTGGAGTTGTTTCCTCCTTCACTCCTAGTGAAGTGAAATGTTGCTTTGAAGCCTCGTCTTCCTGTTTTCTGGCCTCACTGTTACACATACCTCCACACTCATCGGACTGGTTGGTTATCGCTCACGCTTCTTGAAGGAGTCGTCACATTACTCATTAGTCCTGTCCTGTTGAAATACATGAAAGGTCCTATGTCTTTTCTGATTAGAAAGCAGGCCTAGGTCTGCAAACTATACAAGCCACACCCTCAGAACGACTCACCTGGACCCACGTTTAACTTTATTAACAGCACAACACAACGGTCATTCTGTTGGATGTCAGGAAGCCAATATATCATTGAACAGCCCTCCATCTCTTTGTCTCCTTTCAGTGCTGAACACTTTCCTCGGTGGTACAGTCTGGTCATGCGTCACTCAGAAAACAGTCAAACAGAGGAGACGTAAAAACCATACTGAGATGGTTTTTGGCACAAACTAACAGGTCGAGGCAGCTGTATTCCAGCAGCTCCTGTGTTCTGCTCGGTAAAATTCCTGTTTTTGTCAGTGGAGTCTGGTAGTGATATATAGTGATGTGTCTGGTGAAACAAAAAGGATCTTATTCTTTAATAAAAAGGTCTATCTCTGTAGGAATCCTATCCACAATGCTGTCAGACACTTAGAATAACAATACGAGCCTACTTTAGTGGACGTACTTGGACGTGGATAATTGCCCTTTGAATAACATTGCAGCAGCTGTTCATGGTGGCCAGATACACTGTTCTTGATCAGTGCTGCCAATTCTTTCCAAAGATTTTTGTCCCTATCAATCATTTACACCCCAAAAAAATGGGAAAATAATTCAGAAAGCTGTAAATATGTCTCAGACAGGAGCTGAAGCTTCACCACAACTGGTTCTGACATATTTTGGGATGTCGGTCAAACAGTTTGTGGCCCTGCTGGCCGTTAGCTACCAGATCAATAGGATCTATTGACCCAAACTAATGTCCAGCAGGCTATGTGATTGGCTGATGCCTTTATTCACAGTCCAGAAGTTCAACAAAAATTGGCCTCTTTCCTGGAAAGATTACATTGCTTTTTGCCACGTAATATTTGCGTTCTGTGTGAAAGTACTCATGACAAAAATATGTATTGATGTGCAGCAAACAAACATCTGAATGTTCAGATAGTTCAGACCAACCTTCAGGTACCTTGACCTTTAGGATTACGGCAGCTTTTCTGTCAGACATTGTCGTAATCGTGAAGGTTTGTGCTTGACATCACATATGTTTGTTGCTCAGTCAATGCACCAGTAATTCTCTGCAGATGAGCAGAGGTGGAGAGGTTAATGAAGACCACGTCTACCTCCACTGTTTGTCAGGCTCCGCTCTGACTGACCGGCTCAGCCAAAACTGCTTTTCAGCTCTCAGTCGTCCAGCGGATATACAACTCGCACATGAAGCAATTATGTTCTCTTTTACCCCGCAACCACTTCCCGTCTCTTCTCTGAGAGCTCTGCGAGAGGGACGAGATGGAGAGGGGGGAAAATGAGATTTGAACCGTCTCCGCTGTCACTTAGCATTAGTTTACAGGCTCTCGCTGCAATAGAGAGAGAGGAAGCACTTTGGAGTTTTCCAGTCAGGCTCAGTTTACTGCAAGTCATTCAGAGGGATGGTTGATGAGAGGAGGGGGAGGAGAAACAGTCAGGGTGTGGATCAGACCTCCCCAAAACTCTTCAATTAGATCTTCAATTGGGTTTTCTGATGTCAAAGCCAGAGAGGTCTTCAACGGACAAACAGAGAGCAATAATTCAGTGTTATTGCTTATTGACTCTGAGAGCAGTCATCATGTCATCAGTGTGATTTGATCAGATCGTTGTTCAAAAAGCCAAGTGAGCTCATTAAAAACTAACAAAAGGAGGCACAGAAGTTTTAGTTTTGCAAGTGTGACCAACTTTAACTGATTTAACAAATGGTTTGTTGTTTAGTCACAAAGTCTTTGTCATTCGAGACGAACAGGGAAAAGTCAGTGACAGCAACAGCCAATCACATCATCTGTTTACTTGATGAAAAATAAAACAGTACTGAAATAAAAACAGGAGCTGGAAAAGGGAAATTTTGAAATAAAAACTGATGAGATGAAAACACAAATAACCTGAATAAATGTCTGTTATTGTGAGTAGTGTTAAAGTTTTAAAGGACCAGTGTGGAGGATTTAGTGACATCTAGTGGTGAGAATGCACAGTGCAGCCAACTGAATACCTGCCCCCTTAGCTCCCCTTTTCCAAGCGTTTCGGAGAGTCTATGGTGGCCGTGGCCGTCAGGTGATGAAATGGCGTCAACTATCGCATCGCCAATCTACTCTGTCAAGAAAACTAAATAGTGGCCCTATATAGAGCCACTGTTTGGTTCAATTTGTCCATTCTGGGCTACTGTAGAAACATGGCAGACTCCCTGGAAGAGGACCCACTCCATTTGTAGATGAATATTGTTCATTCTAAGGGAACAAAAACCCAACGGTGATTGGTTTTAGGTGATTAAACACTAACAAAAACATTTTTCTGCCAAGAGATCCCCGTAAATGTTACACACTGGACCTTTAAGCTCTGAGTTCGGACTGCAACCAGTGATTATTTTCATTATGGATTAATCTGCCAACAGTTTTCTCAATTAACTGTTTGGTCTATAAAGCATACAATTTGCATGCTTATCAACATGTCATTGAGGACATGGTGTCCATATGTTCAGATGTTATCTGTTCAATGGCCAGAAAACCCTAAAATATTCAAGTTACCATGGTGTTTTCTTTTTCATTTACTAATCTATAGCTGTTTAGGATACTGTGTTGCAGTCACAAGGTGTCAAAAACTTTGATTTTATTACAGTCATTACACTAAAATCTGTGGACACACACAGACAGAAATGTGTACTGCATATGCATTCTTTAAAGATTTATTAAAAAATAGCAACCATAGATTTACTCTCTTGTATTCACCTTATTTTTCCATCTCTACCTCATCATATCACTCTTCAGATCGCTGTATTTCACACATTCTCATCACAGTTTCATCAGTGACTTATGGGTGGTCTTTGTGTTGTTCACACATCCAAAGGTGGTTCTCAGACTGTCTAATTTGGGTTAACTTCATTATGTGTTATGTGTCTGCAGGCAGAGTATGAGGTGACTCCAGATGAGAAGAGGAAGGAGTGCGGTCAGGACCTCATCGACAAATACTTCAACCCAAAGGTAATGGCTGCTGCTGCGTTCAGGGACCACTGTCACTTTCTGTGTTTTCCCTGCAGAGGAACAAGTGTTGTTTTTGCACAATCTAACCACTCAACTTCCACGTCTGTATATTTTAAATTACCAAAGATGATTGCACCATTAATGTTTAGATTGGTGACAGCCTTGCGGGCAGCCACTGGCTTGCGTTTTAATGAGTAAGACTTTTTTTGGGTCTGAAAAGTTTCCACACCATGACTTTTACCAAAAATTATTGGTATGAAACACTCAGTGAAAGCACAGCATATAAATTCAGCTTGAATTTGATGAACGTCAAACCAATTTTTATTCCACAGTGATATTATTAATTCCTGATGCTGCGTTCAAGAACTTGGAACACTTGCATGCTTGGGAAAGAAAAGAGTTCAGTTACAGCTCAATTACAAAATTCAAGCAAAAAAGTATAAAGATATTGAGAGACAAACAGAGAAGATAAATGATGATATTTAAACTTCTAAATCAAATTCAATCAAGAAACTTCGGATTAGCTCGGTTTTATTTTCTGACAACACCGTTAATCAATACAACAGCAGATTAATGTCTGTAAATGCACCACTCAGGAGAGAAAACACTCCAGGCTGCCTCGTTAAAGATGATAGGGAATTAGAAATCTAATCCACTAATCTGAAACCACTGGAATGATTCCCTAAAGGTAAAAAAAAGATTATAAACTTCTCACAGCGAAGTGTGTTTTCACAGCAGATACACAGAGACAATGAACATTAGTTGACATTATTGTGCTATAACAGTATCAGATGCCAAATTGCGGCATCATATCTGCAGTCCCAGGCAGGTTGAAGCTTCACTCTGTTTTTCCTGATGAGTCTCTCTCTCTGTGTTCACGTCAGACTGTATCTGTGTACACACAAGTCTGAACATGCACAAGTCTGCAGAGTGTGGTAATCGTCCTCCAGCGCTGTTGTAAAAAAACCCAGTTCATCCAGCTTTCCCTCTGTGAGTTTACAGTCACAGTTGAGTCACAATGTTTACCTGGACTTTGTGGGATTTTTTTGTTTTTTTCCCTGTGTTGCAGTCGGAGGACCATGTGCCTGAGGTGGAGGACGTCATGATGGCTCAGTGCACCGAGAGGCTGCAGCAGGAGGCCTGCAAAGAGCTCTTCAAGGACTGTACCAAGTAAGAACACAGGGGTCCCCCCATCTGTGCTGGTTTATTTTGGTCCATTGCTTTGTTAAGTCCCTCTGATGTCATGTCCTTGGTCACACTTCTGGACTTTTGTGTGTTTTAAAGGCCATAAAAAGGAGTGTGCTGGGTTTTTAAGGCTGATTTATAATATTTTTTATACTAAAACAACCCAATTAATATAGTTTTTGGCAGAGATTAATGAAGGGATTTAGTATTTCCCACTAGAATTACATATCTGGCAGTGTAGAGGAACAACAGACAATGATGTAAAGAGGTCAAACTTATTTAAAAAAAATAAATAATTGAACTGTTGAATGAAGAGATAAAATTTGATTTTCTTTTAAATACTCAGAAAATTGAAGTTTGGTTGGTGTGGTTCTGCTGAGAGACTTTACAACCATGAACTCAGTGTTTCTAAAACCTTGGCTTCTTCTCACTCTTTGTTTTATTTAATTTTAATTTAATTTGTTCATATGTCAGACACAGAGTCTGCCCGTTAAATGGTGAAAAATGTAAATAAGCATGTTGTTTATTTTGTCAGTTCTTCATTAAAATGTGAGTTAATAATCCTACTGTAATATGGTACGGAAAAAACAGTTTATTTTTCATCCTGTTTCTACTTAATCATTGTCATTATTTAAGATGAATGAGGTCGAGTTGGAGTCAGTTATATCTTCCTTGGCTCTTTGTGAAGTTAATAAACACATCAAGTTCGGGAAAGAGCTGCATGATTTCCTGTCAAACGCCAGAATCTGATTTATTTTCATCTTCAGCTTCGTCTCTTCATGGTTCATTTGTAATTCGTCAGCGTAAAGTTTCCAAGTGTAAAAGTGACCCTCGTGCCCTCTCAGAAGTGCGTCCTACCAGTAGATCCTGGTATATTCAGTGAATTACATGTGAAATGTTGGCAAACCATATCAGGTTCTGCTGAATTTAACTGAAACTTATCAGATGGTGCACTCGTACGAGATTTTATCCATTTACTGTGAAATAAAAAGGTATCAGTGTCAGCTCTGTCTCTCTCTGGTATCTGTTGGCTCAGCTACAATCACGCATTCAAAAAGACCACATCAAAAAAAGTGCTGCTGGCCCCTTTTCTAGAAAAGCTGACAGCCTGAGCTCTGACCTGAATGTGGGCTCTGTCTCTGGTTCGGGGATTTGGCAGAGTCTCAGGTCTTTCAAGTCACAAGGCTCAAGTCCAAAGTGAAGTCACGAGTCGGCGTGGTTTTCAGTTGCTGAGTCACTGGTGTTGAAGTCAGCTAATTAGCAGTTCTGTTTTTTGGGTTTTTTTTTTTTGTTATTTGTTTTATTCTGAAATTGTAACATTTGTGACTTGAGTCCGATTCCAGTTAAAGTGTAAAGTGCGTACAACAGTAAACCTTTTGTTGACATGACATCGGCATTTTCGGAGCCTGAAAACACAAACTTTTGTAACCGTGTTCCAGATTGTAATCTTTTGAAAACGTCACCTTTACAGTCGCTGTGGAAACTGGAAATTTGCAGTTCTTGCGAAAACTGTGGTGACACTTCCCCACCTCGCACGTGGCTATTATTATGTTTTCATCCTAACAGCCACGCACAAATAGAATAAGAACAACAATGGTGGACTATCGAGCCGTGTTTTTCACAGATCAGTGTGCAGGAAGACCGTTATCACAACATTGTCACGTGAAAACCCAAAAGAAAAAACTTTTACGGCTTTAGCAGAACTGTTGTGTAAACTGAACCCAAGTCATGTGACTAGAGTGGTGGGTTCTGATTGGTCCAGAGGAGGACTGCATCAGTGAGCGCAGTGCCAGGTCATAGGGCACGTCTTAAAAATGTCAAAATGCAGTGGAGGTAACACACACCTGATGCACACTCCTCTTTTTATTTTTTTTCTGTGAAATATTTTCTAATTTGACCTCATTTGGCTTCAAACAATAAACACTATGAAAAATCTTTCTTCGCCAAAGGCCAAAAAGGTTGGAAACCACCGGTCTAATCTTAAACAATGCATTGCATTTTATGAGCTTATCACATGTTCTTATGTAAAATACTGATAAGAAAAGGAGCTGCAGCTGTAAGATGAGTGTGGTGAAGTAAAAATACAACCAGTACAAATATCTCATAATGGCAAGTGAAAACTGAAGATAATAAAATGAGAGTTACTTATATAACTATGGCTCTATGAACTCAGGATGATCACTATGTATTATCTAAGCATTACAGTGGCTAAAATACGTCTCTTATAGACCAGGAAAAAGACGAAGGAATCTCAAACAATATGGCGTATTACAGCACCAACATTTGTTCACAGTCAGGTGCCTACATTACTGATTATTAAGGACCGTCCTGTGATCCCATGGCACGTCCAAATACGTAATCCCACATGGGGAAATCTGCATCGTTTCAGCAGCAGCAGGATACATCACCTGTGTATTAAGAGTAGTAAAACAGTTACCAGAGCAATTAAGTGTCTGAATAAAAGACAAAGTGGTGCTATTTTAAGGAAATTTGTGTATTTCTCAATCAGTAAAATGATATGATTTATATTGACAACATCAGATATGAAATATACAGTATTTTGGATTTGAAGAAACAATGACCCATAGTGAGCATGGGTCAGTCATTTACAGCCAGAAACATGAGAAAATAAAATCCTGGTTCAAAAATACCAGAGTTAGGATTTTAAATAGAGAGCTTTTTACTTAGAATGGAGTATTTTTGCATTGTTGTATTTGTACTTTTACTTAAATACTATAATAATACTTATCTTGTAACACTTTTATAATAAGTAATAAGTAATTTGAGAGCATTGAGTGTTTGGTCTGGGATTATTTGTACAAAAACCAACAGAAAAGACAGAAAAGATATAAAACATAAGAAATAAAGTCCATGACAGCAGCGTCAGGCCTGTAGCGTTAGGTCTTGATTTTGTAATTGGAAACATTTTTACCAAACAAGGAAGTTCAGTTCACAACGACTGAGAGCGCTCTGCAATTTCTGACTATATCTGTCATTTATCGGGGTTTTGGAAAATAAACAAAACACTTTCCCCTCTTTAAATCAGGAAGAAGACTTTCTCTCCCGGTGCAGTCGGAATTAAGATGAACACGGCAAAAAGAAAACAAAGATTTTAACTCAAAATATATAAAGGACAGAAGGAAAAATATTGTACTTCATTTGTTTGAGGAAGAGTCTGTGTTCATCCCAGAAACATCACTCACACATTGAGTAACATCCTCTAACGGCTCTGTTCATGCTTGTTGCGTAGGCGTGAGGCAGCAACACAGAGGCCAGTTTGTTTTTTCAAGCCACATCAATTACAAGACACATGAGTAATTTACTCATGCTCCTGTCATACGCAGTGTTAACACCACAAACTCTGAGCTCTGGGAGTTTATTCATCTTTATCTGTCTGATTAAAAAGGTAAAATGTGGAACATTTCAAACATTTTTAGGTAGAGAGATAAAATCTAACTTGTGCAATGCATACCTCTGTTCTGTGCATACTGTCTAAGCATGGAAATTAATTATATTGACAATTTACCATCCAGGAGGTTTTATCACCCTAATCAGTTGTTCCTCTGTTTTTGCCTGTAAAAATGTGACCATTCATCTCAAGATAAAAGCAATTATCATCATACGAGATTAAATCACATATTCCCAGAGAAATAACTTTTAATCAATGGTAGAAATTGTTGCAGATTTTCTGGGAAGCAACAAATCAATTAATTGATTCTTTCACCTTTAAAAGCTCAAGAGAATCGGAGAAAATGGACGGCATCAACCATTGTGCAGTGACCCAGTTCACCTGATCTGACCCCTCAGACTATGACCTCTTCCCTCAGATGAAGGAGGAACTCAGTGGTCGCCATTTTGACAGCGATGCTGCTGGGGTCATTTTTTCAGACAGAGCTGACTTTCAATTTTCAGTTAATCAAAACAAAAAAAACAACTAAAGTTATTAACTTCAAACTTTCTGCAGAATCACTGAGAGTTGAACTGTATGTGCGGGAGACGAGAGCTATTTAACTCATCTCCTTCTTCTTTAGGACGCCAACTTATCAATCACCCCTTGTGTTTTATCTAAAGCTTTAAAGTCTCTCAGAGGGGGTTTATTCCAGTGTAGTAGTGGTAACCAGCCCTCCCAAGCTCACAGTTGTTATGAAGAACTGACACTTCTGACCACAGGGGGCGCTGTGTAGCAGGAATTACACTGAGTCTTGCTTTAAGTTGCTGTTTTCAGCAGTGTTTCTGGACTGTGTATCTGACCTGCAGTTTCTCCTCACTGTCTCGTTTCCAGATTGATCCACGACTACCTGAGTGTAGCGCCCTTCGCAGACTACCTCGACAGCATGTACTACAACAGGTTCCTCCAGTGGAAATGGCTGGAGAGGTAAAGATTCATGTCTCTGTTTCAGTTTTTTTCCCTGCAGCTGTTTTTTCTCCATCATGCACATCAGCACAATGTGTAATCTCTTTACACACACCATTTAAAAGCTCACTCAGGCTTGTCTAGAGGCTACATTAGGCTTAAACTCCATCACAGTACCAGTAACAACATGCTCAGTGGGTTGCCTCACCCTCCCACCCCCCCCATGTCCTCATGTCCTCGGGGTTACTGGGGTGAGAACAACGCAATCCATGGACTTCAGGATGATATCACTGTTACATATTTCAAGATCAGCGTTTGGTATTGCTCAACCATGTAGTTTCACAGTTCAACAGGGAGGTGACTTTCCCCAACAGTCTGCTGCTGTGAAGCAGAGGTTAGACCTGAGTGATTAGACTGTGCTGCAGATCATTCCTGACAAAGCTTTGTTTTTTGGTAATTATGGGTAGAGATGCAGGGAGGTGCAGCAGGTAGTTGTGGCATCTAATCAGGTATTATAATCACAGTAAAAAGCATTCATAAGGGCAGAAACCTGTGTCTCCTTCTTCAGTTATGTGCAGTCAAGTCAAAAAATACCTATAGCAAAAAATAGGCGATGATACGAACGTATTGATTAAATTCCATGTGATTGACAAAATTCTTTGCGATCATTGAATGCTCATCCATAGTGCTTGCATATCCTGTCTCCAACACCTTCACCAGTTCATTGACTGGGGTGAGAGTAAAAATATGTTGGACTGACAGTTGTAGAGAAGTAGCTGCTAAAAATCCTGAGTTCCCACAGGTATTTTCCTGGGAAGTAGGGAACAGGTTCTGGTGAATATTCCCAGGAGACCTGCTCACACTGTTGTCTGATGTATTTTACTACTCAATCACCTGGGTGTTTGTTTGTTAGCGCAGGAATAAGTCGGTCATAATAATGGTTGTTATGAGTTTTAACAGTGTTGTTTACAGACAGAGAGAGATTGTCTGGATGTCTGATGGTTCCCAGACTCCACTGTGAAAACCTCAGTGATGCTGTAAACAAATTTTAAATCCGGGAGTGGACTGAGTTCTTTGAGGTTTTGAATCTGCTGTTCGTCAAGGATCACCTGAGATGAGCCACTTGGGGAACTCAAGTAATCCCCAGGAATCCCCCCGGGATTCAGTGAAGTAAATACAAAAAGATCAGGCCTGAATCCATGAGGGGACGACAGAGGAGTATGAGATGAGTGTTGGCAGAGATAGGAGGGAAAAAAGAGATGGAGAATCAAGAAAATAAGAGACACAAAACTAAAGAAAGCGAGGAGCAATAAGGTGATACATCTGTACAGCTGCTGGATTTGGATTTGTGACATGTCGGTTTTCCAGGAACTGTGGAGGGTTGATGACCTTGAATTTCTCAGTCCATCCAGTGGGGTTTTCACAAACCACAGGGTCACTGAGTTCCCCCCACTGAGGACAAAAGCTAACCCTTCAACACGAAAACCTTCACCATAATTGGAGCTGAGCAGTAATGTTGGGCTGATAGTGCAGAGCGGTGGAGCTGCTTATTGAGTAAAATATTTTTTTCATTGGGCAGTAGACTGTAGCTGTGGTCACAGCTGAATCTTCCTTCAGCTCTCAAAGACGTCTCCAGTTGTTTTTATTTTTGTTTCCTGGCAACAACAGGAGCAACAACTTACAAACACCTGTTTATGATGCGGTCAGATGAAAACAAGAAAAGATGCAGGGGACTAGACAACAAAAAAAAATTCAAAAAACGAAAAGATACGTTTGTTGCATGCCTAATTTTTTACCCACAGCACCACCAATACCTCCTCTGATCAACCTCCTATTGTACTTAAGTACAGTGTTGAGCTACTTGTACTTAATACTTCTGATCCACTACATTTATCTGAAGGTTAGTTACTTTGTCTTTGTGGGTTCTCAGTCATCCAGATCACGGTAGCCGTACGTGCTAGAGCCAAAGGCAACCAGACTTCTTTTAGGTTTCTTTAAGATGTTTAACCTCTCATCTGAAAGGCTTCCTCAGTTCTAGAGGCTGGTTGGAGAGTCCCAGGTACTTAACCTTTTGGAGGTGGTCCCGAGAGTTGTAGACCTACCTCCAAGTTTTCCTGATACGCAACACTTGAGATGAAACGTGTAAAACCTGGGCTGATGTCTTCTCGACTTCTGATCTGAGCAGGACTCTTGTCTTGTCCTGCCCCTGGTCTGAGGCCAGCCAGTGGTTTAAAGAGCAGGAGTAAATTTGAGTAAATGGGTGTGTGTGTTTAGCCTCCTGACACCAGCATTTTCCACAATACCAGGTTATTACTTTGAAGACAGTTATGAGTAAAACATTGCTTCTTTTTGGTTTATTATAATAATTATAGCTTGATTTCTAGAGCAACTTTCAAAACAAAAACTTTGCAAGGAATAAAATCAAAAACAAAGATCTGTAACTTCTAGGATTGGTTCAGGATCTGGAGCAGCGATCAGTCTCACAGTGACTCAGTAGATCACTGACAGAGGCAGGAGTCTCAACATTAAAGGCTTTAAAAATCAGTCCTAAAACTCACAGGTAACCACTGAAGGGAAGCAAGGACGTCTTGTTCACTGATGCCAGAATAAAGAGTCATCCAGTCTGGAGGAGATAAAACCCAGAGACACCCTTTTTCTATATCTGCAGATGAAAGCCTGATTTTGGTTAAATACCTTAGCTGGACAAAGCAGAACTGTACAACTTTAGTCACCTGACGCCAAGGTTATGCTCCTTCTTTAACATTATTAGATAAAGCACCCAGACTAGATGAGAGATTGCTGATGTTAAAGCTTGTGCTGGAGCCAGAGTGTGTAATTGGGATTATTCCTGATTTTTGGGGTCAGCCTTGCAGCAGCAAGAAATGATCGGACATCGAAATCAACCGCTTAATAATTGGGTTTAACTGAATATTTCATGTATGAAAACAAACTCTTTATTCAAGTTTCAAGTGATGTTAGAAGAGAATGAGGTCTCAACAACAACAAAATGACTCGGGCTGAAAACTTGCATAGTCTCCACACTCAAGCACAGACCGACTTAAGAGACTTACTGTATATACCCACAGGCTGATTGAACAAAGCTGGGTGATTGCTGATAGACAGCAGCTGAACCTGAAGGAGTACAGCAAGAGGAAAGGGACCTCTGGAGGCCAAAGGACTTAAAGACAACTAAGAATACTAGGAAGTATCAGAAGACTCATCCACAGAGGGGTTAAACACCGACTTAGCTTCCTGTTCAACTTAATTCTTTTGCAGATTGACTCTTATCTCAATCAGTGTCACTTTCTTACATCATTTATCACAAAAACTTGACTGACTGATGGCCTACTGCAAAGAAAATGTAATCTGATATTTAAAAAATGTCTCATACAGCTCCATTCGACATTTGACAAGTCCAAGGTACCAAAAAGAATTGTTTTGGTATCTCTACAAAAACCTAATAAATGTACTGATATTAGTACTAAGGACATTCTGCTTCTCTTTTGTCTTATGTGATATTAAGCTGAATATATTTGAGGTTTTTAGCATCACTACATGTGTGTGTATATATATATATATATATATATATATATATATATATATATATATATATATATATATCTCACTACCAAACTTAGTTTACCTCAAACTACTGGAATACCACTGCCTTGATCTGCTGGTTTGTGTTGTTGTGTGGTTACTTTTACCATAGCAAATTATCTGATTACTTCTTCCACTACTGAAAGTCACACAGTAACACAAACAAACTAACAGATGGAGGCAGTGGTATTCCAGCAGCTCCTGTGTTCTGCTCAGTAAAATTAGTTAGATGTTTCTGATTAAACAAAAAGGATATTTAATAAAAAGCTCTGTCGCTGTAGGAATCCTATCCATAATGTTGTCAGACACTTATAATAACAATCTGAGACTCTGTCGTTTGAAGTAAATGCATACATTAACAGTGGAAAACGTGTTAAAACAAACAGGACAAACACCATCACAGGGCTTATTAAGCAGCAAATGACTCAGCTTTTTTAACGAGTCCATACCCCAGGGTCCTTTTAATTTAAATGCTTGAATGACCAAACTGTCCAAAGGGAGATGCTGAGTCCAGGAGGGACCAGTTCATCGGTGCTGGTGTTTGTTAACCTGTTTTTAAAATCACTGTGCTGTTGAAACATGGCAACAGTTGTACAGAGTTGTTGGTGTTGAAGTTGCCACATTTCCACCTGATACATTACATTCTGCATGTTATCATTCCAAACACATCCTCATCTGAACATTATTTTTTAAAATCAGTGTCCAGGTAATTATACAAAGACGTCAACTTGTTTTAATTGGACCTTCTCTCTTTTCAACAGGCAACCGGTGACGAAAAATACATTCAGACAGTACAGAGTTTTAGGGAAAGGAGGCTTCGGAGAGGTGAGTATGTTTTAATTTAACACTTTATTTTCATTGCAATAAACATGTTTCGCTTTTAAAACCCTTAAATCATCATCTCATATATTCTCAGGTCAATTACCAAGAATAGAACATGCTGGAGTTAAATTAGGAAACCAAATCGACTTAATTTCTTTGTGAACATTTGTCAGTACTGCAGGACAGTTCGGTTCAACCAGTTTATTTCAGCATTTTACAGGCATGGTGTATTCGTTTTAATTAATTTACTGAAAAGATTAAGTGATATTAAACATTTTAAATCAAATCTAAATGTTTGACAAGATATTTCTTCTCACCATGCAGTTCTTATGTCTGAGAATCACGTGTTTCAAGGTTTTTTAAGATTTAAAATGGGGGAAATGTTGCTAAAATAAGCAAAGTTATGTGTTTTGTTTTAGAAATCTTGGCAAGTGAAATTTTCCTGCTTTGTTTGCAGGTAACTTTTCTTATTTGAAGTCGTATTTCCCCCCGTTGTATTGATCTTTCTTGTTGTTTTCTTGTTGAAGCGTGAGAGTCATAACAGTTTGTGTCCAAATGTAATTTTTACACTAACTCATAAAGTTTATCTACACATGATAAACAACAGCGTACTTTGTTGAATAAAAGTGCTGTTGTTGGCATAAATCTGTTCTGGTCAAAGAAGCTAAATCAGAATTTTTTTATGTGTTATGTCTTTGGCAGACACAGGACGTCAGTAAGGGGCTGTGGGCTGTTAGCCGAGCTGCCGCTAACGTACGTTAGCTTGTTTTTAGATTAGGATTCCTTCAGTGTTCGTGGTTCAGGACGTTTTTACTGGGAGCCGAATTACCCACACAGGTCTCGTTTTCTCCGAAAAAACAGACCAAGTGATTAAAATCACAGAATAAAATGATTTTGTGTTAAAAATCAGCATTTTCTAAGATGGCCTTGGGTGAACACAGGACGTCAAGAGCGGCCGTTTGCTCAGCTTGTTTCTGAAGATCCAGACATCCGATGATAAAAAACCCTCATCTGGTTTAAGATTATAGTCATATGATAAAAAATGATGGTGACTTGAAACAGTGAGAAAGCAGTCGGCTTAGAATGTTTTAATGTCCTGGCTGACGCTTATGGAAAACCCTGTTATTCTACGCCATAACTCAGAACAGGAGAGACTGTGACCGTATTTCCTGCAACTTGACTGGTAGGTGGAGGCAAACAACCATGAGGCGGTGATTCTAGTTCGTCTTTTCTTTGTATTTTTATTTGCTGTCAGGGGATTCATGTTTTAGGGTTGTGGGCGGCAAATCTTTGGAAAGTCTTTCAAATGATACAACTGTACTCTGACAAGATACAAACACATTTTGAGAGCATCTGCTAGACACAAGGTGTTGAGACAAACTGACACAGAAGGGAGGAACCACAGGGACTATATAAACTCTCGGGGGAGGGGAAACAATTAGACCCAGGTGAAGCTCATTAGGGAGGAGCAGGTAATCCCAGGAGCGGGAACCACGGGAGGATAGAAACTGAAGCAAGAAACAAGAAAGGAGGAGAGAATTTCAAAATAAAACAGGAAACAATGACTGAAACAAGGAAAAGATGAACATGACCTCAGACAGGAGTTTTGTTAAAATTAGACTCATTATGGCGACAATCCTGATGTTTGAGTAGAAGGGTTTATAGCTCCTCACACTGGACATAGACATTACTAACAGTAAGAAAAGGTAGAAGAAATAAGGTTTTAGTTTTTATTAACAAGATAACCAGGTGAGCTTAAAGAGATAAAACGAAAAGATCAAATTAGTTTTTGATAAAGCAGGAGCCTGTAGAGCGTTTCTGTATTTACTGTAGGTTTCCAAAAAAAAAAAAAAAAAAGATTCTATTTATTCTGGTTCAAAGAAATAACTACTGTTTCTGCAATGGTCAAAATAGAACACACACTGAAAAATCTTCAGTGATTTGAAAGGCTTTGATTGTGGCGTTTCTAAGTGAATCTCCTCCTTGGCTCCTGAAAAGAAGGACTTCGTCTGCTAGCATCTAAATTCCATTACACGCCATTGAATGGTGTCTCTGTTGCATATTTGAGTCTTGATGCCATTCTGATCTCATGGTGATAACTGATTAAAGTGGATGAGCAGTCAGGTCATGAGATAATGAGGAGGACATGAAAAGAAGAAGGAGAACATACTCATTGGATGTTGTTACAGCGTGCTGGCTTTAATAGTAGCAGCTGAAGTTACACGTCGACCCTTGACGTTTTTCTAAGAAGTTCTGCTCAGGGACATAAGAAACATGCACCAGGGCTGGTCATATATTTGCAGGGAATTCTTTCTCCTAATTGCACATGCATTTAAAGGAGGACCACAAGAATTATCTGCTTGTTAAGTCGAGACGTCACAGCCGATGAAAATACTGTTTCTGGGACCAACTTCGCCAAAGCTCTTGTTTTCAAGATGCCGCAGTGCTGTGTCCTGTGTTGTTTGAACAGATCTGAGTCCAAAAAATATTCAGTGTGATTCTACTGCTTTTACTGTGACGAGAAAGAGCAGAGGAAATGGCTGCAGTTTGTTTGACGCCAGTAGGTGCAATTGTTAGCTAGCTAACCTTAGCACCTGCAAGTAAAAGCGGGTACCCCTGATATAAGCTACGGGTTTTAAAAGGTGCTGTGAGCCCACATTTTCATGTTTTGGTTGCTGCTCCTCCCCAAAAATAGCAAAACTAGCCAGCTAAGTTTGTCTATTTTTTACCTTAGCTGGGCAAAGATACCTAGCTAAAGCCAACTTTATTCACCTTATATCACGGGTACCGGCTTTTACCAGTGAGCACTAACTGGTGCTAACATTAGCTAGGTTAGCTGGCTAATGTTAGCCCCCGCTTGCATCATTCATTTAAAAACTGTAATTTAGCAACTGCAACCATTATCCTCTTCTCTTTCTTGTCACAGTGAAAATCAGTAGAATAACAACTGAATAGGTTTTTGGATTCAGATCTGAGAGACATTTGCACGATGACACAATCATATTCTCTGAGTGTAAGGGGTTTTACAAGAACCACATGCAAAAGCTCAAAATACAAGATTTGGTTTAATTTTCAAGAGTTTGAGCCGCATTATACAGCAACAATTTACACCTGAACGCAGCAGAGGAAGCAGAGAAGTTCTTTTTTTTTCCTTTAATCACAGCTCTCTGTCTGTGAGCCTCTGTTTTTTTAATGTCTTAGGTCCATTTCCTTATAATTAGATCATTTACAATCACAGTTTTGTTTTTGGTCCTGATGCTCGTAGAAATGTGAAGTCACAAGTTGGACGGCGATGAAATAGCCTCTGTTTTGTTAACAGAGTGTATTGTATCTTGTATTAGTGTAGCTTGTTCCTATGTTTAAATGGAAATGAAATTCTCTTCTTGGGAATTCTTTCCTCCCCCGTCCTCCCCTCCTGCAGGTGTGTGCATGTCAGGTACGGGCCACAGGAAAAATGTACGCCTGCAAGAAGCTGGAGAAGAAGAGGATAAAGAAGAGGAAAGGAGAGTCAATGGCACTCAATGAGAAACAGATCCTGGAGAAAGTCAACAGCAGATTTGTAGTAAGCAGCTCATCTTATTTACAACATTTTCAACAACTCTTTCAAAAGAAAGAAATTTCCTTCTTGTTGGTTTTGGTCTTTTTTGGGAAGATATACAGTGTATAGTTCATACATTTAAATAGTGAAACGCTTCACATATTTCCTCCTGAGTTTGTTCCCCATGTGTGGAAGTTGGACATGACGCATGCAACATTAACTATAATTAAAAGACAACACTTGTGGATTGTTCTGTCTCCGGTTCAGTTTGATTCTCTGCCAGATGACCTACGTTCAGCTTATTTGATTTGGACAGCGGTCAGTTGGTTTTGTCCGGAGCTCCCAGGCCTGAGGAGTTCCCGAGGGGGTTCGACATGGCTTCAGTGTAAAAATAACTCAGTTGGACTTTATTTACTTTATTTAACAAAACTTAATTTCTTAGAAATTCTGGCAGCAGGTTTTGCTTTTTTAGTTGTGGAGACGTGCAGGGAACGGTGTCTTCAACTTCCTGAATAAATCATTGCATTAAAGGAAAAATCCACTGTAACATATAGAGATCAGAGGAAGGTAGTGGGAGGTAGTCACTGTATTTTGGAGACTTTCTTCTGTTATTCCACCACATTTTAGATAGAAATATTGCACTTTTAACAGCTAAAGAGCCAGATATTTCCCTCTGGAGGTGGAGGAGACCAAAAACTGAGCTAAAAGATTAGATTCATCATGTGGACACAAACACAACTCCACGTGAATGATAACATCCTTAAATGTCTTGTTTTGTCTGAGCAACAATCCAGAGTCTAAAAAAAAAATCCATTACCATGCAACCTTCTCATTAACTCATGACATTCCTCTGTCTGCAGGTGAGTTTAGCGTACGCCTACGAGACGAAGGATGCTCTGTGCCTCGTGTTGACCCTCATGAACGGAGGAGACCTGAAGTTTCACATCTATCACATGGGCGAGGCGGGTTTTGACGAGACGAGAGCTGTCTTCTACTCCGCGGAGATCTGCTGTGGGCTGGAGGACCTGCACCGAGAACGCATCGTCTACAGGTCAGCACGTTTAAACCTCAAAGACGGACGTGTTCTTCCTTCTCTTTGTTCTGTTTCTCACTCTCCCTCTTTTTCTTACTCTGTCACACAGGGACCTCAAACCAGAGAACATCCTGCTGGACGATCATGGTAAGTAGTACTCTACTTTGTCTTCGTTCTTCGAGTCATAACTCAATCAAATCTGAGCACACAGACATGAAACACACATTTTTAGATTCAGTGTGACTTACACTTCCTGAAGATATCATCTCAGATAGATTATCTCTGAAGTATTGTGAATAAACATCCATAAATCACAGAAAAGACGCTCTTTATAACTCCAGAACTTGCCTGAGAATCATCACGTTTTTAAATTTTGTTCAATATCAAAATAATCCAGTGATCTGTACATTTACAGGTGCTTTGTCAAGAGGAAGTGCTGATATTTAATTTGGCATACTGAAAATAGGGCCACTTAGCCAAAATCAAAACAAATACAGGCTAAAATACATCTTGGTTTTATCTGACGGTGAGCAGTGTCAGATTTATAAAACCAGTGATTTACACTAATAACTGAAAATCCAAGTGATACAGTTGAAGAATAATAAACAAGAGAGTAAGTGGACCTTGAGTTAACCTTTAAAATAATTAATCAATTCCATTTTAAATTCCTAAAATATTCCTAAAAGACAGACGACTGTAATACAACTTTTAATTGACATGTTAAATGTGTGTGTGATAATTTTATTGTTTTGTAAACAAGTGCAAATTTAATTACTTGATGCATATGTAATTAAAGTTAGAGCTTCATTAATTATTAATTCACAACATACACTGTACATTCCCCCTTAAACTTCCATTTCTGAAAATATAATTGAAAAATGCCGTGGCCAGAAGATAAATGTTAGAAAAACACAGTCTTTACATGTGATTCTGCAGAATATTTGACTGTTTTTGGGTTTAACTCAGAGCTGTGAGGTTGCTTCAGGCTGTAAAGGAGTCAGGTCTTTCTTTGTGAGATAATATTTCTGCTGTGAATCACCAGAGGGTGCTCTGACTCCAGCAGCATCGTCTGATCTAAAAAGCTGTGAGAGAAAACTTTCCTCTGGCAGAGTGAGACTCTGCTGAAGTTTTAATCACACACATGCAATTAGAAAAACCCCCAGAAAGATGCAAGAATGTAATTGCTTTTTTTTTATTTTTTGAGCTGGTGATAACACAGTGAGAAGGGCTCTTAAAGCAGCCAGAAACAGGATGATGTCAATGTTCTGTTGTCAGTTAAAAAGTAATAAAACTGTGACAAAATGCAAACACCAGACTGAGTCAGGGCGATGACTCCTTCATAAATCACAAGATTCGACACAAATTCTCAGAGATCAGTGTGAACGATCTGACCAGAACACAGCTGTGTGACCTCGAGGTGTCTGCAGGACTCTTATAGATATGCTGTCTTTATGTATAGACTTTATGTTTAAACATTGTGTGAAATGTGGAGGGACATGGTCAGTATTCCTTTCACAGTTAGAGAATCCAGCTGAAAGAATTCAAGAAAAAGTCTGAAAAATAGGATTTCTGTTTGCTAGTAATGTAAAATATAATAAACTTTTTGAATGTTTAGTGCAGCATGAATCAGAGCTGGTGGTGATAAGAGACAGAACTTATAAGAAGAAAAAAGCTCAGTGATACTGAATAAATCTGAAATATTTCTTGGATTTTCTGTCATCTGTTTGTTTGTGCCTGTGTTCAGGCCACATCAGGATATCAGATCTGGGTCTAGCAGTTCATGTGCCAGAGGGACAGACCATCAAAGGACGAGTGGGAACAGTAGGATACATGGGTAAGTGACCTCTGACCTTTTATCTACCTTTTCTGATGAGCAGTAGGAACTGGAAGGGGGTAAAAATGTCAGCCCCTAACGTCACCTTCCTCGTCTCCTCCAGCTCCGGAGGTGGTGAAAAACGAGCGCTACACCTTCAGCCCGGACTGGTGGGCGCTGGGCTGCCTGCTGTACGAGATGATCGAAGGCCAGTCGCCCTTCCAGCAGAGGAAGAAGAAGATCAAGAGGGAGGAAGTGGAGCGGCTGGTGAGGGAGGTGGAGGAGGAATATTCCAGCAAGTTCTCTGAGGACGCCAAGTCCCTCTGCAAAATGGTGGGTGGATGTACGAGCCGCTAAATCCACTTGTCCCTCGTTTCCACTCGTCTATAGCTCCCATCTGCTTCAGCTCCATATTCTACCACATTCTAGACTTCCAGAACAAACCTTTGTCTGCAAAAATGTTTCCTCGGTCTGGCTCGTATCACACCATCAAATCATTCCCTGACTCATTATTCTGAGCAGCAAGGTGAGCTCAGATTTTAAACTTACACAAAGAGCGATACATAATCCCAATATTTCTCCCAACAATGTTTTTATTTCATTTCAACAACAAAAAACACTGAGAATGAACAGCTCCCAATTAATTACTTTAAAAAAGAAAACACACAATTGTAGATATATGCATAAAATAAAAAGAATATAAATGAAAACAAGGAGCCTCATGAGTTCTATTTCTATTCTCAGTAAGAGTAAATTTGAGTTAAATCTTCCATATTTTGTATAAAATGCCCCCAGATTCTCTTATACTGACTGCTTGCCTTTAAGTTGGCATGTTATTGTCTCATAAGGTAAAGTTGTAGTGAGTTCAGTTGTTTCATTTTTTGATATTTGGTTATTTTTCTTCCACGAATGTGAGAAGAGTGTGAAGGGCAAACAGGAAGGAAGCTGAACTTCCAAATGTGGTGTTGCACAGCCAAAACAGAAAAATGGCAGGACTTTTGTTTTCCAGGTAGCTATCAGGAGCTTTCTCCAGGCAGCAGAAATGGTGGAGCTGTTCCACGGACCAATTTTAGCTAGGCTTTCTAGCTCAAACTGGGATTCTTACAGTTGTTTCTTGCTTCGGACGGTCTTGTCTTTGCAGTAGCAGTGCCTTGTGGAAACATTAGGTATGAGGGGTAAAGTTGTCTATTGCCTCTTCAAGGTTTTATAATACTGCTTATAATGCACTCCACCTGACTCCAGTGTATATTTGTGAGTTTTTGTGCGGTCTGGAGTCAGAGCTAAATGAGACGCTGTCAAGGCCCTAAACTCTGCTATTTTAAGCTTTTTACTTTGTTTTATTGTTTTGTCTCTGGTGTTTCTTTAAAGACAGATAAAGGTTATTTGATGCTGGTTAGACGTAATGGATTCATAAGAATCAGTTGTTTAAGCCACAGCAGAGATTTGAAAACATGTTTTGTCACGTTCTGTTGTTTTAACGTTTTGTTTTGTTGTCGTTTTTGCTAACCCTGCAGTTGCTGGCCAAAGATCCCACAGAGAGGCTGGGCTGTCAGAGGGGTGGAGCTTCTGAGGTCAAAGCCCATCCCATCTTCCGCTCCATTAACTTCAAACGGCTGGAGGCCGGCATGCTGCAGGAAAATGTCTTGAGCTTGTGTTAAAACCACAGACCTTATTTCAGACATCTAACCACTTAAGAAACCTATTGACTTTGGGTGGAGGGAACTGGGAGAGCTAAAATGTGAACTTACTTCTGGGTTTTAGGACATGCACCACTCTATACACATTTAGAAATTCAACTTCCTTCACATTCGCCCTTTACATTTGTGCAGCTGGATATACTTGTATGAAACGGCAGATGCACTTCCTTTGTGATGTAAATTGAACCCCTTTCCATACTGGGTGGGAAACAGCATTACATAGTGGAAGTCTAAGCACTGATGCCATCATTATTCTACATTGTGCAACATTTATTTCATAATGAACTTGTTTATTGTGAAACTGACTCTTTGTTTTCTGCCTCTTTGTGCAGGAGTGCTGTGGTAACTGCAGCGATAGTGATGAGGAGCCCACCAGGCTGTGACACACACACACACACACACACACAGGATCTTATTTGTTTACAACTTTTGCACATTTGTATTTTTAAGATAGTACTATCTCTGTCAGAATGTATATTTTCAGCATAGCCATAAGGTTTAATGTTATTTAAGAAGAGTGAATCGATGCGTTCCAAAACCAGGAGACAGGGACAGAAGTTTTTTTTTTTTTTGCTTTTGTTTGTTTTTAGTTTGTTTATTATTTTTTGTCCAGGGAAGGCTTTGTTGCTTTCACATTCGTCCACTTACACATTTCCATGTTAGTGAACTGGGAGCTGGAGCTGCTGCTGCTGCTGCTGCTGCTGCTCCAACTGGAACAATCGCCTGCTGTAAAAGTGCCTTGCTTGAGGGCACCGTGACAGTGGTTTTTAACGAAGCGAGGACCGAGGATGATTCCTCGATCTCTTTACATTTTTCCCCCACTTTGTCCTGGGGGGAAATCAAACCAGTGACTTTCAGCTCATGAACTATGACCACTCAACTTCTTCTGCCCTCCACTCTGCTGTGACAAAACCTCACTGCATTTTCAGCCCTATTTTACTTCTATTTAATTCCATTTTCTTTTTCTTTGCTTGGACATTATGGTTTTGAAATAGTGACATCAGAGCCATGAAGTCTACATCTGCAGATATTTTTATATCAACCTTGTTTTGGGGTTTTTTTCGCTATTGATTTCTTGAGACAATCGACTCGTTGTGTCAGTGTGGCATCAGTTACTCTCGTCAGTTCAGTGCTTCAGTGTAGACGTCTTTACGAGTACAAAAATTTGTGCCAGGAACCCATAGACTTGGGAAGGTACTGAACCCGAACTGGACTTGTCTAGTACTTTAAAGCCAGGACCTGAACCCACACAGAACTGAGAAATGTCGGCCAGGAGACAAAGACCCAATTGGCACGTTAATTTTCAAAACTTTGTGTTTAACTAATAAAGTTAGCAGTTCTACAGTTAAAGTTCTCTCCTGTCCCTGGCCATGCTCAGCTAATCTACTTGTTATTTCAGATTAGAAATCCACTCCCTGTCACAGTGATGGGCGACAATTGAGCATAATAAAGATAACTTTATCCTTTTCCGAATGCCTGTTCATTTACCATGGTTGCTAACGTTAGGATTGCTACTTTGCCGTCATTCTGTGCTCTCCAAGACGAATCTGAACTTTGGTCTCTGGCCCTTCACCTCCTTAGCAGGGACACTTCATCATGTCCAGGTCTTCTCAGATCCACGCTGGTATTACACATAATGTTAGAGAGACCCAGGACCTGTGGCAATAGAACAGGACCCAACCTGGACCTGTTTGACCGTAGGAAACCATTGCATCCGTACCCATATAAGTCCCCAGTAAGGTCTTGTATCCTATGGTTTTCGGGAGAACCATGAGGACCTTTAAGTGCAGTGCCCGTCAAGCTGGAGCATGACCCTGTGAAAAGGACTAATACTTTGCGAGGAGCTGATCACTCCTGATCCATGGTGGTTAACAAAACAAGAACAAAGTCCAAAGTTTTGTCCATTCAGACATTTCTGAAGTCACTGCAATGACAACGAGAGTAACTGAAGCCTTTGGGTCAAACCCTGCGTCACACAAAGACTGAAGCTGGTCTGTTCGTCACTTCAGTGAAATGCCTCAGCTGGTACTGTTGCAGTCAATGGCTTCCTCAAAGAATATGGCCATTTTAAGCTATTAAAATGAAATACCTCTGAATGTACAAATGGTTGTCATGTTATTTCTGTAGACTGATGTTTGGGAAGACGCCAAAGTCTCATCAAGTTGTAACATCTGTCTTGTCCAGGCTGTTTCTTGTTCCTGCTGTCAGTTCTTCATCTTTGGACATAACAACCATGAATTCATTAAAGTGCGTAATTCTCCTTCAAACTGTCCCACAGCGAATTCATGTCAACATCCGTCCATCCAATCCTCTGAAAGGAACTGAATACTGAGGTTTCAGCAACAGTAATCGGAGCTGAAGCTGGGTCAGTTCACCCAGTTTACCAAAAGACTATATTTTCCCAGGAGTGTTGAGTCATGCAGATGTTTTTATTTGTTCAAGTGCTGATATGTAGAAAACAGAGCAACATTAAATTTTTCTCAATCTTTCTGTACTTGGACTTGTGAAATGTTTTTAGTCACAGCTGATGTACTGAATGGGCTCAAAAGATATGTCGATTCAGGATAGACAATCATCCCAGCATGAATTTAGTATGTTTATGTTGAGACTTTTTAAGGAAAGAAATTTACATTTTCCTCTTTCTGGAAATGTAAGGACCCACTATAGCCAGGCAATACAACAGAAAGGGTTGTCACAGGTGATGATAATGGAGGCCACAGCCCTTTGAGACAGTAGTGCCCCTGGTAAATTTACCAATGTCTAAAACATAATTCCCTTTGGAGGATAAGCTTTGGTCTCTGCATTCAAATATAATTTATAGGTGGTCTGCATGACTGGATACTGCTAAATGCGACATGTTTTTGTGTAAGTTGAGTGAACTGACCTCTTAATACAGTCCAGAGCTGCAACTAATGATCATCTTCATCACTGATTTATCTGCTAATTATTTTCTTGATTAATCAATTAATTGTTTTGTCTATAAAATGTCAGGAAATAGCAATGAATACCTGTCACAACATCCTACAGCACCAGGGCATGTCATGAAATGTCTCATTACGATTATTGCGATGTAAAACAAGAAAAACAGCTGATTCTCACATTTGAGAAGCTGAAACTGATTCCCCACAGCCCAGTGTGACGTCCTCAAATGTCTTATTTTGTCCAAGCAACAGTCAAAAATCCAAAGATATTTGGTTTACGTAGGACAAGACAAATAAGAAGTTCTCAGATTTGAGAAGCAGGAACTAACAGGTGTTTGGCATTTTTGCTTTTAAAACTGTACTAAGACGATAAATTTTCTCTCATTCGACTGACTTGACTTTTGTTGCAGCCTGCCTGTTGGAAAATAGGACTCACCCTTTAAGACATTTGCTTCATAATTGGTTTGTTTTTAAAAATAATCAACCGACTTGTCTGTTTTTTTGTTTTGTTTTTTATCTTAAATTAATTGTCAGAAGTGGCCTTTTGATGAGCACTTGTATTGATGGATTTATTGTTCAGGTTTCTTTGTATAGTCTTTCAGTCTGCCAGTTTCTTATCTGCTTTATGTTCAGCTCTCGACTTTTTTTTTTCTTTTTTTTTTTTAAATCAAAGCATTTAACATGTTGATGTAAACCAAACCAGTTTATCCATGAATAAGATCAAAGATGACAAATTCCTTCCCATCCAAGGTGCCTTTTGGTGTTTGAAGGTACTACTCCAGCCTCTTTTTATACATACTGTACATGTTGTTCATGCTAACCCTGCTGCTGCACTTCACTTCCTGTCTGTGGTACCCTGCATGTTCATCATCAGAGCCGTCACGGTGGACGTAGAGTCTTAGTGGGGAAAAATAAAACAAAAAAGAAGGACGATGAGACTGAAAGAAAGAATCCCCCCTACCTATAAAGACTGTCGACTCTCCCGTCCTCGACCTCTGAACTCTGGACTCCCTGCAGCCATTTTATAAAGACTGAGAGGTCAACGGGGAGTCGGAGGACCTGGATGTTTAAATCAGGACTCAACTGCTGTGCTGTCTCTGCTGATAACCTGTCCTGTTTCCTTTGTGTAGAGGATGCACCAATATTAGCCTTAAAGGATTAATCCAGTTTATTGCAACTTGGGTCTTATTTTTGTGGCTTTGTCAATTATTCCTATCAATAATATTTGCTAAAAAGAAATCAGAGGGGTCTGTAAACACAAGCAGCCAGATGATTGAACGGTTTAAAAAGGCACTGATGCAGCATTTTCCTGGTTATTTCACATGATTTCTGTATTTTTTGTGTTTTTCCTTTGATCTCCTCAGTAGTTTTAAGTAGGCAAGGCTCAGTTGGAAAAAGGTGATGTCACACTTTTATACACCAGTCAGGAAATGGCAATATTTGAACTTCGTTAACTTACAAAAAACAAAAAGTCCACAGGGTTCTTTTAAACTTTGACTGTCACTCAGTCATGAATATTTAATGTTACAGAAAAGAGGCTTTAAACAAACAGCCAGGTTAGCCAGACTTATTTTCCAGGGTCCAACTTTGATCTAGTCAGAGCTTGATACTCTGACTGTAGTCAGACTCCAGAACAAGGACTTGAGTGGAAGACTGCACTTGACTTGAAACATGCAGGCAAAAAGCTCAAGAGACAAAGTGGTTCCAGACCTTTGAATCTAATTCGGTGCCCACAACTCTTATTTGTTGAGCGACACAAATAGATTGTTGTTGTGCTCAGTGTCAGCTGTTTCCCAGGTCGGAAAAACAATTGAACAATCACCATCCTGCATAGCCACCGAGCTACATTCATAGAGAATAGGGACAGAAAAGTTGTTGTGAGCTGACACTAATTAATAACAGCTCATAGAAATAGACATCTTTCATTAGTTGACAAGACAAATCTCAAGTTTACTGCTCCTAGCTGCCCCACGATAGCCTTTCTAAGGTTAGTAGGATGGGTATGTCGCCCTCTACTGACTGGTCAGGGCAGAACAAAACCAAATAACCCCTGATTTCTGACTAAAGTGAAGTTAAATTGTAATTTAGTCTGAAATGGTAGGAATAACATCTTAACAGGGACGTGCGTCAGTGTTTCAGCCACAGTCACCAAAATAAAACTCCAAATTCAGATTCAAATCATGAACCTTTCACCATAATATTTTCAACCAATATATAAATGAGTACATTAATAGTTTCCTCTGTCATCCACACTGTGTATCACCTGTTTTCCTCCCTGTGGCTTCACAGATTCATTATTAAAGTGCTATTTCCAGCTTTTCCTTATTAAAACAGCTTTATTTCATTTTTATAAAATATTTAAAGGTGATTAATTATGTTTTTTACGCTGTCTGACCCTGTTTTAATCAAGACGAGGGAGGCTGTGGCTGCCTCCAAGTGAGGAGTTAGTGATATAAATGTCAAATAAGCATAAATTATTTTTGTATAAATGCTTCCACAGCTTAGTGATGTGTGATGTGAGCTGCTGAAAGACTGTTTCAATCAACCACGACTGCTTGTGTTTCTTAACTTTCCAAATAAAAAGACCCAAATACTAACAAACCAGAATTATCCTTTAAGGTAAAAACTGTTTAAATTGGTAGAACATTTAAATAGAAACAAGTGTATTTATCCTTTAGGACTAAAATCTTGATTTAAATGTGTCTAAAATTAAAGCAAACTTAGCAGGATGTTATGTTTTCCAAACACAGGAATGATATTGAATCTCAGAAATGTATTTTCCATGTTCATTTAAATCTTTTTTTTCCTTGTGTCAACAGTTGTGCTTCAGTGTCACCTGATAATCTGAAGTGAAACAAAGAAAGTTGTGTTGGTGCATCTCTCATGTACATTCCAGTTTGGATTCTATGTTGTAAAGAAAAGCTCCTGTATTTAATTTTTTTTATTTTTTATTTTAGCAATAATGTTTTATAGGTTTAAAAATTGATGTCACCTACTGAGAACTTAGAGCTGTGTTTGTGTGGATCATGTTTTTTTCTGTTGCCAGTGTTGTTTTTCTGAGCCCAGCTTGTAAAACACTGTGAGAACAGAGGGAAAGCTTCTGTTTTGTACCATAAACTCCACTAGGAGAAAATAACATCTAATGACTGATCAATCGGACAGTTATCAATATTATCTAAACACTTCATGTTTACCTTCAATACATCAAACGCTGACGGGTTTAAATGATCTATGTGAAAGAATGAGAAAACCACAGGAAATACTTGTAATGTCATGTTGAACTTGTTTTTCTTTTCATTGTTTCTGCTTGTACATGTTCAAGGATTCAGGGAGTACAGCTCTGAATGTGTCCAGGTTTGTTTAACTGCTTTAGAAACAGCTTTTGTTTTTACTCTTGTTAATAGACCATTAATCCTGAGAGCCTTACACTGAGGAAACAGCCTCTATTAATAAACAGACTGCCATCATTCATTTACAGTCCAGTTGATTCAAAGTTTGAAGTACTCCTGTCACTTTCATGATGTTCACAGATTTTTCAGATTGGTTATGAAAGCATTTTCAAGGAAACATCAACCCTGAAGCTCTGCAGTGCTTTTACCAATCACTCAGATATTTCTACTGCAGCTACAGGATGAGTCTGATAACAAAAGTAATAATTAAAAAACCTTTAGCTCTTCAATGATTAATGCCTCACATAGAGGTCTGTGTATCTATGCCCATTCATTCCTTTGGGAACCTTTGTGTTCTCCGATATGTTTGTGAAACTCCTCCCCCCATTTTTTCTGTCTGGAATTTGCCTCTAATTCACTGAATATTTTTAACATTTGCAGCACATTTCAGACAGAGAACTGAGTGCATAAAGTCAGCATAAAAACGAATTAGGTAACTTTTTGACATCATACATAGGTAACATTTGTAGTGTGCTAGCCGCATAACCTACACAGAGTACATGAATAATGGTTCATATGTCTTTTCACAAAATATTTCACAAAACAGTCCATAAGACTGGACAACAAAAAAGAGACAAAATTTGCATATTCAAAATGGTGCATCTATCTACCCCTAAAAATGTGCATTTCCTTGCATTGAACACTAGGGGGTGTACTCCGTATATTATATGGAATAACGGACACAAAGCAAAACTGTGTGGAAGCAAGCTGTAATATTGAAAAACGTGAACTTTTTCGCAGATTTTGGACAGACCATATGGACTGCAAGCCACAGGAAGTTAGCATAAAAACAAATTAGCAAACTTTCTGACATCATATTTAGCAAACACTTGTAGCATGCTAGCTGTTTAACTTGTGCAGTGTGCACAGTGGTTCATATGTCTTAAAATATTTCACAAAACTGTCAGACAAACCTCCTCACAGTCCATAAGACTGGATTGCAAAAGACAGACGTAATTAGCGTCCATCACCTGAAAAGACATGCACTGAACACTAGGGGGTGTACTCCTTATATATCTACAAATACAACACTTACATGTTATCCACCTTAAGGGGTTGATATGAGGAATGTGTTGGCAAACATTGCATATTTAAGTCAACTGAAGTCGTTTTTGTAATCTCCCGACGGATTTAAGTCCAAACATTTAGATGGTTTATCTGATTTTTTTCGCTGAGAACAACTACTGCTGCTGGGAACAAGGTTTCATAGATAACCTTCAGGCAATCTCAGTGAGATCAAAATCTCCTCTGCAAGAGAGACCAGACAGAACAAAAGTACAAACAGCATCAGAGACAGTCAGACATCACTAAATAGAAATGAAGTTAAATGTTTAAAATCAACCAGGGGGATGAAACGTTCAAGTTTTAACATTCATCTGTAAAGCATCAGTCCAATTATGTCATTCGTATATGCAGGTCCATGCCTCAGAAGAAGTGCTTGAGCAGGTGAAGATCGAGGTTTGCTCTGTGCAGGTCAACGTGCCAAGGAGCTCAAATCAAAAAACAAAATGGCACTTTGATCAAACTCGAGCAGGCAGCTGAGCCACATCAGCCTGAAATTTAGTTCTGATTGGACGTTAGATCAGATGTGATGTAACCTGTCTGCCGTCTGCTGATGCTGGATATTTTTCCAGACTCCTTCAACATTTTGTTCTCAATGGCAGAGAAACATCCACACTGAGATGGAGGTTGGACTGTTGTGTGTTCAGTTTGCAACCAATTTAACCAAAATATCCAGTTTATTATTCTTCTCAGGGTGCTTGGTTCTGAATTTTATATGTTCTTTTCAACACTCAATAATCTCCATGGCATCACTGCCTATTGAGAAAATATATTGCAAAACAGGCACAATATTAATGTTTAGTCTTGATATACGTGTGAAGATGGATGGTCTGCTGGTTCCAGAGGTATTTTTCTCCACTGTAAACCCCCATTTCCCATTTATTTTTTGTTACGTTCCCATTATATCACCAAGTCTTGGGAAATACGCTGTAGACAACTGTCACCAACAGTAATTCTACATAAATAAAATATAAGATTTGACCTGTTGCAATTACATTGAGCACCAGGGTTTGTTCTTGGGAACAGACTGAGGTCGTCAGCCATCGTGTTTCCTTTGTCACAGCGTCCAGGGAGGACGTGTTGATGTTCAGATAAATGTAGCTGATGACTGAGTTGTGTGTGGATTCAGGAATTATAAAGTTCATGTCCATAAACAGAAATGTTGGTGCATTCACTGAACATAAGCATATTTGTTAGTTCTCTGCAAGAGAGAGAGAATTTTGTATATGCCAGAAATCCAACTGATTAACAGCCAGATTATTATTTGGGTGATTCATCTAACTGCACATCAACAACTGATCTTGCAGAAATATGATTCTAAGTTATTCTGAGGCAATTAATTCAAGGCGAAAATCAAGTCAGGACAAGTCAGGACTCCAAGTATTAAAAGTTTTTTTTTTTGACAGGTTAGGACTGAACTTTCACTCTGAGGTGTCAGAAATTGACAGCAAAGCAGGCGGCGTCATTCAGCTGCCTCTGAACCTCATGATTCACACATGAGATTTAGCCTCTGTGACGTCCACGCTGCACAAAAAAAAAAAAAAAAAACCCACACCAAACTCTGCCAAAAACAGCACAACTGCTTCACATACGAACATCCTGTCCTTTGGAAATAATGACTGGATCATTTCAGTGGCGGTGGTGGATTTCCAGTCGGGACACGGAGTCCTGCTGGGTTTCATTTCACCATCTAATCAGGGACAGTCTCACACCAGGTGAATGAAATTAACTGTAATTAGCTGATGGGAGAGAGAACCAGCAAGACTCTGAGTCCCATGTGAAAGTCTGAATCAAAATTTTAAATAACAAATGGAGTCGTGTGTCTGCTGCTTTCATTTCTTGTATTTAATCCCTCTTTGTTCTTCTCCTGTATCTGTTAGTAACCTCCTGTAAACTCCTCTAGTCTACCCATCGAACAGTCTGTTTTCTCTCCGATTGACTCATCTTTCTTTTTCATCTTCACACCTTTTTTTGTCCTTTCCAAACAACAGAAATGCCATGGTTAATGTCAACACGGCAGCTGACGCCAACGCTGAAAAGCTGTGTAAATTTAAAGCCAAAATTATCATTAAAGGCTTTTAACACTGCCACAGTGCACAGGGATCGTTTTGGGATTTTCAGTTCGAAACAATCCGAATTCTGCTGCCATCTCAGTATCAGTTCAGTCTCTCTGAACCTGGTCCTTTTGGCTCATGTGGGAGCAGAGAAGATGTTTTCAAGCATCAGGAAGGTTAAAAAAAATCTAAATTCATAGTGATTTCAGAACAAAGTAGACCAAAACAGCTTCTCAGGCCCTCTTTACACGACAATGGTTTTTGCGTTGTGGTTTGGCCTTTCGTTCACACGACAATGCAATGGTTTTATGTCAGTACATCAACACTGATCAAACAGAAAGTTTACTTCAAATATAATAGATGGAAGCCAATTTCCACCAATGTGAAGATCCTGTAAGTCAAGACTCTCTCATATTTACTCCCACTTTTAGCTCCAGTTTGGTCTCCACCCCCAAAGAAAAATATCTGGTTCAACAATGGTATCGAGCTGACTCCAGTTACATCACCATCTACTGTGGTTTCAACTGTTTTCACACTGAACTTTAAAAAACAAAAAAAACAAAGTAAAAACGTTTCCATTTTTAGCTAAATTGTTGTCATGTAAACAGGACCTTAGTTTGAAGTGGAGTTTGCTGAAATGACTTCTGCACCTTGACAACCACTTTCACCGGAAAGCAGCTAAACTTCCAAGTGACAGCTTTGAAACTGAAACTTCGAAAACTGATTATTCATTTGGCTTTTATCCAAAGTGACTTACAAGTGAGGGACAACACTGAAGCTTCAATTTAGTACGAGACTTTGAAGTAAGAAGTAAGTGCTACATTTGTCACATTTCTAAAATAAAGCAAAGTGTGTGCAGGAATGGAAACGCCAGATGATGATCCTCGGAGGAACACAGTAGCTGAGAAGGAGCTTAAGCCTGTATGACTAAGTTCAAGTAGATGGGTGGAGACCCAGAGGTCTCACTGAAGGCTGCATTGAATTTGATTCGGACAACCACGGGTAGTTGATCAAAGACCAGACGTGCTGCCTTATTTCAGACCACTTGCAAGGGTTTCACTGTGTGTGAGGGGAGGTTTTTTTTGTGAAAGATGTTGTGTAGACTGTGGAACTGAGGTGTAATGAACAGAGAAGATCCAGAATCTGGAGTAAGTTCATTCTAATACACTCACTGGTGATAAACAAAGGAAACGGCAGGACTGTTTGGTGCTGGGAGCAAAGATTAAATGGCACAGAGGGAAGGCAGCACACAGACTAAATACACTGGGAGACAATGAGACACAGGTGCAACACATCAGGGCGGGGCAACCAATCAGAAAGGGGCAGGAAGTAGAATCTGAAACAAGAGGGAGAGGTACATGATGCCAAAATAAAACAGGAAATACTGGAACATGACCGGATGTGAAGCACCAGGCATGACAGAAAACTTTCAGGGATCAAGTGATGGGGTTAGCTTACAGCTTTTCTGCAGCAGAGGAAGTAAATTAAGGCCTGAAAGTTGATGCAAATGATTCTCAGAATCTCTAGAACTTACCACATATATAGAATGGAGAAAAGCCAGTGAGTACACCATATTACGACAGATATTGATAAAATAAAATAATAACTGCAGAGATGTGTGTGAGTGTAAACACCTCAATATCCCATTACTGCAACTAACTCAAAGAGGATTTAAATGAGCTAATGTACTGGGTAGACACTCACACCGTGTGCCACCCATAGACACAAGGACATATCCAGGACTCACACTCACTGCTGCTGATTTGTCTGTGTGTTGTAGAGGTATCTCTGCTGTCCTGTTGTGTTCAGAGTGACAGACTATCAGAGCCAACAGGTGATGATTCAGCCGATTGCTCGCTGATTTCATGATTACGCCCGCTTCTTCTTTCTGCTGGCGACAAGAAGGAGACTATTGGAGGAGGGGCCTGCGCTTCTCAACACCAGACATCAGGCCACATCTGAAGCAAACCAATTCAGATGAAAAGGCTGAGACAGAAGGGTTTATTTTCAGCAACAGCTGAGTTTTCAGAAAAGGCTGCAGTGACTTCAGATGCATAAATATATCATCTGATAACTGCTTTCATACAGCACAACAATAGTGATTGCATAATTAGCATGAGTGACAGAGGTGGAACTGAGATGGAGGGATTGAGGGTTAGAGACATGGGAGTCAAGGATGAGGGGCTGAGGGTCGAGGGACAAGGAATCTGCCAGACGGATGGATAATGGTGTTCATGGATCGACTGCTTAAACTAGAAATACATCAGGGTAGAGTTTCGTGTCTGTACAAACAAAGAGAGACAAAAAATCTGCTACCACTTTCCAATCTTGTTTCTAATCAATGACAACCTGACACGCCCGCCTTTGAACTCAATCACTCATAAGCTGTCAAACAGAAGTATCATTTCTCTCAGTTACAATAGTAAAATCACATCCTTCACCAACTCAACTCATCTCCCTCTGATCAGCCTCCGATTAAACAAGTTTTAGTGTGAAATGTTTGAGTTTTAGACGGTCTTGTTCCAAACCTAGTAATAAACTTAATTTAACAATTGTAGACTTCTAGTAATATCACCTTTGTGCCTTTTAGCCTGTTCCTTATGGTTCAAAACAAATACACTGTTCAATTCCTTTTCCTGCTGTTAACACAGACATGTGCAACCCATCTGCAGACAATCTTAATTAGAACCCTGTGTCAAAATCACTCTGTTTGGCTTTACAAATGCATTAGAATTAGATAAACTTTATTCATTGGGACTTTATCTTCGCTTCTTTCCCAACACAAATAAAATATTTACGGGATTACACAATCTCATAAACATCCAGCATACAACATAATAAATAATAGTGCAAGCAGATAGTAGCAGACTGGAAAGCAGGCCTCAGTCTTCTGTGTTCAGGGCCTTAGATTTATTATTTAGTTTTAAATGTATGAATCCAACAGCGCCTCACAATCTCCCGCTAAAGGTCATTGAAAATGCATTGCAAAAAGTGATTTATTAATAACCTTACTGTCATCAATCTCAAATATAATGTGTGTCACGATTCATCACTGGGAAAAATGATAAATCATAGACACTTGCAGAATGTCAGTTCTGATTAAAATGAGGATGATTAATATCGCTGAAATCTCATCATATAAAAAGAGACGGGGAGGTTTCACGTGATTCCAGCAGCCAAAGACCTGCTCTGTTTGTATGGTATGTTGTGTACAGTGTGTGTTAGTGTTGGGTGTTAGATCAGACGTCATGCTGTCACACTTTCGCCCACCCACACACACACACACACACACACACACACTCATTTGCCACCATTGTGTGTCATTTGACAAGTCAAATTGAGTGTGTGTGTTCACTGCGCGACCTCGGAGCAGTGACGCCACCCTGAACCCACTCACTCACCTCTGCTTTTCTTTTACTTCACTGTCTTCTTCGCCTTCTGGGTCAAATCCTACTACATTTCACCCCGCCGATCATTGTTGTATTGTTCAAATATTTTTTCATGTTGCTTCGGTCATTTTCGACCTGCATGATCAGATTCCTGATCCAGATCCAGATGAAAATTCTATTTTTGTTTATAATTCAATGCCCCAAACACAGCAATATTATTTGGATGGATGGGATGAAGTTCTGTACAGACTTCATGGTCCAGAGAGATGATTCATAAACTTTGGTATCCTTAACTCCTCTAGCGCCACCATGGTTGGCATTGTTTTGGTAAATATCTCAGCTATGGATGGATTTCACGAGACATTTGTACAGTTATCCTTGTAGTTTTTCATCCTGATTGGTACAACATTTTATATCATATCCCTTGAGGAGAGTTGTTCTGAAACATAGTCAAATGTAGAAGAATACGACATAACTATTGAACGAACTGAAGTGAAATTTGTATTTTACTTTTGACAGTCATGCCCAAACTTCTCAGAATGAATCATAATGACTTTGTTGATCTCTCCATTAGATCACATTTAATTAATGAATGGTCTCAGAATTGAGGACATTCCTCATCAGCCTCAGCTGTACTGTGTTTGTGCTAATAAGTGATTAAGATGGTGCCTCCAAATTTCTAATCATTCACCTGAAAGTTGATGCAAATGATTCCTACAGGTGTCTCAGGTATAAACTTTAACAGATATGAAAGCAGAGCTGTGAGTAGTAAGCCAGTGAGTACACCATTACACATGACAGAGACATTAACGTCTGATAAAATGAAATAAAAATAATAATCAGTGCAGAGACAAAAAGCGCCCGAGTGTGTAAACACCCCCCCCGTCATCCTGTGTTACCACGGCAACTTAAACTCAGCGAGGATTTAAAATGAAATGAATGTACTGTAAGTAGACACACGCCCACACTCGTGTGCTTTCACCCACACAGACACATGTAAAGGACACATCCAGGACTCACACTCACTGCTGCTGATTTGTCTGTGTGTTGTGGTGCATCTCTGCTGTCCTGTTGTGTTCAGAGGACAGAATTATCAGAGCCAACAGGTGATGATTCAGCCGATTGCTCGCTGATTTCATGATTACGTCCGCTTCTTCTTTCATGAAGCAGATAAAGAGAAGGAGACTGGCTGAGGAGGCTCTGCGGCCTCTCAACAATCAGGGACATCAGCTCACATCTGAAATAAACCGAATCCAGATGAAAAGGCTGAGGACAGAAGGGTTTATTTTCAGCAACAGCTGAGTTTTCAGAAAAGGCTGCAGTGACTTCAGATGCATAAATATATCATCTGATAACTGTTTCTCTAACAAAGACAACACCAATAAAGATATGGATTAGCATAATTTACTGCATGATGTGGACAGAGGTGAACTGAGATGATGGAGGATTGAGGGTTGAGAGATGATGGCGGTAAGAGTCGAAGGATGAGGGGCTGAGGGTCGAGGGATGAAGGAATCTGGGTTGTGGATGGATGGATAACGTGCAGGTTCATGGATCGTGACTGTTGGGAACCAGGGAGCTGAGACTGAACAGAGCCCTGTGTTCAGACAAAACAAAGAGGAACAAAAAAATCTGCTACCACTTTCCAATTCCTGTTTTCATCCAATGACAACCTGACACGCTCGCCTTGAACCAATCACTCATAAGCTGTCAAAGTTTAAGCAATGTTTTCCCTCTCTGCTGTCATTTCAGCAAACCACCTCCATCCCTTCACCAACTCAACTCATATCTCCCTCTGATCAGTCTCTCCTGATTAAAATGCTTTTGGTGTGAAAATGTTTGGAGTTTTAGACGTGGTCTTTGTTCCAAACCTAGTAATAAAACTTAATTTAACAACTTCATTTCAGTAATATCACCTTTGCAGCCTTTTAGCTTCAATCTTTGCGGTCTAAAAACAAATACACTGTTCAATTCTTTCTCCTGCTGTTAACACAGACATGTGCAACCCATCTGCAGACAATCGACTCAGAACCCTGTGTCAAAATCACTTCCTGTTTACTATGTAATGCATTAGAATTAGAATTAGATAAACTTTATTGTCCATTGGGACTTTGTCTTCGGCTTCTTTCCCAACACAACAAAATATTTACGGGATTACACACCCTTACGAAACATCCAGCATACAACATACAAACAATAGTGCAACAAGCAGATAGTAGCAGTATCAGAAAGCAGGCCCCAGTCTTTCTGTGTTCAGGGCCTTTAGATTTATTATATATTTAGTTTTAAATGTATGAATCAAACAGTGCCCTCACAATTTCCCATAAAGGGCTGAAAAATGCATTGCAAAAAGTGACGTACACAACTCACTTGTCAACAATCTCACAACACAATGTGTCACGATTCATCACTGGGAAAATGACAATCATGAGACACTGCAGCTGTCAGTTCTGATTAAAATGAGGATGATTAATAGATGTCTGAAATCTCACTATAAAAAGAGACGGGGAGGTTTCACGTGGACGTCCGAGCACAAAGACCTGCTCTGTTTGTACAGTATACAGTACAGTGTGTGTGTTAGTGTGTTAGTGCTGGATCAGACGTCATGCTGTCACACTTTCGCTCACCCACATACACACACACACACACACACACACTCATTTGCCACCATTGTGTGTCATTTGATGTCAAATTGAGTGTGTGTTCAGACGCTGACTCGGAGCAGTGACGTCACCCTGAACCCACTCAGACTCACTCGTTTTCTCTTTTCATTTCACTGTCTTCTCTCGCTCTCTCTGGGTCAAATCCTACGCTCACATTTCCACTCCCGGCTGATCATTGTTGTATTGTTCAGTTATTTTTTTCATGTTGCTTCGGGTCACTTGACCTGCATGACTCGACCTGCTCAGATCCTGATCCAGATCCCAACTGAGATTTAAAGCAACTACTTTTTTGCTTCATAAATCCCCAATGCCCTCAAATACGTTAACAGCTATTTGATGGATGGGATGAAATTTGGTACAGACTTTCATGGTCCACAGAGGATGATTCCTACAAACTTTGGTGATCCTCTAACCTCTAGCGCCACCATGTGGTTGGCATTAGTTTTTTGGTAAATATCTCAGCTAGTGGATGGATTTCCATGACATTTTGTACAGTTATCCTTGGTGGTTTTCTAGTCCTTGGATTGGCACAAATATTTTATACAGACATTCATGGTCCTCAGAGGATGAGTTTGTCTGAAAACATAGTCAAAATGTAGATGAACAGATGACACTAACTATTGAACGAACTGAAGTGAAATTTTGCATCATTTTGCATTTTGACAGTCATGCCCAACCTTCAGAATGAATCATAATGACTTTGTTGATCTTCCATTAGGATCAATATTTTAATTTGTCCAATAATTCGACCTTCAGAACTGAGGACATTCCCATCAGCCTCAGCTGTACTGTGTTTGGTGCTAATAAGCAGATTAAGATGGTGCCTCCAAATTTCTAATCCATTCATTTTACATTCATATTACAATTATTATTTATTGTGTAATATGTTATGACCACTTATTTGTTGTGTTGTTGATACTGTGAACAGAGTGTTTTATTCCCCCTATGCTATACTAAAAAGAAAATCCTGCAACTTTATTTGTGAAGTTAGCATCCAAGATCTGTCAGGGCAAAAAGTCTGGGGATCATGTAAGTCAGCAGAATATATCATCTGGAGACCATGAATGTCAGTAGAAAATTTCATATCAATCCATCCTATAATTATTAAGATATTTCAGTCTGGACCAATGTGGTGGACCAGTCGAGTGCCATCTTTAGAACCAGGCGCTGACAGTTTTATCGTCTGAAGCTGCTCTGTTTTGGCAGAAACAAACATGAACACAACTGCAGCAAACCCTTTGTAATTTGATTCCTGCAATCTCATCTTGTCACATACAATCCACCTCTCACACTCTCTGTTTCACACAACCTAACACTCGTGAGGCACCGTGGGTGGAAAACCACGTCAGCTGAAAACCACTTTAGAGGAGTTTCCACTCAAGAGCGTCCATCCACCTGCTGGGAACCACAAACAGCTCAGTAATGACTCCATTTTTAGATCTTCCATCAGTCCAAAAATGAACTGTTACTATGTCATTTCTCATCTCAGTTGGAGGGGAAACCACTGTTCTGTGTGGGTGTGTGTTGGGGGACTGAAATCAAGAGACCAACTCCGACTTTGGCAACAGAAATCATCAACAACTCACAGCAGTGATTGTGAAACTCTCCTATGACAAGAACTTTTTGTACTTTTGAGGTTATGTTAGGCTGTGTGTTTGGCTTTGCCCCTGCCATGAGGGGTCTGGATCCCTGTATGTGCTGTTGTGTGGGATTTTACAGGGCAGTGGTAAGTAAAAAGTCCCAAAACCGACTAGTGTGCATGAAAATCCATTGTACTTAAAGGAATGGTTCAACATTTTGGGAAATAAGCTTGTTCTTGTTTCCTCCTGGGAGTTAGAGAAGATGATCATTACCACTCTCATGTCTGTATGGTAGATACAGTCTGTAGCTGGATCAGCAGCTGGTTAGCTTAGCTTAGCATAAAGACTGCAAACAGGGGGTAACAGCTAGCCTGGCTCTGTTGGAGAGTAACAAATTCAGACTACCAGCAGCTCTAAAGCTCAATAATTGTAATATTTGTTTAAGCTGTGCAAAAACTAAAATGTTGATTATCATCTATTTTATTACCTTTAAAATCTGTTGTTTTCACCCAACTCTAGCCATGCCCGAGACCACCTTTTTAAGTTGACCAATCCACATACACTTGACCCTGAATTCCAGTTTCTTTTATTACTGTGAACTTTATTACTGTGAACGTTTTATTACGTCCTACTCCGAGGACGATCGGAGTAGATCAGGGAGGGTAAAATCACTCTGAACACACCTCACACCACAGTAAAATCTTTAGAAATAATCTTCAGAACCATCAGATAATCTGATTTTTGCTGACTTTGACCAGGAGGGGGGGATTATATTGTAGTGTGTACCCCACTTTAGTCTGCCTTAGTGTTGTTGCCCCTTTTGTTTGTAGATTTGAGAGTAGATCCATTTAACGTTGCTTACATGTACCCTAAAATTATTTCTCCATTTCCCAACAACTATCACACTGGATCATCTAGATGGACATTCAACATTGTAAGAGTTGATTTTGAACTTGGCAAAAGTGTCTTTTCATATTGTGCACCCTGGACTTGTAAAAATCTACAAAAAAAAAAAAAAAAGAGTGAACTGCAGAAGGTAATGCTCAGGTCTTTGTTTGTAAAACCACAATGTAATAAAGTCACTTCTTCTAACATTCACACATTTAGAAGTGATAAGTATGTTTGTGTTTTTAAGATATATTGGTTTGATGCATATGCTCCCCTGGTACCAGCTCTACTGACCCACCGCCCCCTCCCCAGCAGCCTCAGCAAAGCCTCATGGGAACTGGGAGAAACCAGTTGGTCGAGTTCACTCAGAAAAACATGACTCATTATTTTGACAGGCTGCATTAATACTAATATCTCCGGGGGATTCTTAAAGGGACATTTCATCACTTCTCAACACACTGTGAGGAAACTGTTGCTAATCAACAGACCATAGTAAATATTTGTTTGTGAGTGCAAACCTCTCATTTGTAATAAAAGATTATTATACAACCACTCCTAACTTTAATAGCCCTAATAGCTTTACTTTAATGCTGACAAGTTAATTAGGGTCATTTTCTGTAGTGTATTCAAAACCTCATCAGCAGCAGTAAAAGTCTGGAGCCATGTGTCCAAAATTAAAACATCATGACCAGTTATATTGTTAAAAATTGCTGTCTCTGTCCAGTATTTCTTATTTTTATATGAGATAATGCATTCATACAGATGGAATATTTCTTCATCCAGATGATTAGAGGCAGAGCCACACATTATTCTTTGTCAAAAACTGGTGCCCACATGAGATTGGGGTGTTTTATGTTAGTAACAGTTAGCATAGCCTTCAGCCTTTAGCCTCTGGCAGAGATGACGATCAGGATGCAGAGGTCTGGTAAGTTCACCTCCATCTAACTCTATACAAGCTGATTTTCAAAGTGTTCAGACCCAACAAACATGGACTCCAGCGTTCACATGGGTGTAACAAAAGGTAAAGGAGAGGCACAGGAAATGAACTCAAGATAACTTTGCAGAGCAGCTGAGAGCCACTGTACCACTAAGCTAGCAGATCAATCTGGTGAGGAGTGAGGGGAGAGCTGGGGTACGTGAACTGGGAGCTGATGAGGTTATTACAGGCAGGTGTGAAGGTGAACCAGGTGAGACACTCAAGGGAGGACACGACACAGGGAGAAAACAGAAACACCAAACTGAAAACTTTACTTTAAGACTGTAAAAATCCCTGTACTGGTTAAAGGGCTTTTTTACACTTTGATTTGCCCCCTTAGCCTTTCACCAAAGCTATAAGGACAGAGAAGAATGTAACTTTGTTTGAGAGTTCAGAAAAGGACTTGGAGGGGACTCGTGACCCTGAAATGCTTCTTTTTTACCCCCAGACGTGCTGCATGTGAACCACTTAATGCCTGAACAAGACGCACTCAGGTTTTCCTGCTGAGGGCAGGAAACAGGAAAGGGACTTGAGAAAACAAGCAATCAGCACTTTGGCATCTCATCAGCATGTCAATGAGCTTTTCTTATTTCTAAAATGTCAAATGACAAAGACGGCTTTAATGTAAATCCAGCCAACAAATCTGGAGACATCTGAAGTTAAAGTCAGTCAATGTGAAATGAGGATAAATATACGACACTATCTTAGGTCTAGACGCTGATCCCATGATGCTGCTGGTGGCTCAGCTTGATGAGGAAGTCTGTCTAATTAAGATTTAATAGACATCAATAAAGTCACTGAATTTTACCTCTGTGACTCTGTCATAGAAACAAGTCTCCTCCCTTTAGTCTGGGCTTTGATCCAGACTATTTCATGTATTACCACAACATTGTGTGTAAGCATTCATGGTCTCCAGAGGACAAATCCTACCAACTTTGGTGCCATCTGACTTTTTCCTCTCACAAACTTTTCAGATGAATTCACATGAAATTTGGCTCAAACGTACATTAACTTTTCATCTGGTGCCATCACTGGTTCATGTTTTGAGTAAATGTGTGTCTACATTGTTGATGTACTGGTCTGTGAGTCCACGGCAGCACTGTAATTGAATGTTTCCTGATGGGAAACCTGCTGCTTTCACTACGTTACCAGTGTAGACAAGGTGTTGTGTCTTGTTATAAGGCTCCAGTCCACCTCACCCCAGGCAGACAGCATCTTTTCTGCAGTGAGAGAGCTTTGTTACCCCCTCCTGCAGGAGAGGGTAACAAAGGTCCTTCCCTCTCAGCATCTCTGATGGAAAAAAATCAGCTTGAAACTGGTTTGCTTGCAGGAGTGTTATTCTTTAAGGGGACTATGAGTCAAACTCATATGCCAAACAAAAAGGGGACAGAATATCACCATTCACAATGTAAGAAACAAAGGGGCTAGCTGGTTAGCATGCTAACTTCAGTATATATCCCTGCAACTCAGTACATCAACGTTTAAAAAAAAACAAACAAAAAAAACGTACAAATTAACTTTAAAACCACTTTAAACATGTTGAGAAAGTGGTGGCTAAAGTGAACACTGAGGCTTCAGCAAGAAACATTAATGTCATCATTCGAGTGACAGGTTGCCAGACATGCACATTTACGAGGTATTGCAATGACCCACACGTGAACCACAGCAGTCAGTTAATAACACTGTTGTATTTCCTTGTATTAAACTGTTCTCTGTTCAAAAACAGTTTCGGTTCACTCCGACTCTCTTTATGTAATAGCTTTGTTTGTCCCTCGCTTCCCACAGAGAGTCGTTGTCATAGCGATGCGATCGTCTTGCGGCTCATTGCTGCATTGTTTTATCAATGCCAGTGTAGAGCGACAGGTCATCGAAGTGTGTGCGACGTGTCTCTTACTCATCGCTGCTGGATGAAAAAACTCCAGAGCTGGAGATGATCTGCGGGGAAGGTGATGAGACAAAACAAAACAACAAAACGTCTCAGCTCTGTTGCCGTAACAATGGTATCACTATTCTCAGCTGAAATAAGTGAAAATAAGTATATTTTCCAATGTGTCAACTACTCCTCTAACTCAGTGCTTTTATGTTTTTCCTCCACAGACAGTCAGCTGTGTGATGCCTGGGGACCACACTGATGGCAGCTAAGGAGACAATAAAGGGTCAAGAGGCCAAGAGACGAACAGACTGATCTTTATGACAGAGGAACTGATGAAGACAACAGACTCAGTGTTCATCTCAACAGGCTCAGGAAACGACCAACTAGAGGAGAGTCACTGATCAAATGCTGTGTGTGTGTGGGTTTGTGTGCAAGGCCACTATACGTGCAGGGTCCGACTGCTTCCTGGGCACCAAAATGCTGGACCCTACAAATTTAAAGAGCTGTTTGAGGGTCAAGAAACCCTGATGGTTAGGGTTAGCTCTAATTCTACTCCAAATTCATCATCAATGACTCAACAGAGCTCAAGAAAACAGATTTATCCATCCATTTTCTTCCATTTACCCAGGGTCAGGTCGCAATAGCAAAAGGCTAAGCAGTGCAAGTCCAGACGTCCCTCTCCCTAGCAACATTTTCCAGCTCCACCTGTGGGCTCCCAAGGGTGTTCCCAGGCCACCCTTGAGATTTATAATCCCTCGAACAAGTTCTGGGTCTACCCAGGGGTCTCCTCCAAGTTGGACATGCCCAGAAAACCTCCAAAGGAAAGTGCCCAGGAGGCGTCCTCATCATGCATGAACCACCTCAACTGGTGGCTCTACTCTGTGCTCCTCACCCTGTGTCTAAGGCTGAGCCCAGACACATGATGGAGGAAACTAATTTCAGCTGCTTGTATCTGTGATCTTGTTCTTTCGGTCACTACCCAAAGTTTGTGAGCACAGGTGAGGGTTGGACCGTAGATCCAACTGGTAAATCTGGTAAATTGTCTTCTGATTCAGCTCCCTCTTCACCACAATAGTCTGATACAATGTCCACATTACTGCTGACATCGCACTGATCCACCTTGAACCTTGAACCTCAAGCCTTAAGGCCCCATTACACCTGGTATAAACATGATCTGTATGTGGATTCATTATCTTGAAAGTAACAAAGTTTTTGCATTTATGCTTGGCATTAATAAGTGTTCTTGTAATGTCTATTCTTGTGACTGAAGACATTAATATGCAAATAATTTAAGGCAGAGTTACTGCTTACTGCTACTGTTGATGTACAGCTTGAATGCCTTGTTTAAATTTTATTCTTATTATTCTGCCATTTTGTGTGTTTGATGAAAAGCACTTTGAGCTACTTGCTGTACATAAAGGGTGGTATACCGATTAACTCTGGGCAAATTCCTCTGTAGCTCTTCAGGTGCAAGATGGAGTGAACATTTTCCCAGAAAGAGACAACGTCAAGTGATATGACTCTGTTCCCAGAGGCCGGCTGCTCGCTGTGATTTGAATTCTGTCTACTGAAGCAGCGACGCTGTTTGGCAGTCAAATCAGCTCCAGGTAGAGTGAGCTCAGGCACCATCTTCCTCTCTCATGTAACACACACGACCGCTGCAGACTCACATTGCAAACATATTTTAGTCTAATTCAAGATGTTCAGATACCGTATGGATTATAAACTGGATTCATGTAACGTGACTCTTCACCTCTGGACAGAGTAACGGCTCTGAAGGACTCCTGCCTTATATGTATGTAAAGTTTATCATACTGAGTTTTTAACCTTTATTTAAAAGAAACTGTAATTTAAATAAGAGAGGTCTTAATCTCTCACAGGTGTGTGTCTGTGTGTGGTGTGTCATCCTCTAATGAGGATATGAATATTTAATATGCTGTTGGAGGTGCAGGTGTTGTAAACCGACGGTCATCTGATATCAGCTCACCAGTTCGTAACTTGATGTTGCTGATTAAAAGCTGCCATCTGGTCTTTAATGTTGGAGGAACCTCTGAATGGAGAGGAGAACTGACTCTAATTAGTCACAGTACTACAGTATTTACAGTATTTACTGCAGTTTGGGACAAGTTTAAACAATGAAAATGGTCAAAATTAAAGCACCAGAGGCTGAGATATCCTGCTTCAAAAACACTGCATACTACATTTCCCATAATGCAACCATTAGCTATTTTTCAGGCTTCAGAACATCCTCTCAGAAACCTCTAGGTTACAAGCAGCCCCTGGTTTTTGCAGGACTTCTTTGGTCTTCTTTCTCCACATCGACTCAAGGATTATTGTACACCTCAGACTCCAGGTGAATTATGATTATGATTATGGCCAGGTGATGGAGCAGAAAAGCAGCAGGACTCTGAGACATTGACGACTAAAAACCAGGAGAGCGTTACTGATCTACTGTAAGACACGTGAAGGTGTTGTTGGGTGCAGGATTTTATTCATTGGAGTGTTCGCTCTCAGTCCTGCTGCATTTAACTTCATTCACTCAGCAGAATGTAGGGAGGTATCTGGCAGATACAAAGGGCTGGATAGTGAGCAGAGGATCTGCAGCCTGCCCTCCTGAAGAACATTTTACCTTTCAAGAGTAATTTAGATTGTGTTTTACCCCTGCTCTGAGTCAATAAAGAGAGAAAGAATTCAGTCCCTGATTAGACTGTTATGAAACCCAAATCTAGTCATGTTCTCACTACTGATCTCTCTCTGCATGGTGGCCATTTTAGGACATCAAAGACTCGACTTGCAGGCTCAGCTCAAAATGTATCAGTCTAAGGTAGTGATGGGTGAAAAAATAAAAAATAAAGCTCTCTCATTCATTTCATTGGAGCCAGTCCATCCACACAGTAAGGGGTTCAAACACACCTGACTTTGGCAGGGTCATCCAGAATACACGTTGAACCTGACTCAGCTTTTGCTGCAACACAACACAAAGTCATTCTGCAAGAGACTGCATAAGCTTCTCACATATATGCTAGTGCACACTTCCTGGATTTGTTAGCACATTAATGCCATTTACCTTGCAAATGATGAAAAATAAAGTTGCTGCAGCGATGAACATTTCTGTCTGTGAGTATCACAAACCATTATGCAGTATTAGCATCTGTTACTACAACTGGACTTTCTGTACTGTATTTTATGTCTTAAAACACAAACAGCAAACAAACTACATACCCTAACTAACAGCTCAGCTCTGTGTTAGTCTCTGCTAATGTTAGCATGCTAACAAGTTCAAAGTTTAGCTCTTAGTGTTTGGTGCTAATTATGCTAAATGTGAAGCTACAATGGTGGATGTGATAAATATATCTGCTCACACCTGCATGTTAGTATCAGCATTAAGCTCAAAGCATGGCTGTACCTTAGTAGGCACCAGTCTAAAGGTCAACATTACCTTTAACGTACTTAGCGTCCTCTGAAAGCTTATGGACATAATGGACAAAACAGGGCAGTACCATGAGGATTCGTGGGGGCTACGTAGCCAATAGTTCAAGCGAGACACGGCCACAGCGCATGACAAAGAACTTTTCTTAAATGGCAGAACTTTTTGAAGAGAGGTCAGAAGTTTTGTATAACTACGTTGTTATTTCACCTGGGAAACCTCTTCCACCATTTGTTGTTGTCAGAAATTTTTGACTTTGAGCTGCCCTTTAGTGGACGGATGGACGTACGAGTGGGCACTGATGGTTACATAGTTTAAAAATGATCTATTTTCGTGTGTAAAGGGAGTTTAAATGGGTCTTGAGCAGCTGGCGACTCTTTCAGGTGGTTGACCACCATAATAACGCTGGCTGACCATCATGACCAGAAACATAAGACCATTAATAACCATCACTGGGTCTCAAATTTTGTACTGTGAAGACAAGCAGAGATGAAAGGAGGACAGAAAAGGCATCATTTGTTTCACATGAAACTATCCGAATATTTTACACCTAGACCTCCTTCCTCTGCCCTCCACAGATTCTCTCTTTTACCAAACCGTGCGTCCTTGGAAGAAGCCCTGCTGGCAGCTTGATTTGTATTCTCATCATCCAGACAGACAGGCAGACAGGCAGAAAGGCTGAGTGTCACGAAGCGCTCCTTCTGCCGCTCCAGTGATGGGGGAGGAAGGGAGGAGCTGAATGAAGGAGAGGGAGAGAGGGAGGAGCCAGGCTGTCAAGGTGAACCGATAAACCTCTTTTTATTAGCCCTGACGCCCAAAACACGACGCGCAGCTCCTCGGCAGCAGGGAGGAGGAGGAGGAGAGAGAGAGAGAGAGAGAGAGAGGGAAGAGAGGAAGAGCACTCATCCTTTCCACAGGGTGATAATCCTGACCGGAGCCGGGGGGAGACAACAGTCTGCAGACACTGGGAGGAGGGGGGAGGAAAGGGATGCAGGGCAAAGTCAGTGTTTTGTGATTTTTTTAAAAGAAAAATTTGGACGTAAACTTGGATGGCACGGAGTGAGTGGAGTGCGTCATCTCGTGAGAAACGGCCGAGGAATTAAAAAGGTGAGTTTTTCCACTAACATGACATTCAGACAGAGCTGTGGAAATAAGCTGCGAGTTTACAGACACATTCATGTTTCTGTCACCTTATCTCATGAAAAAAAAATAAAAGGGGATTAAAACACATTCTTTAAAAGCAGCAGCGCGTCTGAAGCTGTTGCGTAATGTTGGGATCGATCGATATGTTTTTGGATGACTTGACACAGACATGATTCAGTTTGATTCAGACACCACTCTCACAGCGAAGGCGCCAAATATCAGCCAGAGACTTTATAATTTGGTTGGCAGCTGTGAACACGGGTTTAATTCTCTGTAGCAGCACACCCTCAAATAACAAGGGGCCACAAACACCCAAGGGCCCCTGAACAAGTTTCCAAATAGACTGTTTATAGCTGAAGTTGGAAGACAAATCCAGTTATTCATTGGAAGACATGGCCACTTCGTATTCAGGCTCTTTCCAAAATAGAGCTGCAAGATTCATAAAATGTCTCTAACATCAGTGCAGTACCTTCCATTTTCTTGAAATATTGACGTCTCAAATTAATGCAGAACCTTTTCAAAATACTGGCTCGTTATTATTAGACAATGAGAGGAGAGTGTTTGCAGCCGCCTGGAGAGCACCTCGTTGAAAATCTCTGAACTTTTCGACTGTGGCTGGTTGGTTGCTGCCATTGGCAGTAATGGGCTCCCATATGACAACATGACAAGTGTTTAAAGAACCAGACAACACAGGACACTGGAAGCCACTGTCATTTAGGTAATGAGGTGAAGCTTCAGGTCTTGAGGGTGTGTTAGCCGAGTTAGCGTAGCCTGAAAACAAACAGTAAATGGATGGCTGGATGTCCTCTACCTCAGCACGTGAAATTTGAAACTAAATGGTGACTAAGAGGTTAAAGTGCTGACTCTCATCTGATGATGTTTACATCCACGTCACAACTACAGCTGATAACAGAGCTTGTGTCTCAACAACTATTAGATGAATCACCACATAATTGTGCTGACATTCAGGTTCCCCAGAGGATTAATCCTAATAACTTTGGCGATTCCCAGACTTTTCGTCATTTAATTGGTCCAGTACTTTGGTTTTTAGACCAGATACCTGCAAAACATTCCCACAAACCTCAGCTGTACTTTGCATTCATTGCAAATGATGGTTGTACGGTGGTTGGTTTGTCATTGTGAGAACATTTGCTGATGTTAGTTAGTAAGAGGAGGATACTGCAGCCTAACCGGGTCGTCAGACCTCGGTGCTCCCCCTAAACCATCAAATACTAAGCCAGACAGAAAAAAAGCTAATTTATCTTCTGAAAATGTGTTAGAGTCACAAAAGAAACTGACAGCAAAGGCTGCCAAGTTGCATGAATCTACAGCTGAGACTGGAGAGCAGAGAGAGTGAAGCTTTTAAAGGCTCCTACACAATTAGGCCAGATTAGATACACCTGAGGAGGAGGTACAATGGGACTGGACCAGCAAGGAGAGCATTAAACAGCCCTCCCACCCTCAGTAACTTGAATTTATCATATTTAGTTTGAGATAATTTGTTGTCAGTGACTGTGTGAAGAGCTCAGCAGGTGATACCACAGGTGCCAGGCCTGTACTGCAGCCAGATTCACTTCTGCTTGTTTCTGAGGCTTTTTACTTTTAATCTGGTCACATGATCAAATGGATTAAGGTCACATGACTGACTTGGATGGTCAAGAACATTCATACAAACAATCTGTATGTTGAGCCTCATTTAGGAATCTTTTCTTATTTGTCTCCTAAATTTGTTTGTAAAACCTTGTTTTTAACCTGTTTTTTAATCTAATAGCTGGTGATGTTTTATTTTGTTTTCTGTTTAAAACTTTTCCTGTACCTACACATATTTTGTGAAAAACTGATGAATCTGAGAAAGGTCTAATGCCTACACTGGTCGTAAAAACCTCACATCGAATCTTGTATCTCTTTATTTTGTGCCGGTCCAGTGACCTTAACTGGACACATGTTGTTGTGTTTCAAAGAATGCAAAGACATCAGTCGGGAAAATATCTTATCTTACTTTAAAAAAACAAAAAGAAGTTTGAGATCTTGAGATTTAAATCTGACACCGACGACATGTCTTCAGTGATGATGTGGGGTTTTCGCTCTGAGTGAAATGTGTTGACAGATCGGCTCAGAGTAGGTGAGGTGGCCTGCTGTGGCCTGGAGAGCGTCCTTGACCAAAACACTGAGCCCTCACATGATTAAAGGGCTGGATAAAGGAGGTCAGACTGAACCTGGAAGTTTATTGTATATCATATATCGTATGAACAATGTCGGATGTATGTAGTAAACATGGCCAAAGTTTCAGATGATGAGGTAAACATATGTAGACGTGATCCCTGTGAGCAAGAAGCAGCCTGACAGTGTTTCTTGCTATGAGCCCTCATCTTTGTGTTTTGGTTGTCAGTCCTTTTCAGTTCTTATCAGGCCTTACTGAACTGAAAATAGATGGCCATATTCAGCTATTTTCGCTATTGTTGGGGAGCACAGAAAAGGTCTGGGGTACTAATGTTAGCAAGGTTAGCTGGCTAATGTAAGCTTTGTTTATCTTATCTTATGTCACTTTTTTAAAAATTGAAACTTGTCAACTGCAGCCATTTCCTCTTCTCTCTCTTTTCACAAAGAAAGCAGTAGAATGACATTGAATGAGTTTTTTTGGACTCAGATCTGTTCAGACAACACGGGACACAGCACTGCAGCATCTTGAAAACAGGAGAGCTTTGGCAAAGTTCGACTTGGAAATAGTATTTTAATTGGTTTCACTGGATCAATTGGTTTTCATTGGATCCACGCAAAGCTGCTGTAGGGGAGAATAAAGATACTAGGCTGGAAAATGAGCATAATAGGTGCCCTCTAAATGTTTACTTATGTAACGTCCTTTACTACTACTGCTTTTATTCTGTTGTCCTTCAGCTCTAATTCACATCCTCTGTTCTGTAAAACAGAGGGAGATCATATACTCCATATGAGATAAAAGAGGGGTATAAATAGTGTGAGTATGTAATGTACATGTGTTGCTGTACATGCGTGGGTGTGGAGGTTGAGGTCTGAGCGTGGATCCTGAACGCTCCCTCTTCAATGACTGGCAGGAAGCGTGGGGAGTAAACAAAAGGCCCTGTTCCATATCAGTGCTCAGAGATTGAAATATCAGCGGCTGTGCGACCTCATGAAGGCCCTCTGCTGATGAATCACCGCCGCTGAACAATTGCAAATTACAATAGACACAGGGGTGTGATTCCCAAAGGTGATACAGAGGTGGAAGATGTGTCCAATTCAGACATAAAAACACCTTCGTCAGAGCTCATCAGTTAGTTTTGTTTGAGAAATTCAATCACACGGTTTGCTTCAATTCTGGGGTAAAGTAGGTGTCACTTCTCTCCAGAGGATAAAATATCTTGCTTCAAATTAGCTGAAAATGCCATGTTTTCAGTTTAAGTCCAGTTGTGACAGTGTGAAACTTTGAAGCTGATGGGATGAGTCACGACTGTTAAAGAGTATTTCAAAGTGAAGGTGATTCTCTTGAGAGTCATTCAGAGAGGAGGGATAGGAAAAACAACACCAATAATCTCATCAGTGTTTCACAACAGCATGATTCCTTCTATTTCTTTGCTGTTGCTGACAACTGGAAGAACCATGACTAGTGGAAAAAAAATCAAAGACTCACTGAGCATGGTTCCTGGAGGTAAGCAGATTAACTTTTTATTCACTACTGATCAAGAATCTGCAGGTTAAAACAAGTGGTTCTGGAAGGAGAGGCTGGGGGGTGAAGCTAACAGGCAAGTATATTTATATGACTATTATATTTAAAACAGACAGTTATGCACATTGCACCTCACTCGAGTATCTGGATGTCTCGCTTAAGGGCAACTTCCACACAGCTAAGAGCCTACGGCCATGCTACTGGCTCTGTTAGGCTGTAAGCACAGTAAATGCTAAAATTAGCATTGCTAACAACAAGTTGATGTTTGGCAAGTGAAAATGTCACTAGTTCTGCAGGTGTTTGGTCATAATCAAAGGTACTGGACGAATTTAAATTTTGACCTGATGGTGGCGCTAGATGAAAAGGCAGTGGATCACAAAACTGAGCAGGGTTCGTCCAACGGGGAACATAAACGTTTGTACCAATTTTCACGGCAGTCTGTTCAATTATGGTCAAGATATGCTCCAAAACCCCTTCGGACTTGCAGACTGACATTGCATCCGTAGAACCACACTGCTAGCATGGCTGAGTGGTATGAAATGCTAACAAGGTCTCCAGCTGGAGTCAAACCAGCATCACAGACCTTTCTGCTTTGACCCTGAGGTTTCTCTAACCTTCACCAAAACTGAACCATAAAGATCTAAAAAATATTTGGAAGGAAACAACAAGCACTGTATTTGAAACTGTTTATTCAAAACCTCCCCACCACCAGACAGACGAATTCTCCATCAGCAGAAATATTAAGTCTGGATTTCTTGGGGGGGGGGTCAGATCTCACCAGATGGAGGTCTGCTATCTAATTAATGCCCGTCTGTTTGGGGTCGTCGACATGAAAACCTGCAGGACCTTCTGTTCTCTCTGCCACCGGCTCTGGTCTGATGTTACTGCAACTTTGAGAGAACAAATCACCCTCAAAATCACTGAATTATTTTGCTGTTATTATACAGGTTTTCTGTTTTCCACCATTCAGAAGCTACAGACTTTTTCCCTTTAGCCAGTTAATGTGTTAAGGAAAACACACAGGTCCTGATCCTAACATTAACCACGACACTGTCCTCCTATCGTTTTGCCAAATGTCCAATAACAACAAATGTTTATGTTCAAATAATAAAAACCTGGAAGTAGAGTGATGTAGTTACAGAGCAGCAGGCCACAGGGGCAACAAAACATCTGAGTTTTAAGAAAAATAAGACTTTATGATGTATCCTGTTACTTTTGAGCTTTTTACCGTAACTTTCTCGATGTCTCTGAATATTTTCTGTGTGAGCTGCTCTCTGAAGTGGGAAACTGATACTCACTCCCCCTGAGGTCGGCGTCATAATCCTGCCTGAACAGCTGAGATTTATAACCACACGGCCCCTGTGCTGTTTTTACTGCTCCGAGTTCTCACTGTGTCAAAAATATTGTCTGAATTTGTCCTCTGATAATCACTGACGATGGTCTCTGTCTTTGTAGAGCGGCGTGAGGCTGAGGACTCCCGCCGGGATCTGAGAAGGAAGAATCTGGCGTCCTGGCGGTGCAGACGGACCCCCGACTCCAACCCCCTGCGGTCCTGAAGGGACCAGCTGTTTGACTTCACGTGGATGAACTGGCCCAACGAGGATTCACACATCACCTCTGGGGGTTTTTGGCGCTTCTGATTGGTTCATCTGACCTCCAACTTTTTCTTCTTTTTTATTTTTCTTCCCGTCTCTCTAAAGTTCTGCCTTAGAACTCAGATGACGATGCCGCTGCAGTTTTATTTTCCATCAGAAAAGCAGAAAAGGTTTTCAGCTGCTGCACCGTTATCAGCCTTTCAAGAAAACTGAGAGGGTGGATTATTGAAAGGAGTCTGGCGGAGCCTTTCTGAGAATTTAAATGGATGTTTAAACACCAGGGAAGGTGCAGAGTTCATCTGTAGTCCTGAGGAATAACAGTGTGTGTCTGTCAGTTTGTGAATGTGTTTGTTCATCCTGGAGATTCAGACACATTTACATCTAAATGAGGACGAGTTCAGGCACATCTGGACATGTACACAAGTTCTACAAACAGAAAGATAGTTTAAATTTCCTGCAGGTTGACCTGAAGTGTTCTGATTCAATTACCAGATTTTTGACCACTCAGTGACGTAAACTGTGATTCTTTTGAAGTTGAAATGAATTCACCTTCAATATTTCTAAGAAAGCACAAAGATTTCCTTTGAATATTTCAGTGAATTTGGTGGAGCTGGCATAGCATACAAAGTTTAAACATAATTTGGACAAAAATCTAGCATTTTTTACACCCAGTGTCTATTGTCACATGTAACATCCTGTGATTTACATCCATTTATCTGTAAACTAGATGGATGGAACTGGTTGTGGTGAGACTAACGAGCCGTTGCTGCTGTTTCTGAGACAATTAACCTCATCATTAACATTTGGAGGAAAAATTTAATGAGATTTTATTCAATTAGAACACATACGAGTCTACATTTTATTAAGGATGTTGCTTTTTATTGACTGTCTGCACCACCAAGACTGTAACTGCAGAATGTTTAATACTCAGACATGTGACATTTATTTCCAGTGTCTACTGAACTTTCCTGTTTTTTTAAAGAGGAACCCTTTGCTCAATCATCTCAACAAGACAGCATTTGAATGTCTGTTTACATTTGTGAATTTTTGAGCAAGAGAGCCGCCATCTTGAAGAAGTTTAAGAATTTAAGAATTTTAAAATTTGAATTCATCAGCTATTATCACCACTTAGCACCTGCATTTATTATTTTAGTTCCCGCTGTGGATTATTATGAGCCACACTCTGGCTTTTTGAACCTGGAGAGACGAATCAGAAGCTTCACAGCGTCGAGAGGACACATATAATCACATCCCGTCCATCTGAAATCACTTCTTCCGACCTCCGGGGGGGAACCTGCTGCCCACATCCCATCACCGCCATGGTGATGTCGCACGGCACCTACACCTTCCTGGCCTGTTTCGCCGGCTTCTGGTTGGTCTGGGCCCTGATCGTCATGCTCTGCTGTTTCTGCAGCTTCCTGCAGCGCAGGCTGAAGCGCCGCCGTGAGGAGAGGCTCAGGGAGCAGTGTCTGCGAACTGTAGAGGTGGAGCCGCTCAGCTGTCACCCCGCAGGATACCCGCCTGCTGCCCCACCTCCACCTCCGCCACCACCACCGCCTACGCAGCTGCCCAGGGAGCCACCGCAGTTCTGCCCTCCTCACACCCTGTCGTCACCGCCTGTTCCTTTGCCGGTTCCTCATCCCATGCCGCAAGCAACCTGGGTCTGCATGCCAGGTAACCCAACGCTTCTCTTGTTATGTACTTCCTTCAGAGGTTAGGAGGAAAAGATTAATATGTTCATTTTTTGGCAGCACAGGACTTAATGATGATCCCAAACAGTGCATGAAACAATCAGTGAGAGTTTGCCTCCCTTTAGCTCTCTGAGGCTGTGGTTACACTTCAGCAGTCAGTGTTCGTTCTCAAAATATCAACTAGTGCATCCATTAGTCTCAGCAGCAAACTCACTGCACGTCTTCTCTCGAGCAGAACATTAATCTCTACTGCTGAGTGTAAAATCTGACAAATGCCAAACCTGTCACGTCCTGTTTGCTTTTTACGTACGAGCCGAAAGCGTATTTCATTCACGAGACACACTCAGTTTCTTTATTTCAATGACAAAACAACAACAAAAAACATTGATTTAAAGCATCCGTATGAGGAATTCAGATGCAGACAGAAGAGCGGAGGACAGGAGGAGGATTATATTATGCACTGTGTCAGATTTTGTTTAGACTCTTTGGTTCCCAGCCTCCAGCTCCCTGCCTGCTGGGCAGCGTTCTCCCGCGGGGCGTCATGGTGACAGCTGCTGCTGAGGCGTGGGCAGTGACTGTGGAGGCCGAGTGAGCAGTGACGGAACGAGCAACAACAACACGGCCGGGGCTAAACTGAAAAAGAATGAGACGAGAAAAAAGGGACTAACAGAGGGAAAGTGTAGAGTCAGCAGCAGCAGCACAGGAGAGAGGTCTCCCCAGGTCTCAGTGTTAACGGACAGGTTCACAGTTTTTTCCCCATATATGCTGTATGTTGACAGAGTTACTGATTTGTGGTGACGATATTCAAGATTATATGAAAAAAACCCAGCTTTTCAGCCACACATGACCAGCTACAGCAGATAGAAGTCGCGTGAGGACCAGAGTTTGAGTTTCGTCACACTCACATCTGTGGTTTTGCTTGAGGTGGTGAAACAAATTGGTTGCACTGCCGCCTTTAACTGTGACCATTTTCTTGCAAACCTTGCAGAAAATTGTGGTTTTCTGGAGGTTTGGTCTCTTAGAGCCAAATCACTTCTACACAACAGACATAGCTCCACTTTTAGGGACCAGTTCCTCCTCAGAGGTCGATGCTCTGCTCTGGCTTCCCACCATTGTTGTGGTGAGAGAAGACTAGAATGCGCACTACGTCACCACGCTGCTATATCGGTATTGAGATATGTAACTTTTTTCGTATAGAATTGAAATTATATGGCACAGCCCTACCCCATAGGTTGTTTGTGCAGCATCTTAATATGACCCATAGTTACATTAATATAGTAATAGTAATTTTCCCCACCAACATAGCTCTGGTTCTTGAACCCGTTCTGTTAAGGATTCTTGGAACCTTGGTGCCACGTTTCCTCCAGTTTTGAGCCGAGTCAAAGATGTATCATTAATGGACGTCATTGCTCAATGGAACCTGCAGAATCTAACACGTCCACTGACGTTTTCACAGTTCGCACTTCAGGTCAAGGAAAATCTGATGGTTTTTGGTTCCAGCTGGGAGCTTTCCAGGTTCAGAACTGGAACTGGAACATGTTAGTTGAAAAATGAGCATTAGATGACCTTAACTCAACTTTGTCCACACCTTCAAAAGCAAAGATGGTTCTGTTGCTTTTCCAGTTGGTAAAACAGCCGTTCAGAAGAACAGCACCACACCTAAATCTGGGCGATGATTCAGAGGTGTGGAACCAGATTCATCAGGTTTAAGTGCTCTTTTTCATCAACACCTTGCCTGATTCATTCAGTCACTACCAGCAGCTGCCAACCACGACCACAGACTGACAACGCAGCTAACTCTGCAACATGCCAGTTGTTGCTCAGCCCAAGGCCGATGTGTACAACTGTATTTATGGAAATTAATTCATGAGTTTTCACTTTACCCTGCAAGCAGAGGTAAACATGAGGACACTTTCCATTCTCAGGAATTCAAGCTTCAACCTAGAAAAACTCCACAAGCCACTTGAATTGTAAAGACATCAGAAAAGGGAAGAAAGTGCAGCTGCAGTGAAAATTATTGTCAGCAGCATTAGCATAGATTAAAAAGCACAGACATTTCATATACGATGGTGAAGAACCCAAGAAAAATCCTACAAGCTCCAAGTGACATTAGAGCATTAACATGTACAGCAGAGGCAGCGTTTTCATCAAGTACCGACTTTAGGAAGTTTAAAATGTAAATTCTTGTTGGAAACTGTCTCTGAATTGCATTAGATTTTTGCACATTTTGATGTTCATAAAATGTGGAGAGAAAGACTGAGTCAGACATTATCTACAGATGTTGTATCAGTTCTCCACACACACTGCTTCTGTAGTGATCCTCTAACTCACCATAGTGTGATCCCACTCTTTTTGTGCAATGCTAATTACGATTACAGTTGCCACCATGTTTACGCTGAAATCACAGTATCACGCTACATTACATACAGTACTTTGTCCTCGCAGAGTTGGCTACAGCTTCAAACAAAATCCCCTCTGATCCTCCCCGGTGGAAACATCAGCCCTGTGTGTTTCTGCTGGCATTGTTGCTGTGTGGCTGATGTTTATTTAAAGCCCGTCCTGGCAGCTGGTCATAGTGTTTACAGCGGAGAGATCGACAGGGGGAGTTAGGATGGAGCTGATACACAATCAGAGTCTGATCCTGTAGGTATCTGTGAGGCATGGTGGAGGAGTGATGGATTGTGGCCAGGTATACCCACAAATACACAAAAGGCACACACGTTTGCATCCATAAATACATCCAGCTCCACGGCAACTGTTCAACAAACACCTGTTGATTTCCAACACTGTGATGTTTGTTTTTGTAGCCGTAAACAGGCTCAAGCTGAGGAACGACATGTGAATTGGTTTGTGACCGTAAAACAAAACCATTAGTAATGGTTTACTTTTTTTTTTAACACAATAAAGCCAAAACTCTACTTGTTGCAGCACCTAAAATGTGAATATTGGATGATTTTTGTTTTCATCATGAGGAGAACATGAATGTTTGTACCAAATCTCACAACTTTCAAACCAGTAGATGCCAAGAAACTTCAGGAAAAACCTAGGGGTTACATGTCACATGTAATTTATTGTGGCCACATTCACGTACAGCATCAGGAATCATTTAGAAAAAGATCATTTCTCAGCAGCAGTAACTCTAAACTTTTAAAACTTTTCCAGGAGATGGATCAGCTGCTTTTCAGGCTGCAAACGTTTTCTTTTTCCTCGAACGGATCTGGTTCATGAAGCTGGCATGAACAAATTAATATTTCAGGTCCAGTGAGGTGTTTGAAAGCAGGAGGAGAGAAGTTGTGCAACATTTGGACAGATATCGATCAGGATCTGGGCAGATCCACCGCTCTGGAAATAGACACTGCCTTCAGTTGTTCCAGAAATCTGCTTTTAGGCGGATGTTTGTAGCCTCCCCAGGGGGTTTCTCAGGCTGAAAATCTTTTCCTGTATACTGACAATACAATGAAATGTAGACTCCACAGTCTTACATTATACCCACAGGCTCTCTGGCAGGGCAGAGGTATTTTAGAGATGTTGTTTCTCTGCAGTACAACACATTCAGCTGCTTTCTCCTTTAATAATATCAAATCAATTCCAACTTATAACCAAACTCCAACTGAATGATTCAGTGCTTTGTTTTCTCTTGTATCAGCCATGATAAAGGCAAATTAAATCAAATTAAGGCAGAATACAATTCACGTCCCAGCACTCCTTAAAAGCACTGTAACAGCTGAGGAACCAGGTGTTTCTGCTGAACCTGTGCAAGCTTTCTGCTTCAGTCTCAACATTTCCCTGCTGAGTTTTCTTTAAATTGGCTGCAAATATAAACAGAATTTAGAGTTGCTCAGGGAAACACTGGTCGGTCGAGTCCGTCGGTGTAGAAAGCAGCAGATGTGAAGAGTCCATCAGCAGAGAAGGAGTGAGCAAATAAAACACTAAAACCAGGCAGAGAAATGCTGTGCAACAAAGTGCAGATATCAGCAGACAAACTCACACAAAGTCCCCGAACAGAGAAACTAAATTTAGGTTTTCACGTCCTCACTGATTAGATCTGAGAGCTGTGTGGGTAAAAATGAGGAAAATGATTGTCTGACTTGTTCCTGCTGAAATCTTGTTTCCAACAGGTCTTGATGTGTGATTTTTACCATGTCTCTGACTGGAATGATCATAGGACACACACCATAAAACAAAAATTAAACATGTCAGCATTTTTTCATATAATGGACATAAACCTTTTAGACTTCACTTTGTTTCAGTCCTTGATGAGTCTTAACTTCTGCTGTGACAGAGCGTCTACAGTGAGCAGTAAATGGAGGAAATGTTAGATATTATGAATCACCATCATTTTGCATCATTGCTGTGTTGCATGAGTGGAGTTCTCACGTTTGTAAAAAGCTTTTGATTGTGGGTTTGTTGGTAAAACACAGCGTACATACCACAGATACTGATTATCATGCTATCACTATGAGATATAGAAGTGAGAACGATGGCTCCTGTTCAGAGAGGCAGAGAAAAAACGAGAGCCTGAAATAGAAAAAGTAAAATGTGTGTGAGAGAAAGAGGAAGAAAGAGTTCAGACCTAATGTGCTGAAATGGTTTTTGTTCCTACAGATGAACACACTGTCACAGGCTTCACACCAGGAAGGCGTTAATTACAATTGTTTGGTTTGTGACCTCGAAATGAAGTGTTTGTTGTTCACGTTTATTTCACTGTGGCTGTTCTCCAGTGTGAGACTGAGATGGAGTGTTGTGATTCTCACGTCCTGTCTCTGTTAACTCCAGACACAGATATATTTGGGAAGCCGCCCTGCTACGAGGAGGCGGTCCTGATGGAGGATCCTCCTCCGCCCTACAGCGAGGTCCTGGCCGACCCACGGGGGGGCACCTATCTGAAGCCCGTCCCGCTCCGAGCAGCGCCGCCACTGCCTCTGCCGCTGCCTCTCAGGGAACACCAGGATCCCGTTCCAGTGTTCACATCCGAGACCAGCAAGCTCCCCGCGGCAACGGTGTTCCCCGATCGGGGCTACTCCTCCCTGATCCGCCTGCCTTCGTCCCAGCGCTGGGACTCCCTGGGTCACCTCCTGTCCAATATGGACCTGAACCACAACAACCTCGCCCCGTCGGGCGGTCGCTCACTGCAGGCGGCCGCCGCGATGGCGACCATGCCCCGCCGAGAGCCCAGGACTCAACATGACAGACTTGGGCTCCGAGGTGGAATACCTGGACTCCAAGGGGGAATACAAGGACTTCAAGGGGGGATACAGGGATTCCAAGGAGGGCTACAGGGGCTTCAGGGGGTTCGTGGACTGAGGGGACTGGAGCCCAGCTGTGGCCTGCCCACAGCCTTCCCCCTGCTGGGTCGGAGCACTGCTGTCTAGGCCTGGATGCTTCACATTGGTACATTTCTGAGGACCCTCAAGCAGGAGATGTTTAAGGACGGACTTCCTGTCTGTTCGCCTCCTGCTCAGTGTTTACAGCACTATCACCAGTACAAGTAGATTTATTTCCCTCCTGAGAGCTAGAAGAGGGTTAAAGTACTGCAAAGGCATCAGGAGCTCAATTCCCTGTGCAGCTCGGTGGGCGAAGGGTGCCACTTACTGTGTGTGTGTGTGTGTGTGTGTGTGCGGGGGGGGTTTAAAGAGGAAATTACACACTGTTTCAAACCAGTGTTGAGTCACTGAGGTTTCCTGGTGTCGTATCCAAGTTAACTGAGTCAAGGTTTCTTTTGGAGAGCAGAGGACGAGTAACGAGGAAGAGGAAGAACAACAAAAAGGAGCAACAAGCACAGCTGTTTCCTACCTTTCACCCAGACTCCCTTCCTCCTCCCCCCTCTCTTCTTTATTTCCATCCCCCCCCCCCTTTATTTCTGTCACCCTCTCATTCTGTTCATCCCTCCTCTCCTCTTTCTGCGCCGGAGCAAACCTATTGTACCAGTCTGCTGTTGCCATGGCTCCCGGGTACTGTCTGTTGCCCACGACGACCTCTCCTCTTTTATCTGCTCTGATTTTTTGAAGACTGTTCGCAGCTTTGCCTCCTCTCACGGACTGCGAGCACTAACGCTTTACAAAAAGAACACGTGGTGACTCTGGGTGGGACTCGACCACCGTGTTTGTGACATTTTGTTTACAGCAAAAACACTTCTGAAAAAAGGTAGAGAACGACAAGCTAGCCAGGACTGTGATTTGTAACATGCTGCTTTGTTATTTTCAGTGTCGTCTTTAACTGTTGTAGTTTAGCCTCAACCGGGACGTTAAGGCTCTGTCTGTGGTCGCTGGGCCATTAATGTGAAAAACCTTATTTTTCACCTACAAATTTATTATCATTCTTTTCAGCTTTGTGACACCTTTTCTCTTGTGTGATAAAAACATCTCCACCTGTAAGGTTTCTTCCAATAAAAAATAAAAAAAGGGTCAAAATGTCAAAATAAAACGAATGAAACTTTGTTGTTTGTGTGTCTCTTCATATCATAAATTACTGTGAACATTAGCTGATTAAAACACATTTCTCTGTGAGAATCAATTTGAAAACCCCTGGGTTTATTGGTCAGTTGATACAGATCTGCTGCTTTTATTTCCAATCAAACAGAAGAGAAGTGATGCTCTCCAGCTCTGACCTCTGAAGTTTTTAGATAAATTATTCATCAGCTTATCTCTGTTCTCTTTTCTCTGCTCGTCTCAGCTAGAAATTGATTCAGAATGTCTACATGTGCCAATCAGGAAAGACTTTAATGCAAATGGTGCTTCCCTCAGTTGCATTCTCTCCTTCTACTGCAGTATTGCTGTGTTGTGCTTCTTTATTTATTCCCCCAAACCTGTGTTATCTCCTTTTGTCAGTCTCTCTGCAGGCCTAGCATCTGCATGTACACTAATACTCCTGTTTCACTGTGTGAGACGCAGCACTGTGTGATGAAGAAATTGAATCTTGTCACTTTCACAAAGCTGTCATGGCTGCCACTCCTGCCATCATCACTGGCATTGGTTTGCATATCTCAGAATTGTTTCCTGAGTCTTCCTGTGCTCAGAACGAGTCGCATGTTTCAGCCCGTCACTGAGAAGAGGAGTTTCCCAGGAACATCTGAGGTGACAGATGTTTCAAAGTCCTCAAATTCTGCATGTACTGATGTGCCAGTGCCTCTGGTGATGGTGAACATTAGTATCACTCACCAAGCTGCTGCATATCAAAGACAACAACAGCTCAAAATGGCTTTGGTTTCAAAGGTTCAATTTTCAAAACAATATTTCAAGATTTCTCTTCTTCGCAACACATTTAGTATTTGATTTCAACAAAAGTTTCACAGTGGGAGATTCTTACATCAGATCCTTACAAAAGGTACCTCTCAGTTAAAATCATGTTTTACTCAAAGGCTCCATGATTCCCTGCTGTCTGTAGGAGTCATGATAATTTGACTTTTCTATAGTCTTACTTCAAATAAAAGCACATAAAACAATATATTATACATCGTCATTAAATTGTCAGTTTGGTAAATGAAGTTCAGATCAGGTTCTAGACTGAGGTTATAAGGTTCTGTCACTGGTTGTGGAGGTGTAGAACAGTAGAGTTTCATGGCTGACTCTCTAGAGATCTGTGGTTCAGGCTTTGGAATTCTAGAATTGTCAACTTCTATGTCGAAGGTTCTAGAATTCTGAGGCTATGGAGTTGCGGAGTTCCATGTGTACAGTTCTAGAATTCTCTGTCTCACGTCTTGGGAGGAGTTGTAGAATTCTAGTGGTCTGTTGGGTTCTAGAATTATTACTGTTTTTAGCTGTGAAATTCTGGAATTGTGGAGTTGTACTACTGACTCTACAGTTGATTGTCTGAGGTTTAGAGTTCTTTGTCATTGGCAGTGGAGTTGAAGAATTGTTGGAGTTAGGTTCAGAGTAAAGTCTTGTTTTGTAGATTCTGAGTTGTGTATCAGACATCCAGTAGTTCTGGAGCTCCAAAATTATGAACTAGTGAAATTCATGCAGCTTGTAGATTTTGCCTTTCAGTGTTAAAACTGACCATGTATCCCTGACCTTGTACTACTACTGCCCTAAAATAACATCTTTTTTTGAGGTACTGGAGTAAACACCAAAAAGTTTAAAGTAGAATCAGCTGTGAAAGGTGAAACACCGGCTTCACATCAGTACCTGTGTGGAGAAGAGTTGAACAGTCAGTTTTCTCTACAGAAGCTGAATCAGTGTTAATTCACCCTTTAAACCAAACATTTCAAACTACAAAGACTTGTTTGAGAACAAACCCCTCAGCCACAGAGCCACAACTACTGCAATTTATTTAAATGTCACATCCTCTCAGCCTTTCCTCTTCCCTGCTGCCACAAATAATAGTAATAATGGTTTTAAATTATTATAATCATTTCTAGCCCCAGCTTCCACAAAGGTAGAGACTCAATAACAATGTCACAGTCAATTACTCCTGTAAAATCTAAGGGAGAAAGGTTAGATCTGGCAGTTGATTAGAGAGCAACATGTTGTTCAAAGAATAAAATTTTCTTAAGTATCTGTTGTAACCTGTGAATTTAACATATGAAATGTTTGGTTCTGGGTAAACATGTTTCTTTGTCCACCTGAGTCCAGTCACACTTGTATCTGCAGTTACAGAAACTGGAGATCCAGTTCAGATTCAGACGCTGCAGTCTGCCGTCAATCATCTGTCATTGTCTTATTTAGTATAGCAGGATTACAGCAGAGCCCTCAGGGTGATGATTCACAGATGATCAAACATTACATGTTCACACCTTCAGAGAAATATTTCTTGGCCTTGAGAAAACTGAGAAATGGGTTACGCAACTGAACATGAGCATCTCAGTTTTAAAAGACATGCATTTCACCACGAAGACAAACACCTTGATGATGATTCAGCCTTGGAGGTTATATAAAGAAAGAAAGAAAGAAAGAAAGAAAGAAAGAAAGAGAGAGAGAGAGAGAGAGAGAGAGAGAGGCCATTCAAGTCGGTTTCCACAACTACAAAAATGTGCTCTCGAGTAATAAAATTTCTTTGGAAAGAGAAAGAGACTCCTCGACCCTGTTCAGAAACCACTGTGACACGTCTTCATGTCTTTCTATTGTTCATTTTGTTCTCTATTTTAAAACTCCTGAATTCTTCCAAAACCATGATTACATAATCCCTCCAATATATGAATCTCCAAAAAAAGTCAGATTCATTTAAAAACTGTACATAAACCAGGCTCCTTTCTAATATGATGTATGTTCCATTTTATATTGGAAACTTTCAAAATAAAAGACTGTGTGCGATGCTAAATGAAAAGAATAAAACCCAAGCAAATTACTGCTGCAGCCTGAATGAAACAAACAGTGTTGGGAAAAGTTACTTCATAATTAAATCCACTTTTTTTCAGCCCCCAAATGTTCCACACCTACACATCGCGCCTCCAAGTTTAACAGGTGTAGAAATAGAGATTGAGTCATTGTGGTTTAAGAAGCAGCCAATGTACAGTTTTCATAAACAGTGATCCAGTTACAGCTGTCCGGAGGTTGAGCCGCATGATTTGAATGCTCAGACCGTCCAGTTAGAAAAGTAGAATCTGTTTGCTGTGTCTTTATTCTTTTGTAATGCCGGAGAAACACTGTGTGCATTTTACTCTTTTTGTGAGGGAAGTTTGTCCTGACAGCTGTGGGAGTGCACTGAAAACTGAAACAAAAAAAGGTTGAGGTATGTTTACCTTTTGTTTGTGCATTTTTTCTGCTAATTTAAAAACTTCTGTCTCTATAAAGAGTGAAAGCGTTAGAGGTGAGAAGCTAGCTGACAGGGGCTTTTATTTATTCAAAGGGTCAAGACATTGGTGACAAAATACTTTGACACCCAGTGTGGCTCCTTCTGTTGGCACATGCTGACATTTTTCCTCCCAAACACCAAAGAAGAAAAAAAGCAGCAGAGATTTTCTCCTCCATCAAACCTGACTCTACTGTCTAACATCAAGCCTGGGATGGCATCAGTGAGAGTACGTGTTGCTGGGCAACATGCTTGGCCTTGTTTACATGTGGTAAAGCGAGAACATCAGCCCACCCCTCCCCTCCGCCTCCAACGGTCTGTCATATCACCCTGGCAACCGCTGAGCATTGGCTGCCTTTTCAACCCCCCCTCCCTCCGCCACCACACACTGCCCAGCGACCATGTCGTCCCTGCTGTCCCCGCCCACTGTTACATCACAGCCTCACAGCTGGACGCGAGCTGTTAGAAAACCAGGATCTTTTCTTAACTCCTTGTTGCGTCACAAAACGATTGACGCCAACATGGAGAACTGAAAATAATGCAGACATCAGATAGAAACAGGATTCTGCATCAAGTTTCTTCTGCCTTTAATAAAACAAATCATGCTCTCCTGAGAAGCAACTGGCAGTGTTTACAATGTTTTTGTATTAGAAGACGGAAAAGTTTCACTTTATCTAATGTTTGTCTTGTTTGAGTTGAACTCCCAGACCTAAACAGAAAAAGTGCACCATCGACACCGCCGACGTTGTATTCAGATAAGCTAAGTTTAAAAAGTTGAGGCGTTTTATGCCTTTGATAGTAACAGTTGAGATGACAGGAAATGAGCAGGAGAAACACATGCAGCAAATGGTCCAACCAGCAGGAAGTCAAACTGAGGACTCGCTGCCTAATCATCCAGCCAATGGTTGAAGTTGGAGATTGACATGTTGAATACAGCGATTGTTACTGGTCATGTCCAAACATGACAAATGGCTGAACCCCCATCCGTTCTTCATGTATGCTTACAACGATCAGCTACAACATTAAAACCATTGAAGGGTGGAGTGAATAACAGTAATCGTCTCGTTACGATCCAATGTTCTGCTGGGAAACCTCGGGTCCTGGGTTTCATCTGGATGTTACTTTGACATGTACCACCCATCTAAACTCCCCAGATCCCAATCTGATCCAGCATCTGTGGGATGATTCGGAATAAGCCAGATCCATGGAGGATCCACCCCACGACTCCCTCAGAGGTCCCGTGTCCATGCCCTGATGGTCAGAGCTGGTTTGACTGCACAAGGGTTGACCCACACAATATCAGACAGGTCCCAGAGATGCTGATCAGTTTGGGATCTGGGGAGTTTGGCAGCCAGATCAACACCTTGGGTTAGTGGTGTAGTCGGTTTGTCTTCCTGCTGGGGGAGGCTCCTGTTGCCATGGGGGGGCTGTGCTTGGTCTACAACAATATTTAGGTGGGTGGTAAGTGTCAAAGTAACATCCAGATGAATGAAAGACCCAAGGTTTCCCAACAAGATGACCAATGATACTCACTTCACTACTACACCCCAATGACTTTTAATGTTACTCAGTTTGCTTGATGCATTTGTATTTGCATGCGAGTGATGGTGTATCCTCATTAACGAAGGATGTCTTAGTAACATCTGACTAGCTTCCACACACTGGTGGTCTTCACATGCTCTGTGGTTGTTAAATACATGACACAAGAAGCCACTTTACTGGGAAGAACCCAGTGTCTGTTCTGTAATGATGCTGGACCTCCAATGAGGCCACATCACATCATATGACAACACTCCCAATAAAAAACAAACCTTCAAACAGCCTTTGAAGAACAAACTGTTCTTCGTGTCAAGATCTAAAACTGAGAGAACACAAACAGAGAGCGACACAGCTGCAGCTGCAGACCTCGTTTCATTCATGTCGTTCTGAGCCGACACTCGTTCACACAGCAGCAGAGAGACAAGCTGAACACACCTGTGAAGGTTCAGTCTCCTCCACAGTTAATTATGGAGGAACAGCCTCTGTCGCTCCCTCACACCTCCTCTGGCTTTTTTATCTCCCTCTCCCCACTTTTCATACGAGCTCTTAGAGAAGTCAGTTTGAATTCCGTTTTTATCTCTTTGCTGTTTTCCTCCTGAAGCACCAGACTGTTGGCATCATTTGCAAAAAACTTTTTTTTTTTAAATTTAGTCTCACATTTTAATCAGTGTTTTAATGAAGTTGCCAGTGTGTTTTCAAAGCAACAGCAAGTGTAAAAGGAAAAGAATCCATGTGAGAAGTGAGCAGGACACAGCTGCTGTGAATTATTGATTAAAAAGGACAGAAAAAGTGCAGCTTAGTCATTAATAAAATCCTGTCTTCCAAACTCTTGTAGCCTAATGGCAGTTTAAGGCAGTTTCTTTATAGTTCATAGAAAATTGATTTAAGGATTTCATACAATAAGCACTGGGGCTCCTTTTTTCAAGTTTCAGATCCAGAAATCCCTGAAAACATCTTGAATTTAAGGTTTCAAGACTCAAAAAACAATTGTTCACCATTTTGGAGGACAAACATTAACTATTTCCTGGTTTCTGCTTCTTAACTGTGAAGATTTGGTGCTTTTTGTTTTAAGTGATAAAACTGGTTGGACAAACGTGTCTTTGAGGGACAAGAAAATTGTATAATTGTGAAAAACAAAGTGCTTTACTGGGAAGACAGAGATGGGAGCAAAACAGAGAAAACAACAGATGAAAATGTTTGGCATATGATCCCAGGAAAAGTCAAAGAAAACATGAGCTGTTTTTTAAGAGGTTCATTTGTTGGAAAAGAAGGATTGTCAGTGATCAGACAAAGAACTTGAAAGTTAGGTTGGGATAAAGACGAGTAAATACAGTTTGAAACTGAAATGTCTGTGAACTGATTCAAACTTCAGACAATCACAAATCAAAGTAATCTTTAGGTGTAAACTAATATCAAGACTAACGGGAGCATATTAGTCATGTAGGGAATGCCAGAGAGCAACTGACAAGGCCAGCTTTTAAAGCCTCCCCAGCTCCACAGCCCAGGTGAACCTCATCTATCTGATGACCTCCTCTCTGCTTGGCTGCTCCCTGAAAGGGGAGGAGAATCGATCAATAGACCCCTCCTGTTGTTCAGAGCCGTGAAAAACAGGAGTCGTCGTCACGAAATCCCACTCTCACTTCTACCTCCCCACATTCGTGAAGCAGAGGGAAAGTAAAACTTTCTCCTCTAGATTTAGTTGTTGTTGTGTTTTGTGTCTGTGAGTTAAAGAGTCTCAAAGTGTCAGATTCTTGAACCGACTGTAACAAAGTCGGTGGAGCTGCTGCTCCTCACTTGAAGCCTCTGAAGGAAACTTTGGAAACCAGATAAAAAAACTCCCATTCTGCTGTGTCTGCTCTTTCTCTGCTTGTCATCTGTGTGGAGAAAGAACTTGGACTCAACAGGGACGTTGTTTATGTCGGTCTTAGAAAAATATTCAGACTTCATTCATCTTCATTTTGCCTCTGTTGGCCAGAGAGACATATTTGTCTCTCAGCAGAGGTTTGCTGACAACAAACTCAATTTTACCTCTCCAAATGAAGACAGTCATGTCCTCTGTGTATTTTTTTTCTGGGAATTTGAGAAGATGGACAGCAGATTATGTATTTTTCAAAAGCAAATGCTTAGTGCCGCTACTTTGAGTTTTTAAGTCAAAGGAAAATGAAGAAATATATTTCAGTCACCCACATCTCATTGAATAAATGTATAAGATTAGATTTTTTTGCATCTAGACTCAGACCTCATCACTCCTCATCAAGGAAACAGCAAACCAAACAGGGAGTGGGGAGTGACGATAATAACCACTGAGATAATTTGCATCTATCTTTGATTTGAAATAAATGAAATGAAAATATGAAACCCACCAAAGAACTGAGATGTAACTTCTTCATCAGATAGGGACAAGACCTGAGTAAGATTAATCATTTAAGTTGTACATCTAAACCCAGAATGACAGTCAAAGTCTTAAATCCCACAGAAAAGGAACAAACAAGTGTTGTAAGAGAAGCACAGAAGAGGAAACATGAGAAGGTTTTGGAGGTTTTTTGAAGTCTTTTAATAACATACAGTACATTGGCACTTTAGCATGTCACAAAAGACCTTGTGCTTTTTTAAGAAAAGAGCGTGTAAGAAGCAGACAGAAAAGGCAGAGAAAGGGAAACTGTAAAAAAAAAAAGAAAGAAATAGAAATGGAAATTCGAAATATTAGAAGGAGTTGTTTAGAGGGTGTCGGAGGGAAAGGTTGCACTTGTTTTAGTAGGTGATGGGGGAGTTGTTCTTGTTGTAGGGGGTCATGGGGGAGAAGTTTTCCATATTTCATGGGGTGATGGGGGGGAGAGAATTTTTTTTAAAATTTAGTTGGTAAGAAGTTGTTCTTCTTGTAGGGGGTAATGGGGTAAGTTCCTCTGGTTTTAGGGGGTGATGGGGAGAAGCTGGACTTGTTGCAGCTATAATAGTACAACTGCAGTGTTTTTTCCGTGTAGTGCAGTTCTTCGAAACTACTGCACACTACCAGGACCAGTTTGAGGGGCGGGGCAGGTCGAAAGGTTCTCAGTCACAGTTAAAGATGCAGCATTAGAAAAGTCTCAGGTCAGTCTCAGATACAAAGCAGCACAGCAGATTAATTCATTCAGTTAATGCAAACAAGTTACACCCCAGCCTCATACCAACAGGTTCATACGTTATCTTTATGTACTGGTGATTCTCAACCAGCAGCTTTTTATTCCAAAAAGAAAAGTGGCCACCACCACAGCCAGCGCAGAGAGGCCTTAAGATGCAGTTCCTCTAATGACAACCCAATGAAGGTCCCAAGAAAACGAAACCCAGGTTAACTGGAAAAACATGCAACTTCTTCCTAAAGATGAAGTCTATATGATATGTCCACAAGAGTTTAATTGCTTAACATGATTTCACATGTTCTTGGGTCAGTTTTGTTTGAAAATGGAAAAATTATCCTACAATTAACAAGCAGTTAAGGCTTAGAGAGGCCCACCTCATCTCCACCCAGGCTCCACTCTCTGCACAAATTTGGATTTTCTGGCCCCATTAGCTTAGAAATACATTGGCTGACGTTATACCTGAACTCCAGGGATGCATTTGGTTCCACATTGCCTTTACCCTTCAGTTATTAAAAACAAGAAACATGTGAATCCCTCAGCGGGACAATAAGGGAACAACTGAGGCTGAAACCAAACATCCCTGACAACCAATATGAGGAAGTGTTTATAAAACAAACAGTCTTAGCAGAAGAAAGCAGGGTGATGCTACGTATATATAATTTGCTAAGAAGATTTCCCACCATCTAGTGAGTCAGTATTTTCCTAAATCTTCCTATAACACTGAAGAACTGCAAAATATTGATAACATATACAAAGAATACTATATAAAAAGGATACCAAGAGTGTCCAGCTCATGTAAATTCCCAATTCGCAATTACCTCAGAACTTTTTTCCACAGCCTTGTTTTTCCTGTCAAACCCCACAGCATCTCATTTCTCAGAGGACACACTGAGTGAAATGAGGTGGAAGAAAACCTGCAGCCTCTCGGGCCTCAACGCCGCTCGGTTGAGAGCCACTGTCACAGAGTGTAATCAGAACTCATTGCCACTGATTAATGAGTGATTAGAGGAGGCTGCTCACCAACTGGCTGAACCAATTGATTGGACAACCTTTGGAGTATTCCCATCTGTCAGCCTAATTACAGTTAACCCACCCACCTTCCCTCTCTGCCACCACAAAAAAACAGCTCAGAGGAAATCATTTTTCCTCTCAAAAATATGTTTAAATGCTTCATCAGAGGGACAAAAGCCTCCATCTGTGCATAAACAAACCGTGAAATGCGCCAATCTTTCAGGGTCAAAGGTACAACGACAAGTTAGTTGTGCAGCAGTAACAGTGACAGTAATAAGATTTAGCTCCTTACAAGGATTAATAAGTTCAGTCAAAGCTAATTACATGAAAATACTGTTTTTTTTTTTTATTGCTTGTGGGCTCTACTTAAAGCAGACACATGAGGAGAATTTGGAAAAACCGAATTATAAAAAAACTGCAAAACTTGGCCCAACTCAGGCCTGAAATCTTTACAGTCCCATATTATAGGAAATTAAAATATACCCAATTACTAGGATTTGAAATCCTGCTATTTCATGGGAGTTCACACCAAAAAGTTTTTGTACATTTACTTGTTTGTATACTGAAGAAAATCATATGTATTGAAGAATAGTTCTGCTGACATGGCTGCAGGCAATGGATTTTCCTTCTCTGCAACCGCAGCAGTAAAAACATCAGGTCAGCAATATGAAGATGATTGTACGCCTCCAACCACTCAGACATAAAACTGTTTGGTTCTGTGTGGTTGTCATATTGTTTTTTTCAGATAAGATAGTGTACTTTTAAGGAAAATTTTTTACTACTAAAAATCTTAGTACCATATAGAATACCATCAGAAAGGTACAATAAATGTCTGCAGGTCGTGAAAGCTGAATAATATGGGACCTTAAAGCTTAAAGCTAAAGAACTTACAAGTGCTCTGTTATCGGATTTGATAGACCTCAAGGTTGTTGTCATGAGACCTTGGATGGAGGGAGAGCTCAGCTGAAGTCCAGTCTGAGAAGAGTTTTCTAAACATGGCTGGGGTTTGTGAAAACATCAGAGGATTCAGACTTTCTGTCAGATAAGAAAAAAAAAAGCCAGTCTGAAGTCATATGAGGGAGAATGGCACCATGAGAAATCTATTCAGAGAGGAAAAAGTACTACACAGATGACAGATTATCATTATTTGGTCAAATATATGACTTAGTGGCAATGCTAGGTCTGTACTGTAAGCTGTTTATTAAGACCAGAGTGAAACATCAGAGGGAAGAGGACAGGAAACGGACAGGCATCCTCTCAGAGAGTGATAGTGCAGAGGTAGTCCAGCAGTGTTAAGCAGATACAGTGGGGACATCTAATGGTGGAAGTGTGAACTGCAAGGAGAGTGAGAAAACAAAAAAGACTGAAAGAGTGTGAGGAGGATGAGGACAGAAAATGTTAAGAAGCAGAAACAACAGAAACAAGCAGCTTCTCAACTGATATGTTCACCAAGCTCGGCTGGGTTTATCTGCAGGGAAATCAGATTGTTCAGACAAAGATATGCGTATGAACTCAGTAAAACATGCCAGATTTAAATGTAAACCCTCAACATCATCTCGAACTACTTCACAGATACAAATTGGACAAATTGTAGATTTTAAAACGAACTAACATTTTCAACAAGTTTCTACCTGAAGCCTGAACCCAGTCTGTTTATTACTCTTATTCAGATTTCAAATTATTTATCAGATTAAAGATCAGATGAAACTGGGGTATGAGCTTCAAACTCCAGTCTTTCTAAATAAAAATATCTTGTTCGTCTCTTCTCCAGTACACACATTTTATTCTCCAGATCTTACTGTTATTGTTCTGAGGTTGTCCATCATCCTCAGATTTAAGACTCAACACTGATTAAAATGTATTTTTACCCTAATAAACGTCATTCCTTTTGCATTAAACCAAATTAGAACTTCACTAGTTTGACTTCAAAAGGTTTTTTAGCCGATAAATCATTACTGTCACTTTGAATATTGTCCTTTTGTTGAGAAGTGCTGATTCACAAGTTGATGTGGTTTGATTTATACCTCTGCTCCAACTCCAACACAACATATTCCACTTTTCTTTTTGTTTGTGCAGTGAACATGATTAATTGATTGCTGTGTTTCCACTGTGTTTTTTTCTTTTTGTTTTCTGTTTGTTGAGGGATGGAAACTTTAGTAACCTATGCAGTTTTGGGATTCCCACTATAAGTCCAGTTTGTCAGTGCAGCCAGATTTCTTCTGGCCTCTTAGGGTTATATCGCCACCTGTTCGTTTGGCTCTTAACAGCGCTTGTTTACAATTTCTTGATCCTCCTTCTTGATGACACTCAAGAATGTGAACGATGATTGGTTGGACGCATTTTAAATCTTTAAATTCTTCTCCATCACACAGTACCATCATTAAGTCGTCTGATTTGTCTAGAATTAATTTTGCAGCAGGAGAACAAGCCCAAACAAACAGCCAGAGTCATAAAGAACAATCTTTAGAGACAAGAGGAACAAGGAGTCCCTGCAACAGATGGTTTGGCCCCCAAAGAGTCCAGATCTCAACATCATGGAGTCAGTCTGGGTTTTTACATGAAAAGATAGAAGACACCTGTCTGGAACAACCTACCTGCCGAGTTCCTGACAAACCTTGCAGGTGTAGAGAGGAAACTAGTGCTGATTTAAAAGCAAAGGGAAGTCACAGGTTTACTGCACTTTGAATGAATTTAACTGATAAATAAAACCTATTTATGCCGTTATCTTCACTTTACCTCCAGTGCCTGAAACTGTTGAACAGCACTCTTTGTTAGATGGACATTTATTTTTTGAGGATTTGCTGAAGCTTTTCTTGGGACGACCATTACAGTTTCAGCCCTGAGCGCCCTTTACTGTCCACAAACAGCACACACCACATGAAAAACAGACACACAAGTTGTATTTTTATGTGCTCCAATTTCCAAACTTACCAGGAACTCCAGCAGTTTTTATCTCATCTCATTTAAGCTCTTGCTGCCTCTTGATATTCATTCAAGATCCTGGTCAAAGGTCAAAAGATTTGTTAAGAGCTCGTCAACTAAATGTATTTTACACCTAAGAATATGGCTGCTTACACCATCATATAACACTGACATCTAAAGAGACTTTAAACACAAACATTTCAACACTTTTCGACCAAATTTCAACCAGATTTAACCAACGCATCAATGCCTCTTCTGATCTGTAAATAAGGTCTGGATCTGGATTTGTTCTCTCCGTGTCACGATGCAGAGGTATAAATCAAACTGAACTCTTCCCTTCAGGTGAACACACACAGTATCCAGGTGCTCTACACACACACAGGTGTTATTATTGCCTAGGGGAGTTTTTTTATTTTCTACAGGAATTTACAGCAAAAAAGACCTAACACTGTTGTTGCTAATAATATTCAAAAAGGTCCTGAAAATCAGTTCTAGCACACTGTTTGACAGGTATTAAAAACACACACGCCTCCTGTCTCAGCCCATCCTTGCTGCCTCACACTCCGGTCTCCAGAGCGACTAAACATCACATTAAAAAAAAAAAAAAAACTAAACTAAAATAAGATAAAATACATGTGGTACTTGTTGCATTGGCACAAAACAAAAGCAGTCGGGCAGCAGACGAGGGTCAGAGAGAATCAGAGAAAAATAATTTGAAGTGTTTGTTTTAAGCTGTTCAGAGAAGCAGATGTCAGGAAACTCACTTTCAATTAATCTCCAACAAATGCTCCAATTTTTCTAGTATTCATTTCCTCCTATTACACCTTCACTCAGAAGAATTTGTTGATTTCATAGAGCTGTATTTGTGTGGTTAGGACATCTTGACTGCCAAGAAATCTTCAAAATACAGCAAGGGAAAAGGGGGGTAAAGACGCCCTCTGGTGGTGGTGTTCCTGTTAAAATTGGTCTATTTTTGTGAATTAGGAGACAAAACCAAACCTTTGGCTGTGATTTTCTAACAGTGAGTGTACAGGTTAGTCATTGCTGCTTTTATCCCAAAAAACTCAATGTAACTTTACAGTTTATGGGGTTAGCATGACTTCCCCACAGGTTTCTGACCACATGTTGTCCAGGTTCTGATGTGATAAGTCCTGAAAATCTGGTTCTCCATGCAGATGAAAACAAAGACATAATAATAATAATAATATTAGCAAGAATTCATGTGGCCCAGGTTTGCTTCCAGCTGTTTCATCCCACCCTCCCCCCCCATCATCCAGGATCTAACTCAGTGGGACAGTAAGGCCAGAACAGCCGGAGATTAGCAGTAATTTATTTTAAAAATTAGAAAAGGTAAGGCATCCTGCGTCCTCCCCCTCTCTGACTCTGAACAGGACCTGTGCCCACCTGGCCCCTTCTTCGTCGCTTTAAAACCAAATTCTACCAAAAAAAATAAATATCTACAGTATATTGATCTAGATTGGATGCAAAGAAAGGTTTTATTGCTTGCGTAAAATATATAAGTGGGTTAAAAAACAATAAACTTCATGGAACCCGGGGTGGAGGGGAGGGCTGATGGAGAAGCTGTGGTTCATCCATAAGAAGAAGAAATAAAAGTGCACTGAAGAAAAGAAAACCAGATTTACAAGCCATTTAATCTTGAATTCAGTCTTAAAATCATACAAAAAGGAGTGAAAAAGGTCAAAAGGGAGCCACAGTTTGACTAAGGAATTTCATCTCGACAACAGATTTCTTCTTCTTCTTCTACTGTAAGTAAAAGAAGTTCAGATACACCAGAATAAATAAAATATTTCACCTTTTTTTGAGGGCTAAATACAAGATTAACTGACTTGCAGAGGTGAGTATTTTTGGGACGAAGGCAGAAGGAAGGAGGAAGGTGAAAAAGAGGTAAGAAACAGAGAGTGAAGATATACATGGCAGCTGTAATGATCCACTGTATTAGTTTTATAGGGCGTTATTAAAGCACTACAGACTAGGTGTGTGTCGGCCGCCTGCCGCACACTGGGCTTCATTGTCTCTAATAAGCAGCAGTGCGCTACGATAACGTGTAATAAATCATGTACACAAACAAAAGTCCCCCCGCTCCCAGCTATTACATCTGCATAGCAAAAAAAAAAGAAAAAAAGAAAAAGAAAAAGAAAAAGAAAAAAAAAAGAAAAAACAAATAAATAAAATAACAAACACCATAACTGAGCCTTCAAACCGTCTTTAACATTAACTCAAACCCTGTCTTTTTTTCTGTGGCTACTGTTTTCTTTTCCTCTAAAAGATAATACAGAAGTAGTTTTGATGCAAGACTTGTTATTATTATTACTTTTTTTGTTTGTTTCGTTTGTGTTTCGTTTTTTTAGAAAAAAATCTGTTTCTTCATGAAGCGCACTTCCTACTTCCTCTTGGTCCAGGTGGTGGCGTCTGATTGGCTGGTTAGTCGTCATCATCGTCGACCACGGGGTCCGTGTCCCAGCACGTAATGTCAATCTCTGAAAACACACAGACACACACGTTAGTTTAATTTGTTTGATAAAACATGTATTTTTAAAATATGTATTATTTCAGTTCATTGTAAGTTGTACAGTTTCCCTGTATTAAATGTCACATTGACTAATTTTCTTCTGTTGTAGTTTGACCCACAACAGGAGGTTTGAGCAAGAAATTATTTCTCAAGAGCATTAGCTCAGGTTTACACAACAGAGTGGGTTTGAAACTTTAAAAAAAGAAATACATGCAAGTTCTGCAAGTTCAAGAGTAAAGCTGAACTGTAGATCAGTTAAAAAGAGTTAGAAGTCATTAAAAACCAGCGTTCATCTCTGACATCCAGACAGGAAACTGACAGAAATATCAAGAATTATAAATGGAGTTGGGTGTGTTTGTTACAGCGACAGCACTTCCTGCTACAGAAACCGGGGATCATGGGTAATATACACCCATCCCCCCTACTGATAGGCTTTATTTCTGTACATAAAAAAACATTTAACAACTCAGACTTGGAACCCAACAGAATTCATTACCATGCTGCTGCTCTGTGAATTTACATTGTGTTGCTTTAATATTATGTCCATTTCCACAGCACAAATAGACAATAAAAGCTCACCATTAAGGGGCAACACTGTAGAAGACTTTTAATTTGAAACATTTGTACAGGAAAGGTTGAGGATTTACTATTATTTTTGTTTATTTTCAAGCAAGTATCTCACCTGGTGGCTTGTTATAAAAGACCGGCGCAGGTTTAGCCGAAGACTCCTCTGACTGGCCAAATTCCTCCTCCTGTGATTGGCTGAAGTAGCCCTCGCTTGCCTATAAAACCCAAAAGATGGGCAGAAGGAGAAAGAAAACAATTATTAGCAAACGACAAGGTTGAAAACCTGTTTTTAAACGCATAGCAGCAGCATTAACCCGTCTGACCTGCGTCCCCTCTTTCAGCAGCGTCTCCCCATTGGTCATCAGCAGCTGTCCATCATCCAGCTCCTGCCCCTCCCCGGATGCATGCTGCAGTGCATGCTGGTAGCTGAGGGTCATCTGGTCAGAGCCCGTCACATCCACCAGACTGGAGGGGTCATCCTCGGCGCCAGTGCTCAAGCAGAAAGTCCCGTCCATCATGTCGTCGAAGCTGAGGAGGGGCTGGGGGCGGCCGCTGGCAGTGGCGGCGGTGGCACTGGGCAAGCTGTCATCAGCGTCGCCCATCAGGTCCACCAGATTGGAGGACTGGGAGGTCTGGGAGGGGTCTGCGGGAGGAGCGGAGCTGCTGTCCCACAGGTTGACCAGGCTGTCTGTCCCAGAACCCCACACAGAGAAGCCGGAGGAGTCGCGGGCCTGTGGGGCGACGCTCTGCACAGGCTTGGTGGATGCTGACTCCTGGACTGGAGGTTTCTGCTCTGGCACTGAATCTGGTGAAAAAACACAACCACTAATTCAATAATATTTCCTAACTTTAGTATTTTCTTTGGACAAGTGTTGGTGTCATCATTTTAATTATCATATTTAAAAGAGAGGCAGTTTCTAACTGCATGGTAAAATATAGCAACTACTGTTTAAACAGCAATATGGAACCTTTATGAGTAAAACACAACATGAAGCAGATGGAAACTATGCACTCAAATGTAATAATGCTTCATTTACATCAGTATGGAAGATAATCCTGTCACTTTGACTCAGGGGGCATCTCTACTATTAGAGGTGCTATTTGTAAACTTTCTCTGCTGCTTAACGTGGTGTCTACCTGGGAGCGGGTGCTGGTGATGGTCAATCGTCAAGAGCTTCAGCCATTGTTGTGTTAACAAAACAAGAGGTTAGCACTACTTCTTCAGGGCAGTCTGGACACTACAGTAATTTGCTATCGGAAAGTGATGAGACAGGCAGACTGGGCCAAGGCTAGCTGGTTAGCACGCTAACTTCAGTAGAAGAGAAGTGACGTTAACGTAGCTTTACAGCTCTTGGCAAGTAAAGGAAGGAAGTTTGATGCTGAACTTGCAATGTTTCTTCTAGACTGGTACATTAACAGCTGTTAATGTGAATGTTGGCTACAAAGTGATAGCAAAACTTACAAATAGCTCCTTTAACATTAGCTGGTTTGCTAGCAGCTAAAACAAAAACACTAATCAGAGATTTGAAGGCAGGATTAAAGATGGCTCATCTTCCGGTTTCAGAGCCACAAAAAGAGAATAAAGTTCCTCTACAGAAATGAGAACTCTTCATTTAACATATTTCTTCAACAGACCTGACAAATATCAAGTCAGCTCCTCCACCAACTTACCCCACTCATCTGTGCTGTCTTCCTCCACCCTGCTGAAGTCCTCTTTGATGGGTGTGGTGACTATTTTAGGAATGGGTGACACGGCGGCCATGCTGCGCTCTGTGCTCGCTTCGTCGTCATTGTCCCCTGGAGGGACAAAATGGCACAACAACAAAATATCGAAAAGGCACAGCGCACAAGATCTCGCATCTCATAAACACTCCAACGTGTACAAGATGTGCTGAACTAACACAGAATTTGCTTATTAACTGAAACAAAGTGTGAACAAGCTGTGTGCTAATCCTATCGGCATTATTTAAGGCTGATAGTTTACAAAACCAGTTTTGTAACTACTACAGTCACATCCTGTGTTACTTCACCACATTAAACAGTGCCTAAAAACACAGCAATCATATCACTTTTGCGGTCACATCACCAACAAACAGACAGATACAGTCACCAAACCTGGTTCCAGATCTCCGAACCACTGCCTACATCTCATATCCTGTCCAGCAATTCAAAGGTCTGGTGACATCCCCCATTAAATAGTGAGTCTTGTTCATCAAAGAGTGGCTTTGTTGCTTCTTCTTATTTAGTGTGAAATTTGTTTGAATAGACTTTCGAACCTTGCCTTACACAGAATTAAGCGCAACACATTTTGGGCATGTTGCAGAATGTCACAAAATTTGACAAGTAATACGAACAGAGGAAGTTGTCAACCTAGAGGTGCTGATCTGGGGAGCAAAAGTGATAAAATTGTTGCTCTTCTGGAGAGTTGAAGCAAATTGGGACTGGAAATATTCCAATGTCCCAGGCAAGTCATCACCAAGCCCAAGACATAATCACTACGTTCGAGCAAGTCATGAAACAGTAATCAGATGTCTATTGACAGTTCATTATGATACCATCGATGTATATCAACACATTACGGATGAGTCACAGCCACCATATGTACACCACATCCAGGAATACAACTCATCATGACAAACACAGTTCCAGTCAAAGAAAATATCACTTTTTCCCCGCAGATGTTTCGCAGATGAATTCATGCTTGTTGAAGTCAGATGTCCTGTTCATAAACCAGAACAAGATTTCCCAGAGGACACGAACATGGTAAACCACAGATGAAGGAACAACAGCGTCACTTTGAATGGAGACAAACTGAGATGTGTGACCCTTTCAAAAATGATGAATCACATCCAGCTCAGCAGGGTCCTGCATGGGTGGGTTCTCCAATTCACCTAATGGACAAAAACCTTTGAGGGTCAATCGACCTTATTTAGAAGAGACGGACATCGTAGTTAATACATGAGTAAGGACAATAACTTGAAAGGAGGGATGGATTTTGTATAATTTCATTGAAAGAAAGAAATCTAGTGTTTAATAAAACAGATCTTTTACTGATGATAGAAACCGATTTCAAAAAGGAGTGGATAGAGACATAACTGTCTTTTTGTGAACTGTCCTTAGAAACAGTGGTGAACTGGTCTTTTCTCCACCCAGCATAATGTCTGCCATACAGACAGCGCCTACAGGCATGCAGTGATACACAGTGAAGATCATAAACTACATTATTGCTGACCGGTTTTCAAAGCATTTCATATGTTTTTAAAGATATATGCTTTTAGAGGTATATAGCCATGCAGATAGTGTTTTTTGTCCTGTTCTCTGGCATTGTGATTATGTGCAATGACGACGTACAGGCTTGGGCAAGACACTAACTCCTGCATTCTCTTCATTGATCTGCAGGTACTCCAGAACTATATAAATGTTTCAAGAAGTGTTTGCAATGTTTTTTCACCGTGATTTTGAGATGTACAGAAAGTTGTAAGCAGTAGGTCTGAGTCTTAACGAGCAGAGAGCTGGGATGTCGCTTGCAACGTTCTCCACAAACTTCGTAAGAGTTTGCAATGCTATGTGCTGAGTGTCGTGTAGAGCCTCACTTGGTGGCGGTGAATATTATTAGAAACTTTATGAATTATTAGAATATAATGAATTATTTTGTTTAATTTTACATTTACTGTGTTTTCACACTAGGGGTGTTTTTTTTTGCACCTATATATATATTTTTTTAACTGTTGTTTTTGTTATGAGTACTTTCGCACAGAATGCAAATATTAAAAAATGCAAATAAAGGCATCACAATCGCACAGACTGCCAGAGGCTGCTTTGGGTCAAAGGATCCCGGTAGTTGGTCCCGACTCCTCAAATGCAGGGCTCGTATCCCAGGCAGGACCTCAAGCTTTATTTGTGTTGTGGTGTATGTGAAAAGGCCTTTATTCTCCAGATATCTGAGACAAATATCTCAACAGATGGAAAAGACCAAAATTATTTGCATGAGTCGATGCCACAAAACCCTGAGAACTAATAAATATTTAGTTGCCTTGATGTTTTGTTTACGTTAAAAGTTTGGTTTGGTACTATGGTTACGTTGTGCTCTGGAAACTGGTCAGCACTAATCTCAGGTGTGATAGTTGTAGTTTATGAGCCAAAACGTACAAAATCACCATTATGGTTTCTAAACTCAATGATAACTATAATCAACTCCACAGAAGTCACAAAAGAAAAAAACAGCAAAAAGTCCATATTCAGTCAAACAATCGGCGGCGACAACCGACGGGCGGCTCAACGATGTCAAATACACACATTCATACACAAACACTCACAGGTTGGTCAGTCGGTCAGCAGAGTAAAAAGCAGCAGAAGTGTATTTGTGTGTGAGTGTTTATGCAGTCCAGGATCAGAAGCATGAGATTGAGAATCAGAAGAAACACCAGTGAGATTCTAGTTAAAGTTTCAGCTCTTTATCCCCTGGAGAGAGACAAACCACAACATCAGCAGCAAAAAAGAGACATCACAACAATAATTCAAACATCAGCAGTTGACTGGACGACATCTAAAGGATGAAGACTGCTGGGGGACGACAGACCACATCTACCACACAAACAAAGCAAACAGCTTTATGGTTCACAGCCATAAAGGTATTTTATTACTTACATTAGTGAGATGCTAATTAAGTGTTAGCTTGTTAGTTTATTAAAGGCGAAGTTGAGAGTGCAAAGGTAAAAGGAAGGTGCTGCTTGATAGTGACCACCCGGGTTAACAACAACAAAACTGATAATTTAATACTCAAAATAGGTAAAAGATATTTTAATGTTTTTACTGTAGGTAGAAAACAGTACTGACACTGCTAGCAACCATGCTAACATTACACGCAAAGGACATTTTGTCTGGTTTGGCTCTGCACATTGATATTATCAATATAACTACTCAAATTCGGAGAGTCAACTACTTAAAATAATGAATGAAGAAGTCAGATCAAAGCTGGTTGTTCAGTTGTTCAGGGAGTGGTGGGCAGGGTTGAGGATGAGATCGTATAAACAGTGTGTTTAGGCTGGCACGTGATGAGGAGAGTGAAGGAGTGTGTGTGTACTAATGTGACTGGATGATGAAATGAACTGATAGAAACTGGAGACTATGAAAATGCATTTGGTCTCTCAAGACAGACAGCAAATTCTTGGTGTTCCTAATTTCTAAAAGGATAACTCATGAGTTTTGAATTGTGTCAACAGCTACTGCAATGAACAAATATGGAATTGTCCATTTCAATGTACATCCATGTACACTTACATGCTAATTTTGCCAGAGACAGGCTCAGATTGTTGTTGTAAGAGTCTGACAACATTGTGGAAAGGATTCTACAGAGGAGCTTTTATTGAGAGTAAGACCCTTTTATTTTAACTAGGAAACATTGCTGTATATCACTACCAGACTCAATGACAAAACAGGAATACCACTGCTCCATCTGTTGTTTGTTTGTGTTATGTGTGACTTTCAGAGATGGAAGAAGTAATCAGATCCTTTACAAAAGTTAAAGTACCACACAACAACACAAACAAACAGATTGAGGCAGTGGTAGACCAACATCTCCTGTTTTCTGCAAGGTAAAATTACTGTTTTTCTCTATGGAGTCTTTGAACAAGGTGATAAAACAGCTGATTCTGTTTAACCAAAAAGGATCTTACTCTTTCATAAAAGCCAACTATCTTGTGAGAGACTAGTTGATCACCATATTTCAACTTTCACGGGCAGTTTTCCTCACCTCTATCATTTCATCTTTTGTTATCTGCAGCATCCATGTTTGAGGAGGGATAATACCAGGAGGGAGAGGTGTTCGATCAACTGGCCTGTCTCCTCCTTATTTCTTTTCTTCTTCTTCTTCTGCTGTTTATCGGTTATGTGAAGTTGTACCCACTGGGCTGCAGCAGCGGGCCGCGCCCTGCATGTGGAGGAAGCGGAGGCTTAACGCGCCCGGGCGTGAGTCGGATCAGCTGCTGGGACTGTGCTGCTGCCTCAAGAATGGGTTGTCCAACGGCTCAAGGTGTCAGGACAAACAAAGCCACACCAACACGAAGACACAAACAAACACACACACGCACACAGACGCATAATATGACAAGGACACGGCTTACCTATTCAGGACAGAGAGATGTGAGGAAGATGGACGAGACGTGAGACAAAAACAGACGACAAAATAAAGAGAGGGAGAGAGACAGAAAGGAGAGACAGGAGAGGTCAGGAGTCAAGGTAAAGTAGTTTTAGCCCCAGAGGAAACTATGAGAAGCAGAAAAGGATTGGGGACAAGATGGAGAAAAGAGAGAAAGAGAAGAATAAGGAAGAGAGAAGAGGAAGAGAACGAGGAGGAAGAGAAGCATAAGGAAGAGAGAAGAGGAAGAGAACGAGGAGGAAGAGAAGAATAAGGAAGAGAGAAAGAAAGGAAGAAAAGTGGTTAATGGCTGTAAACACACTGACTGTAGAGAGCATGCAGTTAGGCAGAAAGGAAACGCGACGGAGTTTGTTGTTTTATCCTCCCATGTTTAACTTCTGTTTCTCTCTCTCTGTTATAGAGTACAATTGCTTCGGAATATTAAACTTGAGTAAAAATATTTTAAGTCCAAGTTTGACGACACAAATCTTCTAGCTTGCTTGTTAGGCAAACAAGACAATGTGATGGAAACTGTTCGTAGAACAAAAAAAAAAAAAAAAAAAGTAAACTATGTATCATCACTAAACTCACTTTGTTTCATCATAACGATGAGATAATGGTGTGTGGTTGCACCTCTATTATGAAGAGAACTGGGCTTTTACTGGTCTCATCTTTGACTGCTGAGATGCTTTTTCACTAAAAAACATGAACAAAAAGGTTGAGCATTTTCTGGTATGCCTGCAAACCTTCCCCTCAGATCAAAAACAGTCTCAGACAATTAGAGAGTTATCAGACGTTCAGACCAAACACCTTGTGTTCAAAATACAAGTAATAGATCCATGAGTTTGTGGTTTATCAGACACCAAATCACTGTGCACAGATTTGTAATATAAGATGTACTATTGTCTGTTGTAACAACTGGGAGATAAAATAAGTGAGCAGAAATTCTTTAGAGTCGTGATTTTCGCATGTTCACCAACTTCCATGGTGCAAGGAAAGAGTCTGAGAGATTAAAATCACAGCTTACACTTGAAGTGTACAGAACGAGACTTCATATGTATGCTAAAAAAACACAGGATTTGCAGAGTGTGGGCTTGTTCTCTCATACCCAGTGTAAAATACATCTCGCCACTGGAGACTGCAAATTCTGTTTGAAGCAGGGTTGTGACAAACACTGAAACAATTGCAGACAAACAACATACAATGACATAAAGAGTAAAAGAAAAATCACAGAAAAAAAGCTCAAATGGTCCAAATTGAGCAGCATCCGTCTGTGAGAACAGAGATCGTCAAGTGGTTTTACAGAATGACCTTCAGGTTGTGAATGTTTGCAGAACTCACATATCTTCATGATCAAAAACCTCTGAGATGTTTAAGTTCTGGTTCACAGACAGACCTCGGACCGCTCATCCTGGATATTTAACCTCCCTCTTTAATCTCTTCTCGAACCTTTCATTCCATCAAACAAGACCCTTGATCCAAATAAACCAATTGGTTTTGTTACTGAACCTTCTTTAGTAAGTAAAAAAATATATTTAGTGTTTTTCTAGCTGTACATTAAAATGAACTTAATCCTGGAGTGAGTTTTAAAGTGTTTACCGGTCCTGTGATGGAGACAGGCGAGGTGTCGACATCTGATGGTCATGGCCTTTCCTTCTGCTTGAAGATGTCCCAGGGTTTCCTGACCGCTGAGCGATGGCCTTCGCCTCCTGAAACACACACAAACACACATCTCAAGGAAATTTAAGTCGAAAAGCAACTGGACTTAATGTTGTCTAGGAAGCAAACACAACACAATAATACGATACATTAAGACCAAAACAACAGCTCTGGATCATAATGTCTAGGTTTCTTTGATACTAGCTGCTAATGAACCAAAGATTTCTGAATAAGCTTCATCCCAGGCAATCTTTCACTGAGGAGAACATTCAACATGTAGTAGATTTTATCCTTCATTAGATAAAGTTACTCCAAAAATGGTTTTCATTCACAAGACATCACACCATCTGTCTGCTCTGGCTAATAAACCTTGAGTTTGAACCTCTGAGTAACAGTAAATATTCATTACTAGTCTCATTAATGGTTGTGATGACCAGATTGATCCAATAAAATAAAGGATTTTTGGAGTGAAAGGTTAATAAAATACTTATAATTCCAGTTGCTGAAACTGTCTGATCCAAACTGTTAATCAAAATTCTTTCTTGCTTTAATACTTGACTTATTTACTTTCTATCTAATTTTTTCTAACTCACCTCCACCTCAGACTCCTTTTGTCCAGGTTGAGGTCTCTACGCTCGTTTCCGCTGCCTGCAGAGAAGAATACAGATGAAGATGCAAATGGAGGAAAACAAAACACGGACTCATGACCCAAATACAAATCTGTCTCTTAGAGCTGAAAGGAGCCGCATTGCAGGCGCCAGTGAGGGGCGATAGAGACCATTCACCAGACACCACGGACTGAACAGGACCAAAGATCAATACCAGGAGAAACTGTGACTTCGGCAAATTCCCACATATTCTGACAGATATTTTGATTTTGGAGGTTTGGGTTGAGCTCAGCTCATTTTAAAAAGCTTTGAGCCGCCCAGGCCTCTGGGTTCATCCACCACTGCCTTAGCTGCCAGTTCAATATTGTGCTCTTTTCTCAGGACTTTCATTTTTGCTTTAAAGCAACATAATGTACTTTGTTGAGCAGCGGCGCCCCCTGCAGCCACGAGTGGTATTTAATTGTTGGGCTCAAGAATTGAGCTGCTACATGGTTTTCATGTGTTGCATATGAGCCAGCTCCATCCATGCTCATGCTTTATCAACAGAAACAGAGTGTGTAGCAGCAGTTAGTCACCCAGGTCTCTTTGTTAGTGCCCTTTAGAGAGGATTATGATTCCTCGGAGCTGATTATACTCTACCCTGACAGATTATTTAGGGAGGCAGCCGTTGTTGACAACTTGCTAGTTTGTTCGCACTTTGTTCCCCAGTAACAAACACTGCCTTGAGTCTGAGCAAGGCAAAGGATCTGCTGAATGTTTATGAAGATGCACCAACTTAGCAGAAAAACATCACAGCTGTGACAGCAGGCAGCTGATTGCAAGATGTCCTAATGGTTTTATGTCTGCTTGTAAAAATAAACCACACACCACACACACACAGCACAGACGAATATATTCTCACCGCCAGATTTTAAATTTTTGCAAATCACACACACACAGCGATAATCACTCTTCAAAAACAAACCCCACTGTCATCGGCAATTGGTTTCATTTTTAGGTCACAGCGGACTCTGGCACAAAACCAGAGGCGGCAAACGCTGCCTTCAATGGTCGCTTGGGACGGAAGTGACAATTTGATGGGCAGAAACATCACCTTCTAGAAACATAAACACCTCTAACACAGAATTGAATACCTGGGATTGTTGATGTTGCAGCTGAAATCGGCCAAGGGGTCAAAACAGACACTTACTATGGTGGTCTGGTTCCCCAATCCTCTCTGGCCTCTTCCTCCTGCATCTTCTTCCTGTGCTCACAGCACAAACACACTGATTAGATCATAATGTGTCAAGTATAAATGGACCTAGATCTTGACGGATATTTTCCACACTAAAGTTAGAAATTCACGCAATTTAACAAGGTTTAACATGGTCAGAAAATAACAAGGTTGGTAACATGAACATGTCTCAAACTGAACCAGGGTCCTATTTCTCAAACAAGACTGATTGTGAAGCTTTAGAAGGTTGATCCTTTTGTCCTCATTAAGACCAGGAACGGGATCACATCAGTCCAGAATGATTTTTGTTCTGGTTTGTCAAGAATTGGCTTTAAAGATTCTAACTGCTGGATTATAAAGCAGTGATTGGTATTGAAGCTCCTAGCTTTGTCTGAGTGGGTAGGAGCTTCTCGCTAAGGTTAGGAATGTTCATCAGATGGATTTTTGATTATCACAGTCTTAAGATGGTTTTACGTAACCGTTCTGTTTCATGAAGGTCAACTAGGTATGGATATGGACAGAGTGCCTGTCCGTACTCTTCACGCTCATTTCGCTCATATTTGTGGACGCCTTTCATGCTTATGGATACGGGACGTAAAACAGAGCAGTACCCGCTGAAATTTAGGCAGTGTAACTACCAGTTCAAGTGAGACACAAGAATTCTCCATCCAATTTACTGTGGATGTATTTAATATCCTCGCAGTATCCACTGCTGTCTACAATGCTGCCCTGCTTTGCATCTTTTTGAAGAGATATCACCATTACAACCTCCTCCACTGTCGCCATGGTCATTGCTAACCTAGCTGGCTAACGCAGGAGGAAGTTGTTGCTTGTGAGGCCAAAACTACAAGTGGATAGGAAAGCCCTGAGAACACTCTGGTGGATGTTTTACTGAAACAGATTTTTTCATTTATTGCACGATGTTGAACGATCTCACCTGTGCTCCTCGACCTGCCTCTCCTCTGCACTCTTCTCGGTTCTCCTGCTCTTTCCTCTCCAGCTCCATTCGCTCCTCCTCAAGCGCTGCCGCCTCCCGCCTTTCCTCTTCTCTCCTCCTTCCTCATCTCCTCCCTCACGCTGAAGATGCAAACATGAGACAAAAATAAGACATATAGAGCTGAAATGTTCTGGTGCTACAGAAGAAAAGTGAAAATCATCACATTTACGGGGTTTAGAGACAAAAATTTTGGTCATTTACAAGTTAAATATCTGTTGATTGAGTATCATCAATCCAGATCTGATGCTGATCTGGATTTAGAGATTCTGAAGCTGTGAAGGGTAAATCGAGGAACACCCTGCAGCTGGATGAATGCTGTCAGCCTGTATTTAGTCTGAATGAGCCGAGCAAATACACAGCTGGAGGACACAATATTTGATTTTGTCCTCACTTTCACTGCACTCTAAACTCGAGGAATCGATTTACATTTACACCATACTTATTCAAGAGGATTCAGATTTAAAGGACAGTTCAACATAGGAATATTATTATTAAAATGCTTTATACAGTAAATGAAGCTACAGCCAGTAGCTGCTTAGCTTAGCTTAGCATAAAGACTGAAAACAGGTGGAAACGGATAGCCTGGTTCTATCCAAAGGTTAAAAAACTACCAGCACCTGCTAAACTAATTAATGAGCTAACTGTATCTATTTTATTTTAAGTGACAATAGAGGTGAACTTTCGAGGTGGATTTTGTTAATATTATCCCCATGTTTTCAGTCTTTCCAGTATCTTAACATTTATCATACAATTTTTTTCAGGTCATACAAACATCACAATCGATTTACATAATTATTTAAACATAAAAATACCCACATTGCCCCAGACAAAAAAGAGAGGTGATATACAAAATATATTTGGACATTTGCCCCAGAAATTCAACAAAATCCATGTTGGTATGTGACAAAGGAAAAACTATAATTAAGTTGAATCAGCAATAAAATATAAACTGCAATGAAACAAAACAAATATAAAACTAAAACACTAAATAAATTAAGATAAAATGAAGATCCATTTGAAAGTTAGAGTGCCAGACAGAGAGTGGTGTGGAGCTTCTCACCGAATTATTACTAAGAAAATAAATGAGCTTATTTGGCCACTGAGAATAAAAAAGGCTGATGGGTAATAAATTTATATTCTTATATGATCTATTATTAACAACTGTCTTGAGGTAAATCAAAGGTAGATGAAGTCCCGGGAGGAGAACTTGGTTTATTACAGTTTTCATACTTTTAGTTAATTATTCATTGAGGTAAAATAGCATGTTAGCTAAACAAAGATCTGGGAAAATCCTTTGACGTTATTAAGGCTTCAACTTTGACTTGATGAACAAAGTACAAAAGAATAAAGTGGTAAAAAAGTAAAATAAGACCTAAGTTGTAATAAACTTGAATTATTCTCAACTCTGTCACTTCCTCCCCACTCATACTTTCCTTCCTCCATTCCATCCTATTCCTCCTGCCTCTTCTTTTTCTTGATTTCAACCATCTTAATTTTCTCCACCTCCTCTTCTTTTCTTGTTCTTTGTATTCCACACGCATTTTGGCTCAAGTTCCCAAACTCCTCTCTATTGATTTTTCATCTCTGCATTGGTCTTCTGGTACACTGTGCCTGTACTCTGTAGAAAGCAGCAACAACACATAATGAGAAAGAGAGAGAAAGAGACGCTTAAAAGAAGAAGGCAGTGTGCACAAGTGTGAAGCAGCGTCTGTATCAGGAAAGTCATAGCTTGTTAAAGGCTTAAGTGAAGAGACGAAGTGACCTACAGGTGAGATGTGGGAGCTGTACTTACTGTTTCCCGAGACACTGGCTTGTGAGATTTAAGTTCTTCCCATCTTAAAACTCACTGTATCATGTCCTGTCGTGGAACAAGTTTTAATTCGAGTTTCACAGCAGCCGAACTCTCTTCACCGAGGTTCAATGAGTTGTTGTTTGTGTTGGCAGCTTGTTACACTTTATTCTAAATTCTTCTGAAGGTCCTAAAGTGTCAAAGATATCAGGTATGATTGCCTGAATCTTTGAAAAGAGAAAGAAAACAAAAGCTAACAAGCTGACAGAATATACCGTATGTGATCCCAAATATGGTAACTTGTTTACAGCTCGCTGTTGTATGCCTCACAACTATGTTTCTGCAGCTAGACCTTTAACTACCAAAATCTAATCAGTTAATCCAAGGAACTGTTGCACCAAATTTGAAGAAATTTCGGCTATTGAGATATATCTATATATAGAATGAGACAGATGAATGACAGACAACCCAAATCCATGGCTCTCAACTCTGAGCTCATTGGTCCCTACTGAAGATGTACATTTCAAAAACACCTCTCAAAATGTGTAGTTAAATTTTTTTTTAAAGGCTCAGAAATCACTATAAAAAGTTGGCCATCAGAAGTTTTTATAGACAAATAATGCATTCGTTTGGGACTATTTTCAGCTGCAGATTAATCCATGTTTGGTCTATAGATCCAACTGAAATATTATTAAAGTGAACACTGAAGGGGAAGAAGAAATTAAACTGTATTTCAAACACTACTTTGGCTGTAGGAGAAATGTGTGTGTCTGTTCATACCACGTCTCCGCAGGTTCTTCGCCCCGGCCCCTCAGGCTGCTGAGGACTGGACTCTGCCACTGCCGCTGTCCCGCTGGTGAGCCGCTGTCCGGATGGCTGACGGGTCGATGTCGCCCAGACTGCTACGCTGACAATGACCTCCACCCCCAGAGAGGCAAAGAGAAACCTCACAATTTGTTTACTTGATTCTGATTCTTTAATGCAGTCTCACAATACGTTATAATTATTTAGCATGATGATGTGATCATGAGGTGCGATCGCTAGTTCTAAGAGACTGGTTACTGTTGCAAACAAACAGAGTGTAGCATGGTAGCAGGAAAGACTGTCAACAGAGACCCAGGACGCACCCTTCATGTCGAGGATCATTATTGGTGACGTGGAGTTTTATCTAATGGCTACCACCCAGAGACCAAACAGCAGTTCGCGAATAGAAGAGCAACAGTCTCCAAGACCAAGACGGTGCATTAGGCTTGAAGGGCCTGAGTTCTACTGCACCGTTCAGAGCCGTCTTGAGGGAGTGATGTTTCAACAAACGACCCAAACTGGGGCAAAATGGTTGGGCTTTAGCTTTAAATTATTTTAGATCAGACAGGATGTTAACTCTGTCATCCAAACTCATAATGACTTAAAACTCAAAAAATAAACCAGTCAAATTCAGTTTTTTACAAAATAATTTGTGGATAAAGGGAAGTCTAAATGGCTGAGTGCTCCTCTAGGTGGCAAACCAACCTTCACCTCAGTGAGTAGCCAGTATTTTTGGCCACTCCAACACAATTGTTGCGCCCACCCCATCAACATAGATTTGGCTCCCCAGCGACGACTTCTTCTTCCCCAAAATGAAAGTCAAGCTGAAGGGTCACCATTTTGACACAGAGAAGGAGATCCAGTACAAATTATGCTTTTTATAGGTGCAGTCTTGGAACTTTTCAAAATGGGACCAAATGGCAAATGGCTATTTGATGGATAACATTTGGTTTTAAGATTAAGATAAGGAGCTAGGGAATCCACTATGTTAGTAATGGCACCACCAATAATGGCAGCACACCACAAAGATGGCTGTACGTTCAAGGATGCGTGTGAGTGTATCCCAAAAAGGGTCATTGAAAACCCTGTCGGTGTGATGAAGTCGAGGCTGTGGGAGACAGAACTGCTACTTAGAATGACACTTCAACACACACACACACACACACAGACACACACACACACACAGACACACACACACACACACACACAGACTTTACAGCAGTGGAAAAATCTAAATAAAACGCCACCTCTGCTTCAATTTTGACCTTTTATCTACTCACAACCAAAAAATACACACTCAAATAGGTACAGGTGTGAAACACACTGTGTGTATTCACCTTGACCCACACACACACACACACACACGCACACACACACACATGCTTGCTGAGTGAGAGGATTGTCATTCAGCTCAGAGCTCTCAGCACAGAGAGATTATTTTTAAAAGTGGTGGTATTAGTCATGCACTGTAACACACACACACACACACACACACACACACACACACACACAGTTGTTCCCCCTCTTTGATCCTCCTACAGGTTTAATGTGCTGTAGCTTCTTTTTCCAAAGAGAGTTGGATGAAAACAGACGAGTATTCAAACGTTTCAAAGAATTCTATCAAAAATACAAAAACCTGAAGCAGTTTATGAAACAAACACGATCACATCAGCTTCATTTTCTGCTGCTGCGTTAACTCACATGTGTTTTCTATGAATTGATTGAATTCACCAGTTTTTCAGATCTTTTGAAATGTGGATATATCATCAATAGATTATTGACAAAAAAACAGGAATTTCACCAAGCAGAAATGAGCTGCTGAATACCACCACCACCTCGTTAGTTTGTGTTATTGTGTGACTTTCTGCGGCGGAAGAAGTAATCAGATCCTTTATATGTTGGGGTGCACTACCCAATAAACCACAAACACACCAACAGATGGAGGCAGGTATTCCAGCAGCCCTGTAAATTCTGCCCATAATTCCTGTTTTGTCAATGGAGTCTGAAATTGATATATAGAGATGTTTGGTTAAACAAAAGTTTCTGTGTAGGAATCAACCATAATGTTGTCAGACACTTAAAATAACAAATCTGGAGTCAGTGTGCAAAAACAAGCACTGTAGTGGACGTACTCTGACGTGGACAGTTGCCCATTCGATTACATTGCAGCATCTGTCTGTGGTTTTTGTCCCTATCGATTACTTACATCCAAAACATGGGAAAATAAAACCCAGGTTTAAAAATACTGGACTTATCCTTTAAACTGCAGCTAAGTTACAGACCCATTTCCTCTTTTTTGTCACTGGTGTTTTTCTTTTCAAGGACCAAATCATAAAAGTCAGCATCGTCCTCAATACGTTTATCAACCTCTACAGGAGACGCTAATAAGATCCTAAAAAAACAAACAGGAAAATAAAGGTTGATCCCAATGAATGATCAGTTTTATGCTTCATGTTGTTGTTTTATTTAGGAAAATGTAAAAGTACCATGGTTGGTCTGACCTGGAAGAAGTCAGCGATGGTGGCGACGTGGCTGGCACAGGCACACTTCCTGGCATCCGGCACGTCTTCCCCCACCTGAGAGGGCGAGAGGTGGGGGGGGGGGTTATTAGACAAAATAAATAAAACCACAAAACAGGAGGGAGAGAGAGGAGCCTGAATCGTAAATCAAAAATGACTCCTTCTTTTCTCCAAATGTTCAAACTCACGAGGACAGTTTCCCTCTTTGTTTTGGTCTCATTAGGGCCTTTGTTCGGCCTGGTCATGTTCAGTTACTGTAATCACGGCTCTTTTCAAACCAACACAATGCAAATGCAATAAGTAGCAATTACACACGGAAAGAGACACAGGAAAACGGCCTCATCTCATCTGAATTTACTGCAATTTATCTCTCAATAACGAAATTTCACCTCTTTATCTGTCTGAGTGTCAGCTGGAGAAAGAGAAAGACAGACAGTTTGAATGTTTTGCATATATTTAAAAGGATGTGGTTCATTTATAAAGGGTTTTTGTATATCTAAGTACATTTTTGATGCATTTTAGGCCCATGTTTGGCACAGTCTGGCCTGGTTTGGCCCAGTTTGCCACGGTCTGGTGCTCTTTTGGCTGTTAGTGTTGCTGTGTTACATTATGATGGACTCCTCTGGCTCCGCTCCCAGTCTCATTTAACCACCAAATGTCTCGTTCTTTCTCTCTCTGAGTCTCCAGTCACTGCAGTCACCAGATCTCTTTATCGCTTTTAATTCAACCCTGTCTCCTAAAACATAATCCCAGACTGGATTATGGTCACAGGTAGGAAGGGCTACAGTTATTGGTGGTCAAGGTGGACGTACAAAGGGCAAAACTTTGAAACAAGAGAGCAGGATTTGCATCCTGAGTCCTGTATGTGGCAACAAAATCAATCAGCTGCACCCCCCACACAGGTGGTTTGACTTACTCTGTCTGATTAGACCTCCAGTCAGTTTGAAGGTGAGCGGAGCTGTGCTGAAAAATACACAAGGTCACAAACTCCATGTAGTTTATTATGATAATTTCCCACAAAACATATTTGCTGTTGCAGATTTGTTTTATGTAAATAAAATGTAAAAATTTCTAGGCAACAGACTGAAAAAATTTCCAGGGAAACACTGTGCCAGTAAATAATCCGGGCAGCAATTACCCTCCATCAAAACGAAAATGGTGAAACTAATTAGTAGTGCATAAACTAAATCTCTAGCAGATAGGGCTTTTTCATTCCACCTTTCTCCTCCTCTCTGCACTCTTGTCATTATGCACTTGCTCAGAGTGCCCCTGCCGATGGGGTTCATAAAGTAAAACATTCATCTTAAGGCTCTCAGACGAACTCGGTCTGTGTTTAAATGCTCTTAAAACACCATGTCAGAGACTCTCACTCCGAATAAATGAGCTCAAACATTACAAATTATTCATTTCCTCCTGTTACATTTCCTTTTCATCACAAATTAAATGGTGGACAAATTTCTTTGGGCTCTTTTTACTTGTGTGGTGACTCAACACTTTTCCTCTTCTGTTCAATCCCTGTAACACCCACTACAACATCAGGCTCAAACTTCTTTGTTGAGGAGTTCACTCTCTTAAAAACCACCACATCAAATATTGTTCAGGCTAACAATTTCAACAGAGTCAAACTGTGAATAAAACTGTCTCTTTTTACCTCATTTTTTAAGTTAAATGTTCTCAAATCAGTGTTTTGTTGTACTGTATCCTTGTCAGTCACCTGACACTTGTAAGAAGAAGAAGCAGAAAACCTACTTTGGGAAATAAAAACTAAAACCTTATCAATTTACAAATTTAACTGTCACACTCATCTTTTGTTTTGCAGTAAGTGTTTATCATTACAATTCAAGTCAATTGTATGTGATACACTTATAAATTACCCCAAATTTCCTGTTAATTCCCATATATTACCATTAATTCTCATGGAATATTACCAAAAACTTCCCATGGAAACTTTCTGGAGAGCTAGGGTAAACTTTTCCTTTAATTTTCTGCCCCGTTGCTACTGCAGTTGTAACTATCATTGCCTGCAGGTGGCACTAGTGTCAGTAGCTGTACCTTTCTCTGCCTGTAGGTGGCAGCATCAGCACGTCTACACCTACAGCTCTAAACTACTTTTCTTCCACGCTGCAGATCCAAAGCTGCTGAGGCTGCAGCTCCGTGATTGGATGACAAAGAGCGACTCGTGTGACCTTGTTAGATAAACGGCTAAATTAAAAATGTTCGGTGACCCTTAATGACTCCGATATTCTCCTTTTATACCCTTGAGGACATTCCAGTGTGTATGTGTGTGTGTGTGTGTGTGTGTGTGTGTAGCCCAGAGTGTGTGGCGTTGCATCACGTCCAACCCCTCCCCATCTGCCTCACCCCTACCCCCCCACCCCCCCCCCCGTGACCCCCCCCGTTGATGAGGATGTATCGTGGCAGAGCGGCGGTGGGCTCCTTGAGGCTGCAGAAGCCGTACATCACCCTGCCGCTGTCAAAGGTCAGTGTGATCTCCGCCAGGCCGCCTCCTGCACCACAGAACAAGAGACTTTATCATTTCTACAGCACAGCACCAGTCACGTCTGGTTTTAATGCTTCTGTTGGACTGTCCTCTACCAGGGACAAGCTGTTCCTCTGGGCCACCGAGTAAAACTGGTGAGAGAATAACAAATTAATCAACGAAAGAAAGAAATTGAAACTGAAACACAATCGCAGTTCATAAACTGTTCTGCTGCTTAGACTGCACAATCCTCTAAATGTGTTATTTTTAATATAAAAATTGTTTTTTAATCTGCTTCTGGCTCTGCATCAGAAAACATGGTGATAAACAATCACAAAAAATAACCAAATCCTGTCTGGGAACATTTAGACTTTGTACAAAGACAAACTGTTGCAATAAATCAGATTCCTGGTCACTAATACAGTGGTGCTGGTGTCCATTATTGTGTTTGGTGTTTGAGCCAGATGTAACACATATAACCTGTTGATTTGGCATGCTCTTAACACTGTGTTTACAATTTCTTGACCTTCCTCCCTGATGACACATGAGGTCGTGAATGAGGATTGGTCAGGGTTAAACTTGTAGCGTTGCCAGTCTCCCGACCAAGATGCTGCAAGAACTATGATTATCTCTTCTGACATGGTGACCATTTTGAAACACAAAAAAAATCCAAAAAAAAAATCATGTGAATGATGAATGAATCAGTTGAGTTTTCATGGCTGGATGACAGTCGTTCTCTACAGTTCAGATATGCTTGAAATTGGCTTAATCGGCCACTCCTACTGTCATTTATTTGACAGCCATAGTTACTGGTTTCTTTGAAGATTATATATAAAACATATGATCTTTTAATACTTATGCAGTTTTTCTTATGTAATATTTTGAATTTGGGGCAGATCAGCTGCTGCTAGTTTTATCCTTCAGTTTATGATCCCATTCTCCATATCTCAGATGTCTACAGATCTACACACACTTGAATGCACCACACACACAAACACACAAACACAACTGTGGTCTACTGGTTGTGATGTGAGGAGGCAGGCCGATTCCTCTGAGGTTTACAGTGCAGATGAACAAACTGTGTTTCCTCTCCGTCGCTGCTGAAATATTCACGTGTGCGTCGCTGCCGAGACGAAGGCAACTACAACCACGGCTGCCAGAAGTGGCTCTTCATCATGCATCTCTCCAGCATCAGTGATCCAGACACTTCACTTTAGTAGCTCCAGTTTTATTCCTCTCATGTGATCAGCATTTTTTTATATTCAGAGCTTGTGTATTGATGATTACATTAGACTCACAGAATAAGCTGCGATTCTCATTAAAACCAAATCAAAGTAAAACCACGAGACGAGTCCAACTGCTTAATAAAATCCACCATGTTAAAATAAGACGTGTCTAATGATGGCATTATTCTAGTTTTTTTCTTAGCAGTGGAGCTTAATGTTACAGAAAAGATATGTCATGCCAGCCTTGTTAAAATTTTTTTTTAGTTTTACGTGGCCAGCTGTATCTTTGTATTAGAGTATAGTGTGGAGAATAGAGTTTGGTTAAGAACAACAGTCGTTTCAGCAAGTGATCCGAAACAACATCTGTTTACGCTGGAGCAACAAAGTCCCCGTGAGGTAGACAGGGATGGGTCAGTAAAGGAATTGCACTTCAGCATGGGAGACCACTCTTCCAGAAAGTCAATGTTTCTTTTGTTTTTAGCACGACCTCACTAATTCCCTGACCTTATCCACAGTGTTATTATTGTAACCATGATCACAAAGTTCCCTGACCTTAACTAAGTGCCCCAAACGATTCCCTGAGCAACTTCATTTCATTAACTTTTGCAGGATTTTGTGTGACTATACAATATCATGTTTCATGGAGGTTACACTGAACAATTGTACGCTCAGCAAGCAAACACTGAAGTCCTTCCTATGTTCCCAGGATCCTATGTTCCCAAGATTTATATGGCACATGATGGGAACATGACAAAATGTCCTTTGTTCCCTAACTCTATATATGTGCTCTCCCAGAATCCTGTGTTCCCAGGGTCTATGTTCCCAAAATTCTATGTTCCCAGGCTCTATGTTCCCAAGGTTCTATCATTAAAACTGAAGGTGCATTTCAATCAGAAACATCCAATCACAGAGTTTCAGACTCTGTTATGTGCTACGCTGAGAAAACATTCAACAGTTTAAATCACTTTCAGATCATGGCTCAGTTTCGGAGACTTCAGTAACCATGGCAACATGTTGTTTTCCTTCCTCTCACTTCACAGCTCTCTTACAGGGCATCGTTAGACTGGAATCTTAAGCACATACTTCTTTATCACCAGTTTGGCTGCAGTATGTGCATTAATCATCAATTTTACTGTGAAAATATCTGATTACATAATTCTGTTTATTGTCCTAGAAATACCTTGATTAGATTTGTTTGTAACAGCTCAGATAAACATCTCAGATTAATCGCCTGCCACCACAACACATACCATAATGCAATGATGTTATAAACGCTGAGGGAAAGCACTTACTGCATGTGTGTCTTCACATCAAATATGGAGTCTCATTAAACTGTAATGATCATGCAGCGCGTCATTAACTGCAGTAATAATGACTCCAGCTCTCTGATGGCTCAGTTACAATCAGGAGGTGAAAAAACAAAACATGATACTTATTTTTTCGCCCTAAGCAACAGCAGAACCTGCAGAGCTCATCAGTTACAGCTGCAGCAGCAAATTAGAGCCATTTTCACACACGACATTAACATGACGATGGCGGCCATGTTCTTTACAACAGTGACATGTCGCATTTGAGGGAGATTAAAGTCTTGGACTGGTGGATAAGCATGGACTCACCTCCTGATGCTGCCAGTGTCAAATCATTAGTGTCATCCTCGTATGTGTACAAGGCCCTGTTAGAAAGACAGAGAGGGAGAGTGTCAAAAAACAAGTAAGTGTCACCTTTAGCAGCGTTGTTCGTATAAAGGTGGAGAAAGGTTCTGAGTTTGCATTTTGTTGGACTGACTTTCAGTAGAGCTGAGACAATTAATCTTCTGATAATCGACTCTGATTACTGGACTGATCGTCATCTGGTTACAGCTTCTCAAATGTGAGGAATTGCTGCAAAGTTTGTGTTTCATGTCATTGTACACTGAACATCTTTGGGTTTTGGACAAGGATTTTCTGATATTTTCTGACAGTATAACATTTGGTTAATCATGTAAGTAATCAGCTTAAAGGTCTTTTCACACTGGGAGTGTTTTTTTTTCATGCGAATAATTCACATTAATTATTTTTTTAGAGTTGTTTTTGTTATGAGTACTTTCACAGGTGTGAATGTGAATATTACGTGGCAAAAAATAATTTCTTTTTCTGCTCTGGGTCAAAGGCTCCTCAGTAGGACCTCAAACTGTCCAGCTGGTTTTAAAAATATGTCTGGAACCAGCCGTTGGCGGTGCTTCAGCTCCTGTATATTTGTGAGAGAGTATTTTGCACTTGCACAATCCCAAGTCTGAGCAGTTAAAGGTTTTTCACGGACAGAAAACAAAATCTATCAATCAATAGTACCACTGAACTAAAACACAACCCAACGGTGTAAACTACCCATGATCTCCTTTTCCTTCTGCAGCAGGAAGTGCTGTTGCTGTAACAAACACACCACTTTCCTGGCTGGATAGCAGAGATGAACGCTGGTTTTTAATGACTTCTACGTCTCTTTAACTGATCTACAGTTCAGCTTTACTCTGACCTTTCTGGGCCTGATTCCAGCAGTTTAAGCCACTGACTATCACTCAGTTAGAGGGAGATCGAACCTGCTCACCAGAGTTACATAGAGCAACAACAGGTGTCGGGGGCATTTAGTTTAAAGCATCCCTGCACCTAAAGTAAATACACTGCCCAAAGAGAGATTTACAGTAAGTGCATTCAGCCAGCGTACGAACAAGAGGTAGATGTTATCAGAAACTGTAAGAGCTTCCTCTCTCAAACACACAACTAGGAGTGTGTTCAAGTGCTTAGAAGTGCTTTCCCATTTTAAAAACCCCATCTCCTCTATACCAGCACTCTCACATGTTAACAGGATTTCAGACTGATCTTGGTTCAGCGTGCTGCTCAGGTGCCACCGCAAAACCATGCTGCTGCACCTCTTCTCTACAACGACATATTGATCGATTAACATCAGATAACAAATCGGCTGCTTTCTCATGAAGACGGTTGTGAGAAGTAACGGGGGTTAACAGAACAAGTGACTCCAGTCGTCACCAGAAACAAGTGTTACAAACCTCTGCAGGAGGATTGATAGAGCTGCTTTATCTGGTCAAGACGTTGGTGTGTGTGTGTGTGTGTGTGTGTGATGGTGTAAAGCAGATTACTTGGTTTGATTAATGACTGTGGGAACTTGGTCTCTGCCTGGATTAGAGAGGCACTGACACTTTTAATAATGACACAATCCTGAACACAAACACATACCTTTGTACTGCTCTGCACAAATACAGACGTAGAAGACCGAACAAACTGTAACGGCCGATTTCATTCAGTTTGAACTTTTGTTGTCCGGCACAACAAATGCAATTACACTCCAGGCTGTACACAAGTACATATAGTGCCTACTCACTACATTATACTGAGAAAAATCAATCTCATGCATCCTCACACACAGACACACACCTCTGACCTCTTTGTCTGAGGTTAAATGAAGGTGACAGAGATTACAGTTTAGCCGACATCACCAGATTAAAACAGTTTGACCTACAACAACCCTGCCATAAAAAAAATTCCATTAACCTGCAGGTTAGAATAAACTCAGTCCAACAAAACAACATGTTGACAAGTCTGTAGTCATGTTAACGTCAGAGAAATATTCAAACACTGCACTATGGAAATACTATTTATTTGATTTATTTTATTGAGTACAGACATAAAGACCACTAACTGTGCAACTTTTTACTCATATATGTTTCAAGGTGAACCTAACTGCAACTGATTTAAGTCTAAGTCTACACTATAGCTGTCAGGTAGAAGTAGTGGAAGAGATCGTACACACCATTTTTTTTTGTCAAACTTTAACCTGTATTTCAGTGAAGCAGAGTGGAAAGTTAAACTCCACCTGGATGAATTAAAGGTTTTTGTATAATTGACTTTAATGCTCCATCAAATCAGGAGAAGCTGTGGAAACTGATAACCAGCAAGAGGAGGAGGCGGCAGCGATCAAATATTAAATGCATGCTGGGATTGAGGTTAGAGAAATTACCCTTTAATCTATCAGGCTTTAAACAGGAGATTATAAAACTGGAGAGCAGTGCACTGTAGATTACTGAAGATTATTATTATTATCGAAAAAATACAGACGCATAAAACTCTCAATCAGAACAAAAGCTCAAAGCTGCTGCCAGTGATCACACATACTTGTATCAATAACTTGAGTCTGTGAATTTACGTTTCTATGAAATTACTTCAGTCCAAAGCAGCTTTTAAAGACTAACGTCAAAGAATGACAGTCATTACATTTTCTTATTAATTTCCCTCCTGAAAATTCCTCCAGAGAAGTGATGATTTTAGAGATGAGAAAACATCCAGCCTTTGTTTCCACACAGCTGCATGTACCTATGTACCAGAGTGTGTGATGAGTGGTGTGTGTTGGGGATTACCAGCCGGAGTCCAGATGACCTCATGCTTCATGTTTCAGCCTGAAGCTTTAGTCTGGCCTCCGTCTGACTCCCAGCTGACCTCTCCTCCCCTCCCTCCGTCCTGTCTGTTTCTGCAGAGTCACACTCTGCTTCCAAAACCCTCTTTTTTTCTCTCTTTCTCTTTATCACATATTTCTCTGCCATTAATGTCACTAAAATGCTTTGTTCTTCAATCAGCTACGCTTATCCAGTGTCAGTGTGTCTGTCCTCAGAGAAACAAATGGGAATCATTTCTACATTCACCAAAAATCAGAGAGGAACCTGTACCTTCTTTCAGCTCATTGGTTTGGTCCCACAACTTGGTTCACTCTCACCAGCATCATTTTCAGCAACCAGCTGTTTTTAACAAATAAAAAGGCCAAAAAACCAATTGGACACTATCTGCCCAATACAACATGGCCGACAGTGAAAACAGTGGAGCTTTTAGCAGCTAAAGAGCCTGATATTTTCCTTAGGGGGTGGTGGAGACCAAAAACAGAGCTAAAAATAGACTTACATTCGTCAGATGGACACAAACACCACTCCAAATGAGTTCTAATGTTGCTCTGTGTATGTTAAAGAAAAGAACAGACTAGAATACGATTTAAAAATGCCTCACCTCCAACCCTGTCTTCTAAATTACGTTCATATTCTACCAAACATCTGTTACGGTTTCGTAAAGATAGTGGTTTTGATTATTATACAGGTTGTGTTTGAAGTCACTGAACTTTTTCTGTATTAAACCAGACCAGGAGCTTTCTCTAACCTTAACAAGTGCTATGAGAGTCTGAACAGAACCATAAAACACTTTAGTAATGCTGTTGTCAACTACAAATGGCTATTGTTCAGCAAGAAGAAAGAAAGACAACAAAAACGTTGTCTATGAACATTTTACGTCCAGTGTTAATTTATGCGATTTTCTTAATATGTGTATTAACAACACATCCTCATTATGCTAATAGAAAACATATTCCAGTCACACAGTATTGTAGTTTATAATGGTGCATTCATGTGGTGTTGAAATAATCTAAAAAATGTGACACACATGAACATCCGGTCAAGTCGGACCAAACTTTTTGGTACAACTTCCTGAGCTGCTGTCGTCATATGTGCAGACATGGTGCAAATTCATGCGTTGTGTATAAATATTCTTCAGATCTTCTTTGCAGCGTCCACCTTGTTTCCACAGTCTGACTTAAAAGCAGATGAACGCACTGAAGTTGGAAGACTTCCCAACTTGGGAAATGGGACCATCCAAGAGCGATCATCCATTGTGAATATATTTGCTGAGGATACTCTATGCTGATGACAGCGAATACTATTACTACTACTGTTCTAGTGACAGTTACAGCAGCAGCAGCATCACAACAAACCAAAAGAGAAGCAGATTCCTGGAGGCAGAAAGAGATGGGAAATAAAAAGATGACAGATAATAAAGACAACGCAGTGTAAAGAGGATGGAAGAAAAGGCAGAAAAAGCGGGAACATTTAAGATCGAGATAGTGATAAAGAGAGCAAAGAGAAAGAAAGAGAGAGAGAGAGCACAAGTGGCTCTATAAATAATTCTCTTTAAAGCAGACAGCTGTTTATTATTCATACGAAGCCTTCATGACCTAGAAACAGCTGTGAGCGAGTGTGAGCACAGCTGAGTACGTAAGAGGAAGGAGGATGATGAGAAGAGGAAAAGAGAGAAAAGACGAGAATAATACAAGAGGAGAAAATATAAAAAGAAGAGATGAAGGGAGAGAAGGAAGGAGATGACAAAGAGGATTGTGACAAGCGAGGGCAAAGAAAAGGCTGAAAAAGAAGAAAAGATGGTACAAATGGAAGAGGAAACGAGTGATGAAGGGGAAGAAAAGAGGAAAATAAGGAGGGATAGCTGAAATTAAAAGTAGTGAAGAGGAGAACTGGGAGGAGGAGAGATTGAGGAAGAACAAACAACCAGCAGGAGGATAAAAGATAAGTAAGTAATGAGGGATTGGAGAGGACTCAATTAATCAACTAATCACAAGTGTGGAGGTCGATCCGGAGCATCATCGTCTCAGAGTATCCAATCAGGACAAAGCTCCTGTCCCAGGCACACGAAACTGGTTCATTTCAAATCATTTCCATTCATTTACATAAATGTCAATGAGTAGTCCCACTCACTGAGCTGAAACATGGCCCAAACAGGTGTATATTACCCATGATCCCCGGCTTCTGTAGCAGGAAGTGCTGTCGCTGTAACAAACACACCAAACTCTGTTTCTGATTCTTGACATTTCCGTCAGTTTCCTGGCTGGATATCAGAGATGAACGCTGGGTTTTAATGTTAAATACTGGGTACGGACCTCTAAATCTATCAATGATGTTGAGTATTGGATGTTTTGTCAAGTGTTGGACTTCAGAGTGCAGTATACGGCTATCTCCTGGAAGCAGTATGTACCACCATAAACCAGATTTGTATTAAACTCGCTAAAGCACCAGTTGAAAAGATTCAGTTGGTTGATTTTTGGCGAGCGCTAGCACTTATACACAGAGAAGCCTGAATCTGATTAGAGTTGATTACAGCCCTGCTTCTACTGTACATTCGTCTACAAACACGTCACAAGTGGTCAGTGAAAACAACACAAATCATAAGCTCCAGCCTTCACCGAACACCTATAGGATATATACTATTTATAGCCATATAAATTAGGTCACGCTCATGTGTGTATGTGTGTGTGTGTGCCCACGCTGCCTTTGATGTGAAGAAGGATCACTGTAGTGGTTTGAACTGGAGGCGGCACAACAGCTCTCCTCTCTAATCTACTCTACTGTAGCACTAACAGTAACCTGGTCCTTCATGTAGTTTTATCATCTTTATTCAGGTTTCTGATGCTACAAAGGTGCTAGCATGATTTATTTTTATTACAGTCAGCTCAGTGAGCATTCCCTCACTGACATGGTGTTAGAATTACATTACAGCAACATACAGGACCACGGGACCAAAGATATTCTATTTTCTATCATATTTGACTAAGTAGGGCATATTATAGAGTGGTGCAGGACTGACCCTAAAACCAGGAAGTAAGTTAGCACGTTAGCACTTCCTGTCGTCCCAAAGTCAGTGTGTTTCTGGTTAAATGTCTGAAATAAGGTCTGTGGTTTTAACACAAGCTCAAGATATTTTCAGGTTTTATTCTCCGACATAAAATCTGTCAGTAAATTCCGTTGCGGCGTTACTGAGATATCGTGATCATGAGACGACCCATAAACATGATCGATGATAATGATTGATCGAATTTTCAGCCTCCTTCCTCCTTCCCTCCTTTCCTTTCCTACTTCCTTTCTAGTCTCTCCTTCACACACACACATCAGGTAAAACATTTTAAATTCTGTTGCAGCAAACACATCCAGCAGCAGACTCTATCTTTTCATCTCTCCCATGTCATTACAACACCATGAACCTCGACAGGAAGAAGCCACAGAGTTATTTTAAGCTGAAAGCTGATTAGCACGGTGTCAGAACAAAATCACAAATTCTCCGAACCGAGAGGAAAACGAGCAGAGCTGATTTCAAAATCTGACAACATATTAGAGAAGATTAATAAACAAAACCAGGAGGGAGGGACAAACACCTCTCAAAGTAAACTCAGCATATTTTGTTTTTTCCAATGCAGAACCTCCATTCAGAAATGTCTTGATTTAAGGGGGAAAAGTCGCACAATCTGGGGTGCATCCAAACAGGTGTATGGCCAGACAAAGAAAGATGAAACCTCACGTCACAGGTGCACGTGTGACGAGTTTTAAAGATGCCTTCAGCTTCTTAAGTTAAAACATTTCATCACAAAAGTTGGTTCAGATTCGTCTCATTTTTATGCTGTTGCTGTTATTTTGTCCACCTCCTGTATGTATCAGCGGTGGCTTTGGTGCTGTTGCCAAGATAAACCACACCGCAAACATACACACACACACACACACCCCTTGGGGAGTGTCACCATGGCAACCGGGCAGCATCCCCCCACCGTTATCTCGGCAACAGCAGTTTGAGACCTGCGGGGAGCAACGATGTTAAGATAGTTGTGGTGGAGGAAGGACGGACTGGAGGAGGGGGTGTAGGAGAGCTGAAGGGCAAAACACACACACACACACACACACACACACACACACCACACCAAGTAAGGAGGCAACACAACATGCACTGTATGTGTGTGTGGAGATCTGCCTGGACAACTTCAAAAGGATCTGCAGCCCCTGATGCTGGAGCTCCAGGCTGCAGCAAACAGCAGGAGTGTGAGGAGATTGACGGTGGTGTGTCAGGCCTTGCAAACACAAACACACAACTACACAACTACACTCCTATTTCCCTGTACCTTCCAAAACAGCATCAACTAAATCTTATCAAGCGTGATGTGGAGCTGCATTAAATTTTAGCTCAGGATTTGAAATGTGAACAACCCAGAGAAAGAGTTTCACTGCCCGGCAGGCGTCTGCTGACAGCTCATGTTCTTGTGTAGCTGTACACTAACTGCAGATGGTGTTGCTGATGTTGCCTGCAGCAGGGCTTTAGATGGAGGCAGTTTGTGGTCAGGCCTCTGGCTGCTGGCAGGTCTACAGAGTGTTGTATTTTGGGACGGGCTGTGTTGCCTGAACAACACCAGAGTTGCTAGATTTATTGAAGCAACACACTTCACCTTTGAGAAAGATAAACATGCTGCTCTTCACTTTTAACTGGTTGATATGGACAAAAATTTTGACCAGAGACTACCAGACTCCACTGATAAAGAGGATTTATCATAGTAACAGGAGCTGGAATACCACTATTAGTTTGTTTGTGTTATTGTTTGGTACTTTTACTTCAATAAAGGATCTGATTACTTCTTCCAATACTAAAAGTCACACAATACCACAAACTAACATAGAGGTAGTGGTATTCCAGCAGTTCCTGTTTTTCTGCTTGGTAAAATTTGCTTTTTAATGGAGTCTGGTAGTGATGGTTATGTTTCTGGTTCAACAAAAGGATCTTAGTCTTTAATAAAAACTTGTAGGAATCTCATCCATAACAAGTTGTCAGACACAACATTAGTCTGCTATGGCAAAATGAGAACTTTAGTGGACGTACTTTTTACATTGGATACTGGAAATATAATCTAAAAATTCAATGATTTGAAAGAGTAACTTATCATCGCTTTGTGAAATAGCCACAGCCTTGTACCTCTCTTGGCCTTATAAATCAACTTAATGGTAACAATACTCCTATTTATTTAGCATTTTAAGCAGAATATAAACATCCAATAAATGTTTAGAAATAGACTATAAACTGAACTACAAAACTAACAGAGCTAACAAAGTTGTTGAAAAAGTTTCTTTCTAAGTGAAATCTGACTCTTTGGAACGGTCAGAACTACATTTCTTGCAAGTGAATAATTATCAGAGTACTGAGCCCAGCTTTGAAAGTAATACAGGGAACATGTTGTTTGCAAGGCCTCTAATGTGAGAGCTTTAGGGAACAGGACTGAATCATCGATGTGATTTGACTGTAATCTAATGAAATTAAACACGATCTGCTCTGGGAAGCTTCCAGTAATTTGTGTGTTTTATAAATCAGTTTTACATCCTGAAGCCTTAGGGAGTGCGAATTGCATCAGTTGCTGTGACAACCCCATGCCAAATTTGGCTTAATTTACAGATTTGGTAGAGGTGAGAACAAGTTGCCAGAGTTAAAGTTCACCCTCTCTGCCCCTCCTTCTCAAGCCTGCGGTGAAAAATGGCGGTGGGGAAATCTAGACTCATCCTACTTTTCAAACCGATACATGCGCCACCAGATTTGCCGATGATGGATGAATCCAAGAAAGCTCTCTGTCTCTGCTCAGAGCTGCTGTCAGCCTTCCTACTGACTCCAGTGAAGATGAAAAAACACAAGAGAGGAGCCGACTGCCGAGGCTCATTTAGAGAGAGGGAAAATTAAGACAGAGTCGAGTCAGCAGTTACGAGCCAAAGAGACATTAACAGAGTCAGGCTGAATGGAATAGAGGAGCCCTGAACGCATCACGAGGTCGCTGATAGCTGTCTTCATTATCCATCTAATCATCTGAATGTTTTATAGTGTTGCAGGAATGAGTCCAAAAACCAAAGTGTTGGTATGTTAGCACTTCCTGTTCCTCGTCCCAAAGTCAGTGTGTTTCTACAGTCTGAAATATGTTCATTAGGAATGACACAAGCTCAAGACATTTTCAGGTTTTATTCTCCTCCGACATAAAATGGGTCAGTAAACCCCCACTCCTGGATGTTTGAAGCTTTTACGTGTCTTAAAAAAGGCGGTTGCTAACGAGTGTCTAAAATGAGACTACAGAGGCTTTGTCGGGGACGTTAACATGAAAACCCATCTACTCACCAGTCCACCTTTACAGCCTGCTAGGCGCCCCCACCACGCTCTTTCAAACTCCTCACCAACTTCTAAGAAGAAAGGCTTGTAGAAGAGCCCAGAGCTAAATGAAATGACCAGTTGGAAGCTTAGTGGTGAGACGTTGACTACAGATCCTGTAGTTGGAGATTGTATTTAGGCTTCAAACATCAAAATGCTGTGATCATATACAGACGATGACTGCAGCCTGAAAAGTGCTTCTTTCTTTCTTTCTTTCTGTTATTTGTTGAGATTCAGGAGTGAAGCATGCTTTGCTCTCCAACAAAAATCCAATATTTATCCTCTGGGTTTGAGAGTTATGGATTCCTCCTGGGTTCTTAATGGCCAGAGGGGAGAAGAAAATATGTGCGTTAGAGAGATTGGACAGAACAGAGAGGACTGTAACACAGACAAAAGAGAGCTGTGGAAGACAGAGGCAGACAGAGAGCATTATGGGATGGACAGAGAGAGAGAGGGGAACTAGGGGATGATTACATTGCTATAATGTGTGTTATTCCTGTGGTCGGATAACGTAGTGTGATTTATTGAGCAAGAAACCCTCCGTGGTGACTTAATAAAGAAATGAAGCAGACAAATAATAATGAGGATGGAGGAATTCATGGGTAATGCTTTGGTGGGAGGGGCACTGGGGAACAGCCGTGACTCCTGTTCCGTCGGTCTGGGAATGCAGAAATGTACGCTGATCCCATGAGTAAGGAAGAGGCGCAGGAAGGCAAAGACGGGAAAACAGAGGATGAATGGGAGCTTCAGCCACGCTTAGCACCACCACAAGGATGTGAAACTAATCACACAGTTAAGGGCCAGTTTAGGACATCTCAAACAGGCTTGGCTCAACTTCATCGGCATAGCTGCATTTTCTTCAGCCTCTAGTCCACTTAAGTCTGACGTTAAAATACTATTTTGTGAGTCCAACTTTGGTAGAGGTTCTCTTGTTTCTAAGATGCTGTGGTCTCATGTTGTTTGGAATGATCAGATTAATTTGTCATTCCCACTGCTTTAAGACGAGAGAAGAGGAAATGGCTGCCAAATTGTTAAGTTTCTTTTAAATAAATAAACAAAAACAAAGTTTGACACTAGTGGTGCTAATGTTAGCCAACTAAAATCCAGCTTTTCAACTTTAGCGGTAATTCATGGGTTTTATAGGTGTTTCTTGCTATGAGCCCACATCATCTTATATTGTTTACGGTAGCCACATCAGTCCTTTTCTGTGCTGCCTAGCTAGCCATTCCTCCCAGCTGAGGTGAAAATAGACGACCTTAGCTAGCTATTTTTGCTATTTTTTGGTATCACAGAAATGGACTGACAACAGCAACACAAGGATGTGGGCTCAAAGCAGGAAACATCCTGTAAAGACCATATCTTGTGTGCTTGCTTTTACTAGTGGGTGCTAATGTTAGCTAGGTTAGTTAGCTAACATTAGCACCCACTGGCGTCAAACGTTTTTTCTTCATCCGTTTAAATACTGTAACCTATCAACTGCAGCCATTTCCTCTTGTTTTTCTCATTGCAAGTAATGCAGAATGATAATTGAAGAATTGTTTTGACCTCAAACAACACACAGCACTGCAACATCTTTGAAAAAACAGGAGAGTCTCTGTGAGGTTGGACCCAGAAATAGTATTTTGTCTTTGAAATGCAAGATTTGCAAATAGATATTGTGACCTAATTGGGATAAATACACCGCTGTAGGTGGCTACCACTTTGAAGCTTCCCATTTCAAGGAAAAACTGTACACTGACAAACAAATGTAGAAGACCTTTAAGATCCAAAAAGAACTCCAAGGTATTTATCTAGGTGCTAAAGGTGACACAGTGTGCAAAATGGCAAAACACCATCCTAAGCTCAGCTTACAAACTATGTAAGAGGCTGTCAGACCAACAGCAATGACCAATCAGGAGGAGGGTCAAGAGGCAAAAGCTGTTCCACATCAACTATTTTTATTCTGGGAAAGAAAAATGGGGTTGTTCATTTTGGCTACATGCACTTGACACTATATCTTTGAAAGCTAGATTTCAAGAGCACAAACTCTTCTTGGGTAGTTCTTCTGGGCTTTGAAGCTTTGTTTAAGCTTTAGTTTATGAGAGATAAGGTAGAGCTTTTACTGTATGTGGACAACTTTATGACTGACTGTTAGTATGTTAGTACAGTTAGTATGCACGTATCTTATACCATACTGGCCCAAATATAATGATAATATATTTTCTGAACTAGACACCTGACAAACCCAGCAATGCCTTCCAGCCATGGGTGTGTCACTGGTGTGTAGACATGTGTAAATGGAATTATTTGTGTAGATTTAGACATTTACATATTCACAACAGCATTTAGTATCAGTGTAACATTAGTCTGACACAGAGGTTGCATTGTGGGCTGTTTGCACGGGTTACTGTTGCTAGAATATAGATTTTTTACAGTCTCTTTATGGTGTCTGTTAAACTGAGCAGTTAACTGGACAGTACAGGGACTGTCTGATGGCTTGTGCAATGTTTTGGGGTGAGGAAAAAAGAACTCTGGCAAAATGTGTTGAAAGCATCTTCCAACATCTTTACTGCAGAAACTGGAGAACAATAACTGATGCGCTGTCGGGTATCACATGACGTATAAATTCCTACAAAGGAGGTCCAAACACAAGCAACTGCCAGGGAAAATTCATCATGACTGCTTCTGGTTGATAGAAGTTTGCTAAATGTTGAATTTATGTTCTACTGAGGTATTTCTGTGTTCAGTTTAGGAGATAAAAGCTTCAAAACAAGGACTCTTGTTAGGGTCTGGGAAAAGAACAGGACAAGTCGAAAAATTCTCTCAAAAATATCCAAAACAGGTGTTTGGTTCAGCAGGCAATCATCTTATGATCAAAAGCGATAAATAGAAGATAAGACATTATGGACCCAAACAGTGGACAGACAGAAATGTTAATAGGTTAAGATAAAGAGGGAAAAACCTGCTAAAATAATAAAGAGAGGAGCTGTAGAGGAGACAAGAAGAGTAGACAAAGGACAAAGAGATGGCTTGAAATTTTGAGCCTTGCATCTGGCCTCCATTAAATTCTAATGAGAGGAGGAAGATGTCTGTAGTAATGGCTTCCCTTGAGTATACATCATTGGCATTGGTGCAGAAAGAGTGTGGAGGGGAGGGTGCAATGAACATGATATTACAGTTATTTACAGGTTGAGGTAAGAAAGAGAAAAAATTCCATTATACAGCCTACAAAATCAACAATAATCCAAACCACTTGGGCTCTGAAGCTGATACTATAGAGGGTATGTTGTACACTAACGGCTGCAGTGAGCAGTACAATTCAGCTAAAATAACATCAAATACTACAATAAATAGAGGAATACTAATCTATTTTGGGGCTTTGAAAACACATTTCTTTCTGTCACATTCTTGGTCATGGTTCATATCCTGCATTCTGTGGATAATCCTATACTTCACCACTACTGAAGTCCAATAAGCAACAACAGAAACATGACAAAAAGAACAAGTACATAAAAGATACATTTGGTGTTCTGGTTCAATACCATCCTAATCTCACAGGTAAAATCCTTGAAGGCTCTCTAGAAACCTATGACCTCTGAAGGATCACTAAGCAATCTCCAACAGACATCCACACAACTCCCTCAATTGCCACTATAACCACCTAAAAGTCCTGCTAAACATCTTCAAAGTGACCGCTACAGACCCTTGAAACTTTGACTGCTAAAACTACCTAAAGGACCTCTGAACCTTTCCAATGACAATTAGAATCTTCAAAGGAGCCCTAGAACCGGCCTTAATGACTACTAGACCGCCAAATGTCCCTAGACACCCTCATTGACCTCAAACCCTATAAGGCCCTGAACTCTCAGTGACCCCAGAACCCTTGCTAGGCCCACTAGAAACCCTCTTGAAACACCATTATGTCCTCTTTAAAAGACCTCTAAAACTCCAAAGACCGCTTGGACTCTAGAACACCTTCAATCTCTCAAAGGAACCCAGAACCTCCTATATGACTGCTACAACCTCTTAAAGAACCTCTAGAACCTTCCTATCAACCACTAAAACACCCTAAGCAACTTGAGAACCTTGACAGTAATTATAAGAACTTGTAAAGGATCCTAGAACCTTTAAACTCTGTAAATAATGCACTGACATGGTGACTGGAAAATGAAAGTAAAACCAAACATAACCTGTCACCTGTCTGTTCAAAAACACAATGTTCCATTCTTTTCTCATAAGGAGCACAACTTATATTGTATACACTATGCTCTTAGAGAGGTTATCCAGCTGGTCAGGATATCAAATATAATCAACGTTAGCAGGCTGACACTCATGCCCTAGCTGAATCACAGAGACAGGGTATGTGGTTTTAAAAAGAGAGGTTTAGATAAAACTACATCCTGCTCTGAAAACAGATGCACCCCAGATGCTGAAACGAGGCTTCCTAAATAGAATTTTATCATCTGCAGGAGAAGTGCTGCCTATGTGAATTGGCATTATGAAAAACAATTTTTCTTGAATATCTACTGCATTTGTCTGCACTACACGCCTGTAAACCAGCCTCTAGACTGAGTCTGAAATCATATGTTAAGGCCAGGAAAGAGAGAAGGTCTTTCAGCGTAAATAAAGTGCAGCACAAAACATGAAATATAAGCACGAGTGAAATCCTTTTCATCCGTGACCCGAGTAGAGTTCATGTCCTTTATCCAGAGTTTACTGACATCTACAGCTCCACTTCGCTGCAAAATGTCTTCCGCCACATCCCTGCCATCATCCTACAGAGATAATGGATTCACTCAGATGGAAAGCAGTTATCTTGCCAAACTAGTAGCTGCTGAGTCAGTGAAATTACTGAGGAACATTTCATCAATACTAAGAATTTTGTGAGCAAACCAGCAGGCTTACCGCTCATCTAACTGTCTGCCTCCATGTTTGGTGCGGCTTTTTTTGTAGTGTTGAGATTGAGGAAAAGGCTGACTTGCATTTGAATTTTAAAATGAATACTGCCTGATCAGCATTTGTTTTGTGCTATTTGAAAGAGCTGAGACCCTGAACAATAGCACTGTCTCAAACATTGAGAGAGATGACACATAATGTGTTAGGTTTGCTGGGCAAAGAATTAGATTTAAAATACTAATCTGAGCCTGAAATTGCTCACATGCCATCACTACAGCTTTCCACTTGGCAGCAGCGTCAAACCGAAAGACTTGAAGGACAAAAGAAAGCTTTTAAGGTCACCTTGTGATGAACTAACAAGATTCTGATAAAAAAAAACAAAGAAGTTCAGTTTCCTGCAAAGGAAGTCACAACTGGCGAGAGACTGGTATTTCTCATGACTAAACCACAAGTAGGAATATGTTTACCTCCTCTATAAACTGAAATGAACCAACACAAATAAAACAGAGAAGTTAGCTGTAATCACAAACAAAGTCACACTGGAAAAAGGAATTAGCTTTGGTCCCTTAACAATAGGGTTTCATTTCTCTGTTTTGCACCCTGCGGAAACATTTTAGGCATCCATGATAAGGATCCTACTTAAATGAAATTAGAGAAACAAGTTAACTGAAGAGAAATGTAGAACATTACAGAGCAAACCAGAGAACAGAATCTACAACTCCTGACCTCCTCTAACCTAACCCCTGACTAGATCTCCTGACTAACAATAAACTAAACAAAATTAACATTCTGTTGTCTATAGAGAGAATTTGAATGTTCATCTGCTGACTCATGGTGTATTTATCTCAGAATGTCTAGAATGTTCCGTTTTCAGGACAGTTCTTGTGGTCCAGGAGACAGTTCTACGTAATTTATCTTTTAGCATGTTTGACAAAAAACATCCCCATTGTTGCCAGAGAGGTCAAGAGAACGTTCTTCTTTAAAAGGTCTAGAATGTTTGTTAATAAAGAACATAGACTGTTTATTCACAAAGATGTCTAAAACAGTTTTATATTAAAAAGAGGTCTATTATATACAGTATATATTTAGTTCTAGAATGGTTGTCCACCAGAGATGTTTACAAAGTTATTCCTGCTGTATGAGCTTTTCAAGATAATTCTAGAGTGTTATTGAAATAGATATAATGTTTGCTGGCCAGAATTCTAGAATGTTACTCTGCAAGGTCTAGAATATTTATGTGTCAGAGCAGTCTACACATTTACAATCCAAAGAGCTCTAGAATGTCTGACAGAGACATCTAAGCAATATTATTCCTGCCATAGAGATCTAGAATGTGAAGTGTTCATTCATTGGCCAGAATTTGTAAATTAATAGAAAGCTCTAAAATGTTTACTATGTTTTCAACAATGTTTATCTACCAAAAGATCAAGCATACTAGGAAGATTGTTCTGAATCTTCTCTGCCATCCCAGACAGAAGTGCTTTTGTTTGTCTAGAAGTCATCAAACACTGCCTTTGTGGAGTGAGTCAGTTTTACAGAAGGATGTGATGTCAACAAGAAAAGTGACTTAGTCAGCAGGATGGGATTTTTGTCTTGTTCTGGGCCCTTAGGACACACTTTCACACACACATACACATACAATACACATCACCATCCTTCCTGGGCCCTTACACTCTCTCTTTAATCAGCTCTAGGCTCAGAGCGAGGGTTTGGTACTTTATGTGTGCGTGTGTGTGTGTGTGTGTGTGTTTGTGTCTTTCAGGACTCAGGGGTCTGGTTGAACACTGACTCAGCAAAGAGAGATGGTGGTGACAGACTTACACAACTACACAAAAACACACACACAACTCACTGTTGCACTGACTGTGTGACAGAGGCACTCCATTGTTTCCAGAGCTTCATTGAGTATTCAGTATTCATCCTTCCTCAGTCAACTCATTCTTCCCACTACACTGAAAAATGCAAAAGTGCCTCAGGGAGAAGTGAGGATACCGTCCATTATTCCAGTAGAAATAGTCAAATACTTGCAGATGAGTTCTGTTTAAGACTCTGCTCAAGGTTGAGCAGGAGAGAGTCTGTTTCTTTAAATGCAGTATTGATAATAAGTGTTTAATTGGTGCGGCAGTTTTGATACAGGTATTAATGTTGAAAAAGATGCTGGAGGTAAAGTTGAGGTTGGAGATAAAACTATTGAAACAGTTGTAGAACAAATGCCTTATTTTGACTTGCCCATATTCTAAAGACTGGATGTCAGTGGATGAGAAACATTTTTCTAAAATTTTACTAGCAGGAACAGGAAACAGGAAACTTTCATAAGGTTCTGTTTTACTGTTAAGAATCAAGCTCAAAGCATTTCACCACTGTACTTTTGTCCAGTGCTTTATTAGTGGTGTGATTATTGGCTAGCCTATGTGTGGAGAACTACTTTGTGCAAAGAAATCCTGGACTCTCATTAGTACACATAATTTTATGCACTGTAAACATGTTTATTTTGATGCTATGTGGCTCTGGCAGGTCATTCCTGCCTGACTCTCATGAAAGCCACAGCAGCTTACAGCCGTATTGTGTGTCTGGACGGGTGACAATGGACTTCCTGTATTAAGCAGCGCTGCCTGCTCCAAACTAATTGGGGATGTGAGCGCTTTTGACCACACAGCTACAATGTTGAGCCGCTGCTATGAGCAGTGGACAAGTGTGTACAGGAGGGAAAACAGGAATGTCAATAAGGATTGCTTAACTGGGACCTGATGGTCTGCGGGTGAGATAGTCCAGGCCTCTGAAAACAAAACCCTTGTTTTCTAAGACGTTTTCTCTGGAGCTGATAAATGAGCCTGAACCAAACTGTTTTCCTTCTCCTTCCTTCCTGAGTGGGCTATGCTGTCTTGCTCAGGTGTGTATACCAAACATCTAGTGAATGACTGCATTTAAGTGGTTTTGAGGTACTATTTTGTTTTATTGTGTCAATTTTATGCATTGTACCTATTTTTTCACCACATTTCAGAGGTTTAGTGTGCTTTTTCTCCACTACATCTACCAGACAGTCACAGCTACTTCATATATTGCACAGTACTATTATTGTCACTTTGCAGAATCTGATTTTTCACACAACATATTATGATAACCCATAATATGATGGTATTATAAATGATCTCCAGTATGTAAAGCAATTAGTAATATTATTCCAATAATAAGTACTTTTACAAAAATATAATATATATAATAGCATTTCCTCTCCATCTTGCTCATATTTACTTTTACCACAGATGAATTTATACTGAACGTTACATGTCGATATTTTATTTTTGTGTCACGGACAAGAGGTGATAATATTCCTTCTTTCCTTCACTGTCACAGTGACCACCTATAACTCCACAGTTTGCAGCAAATGTCAGATTCCATTCCTGACATTCCTGCTGAGGTTTCCTGGCTGCAAATGTCTTTCAGACCCTCCTCCACCACCTTTCTCTCTGCTCCAGTGGGACGCTACCATCTAAAACTCTCCTTGTTTGCTCAGATAACCTGTGGTAATAGTTTCCATCTGGAGCCGATTAATAACCAAAAATTTGTATTGTTCGAAACAAGTATTGGTATTGAAAATAAAACACTGATATAAAAAATACAATCTTACAATATTGTTACCGTATTTCTATTTCAATATTTTTTGTTAACGTTGAGCAAACCAAGTTTCACAACTTTTCTAATCAAAAATATTTAATGCCAGTACTTTTAGTTTCTGGTTTAGCTCCATAAATTTCGAAAATCTGCAAAAGAAAATTCAAATTAAAGCTAATAATGTAACTTTGTTGAGCAACAGCGCCCTCTGCAGCTAAGGGTGGTAATTAATTCCATTTGGAGTGGATAAGTGCTTTCATGTACAGAAATGAAGCTAATCAATCCCTGACTGGAGCTAAGCATCATGTGAGCCCCACTTCACTGAATTGAAATTACCTACTGAAATATGTGTATTACCTATGATCCTCGGCTCTGAGCAGGAAGTGCTGTCTCTGCAACAAACACACCAAACTCTGTTTCTAATTTTAAATTTTCCATCAGTTTCTGGCTGGATATTTCAGAGATGAACGCTTGGTTTTTAGATGACTTAAGTTTTTCACTGATCTACAGTTCAGCTTTACCTTTGAACTTGCTTGGCCTGATTCCAGCAGTTTGTCATTGACTATCACTCAGTTAGAGGAGATTATACCTGAAAACCAAAGCTACATTAGAGCAACAACAGGTGTCTGGAAATGATAGAGGCTTAATTCTCCTGTTATGTCAGTGAACCATCAGAGCCGATCCTGAAGCAAGGTTTAAGGTAAAATAACTGAATAATGTTGCTTTAATGCAAGTGTCCATCCACATTACTGTGTGAATATTAGGAGAAATATGAATGAAAATCAGGTTTTATTCTACTACAGAAGAATTAATATACTGTGGCTTGAGTAGTCTCACAATAATTATTATTAGATTAAATTCTAAGTGGGATTTAGTGACAATAAGAAAAATACTGAAATATATAAATGACTCTAGGATTTTTCTTTATTCTTACATTTTCTAACTGTTCATTCAGATGCTGGCTCATCTGGCTGTGAGTAGTCACCTCAACAGAGATGTCTGTGTAGTATAGAGGCCGGACTTAAAACAAAACCAGACACCCTAAAGGACTCACACAAACACACACACACAAACACACACACAGACCCCTTTGTGATCGAACAGTCTCGATGGTGAGTCGGTGTGGGCTGTCGGCCAGCGAGGCCTTTCATCCTGCCTCCCTCTCTCTCGCTCTCTCTCTCTCTGATACACACCCTGTGTCTCTCGGCCTCTTTTTCTTTGTCTCTATTTAAAAACACACACCACTTTCCTCCATCTCCACCTCCCCTCGTCTCCTCTCTCGCTCCGTCTCTCCTCGTCTAATTTCCGGTGTGAATGTGAGGACGGACGCAACAGCCAAAGGACCCACACATCACAACATCACACACACACAGACACACACACACTGATGCTGAATGTGAAGTAGGTCAGATGACATGTGGCTGAACGCATTCACACGCTGCAGCAGGAAGGGCAAATTAAAATACATTTGAATTAATATATTTAACATACTGTCGATGTTCCAAGTGGGGTGCTTCAACTGGAGCCAGAGGCTGATAATGACATATAGGACGCCTGATTCCCGGAGTTCCCCACCCAATTTCTCCCACAAAAATAGAATACTTGGTCAAATGGATAAACTGCTGAAAACACGATTATGTCATGTGACGCTCAAGTCCACTGAGGATAATATTACTTATAGAGAAGCAGGAACCAGAGGCTTTATCTCAGACAGGAAATCTGAATTAAAAGGCCTTTTTCCAGTTTTCATCAATTTTATAGCCACAAGGAACTGACACATCTCAACAAGTATTTGAGGAATTATTGCAAATTTTGTGCAGGTGTTTATGGCCCCAGAGGATGAAACCTCTGACTTTTGGTGGCCTTGATAAGGTTGAATTTTTGGCTTTTATTGAAATTCTCACATAAACTGTGGGGATCCATTGCATTAGCATGTTGTTATGATTAGCAACTTATGTTGCTAACAGAAGATTGCTAAGTTTCAGTAAGGTTTTTGTAAAAAAACGGACATGCTACTCTTCTACCGTTAATATCCTTTTTCTCTGGTCCTGCCATGACTTGTTATCGACGGTTGTGGAAGTTAAGAAACGGAAATCATTAGTTTTTTATATACATTTTTCAGTTCAGGCAGTCACAACAACGCAACAGATACATCACCCTACTGACAACTGAAAAACAAAAGAGAAGTCGAATTTGGATTATTGACTAATGCTACGTCTAGTCGTGTTGGAGGTTGGAATTTCCAAGATGAAAGTTCTGATTTAAACCTCTAAGAGTTCCAGGTAATATGACACCAAGCATTAACAAAAACATGTATTGACCGTGATAGTATTGATGTCTTCGGCTAGTGATGAGACAACTGAACTGTCAGCAGTGTAACCACCTCCTCTTTCAGAGATTGTTCAACAAACTAGCTAATTAAATATAAGCAAATTTACTTTTAAGGTTCCTTTTGATGATGGATTTGCTCTGAATTCATAAATGGGAACTGTTTCATTGTACTTTTCTTGTAGGAGGTCTGAAAATATAAACTTCCAAATTCTGTTTAGCCCTGCTCTTGCCTGCTAATTCTGCAATCACGATTCCAGAGAATTTTGTCCATGTCAATCATTACACCCAAAGACATGTGGGACAATAAGGCCTAGGTCTAAAACTTGGATAATGTAAAATATGAATATCTTTCCTAAATTAGCTTGCCCACTAATGTTTCTTCAGGTTAACTAAAGAGTGTTTTGAGAACAGAAAAGATTCCTGTGTCACAGTAGTTCAATTTGGGAAACAAATCTAATTCCTTTCCAGTTGACCACGACCACGTTGACGGATCCAGCTGTGGCTGCTGATCTCTAACACAATCTTTCTACATTAATGAGGGTTCAACATCCTGTCCCCTCCCTTCACTAAAACCACCCAGTGAAATGATGCTCACCCAGGACACTGCAACCCACAAACACATAACAGGGATTTGCAGCATGCACATGCACACACACACTCACACACACCCTGCCACACCGTCACCATTTACTGTAGGTGTGTCAGTCCAAGATCCACACTATCTTAAGATGTTCAGAGAGTTGTTCAAGAGCGATCTTCAGCTGCCTGACAGTTTCTAAAGGGTTATTACGATTAGAAAAGCTGTGTCTGTGGTTATATGTGTGTGCATTCCTGCTGGACTGTTTGATTTGTGCGATTTATCTCATTTGCCAGAACGCACGTCTGGCATCCAGTGGGAAATCATCTCAGTGCATGCAATAGGGGAGTGATAAATGGAAAGTTTATGAGCAAACTACTAAACTCTTCTACCGGACGTTCAGACAAAGACGGTCCTTGTACTGTGGGGTAAGAGGACATGTCTCAGCACTGTTTTTAAATGGAAGAAGTACAGATTATGAACTGTGGTTTCATTTCCACAGTATTCAGTACAGAAATGAAGAGATTGATATTTCTAAAATAAAAGTCCAGCAGGGACACAAGTACAATGGTCAGACGACCAGATGGATTAATATCTACTACTCATCTGAACTAAAAGTGAGATTATTATGATGACGATAGACCAGTTCTGAGCCTGAGCATAAATTCGTGTCTTTTTTTTCTTCTAAATAAACCACCAGCAGCTGACTGGAATAAAACAATGTGGTTCTTGTGTAAGGGCTCAGAGATAAACCCACATGCACTGGAGGATGATACAGCTGCTCTGCATGAGCGCATGGCTGACGAATGAGTGTGTGTTTGGAGGTTTTGAGTGTGTGGGAGGGAGCCAAGGAAAAAGAAGAGGTGGAAATATGGTTTTTTTTTTAAGCGTGGTTGACACTCTCCCTGTGGTGTAACACCTTTTTCTTCATTCTCTTGTGAGAATGTGAGCTTATTGTACTCAATATTATCGCGATATAGATGATACAGTATGGCCAATGAGGATTTAATACAGGTTTTATCTGAACGTAAAGACAAGCTTCCACATCGCCTCCTAATCCCCAAATTTCCTCACAGTCCAGTGTTTTGAAACTTGAAACTGATCCTAGTTGAGCCTAAAAACACGAACAGGGATCTCAGAGGAAATTTTAGGGATTTGGTCTGCAGTTGGTGCAGTTCCACTAACTGCCACTAGATGCTGACTGGAATCTTTAAAGACAATTCTCCAAATGGTGTACCAGTTTGTTAACATGTATTTATTTCTCAATGAGGAAATGAGAAAAAACTCTTTACATAATTCAAAACGTGTCTGGAGTCTAATGTTAACGTTAATTGTACTATAAAATGTAAAGTTCTGCTAACTTTACTTCTCCTAATGTTCAAAAGACAAAAATCCTGCACACTGTCCGTCACTTGATTAATGATGTTTTGGTCCTTTGGTTCTGCAGCTCTTCGTCGGTGGCACTGTTTTGGTGAATTTTGCCTGTTGAATGTCTACGGACAAGTGATGGACAATGTGCAGGATTTGATCCTACGCATCTGTTATCAAGACTTAATTCTAAAAATCACTGTTTCTTTAAGATAAGAAGAAGGCTTAAAGATAGGGATGTTTGATGATGTTGACTGGCAGACATCTCAGGTTGTTGTATGCTGCTTTTTGTAACAGTAACTTGACGAATGGCTGTGCGTTGAACCCAAATCCCAGCTTTTCTTCAGTATGTCTCATAGATATATAACTTATGCTTCCTGCAAGTAAGACTATACAATTTTAAGACAAGGCGACGGCTGTCCAAAAATAGAAATACCATCTCTCTCTCTCCGCCTCTTCTCGGTAAGCGGTGGTAGTCATTATCCTCTCGCTGGGTTGTTGTCCTGAAGTGACGTAGGCAGTGAAGGGGCTGTATCAACGGCTGGAGAACGGAGGCACTCTGACACTCTGCCCAACGAGAGGCCACATACCAGCACATACACTGTCAAAGATATGGGCAGTGCCACCTGCTTCACCCACTCTCCAATTACTGAACTCAGCTGAGGTTCATTCACCCGCCTATGTGAGCGGACTTGTGTTATTAATATTTCGCATGAAAATATATGCTGATTTAAGCTCATCCAGCCTGGCGTAGCATTTCTCTACTGAGCGCGTGAAGTGTTACCAGTACGCACTCATATTCACTCCAATCTTGACTGCCCTCCGCCCAGGAGCTCTGAAACAGATGCATCGGCCTTACGTTGACAGCCCTGGACGTAATGGTATGAGGAGGAGGATGATGAGAGGGAGAACAGAGAGGAAGGACAAAAAGATGATTAAAATGGCCTTTCTCAAAAAGACATATTTTATGTTACGTAAGAATGAGAATAATTCACTGAAGGTTTTTTTTTTTTGTTTTCTGCATTAAAAATCTTTGAAGTAGCAAACTTTAGTAGCTGATAATAAACCTCCACATGAGCAATGAGTGAGGAGGAAGAGGGAGAGGAGGTGAAAACTCCAGTGTAAACAGAAAGAAGGTTTACGGGCAGATACTAAACCAACGGCGTTTGTTGTTTATTCTGCATGAGAAATCATCATACACTGGAGTGAATTAACTTTGTTTTACTGTAAATTGTCATTAAAATGTAGTCAGAATAAGATTTTAAACGCTTAATTAAATTTAATTCTACTAATACAAGACTTAAGTAGGAGGTTTATTAGCTACAGTGCAGCTGTCTTATTCCACCTATATGTAAATTTCAACAGAATCTCTGTTTATTTCTGTTTATAAAGACCAGAAAATAGAGAGGACACTTCCAGGAAAGTATTTACAACCCAAACTTTTAGTCTTAAACTTTAAAAGAAACTAGAAAACAAACATGTTTGGTGGAGAGGAAGCGATCACAGACATGAAACCGTACCAACATTTTAAAACTTAATGAAAAACAACCAAGCAGATGAGAACTGATATGTCTGGGTTAGTGGTAATTCCAAGATTTCAGTCCTGGTTGATTTGGCTTCACCCAGTTATGGTGGTAATAGTTTAATACTACAGGACACGAATTTTACGAAAACAGTCTACTGTCATTTTAATAAAGAAATCAGTAACATTTGACCTTTTTCTATCAGATCCAACCATCAGTGGGCTATAGGCTCAGTCAACACTGTGCTACCCTCAAGAGCAGCAGCGCATAAACGGCATTTATTTAAATGAAAATCTCAAGATTGCCTCAGAATAAAATCGCTAAGCTAAGTCCTGGAAAATACAAACAGAAGTGTCACAAATCTATATAGCTGCACAAGTCAACAGTTGAATTTCTTAAATTGATGTGTTTCTGCACTGAAATGAGCAACCTTACGTGGACTGTCTGGACTGACCGCTACTACAGCTTCTCTCTGTTGACAGAAAGCAAATGAGAAATGACCCTCCCAAAAACAGAAATCAGCTAACATCAATACAGTGTCAGACTGAATAACAAAGTGAAAACTATCGGCACTTGAGGCTACAGCTGAGCATAATTGCTGCTGAGGTGGATGCCAGTACCTTTTCCTCTGGGTGCTCAAATTCTCAAGACAAACTAGTGGGTAAAGATTCAAGAACAGTAAACTTCCATCTTGACCCATCCAGTAGTTTTACTTCTTCGCTGTGTGGTGAGTACTGCAGTCCTGTTTTACTTTAAAGTTTAATTTTTTACAGTTAAACAACAGGGGTAAAACTCTGAACTTTGCGGCTCCATGTGAACCTTTTCCTCAGACTCAGCTGCAGTCCAGTTTCTATGACGAGGACCGAGGAAGAATGAAAGTGCAGTTATGTTATTAAAACCAGCTGCTGGTGCCGGAGTCCATTTCCTCGGCTCAGTGGCAGCAGCAGCACAGTGGACAGGGCCGGACACAAAGACAGGCAGACCCCCGTGGTCAACACTTTCAGGCTGGAGTTAAAAGCTTTTGTACAGGTGGAGAGCTTTTATAGCCACATACTGCACTTTGTTTCCCCCTCCTCTGTCGCTCCTGCTCTCCTTACTCCCTCTTTCATCATCATACCTGTCTTCATACTTTATCTATAAATGGGTCAGTCGTGGGAAAAATGAAACATTCTTCCTACAATCCCAAAAACAATTTTTGTATAGTTTGGTGCACCTATAGCCGTACTTTCTCCCAAGGCTCTGAGAACATTCTGAAAATTGATGGCAGACATCCCATGTTGGAATTTTAAACGGTATATTTTATAGCCCAGCATTCGCCCAGCAGGCCTCAATCAAACAATGATGACTTGCAATTAAAGGCAGGGACACAGATGTCCTCTGTTGTTTTTCTTCTGCCTGAAAGAAGCGGTAGCACTCAGGCGCCAAGCTCGAATAGCAAACAAAAGTTAATCATTAAAAAGGCAGGCCTCTATTGACAGAGCCAATCAACCCAAAATTAGCTGTGGAGGGAGGGATGGGGAGGAGGTAACGGACATGAAACAACAAGAAATGTCATCCCTGCTCAAGTGTGTGTTGGATTTAAACCGTTTAACACGAAATGACTGCAAAACCACTCAAACAATCCAAAACCCGAACCGGGTTCACAAGATCAGATAATGATCTAACATCTGATACTAACTTTAATTTTATGGTGGATGATTCTGAACGATATCCTGAGACTCATCCTGAGCGGGATGGGTCGGGCCAGCTGGTTAGCATGCCAATAGAAAACGGAAGCAAAACATTGGTGTTGGCTTTCCTTCCACCACTGGAGTACAGCTCTTGCCAAGTAAATAAAGAAGTTTGATGCTGAACCTAATGTTTTTCCTTGACTGGTTTGTCAAGAAGGCGTAATGTTAATGTTAGCTAGTAGCCTTAGCAACATCAACAACACCAACCAGTCCAGCTGTACTTCAATTTTCAGCATGCGAATTCTTGAATTATGACAACAATGTTTTGTGCAGCCACAGTAACCTTGACTTTTGACCACTAAATCTAAGTTAGAGTCAAAGTGAACATTTGTGCCAAATTTCCAAGAGAAATTCCTCAAGATGTTACTGAGATATTGCCTTAACGAGAATGGGATGACAATCCAAAACAAGATTCTAAACAAAATACTTTTATTTTGACACTGAGTTTGGCTACCATCCAGCTACTTCCATGTCAAGCTGTACTTTGCTGTGACATTCAGCCTCTCGTCTCCATCTTTGATGCATTTTCTAAAATGTGTCCCTGAGTATTTTCAAGCTTGGGCTGCAGACCAGACTTTAAGCCACTGCCCTCACAGAGATAATCGACACCCTGCTGCCGCTACAGCCACAGAATGTGAACATCATTGAAGTGTGTCTTCTGACATACTAGTGAACAGTAATAACCCGCACCTATCGAGGACAGGGCCTTTAAAAATACTGCAGGACTAACACCCAGTAAACCAGCAGATATCACAGAGAAAAAGAAAGGAGCGAGGGATTCTGTAGCTCAGGGTATGGAAATGGTGGCTAGGTAAAGGTCAAAGGCTCAGCCATCGCTCACAAACATCTCAGCAGGCAACAGTGTTTGAAAAACCCACAATCACATCGACTGTGCAGATAGAAGAAAAAGCTGAGTTTCAAATGTGACAAAATATTTCCTCTGATATAACAGAGGAAGTGTGTATGTGTATACAATGTAATCTAACTGTCAAACCACTTTCCTATGCAATCACGACACCCACACATTCCTGTTCAGAGATAAGCCAACAGTGGTGGAGGGAGGATTCAGAGCCTTTGCTTAAATAAAAATACTACCACGCTGTGAAAATACTCGATTACAAGCAGAAGAATGTGTGGATGCAATGCAGAGAAAACAACTATTAAAACTAACACTGTTAAGTGGAGATACAGTTTTTCTCTGTTTTCTATAGGACTGCAACTAATGATTATTTTCATTATGGATTTATTTTTATTTTTTTTGATTAATCAACTGATTGATTGAATGTTTTAAGGAAATGGTGGCATTTACCGTCACAGTTACCCAGAAATCAGAGTAATACGATCACTAAAGCTTATTTTATGCCACCAATGGTTGGGCAAATCAAGCTAAATAAAATGTAATTAAATACAATAAAACTAGAATAATTAGAATCACTGCCTTGCGGTTTTATGACTCTGCCGACCAGTCAAGTTGTAAGAAATCTCTCCTTCTGTTCCTGACTTATGGCGTCCAGAAATTCTTGAGTTATGAGGTCGCAGTGATTTTGCCCTTTGACCACCAAATTCTAATCAGGATATCTTTGAGTCCAATTGAAGGTTTGTGCCAAATTTGAAAGGTTTCCCTCAAGGCACTACTGAGATATTGCATTGTATTACAAAGAATGGGACAGACAAACAACCCTCATAATGGAGAAGCTGGAACCATGAAATGTTTGACTTTTTTCATGAAAAGTCACTTAAACGATTGTCAGTTTAATTTTCTGCCAGTTGACTAATCAACTAATCATTTCAGCTCTACTACAGTTGGGTAGTTTAATCTGTAACAAGGCATCATATCCTATAAACTAAATAAATCAGTCATATAAATGTAGCGGAGTAGATGTAGCATGAACAGAAATAGCTCAGATAAATGAAATAAATGAATGTACAAATACTTGGCTGAATGTACTTAGTTACATTACAAGTTGACTGATTGTTATATCAAATCCTTCATCCAAACTATTTAGCTTCAAAATTTTTACATAAGAACAAAGTTATAAATATCTTGAGTGCTGTGCTCAGCTCTTGTTTGCAGAGAAGTTGACACGACAGATTAATTAACGTTAGCACCTGAAAATGACGCTTAACCGTTTCTATTCATCTGCTTCTGAAAATCTCAGCTTCCAGTGTGGATGTGTGTTATTACTTCATCTGATTATTTACTCTCATTGATTGCTCGGGGACAGTTTGAAACATTTCAGTTGCGTAATATTCCTCCACAGAAATCAGCCTTGTGCAGATTACGCCACACCCTCAGCTTTAGCTGGAATTCAGCGAACTTCAAAGACCCTCAAATGTTATCTTCAGCTGTGAGAGCAACGAAGGTTCAGCTCAGCTCCACACAGGTCAGCCTCTCATATCTACACCTACTGTGGATGTTTGTGTATGTTACAGTGCAAATAAATTAAATGTTCTTACCTGAGCAGGTCAGAGAGCGTCGGAAGAAGAGGGCAAACATGGAAGAGAAAGGACAAAAGAAAACTAGTTAGTCTCATTAATCTAACACAGACCCGAAACTCACAACACACAATGGATGGATTAATTGACTGGTTGAAGGCTGAATCATGACAACTGCATCCCCAACAATCGAAAAGAAAGACAGGCAGTGTTTGTGCAATTCTACCATGACTGGAGAGAAAGAAGAGAAATATGGAGCTGCAGATGGCTGGAAGCTACAGCATGGAGTCTGTTCTGCAGTGAAATTCAGTTTTATATCACAGCAGTGTCTGTCAAGACAAACGCCACAAAAAATACAACTCCAGTAAATCTGAAACAAGTTCACTAAGGCTGTTTTCACAACTGAAAGTCTGGACCAAGGTTCATGTTTTTGTTACACTGTCTTCACCTACATGTTCTACGTCTTATTGATTGGTTTATAGACAGGCATGTGTCTGATGATGGCGTGTTGTCGATTCAGCTCATCCTCAGAAAAGAACTTATATCTGTTTATTCAAATTGACCTTTAATTTTGTCATTGGACAAACTACTGCATCTCATTTTTACTTCTCTTCCGGTTGTCTTCTTCTATTGTTTAATGGGTGACAAGCCTGCCTCAACTTCCTGTAATTGGTCCAAACCATCAACAAAAAAAAAAGGTGCACAAACGGTTCAGTTTGATCCAGACCAAGACCACCCTCTTTTGGTTGAACCAAATTTTGGTTCTTTGGTCCAAACACCTTTCAAACCTTGGTGGGTGTTTAGGTCAAGTTTATAAATGGATCTTTTGACAACAGCCACGTGACTTTTGACTTGCCAAAATGTAACTGGGAAAACAGTTTATCCTAGGAATAATTTTTAGGAGACAGGGTTGAATGTTCAGTGGACTGTATCAAAAGATTCAAGAGATAAAAATATTCTGAAGCTGTCCTGATTAATCTGCAGTTTAAGAAAAGAGACAATGACTTCGCTACGCTGAGAAAGAACACCGTCATCATAGTGACTCTGATTTCATTCTGACTTTCCTTTGTCGAGCAGCCAAGTGCACTTCAGAAATAAAGCAGCAGCACTGGCACACTCCTAAAGGAAATCTGGAAATAAGCTGCACTGACTCCCAGAGTAAATGTGGGTGGATCGTTTAGCTACAGAGCGGCCGGCTGAGTGGGAGGAACTGCTCAAAGATTACAATATCTGTCTTAAATCAGCCTTTGTTCTGCTTATTCATCCACATTAAGAGACTTACTGGAAGCCTGCATTAACCTGTTTCATCTCAAAAATATTAACTTACTGCTTTGTGCACTCATAATGTCATATCTTTCACACAATTAACTGAAGTAAAACCAGAGAACTGTGTCATAAGAAACAGTTTATCCCCTCGAATGGACTGCTCTGGGAAAGTTTTACTTTTACAGAACTGAGAAACAAAGAACCCTTGGAACATGGGAACACCTCCCTATGAATCCTTCGACCAGACTGTGTTTGTAACGGCCGCAATGTTTTCAACCTCATCTCATCCAGGAGGATCAACAAGCTCCATTTCATCAACACGCCGGTTCCACATTCACAGCCACATCCATTCACACCTCCGTGCTGCCATATGTAGACCGAATGTGCCAGCACGGACAGACACTGGGCCAGCTGCCTTCGTACAACCTGTCAGATCATTGTTCCAGAGATATCACGCTGCATCATTTCAAACCATTTACTGCGAGGCAAAGAGAGCCGAGACATTTCCGTGCTTTAGCCTCAGTTGAGCTGTTAGCAGCGTACATCGTGTTGAAGAAATAATTCATCTCTGCCGAGAAGGAAAGGAAGGGAAGCCCTGGTTATTCCCCCGGCAGGGCAGAGTACAGTAGATTAGAGCAGAGAGAGTCGGTGACCAGGCGAGGAGAATGTGTGTCGAGATGTTTTTAGCTGGAGCACAAAGAATGAGTCAGGCAAACCTCGGCCTGCTGGGATATCTCGTCTGCAGACACAGATACAAGGATAGAGGGGGTTGGAGGAGGGGTGGTTTCATCTTTTAGTCGATGGAGAGATTTTCTTTTTCCTGTGAGCACCTGCAGCGTGGAGTGTTTTCCTTCACTATCAACCTCAGTTCAGTTCTTTTCTTCCTGCCCCACAGCCTCAACATCTAATGGAAAAATAAGTATTTTTGCCTTATCATAGATTAGAGGCTGTCATCAGACAGCATGGCTGCGCTCTGTGCCAGGACGCCACATGGGGTCCCAACATGCTGTTTTCTCTGCAGACAGATGGCCACTCTCTGTTCCTTACAGAGGACAGAGGGTCGGATCCTGTTTGTTTTCTGTCTTTACGTCTGTAATTGTTGACAGTGAGGGAGAGTAAGGGGCGGCTGCTGGCCGGAGTCCAACGTGACGGGATCTTGCATCGTCTGCTTCGGCGGTGCTAAGGTCAGGACACACTGCTGCACTGGGGGGCGTCGACATGGCCGCTCCTCATATTCACTTGTCTTCTTCTGTCCTAATTCTTAGCAGCAGTGGCATTAACTCTGGCTGCTTTTCATTCTGTCATCGGACCAAATTACAATTAAATATATCGTCTCCTCCTCCTCCAATGTCCCCACATTTTTACTTCTAGTTATTTTTCTTCTTCTATTGTTTCAGGTGATGAGCCTGCCCCAACTTCCTGTAATTGGTCTGAACCATCCAAAAAAAACAAAACAAAATACATATGAACACTACAAATGAACCAAAACGAACCATGTTCCAGTTTAATCCAGACCATGGTCCGAGGCACCGTTCACACCTGCCGTTTTGGTTTGGACCAAAAAACGTAAGTGTGAAAGTTCTGAAAAGCTTCAGGAAATAAAAATACTCATGAAAATCTTGAAAAAACCTGCCTCAACCTGCTGTAACTGGTCTGAACCATCAAAAAAAATGTTTTCACACTGAATACGAATCAAAACATGGTTCAGTTTGATCTGGACTGAGACCATCTCTTTCAGTAGGACCAAATTTTGGTCCTTTGGTCCAGATTGTGGTCCAAAGCACCTTCCTCACCTGCTGTTTTGGTTAAGACCCAACAAACTATGTATGAAAGTACCCCAAGTTTCTAAACTGATCTTTTGCAAACAAACTGAACCATTGTTCAGTTTTAATCCCCAGACCACCTCTTTTGGTCGGAACAAATTTCAGTACTTTGGTCTGAGGCACCTTTCACACCTGCTATTTTGGTTCGGACCAAACTGAAAAGTCCAAAGGTCTGGACCAAACAAGACGGGTGTGAAAGCATCCCTAGTCTCAGCAGCAGGAGTGACTCGTCCTTATTAAAATGACTGATCACTGTATGTAATCACCATAGTTTACAAAGACAGTCCAACAGAAACTTTCCATTAACTTTTAATATCGCTTAAAGTGAAGCCGTTTGTCTTAAACCATAGAGGAACAAATGGAAAACCAATTTCACTGTAATCATTGAGTCACATTTACGTCACATAAAAAGCATCAGTTAATAAGATGTAGTGCATCTAGAGTCGCAGTGTTTAAAAGTATTATGCTGAGGTCACGCAGTGTGAGGCACATTTAAAATAACGTCTGGCTTAAATGATCGAGTAATTACATTACTCACTGAGATTCACAGTATTGGAGCTGTTAAAGTGAGTAAGCTGCTTCTTCAAAGAGAAAAACACGACAATAAACCAAGTTCAGAAAGCTACGATAATTCAAGAAAAGATCTTGTTTCCTGCAGAGGGGATTAACCAACCTCTCCAGCCACATTACACCAACAGCTGTTTCCCATTAGTTCAGTATCTGATGTAACTCTGCAGAAACCAGGACATGACAGTGAGGCGGGTGTAGGTGAGTTTATCAAGCAAGAAACTCTGCTTACGCTTGACAGTACTCAAGTATTTAATAGACGAGGGAGACTTTGATGACTCTGAACAGAAAATCCAACGCTTTGTTAGGATTTGTCTGAGGAAAAAGACTGGAATCACAAACAGACGGGAGATACAGGAGGTGATTCAGGAGTGTCATGTCATGTTCCCCTGTTAGCTTCTGTGACATCTAACATCTGATATTTTCAGACATCTGGACCACATCAAGTGTCCGCCATATTTCACACACAGTGCTGCTGCCTGGCAGAGTTTCTAGCTGCAACAGTGAGAGTGGATACATACATGAATCCATCAATAATTAGAATCCAATCATATACTGTAAAATAGAGTATATTATTCCAAAATGGGCCATTCTGTGTAATGGATACTTTTACAAGGTGTGTATTTTCATGCTAATACTTTTCTTTTACTCTAGGCTGTGGTATTGTATTACTTTTATTTAAAATATAACTCTATTTTTTAACTTGGGCCATGCTTTGGGGTGTAAATAATTGATAAAAACAAAATTATTCGGAATATGCTGCAGTGTGATCCAATGGGAAACTGTCCATGTCGACAACAGTGTCTGACAACATTATGGATAGGATTCTTACAGAGAAAGACCTTTTCATTAAAGAATAAGATCCTTTTTGTTTAACCAGAAACATCTCTATATATCACTACCGGACTCCAATGACAGAAACAGTAATTTTACCAAGCAGAACATGGGAGATGCTGCCATACCTCTGCCTTTGTGTCAAAAACTCTGCTATAACAACAAACACCAATAAATAAATAAAAAACAGGACAAAAATCGGTGTACGTCATCACTACAGTGGTTGAGTGAAGGGTGGATTTTTTCTTCAAGACGTACACTGTGCTATTCATAGCTGTCTGTGAACATAGCTGGTATTTTAGCTCAACAAAAACTCGTGATTTTTCAATAAACTGCATATTTCTTGTGTTTGTAGGACTGTCTGGAGGCTGAAAATACTCCTCTCTCACAGACACTTCCATTTCCAACTGTGTGTATTATATTCTTTAAATTTGTGTGATGCTTTCGCAGAAGGGAGAGATTTTTTTTATACAAAGGAAAAGTTGTGTATTTCATGGCCGAGCAGGTTGACTGTTTGGCCACACAAACGAATCAAAAATGGCCCAAACAAGAGTCTCTGACGGCAGCGGAGTGTGACAACGTCGCGCTCTCCTGCTGCACCTTATCGCTCTCCTCCAGACCTCAGAGATCTACCAGATATATATATTTTTAAAAAACACGTCTTTGATGCTCACTGCTGCATAAAGTCCAACATGTGCTCATCATCTTCTCAGTGTGGCTGTGTGGGTACAGCGGGGGTCAGAGCACAGAGAAGTAGGCCAGGAGAAACCCTGCAGCCTGAAAGGGAGGAAAATATGGTGGATTTTGTTTCCGAAACGAAAGAAACTGCCGTGAGACTGAACGACTTAAATCATTAAAGATGAGCCTGATAATGTTCTCCATTTGTATGTAGATGAATGTAGCTTATTCCTTTGTATCGTAGAGCTCCATTATTGTCCAAAAACTATTAAAAACACATCAGTGAGCCACACTGTTGCTCTGGGTGACATGTTCCTTCATCACCACAAACATACACACTGTAGTTTATTTTGGCTCAGTTGCACACAAACTGTTCAGCTGCCAGAAATAATCACTGGAGCACCAAAGGCGGATTAATCCGCTGCTCAAAATAGTCCCCAACAAAAGCACTACTTCGTGCTATCAGCTGTTTGAGGAAACTACTGAGCTGATGTAGATCTTCAATGGTAACCAATGAGCTTTGAGCTGTAAGTAAGGAAGTTATTATTGTCCATATATATATATATATATATATATATATATATATATATATATATATATATATATATATATGTATATATATATAGTACCGTGCCCTATATTTCTCTACAAAACCTTTGTTTCATTAAACAAAATGAAGGCAAAGTTCTTAAATTCTTAAATTCATCTGTATAGAAATCTGTCTGAGCAGCTTTTGTAATGAAAATATAGACTTCAAATAAACCTGATTAAAGAATAAATAAGAATCTGACTGAACATTTTGACGTCAACTTTCTTTGAAAGCTTTTTGATACGTTTCAGTTAGAATTTTTTAAAGTATAGATAATTATTTGTTGAAACTGTTCAGTCCAACATGTGCTACAGTAGGACCTTCAGAGTTTGATTTACATCAACAGAAAAGCTTCTCCGTGTTTTGGTTCAAGAAAATAAGACAAAGTTCTCGAACGCGTCCATGTTTAAATTTGAGAAATTTAAACTTTGACTAAACTGCTAAATAAATCTGAACGAAGAAGATTTGTTGATACACTCGAGTCCAACACTCTCAATGGTGCTGAAAAAATCCAGCAGAACGATAAGAAGTTGTTGGGTCAACAGAAAAGCTTCTGAACAAGAGTTGAAGCGGAACACTTAACCTCTACAATCTCTCTCTCTCTCTCTTTGTCTACCTCGCTCTACCTCCAGTCCTCTCAGATCCAAATCGATAACTCTCACTGAATAGAATGGATGTTATTAATCCCTGAGGGTAAACCAGAGCCATTACAGAGTCAAATAAAAGGATAGAGATAAAAAAAACTACATTAAAGGGCAGTGGGGTGACTCAGTATTTGTCCTTGAAACAGAATCAGTTGAAGTGCCCCTGAGCAAGGCAGAGATTCAGGATCAATGTCATTGACGTTATCTCGCTCATAAAACATGAAGGGATTAGTTTTGCTGACTGGAAATGAAATGTAAACTTATAATAAAGTAAAGAGCCACCAGACGAGTGAGATTAACAAACATCTTCAAATCAGCTGCTTTAACTGAGAGCTCCTGTCTGCTAATCCCTCCAATCTGTGATTCCACTCTGATAATTAGATTAACGGAGCGACACTCTGCGCCTTCAGGCTGCTCACAACAAAACTCACTGACAGAGGACGACTGGAAACACAAACACAGCCTCAGAACTCCACTGCATTTATTACAACTCATATTAAGATTTAAGACTTTTAATTACATGATTTGCTTATAAAATATGATGTATTATTATATTATGTAACAGTTGCTGCTTACAACTTGATGCAACAGTAATAATAATCCAATGATACACTGTATAAGACTAATGACTCTCAAAATGGATCATTTTGTACAATGAGCATATATACCTCTGATACTTAAGCACATACATTTCTACAATTAGGTCTATTGTAGGTTAAAAAAAGACTGGAAAAAAACCCTGCACTTAACAGTATTATCTTTTTTGCACTGCATTACCTTTGTACCTCATTGTGTTGTATTTATCTCTAAATTATTTTATCTCCATTTTATTTTGTATTTATAATCTTTGCTTATTTCTATGTTTTTTATCTTGTGTTGTCAACCCTAGAGCTGCTAAATTGTCTTTTATTGTTTCTCAAACAATAACAATAAAGATATATTCTATTCTATTCTGTAAATATGAAGCTGAGGCAGGGGTTGATATTCTGAGAAAAAAAACTTCTGAATTTCTGAGATTAAAGTCGTAAATCTTGTCTCACAGTATAATAAACTGCTGTGCCTCTGATAAACCTTTAAATTCATTGATCTGCTGCTCAACCTGGACGTTTGTACTTTCATCCTCTCACTTGTAGCTGTAGCAACAAACCCACACCAACGCACCGAGGCAGTGCTATTTTCAATCTGAACACCCGCTAAAGAGGCAAACATTAATTTCTGTTTCTCTTTTCATTCTTTTTTTTAATTTTATTGCCAGAACAATCAAACTCTTCAAACTTACAAACTGCTTCCCCCTGAGAAATGTTTTTGGTGGGTTTTTAATTTAAAATGTGTCCTTGCTGTGACCACAGATAAATAAATGGCCGCCGTCGCTCTCTCCGGTTCACCCAGCAGACTGTTATAACCTGGCTTAGCACCTTTGGCTCTCAGTGGGAGTCTGACAGAAATAGATTGAAGTGTGCCTGGCCTCCTGCAGCCTGATTTCTCCCTTTACCTGCCTGTCTTGACTCTGTCTGTCACACCTGACCTGTTCTGAGGGATTTATCAAGAGCTCTGCGCTGTTCGCTGCTTCATCTGGCTTCTTATGTGCAGGTGAGAATCACCTCAGTCAAACTAATGTGGCGCCGAGCTGCACAAGAGGGGTAAGAAAATATAAACTGTGCTAATGGCAGGAAACACAAGGGTTTATGGGTAGAGAGTGAATGATGTTGAATGGCTGGCAAAGACAAGCATATACGTACAGTCAGCCAATTAGAAGAGAGGCCCAGAAACAAACACAAAACATCCTGGTCTAGCTTCAGAGAGAACCCTGAGAGAGTGGATGTAAAACTATGTTGAGATGTTTTTTGGTCCTTAAAACCACAAATATATTTACTTATGTACATCTAAACTTCATACACACCATCCAAAAAGAGTAAAATAGGGGACCCTTAAAATCCCAAAGAGAAACAAAAGCTACTAAAGCAGAGGCAAGACAGGAAGTGACGCCATGACTGTTGAAACATTCGTCCATCTTGAGTTCCTCCCAAAAGGTTTTCCATTGCCAACGACAACACTAACGTCACATGACACTTTAGGTCTACAATGGGATGAGAGGATCATCTTCTTAAAGGACCAGTGAGTAAGTAAATTTTGTATTTTTGACTCACATTCCTGGGTAAGACATCTAGAGGCCATCAGAGGAACTGCACCTTTCACGTGAACATAAACGAACCGATTCAAGCCTCATACCAAAGAAAACGAACGTCATGCATGACCACATCCTGTCTTTGTCCCTCTGGACGTCCTCTAACTCTATGATGGGAGGTGAAAGTGAGAAAAAAAGGACTGAAACAGAAGAAAAGAACACCCTCTTCTGTTCCATCCGTTTTCAATTACAGGTACCATCCTGCAAGGTTATTTTTAGCCCTCAGTGGATATCTATAGCCTCCTCTCTGAAGCATCTGTCACAGATGCTGCTGCTGCTGGTCCTTCACCTTTTCTATTATTTACATCTACATTTGCATTTTAGCTATTTCACTGATGCTCTAAAAAAAAGCCACCATTCGACTGTTCCCGTGATATCTGAGCGGTTACGTGGGAGTGAAGATGTGTAGGTGCAGAAATAAGAGAAATTAAAGCTCAGGCAGGAGGTTTTTTACTTCAAGATGGGAGGTTATTAGAATGAGCTGAGAAAGGAGATGTAGCAGGAGGGAAAGGATGAGTTTTCAGTGGTTGTGTGATGGTAAGAAAAAGGCAAAAAAAACTACAAGGCAAATTAAAAATAATTCGCAAATTTAAACAAAAAAGCTCAGTGTCTCATTGTTCAACCAGAAGGATTTCATGTCAATTCAACTACTCTCCATATGTGATAATCACTTTAACTGACCAGCAGAAACTTAATGTGTCTGACAGAGGCTGGAAAGTAAGTCACTTTCACGTTGCTCAGCAGCCCTTGGTATCAGATTTTCGAGTCAATAATTGCATCCTATTTTTGTCTCCTATCTGCTTGATATCCAACACCAGAATCTGCAACTGCTCCTTCCCAAAAAACCATCAAGGATGTCCTTGTTTTGCAGAGATTTGGCAGCTGACAGACTTCAGCTTTTCCAAATGGAAACCAAGTGATTTTGAAGTGATAGATGCCAAAAACAATACAGAAAAACTCCTCATCGTGTATGTGAAAGTTTGCCTGACACTCTGAAGGTCATAATGAGCTAAGGTAACAGTTACACTCCAGTAGAGATGTACAAAATGTTTGGAATGACCTTTAAAAAGCTGCAGTGTGTGTGTGTTGATGCTGAAAATCAGGCACAAACTGTACCAGAGTGCAGAGTAAGCTTCATATTTTACATAATAGCATTTTCCTGCGTTACGCTGCAGCTCCACGCTTTGCCCAAAAAAAATAAATAAATAAATAAAACACATAATCCTCCTCTGTGGTGTGGGAGTCTGTGTGCCAATGAGCTGAGAGGATGAAACCACCTTAAATGACCAGCACAGCCGCACCGTGTGAACTTTAAAACACATATTTCATTAAAGGGTTTAAATGAATCAAAATGCAGAGGGAGGAGCTTCGTAACTGAAACAGCTGTAAATCTTTTATTTGTGCCCTTAATTTTCTGTATTTTCATGACTCAGCACCTCACTTCTCTGCAGCTACAAGCGCTCATATATAATAAATATAAATATACTCAATTATTAAAGATGTTTATATAGTGGGGCAGGGATGACATACTTCGGTAGTCCAGCCCTGAAGTTAGCATCAATAAAACCAGGGAACCAGGGAAAAAGCCAATGGGATTCATTTTCATTGGCTTTTGGATTATTTCATAAAATAAACTATTTATTCATCAGATAATCTCCAGATATGAACACCACTGTTCTGATGTTTGAAGCCTCGTCAATCTCCAGAAGTAAAAAAGCTAATGTTAGGCTATCAAACCAACTACACCACCCAGTCACATGACATCAGCATCTCCACCACTAAGCTTCCAACTGGTCATTCGTTTTTAGCTCTGAGCTCTTCTACAAAAGCCTTTCTTCTTAGAGATTAGTGATAGTTTGAAAAGGCGTGGTAGAAACCTAGCGAGGCTGTAGTGGACTGGTGAGTCAGATGGGTTTTTCATGTGGCGTCGACAACCTCTGTAGTCTCATTTAGACACTGGGTGTAGCCGCCTTTTTAAGACACGTAAAAGCTTCCAAACATATCGGGGTGGGGATTTACTGACCCATTTTATGTTGGAGAATAAAAACCTAGAAAATGTCTTGAGCATGTTAAAACCTCAGACAACCAAAAACATGTTGACTTTGGGGCCAGGGAACAGGAAGTGCTAACATGCTAACATGCTAACACGTCCTGGTTTTAGGACTCATTCCTGTAAAACAACAGTTCATCTTTGGTTCATTCATTTCTCAAGAAATGTCAAACTGTTCCATTAAGTGTTGGTTTGTTTTCAGTGTAGAAGAGGCAGCAGAGAGGTCAGTTACATTAAGTCCCAATGCATAGTCAGCCAATTAGAAGAGAGGCCTAGAAACAAACACAAACATCCTGGTCTAGCTTCAGAGAGAACCCTGGAGAGTGGATGTAAACTATGTTGAGATGTTTTTGGTCCTTAAAACCAAATATTTACTTATGTACATCTAAACTTCATACACACCATCCAAGAGTAAAAATAGGGGACCTCCTTAAAATCCCAAAGAGAAACAAAAGCTACTAAAGCAGAGTAAGACAGAAGTGACGCCATGACTGTTGAAACATTCGCCCATCTTGAGTTCCTCCCAAAAGGTTTTCCATTGCCACCCATAACACTAACGCCACATGACACTTTTAGGGTTCACAATGGGATGAGAGGATCATCTTCTTAAAGGACCAGTGAGGCAATTTTGTATTTTTGACTCACATTCCTGTATATCTAGAGGCCATCAGAGTGAACTGCACCTTCACGTGGAACATAAACGAACCGATTCAAGCCTCTTTACAATTAAAGAAAACGAACGTCATGCATGACCACATCCTGCCTTTGTCCCTCTGACGTCCTCTCTAACCTATGATGGAGGTGAAAGAGAAAAAGGACTGAAACAGAAGAAAGAACACCTCTTCTGTTCCATCCGCTTTCAATTACAGGTACCATCCTGGCAAGGTTATTTTAGCCTCAGTGACATCTATAGCTCCTCCTCTGAAGTATCTGTCACAGATGCTGCTGCTGGTCCTTCACCTTTTTCTATTATTTACATCTACATTTGCATTTTAGCTATTTCCATTGATGCTTCCAAAAAGCCACCATCTGACTGTTCCTGATATCTGAGCGGGTTACGGGAGGAAGATGTAGTGCAGAAATAAGAGAAATTAAAGCTCAGGCAGGGAGGTTTTTTACTCAAGATGGGAGGTTATTAGAATGAGCTGAGAAAAGAAAGGAGATGTAGCAGGAGGAAAAGATGAGTTTTCAGTGGTTGTGTGATGGTAAGAAAAGGCAAAACTACAAGGCAAATTAAAAATAATTCGCGAAATTTAAACAAAAGCTCAGTGTCTCATTGTTCAACCAGAAGGATTTATGTCAATTCAACTACTTCCATATGTGATAATCACTTTAACTGACCAAGGTGAAACTTAATGTGTCTGACAGAGGCTGGAAAGTAAGTCACTTTCACGTTGCTCACAGCCCTTGGTATCAGATTTTGAGTCATTAATTGCATCCCATTTTTGTCTCCTATCTGCTTGATATCCAACACCAGAATCTGCAACTGCTCCTTCCTAAAACCATCATGATGTCCTTGTTTTGTGAGATTTGGTATTTAATAGACTTCAGTTTTTCCAAATGGAACCATATGATTTTAGAAGGATAGATGCCAAAACAATATAAAAACCTCATCGTATGTGAAAGTTTGCCTGACACTCTGAAGGTCATAATGAGTTAAGGCACAGTTACACTCCAGTAGAGATGTACAAAATGTTTGGAATGACCTTAAAAAGCTGCAGTGTGTGTGTTGATGCTGAAAATCAGGCACAAACTGTACCAGAGTGCAGAGAGTAAGCTTCATATTTACATAACAGCATTTTCTCATGCGACGCCGCAGCTCCACGCTTTGCCCAAAAAAAATAAATAAAGAATAAAACACATAATCCTCTGTGGTGTGGGAGTTCAAAAGCAAATGAGCTGAGTAGGATGAAACCACCTTAATGACCAGCACAGCCACATCATGTGAACTTTTAAAACACATATTTACTAAAGGGTTTAATGAATCAAAAATGCAGAGGAGGAGCTTCTAACCGAAACAGCTGTAAATCTTTATTTGTGCCCTTAATTTTTCTGTATTTTCATGACTCAGCACCTCACTTCTTGCAGCTACGTTTCATATATATAATAAATATAAATATACTCACTATTAAAGATGAGATAGTGGGCAGGGATGATATACTGCAGTCCAGCCCTGAAGTTAGCATCAATAAAAACCAGGGAACTAGGAAAAGCCAATGGGATTCTTTCATTGGCTTTTGGATTATTTCATAAAATAAACTATTTATTCATCAGATAATCTCCACAGATGAACACCACTGTTCTGATGTTTGAAGCCTAAATCCAATCTCCAGAAGTAAAAAGCTAATGTTAGGCTATAAACCAACTACACCACGGTCACATGACATCAACGTCCCACCACTAAGCTTCCAACTGGTCATTTCATTTAGCTCTGAGCTTCTACAAAAGCCTTCTTCTTGTGAAAGTTAGTGATAGTTTGAAAGAGCTGAGAAACACAACGAGGCTGTGTGGACTGGTGAGTAGATGGGTTTCATGTTAACGTCTCGATAACCTCTAGTCTCATTTAGACACTCTTAGCAACCGCTTTTTAAGACACGAAAAGCTTCAAACATCGGGAGTGGGGGATTTACTGACCCATTTTATGTTGGAGAATAAAACCTGAAAATGTCTTGAGCTTGTGTTAAAACCTCAGACAACCAAAAACATGTTGACTTTGGGACGAGGGAACAGGAAGTGCTAACATGCTAACATGCTAACTTACGTCCTGGTTTTAGGACTCATTCCTGTAAAAACAGCAGTTCATCTTTGGTTCATTCATTTCTCGAAATGTCAAACTGTTCCATTAAGTGTTGGTTTATTTTTCAGTGTAGAAGAGGCAGCAGAAGGCGGCAGTGAAGGGTTAACTCATTCAGACTGATTGATGGTTGTGAACTCTTGAAAAGTCATTACTGTAGCTGTCTCTCTCTGGGCCAGCAGTGATGTTATCCCTCTATAGTCCGTCCTTGTTTGGCCTTTGTTTGGCTCAGTCTGGTCCTGTTCACTCCAGTGAAACACTCCAACAGTCACAGTCTGATCATTTCTCATATATATACAGTTCAATAAATGTAATTTGAGTCCCAAACGGTGGGTAATTACAGCGAGGACGGCACCAAGACGTCAAAGGTCGCCGTCTCAGCTCTATTAAAGATGGACATGGCGGTGTAATGTCCTCTGAAAACAGGATGGAGGATGGATCCAAAAGCTCCTGACTCAGAGCTCACAAAGTCCCTGCTCGCCTCGCACATCCGTCTGTTTTACATCGTGAAACCGAGACCTGTTGGACATTTGGTGCTGGTGTCACCCGTCATCGCTGCTGCAAAGAGGGGGAGGAGGAAGTGACATGCTGACAGCTGAGGGACCCGGCTGACCGGAGACAGAGCAAAAAAAAAAAAAGACTTTCAGTTTTGCTCTGAATACAAGAAGAAGCCTGAGTGAGAGTTCACAACCGAGGCGTGAAGATTCTTGGTTCATATTTTATTTGTCATTTAAATTTCGTAATTACTCCACTTGTTTTTCCCCTACTGTCCAACAAAGGAAGGGCTTGTGATTTCCTCTCATGTAAATGATGAGGATTAAATGTGTGTAGGAGGCAGGGAAGACTGTGATTGATTTGGAGAGCCACGCTGGTGGATTTTAAAACAAGAATACTGATGAGTTTGCGAAGTGGGACGAGCTATTTCGGGCGCCCATTAATTTTTCCCACAGACAATGTTGTGTGACTCACAGCTTCTAAAGCTTTGGATGGACATGAAACTCTCCCAGTTGATTCATCAGTCCAAAAGATGGACAACTGTGGGAGAAAATAGCAGATCCTCTGCAAGCCTGTGGACATGAAAACTCTGAGGGAGAAGTTAACTACAACTCCCAGGGTGCATTTTGGCAAGAAATATCCTTCACATTCTATCACATGTATCGCTAATGACATGTAGAACTTAAGGATGAAACCATGGAGGAAACTGAAGTGTGTTGTTCACCACTCCAACAACAAAGTGGTTTGAGTTCACTGCTTCACACCACTGAGGCTCTGAGGTATTGTAGTTTGTAGGCCCGTCTGCCACAGTGACTCAACCAAAACATGATTTCTCAGAAACTATTGAGGATATTCTTAAAGGAAAATTAGAAATCTCACACCAAGCCAATGTTTTAATGTCTCAGCAGAGCCACCTTGTCTGAAAGACATTCTGTAACCACATCCATCACTGACATTCTGGAGCACACCTGCCAGCCAGGTGAGAAGACAACACCATTAGAGATCAGCAAAACAAATTCAAAGTAAATTAAGTTCATCTCTAGGAGACGGTGTTGCATGAACGTTAATGTTTTCCAGCAGCTGACTCTTGAGTCTTCAGGGTCTGAGCTTCCTTGACAAGAAGAAGCCTGAAAACGACCTAAAACCTCACAGTCTGCTGGGAAAAGGGTAACTGACACTGTAAGCCATACAAAAATTTGATTTAATGAGGTGAAACATACAAAGGTCCAGTAGAGCTCTTTCTCTTTAGAGCAAAATACAGTTAAAAAAAACACAAAATGCAAACTTTAAAAAAGAACAACTGAGGTATCTTCACTTTTTGATCCCAAAACACTAGATCCTACAGTTCCCATAATGCAGCTCTTTCATGCAATATGCAGTTTGTATTTTCTGCTGTCTTGTAGCAGTTAGCTTAGCAGCAAAGTGCTTAGTAGATGTGTAATGTTGTCAGGCATAAGGAGAGAGCGGCAGCAGGGTTAGCTGTACCCCGCCAGCACCCAGATGGTCTGAGAAGGATGTGTGAAGTGTGAAAGGAGGACGGAGGATGAAAGAAATACAGAGGAAGAATATTATCTGTCTTTCTCCTGGAAGTTGTTGGCTCTGAAAGCATCAAAGAGCCTGTGAACCTCCTTCCCCCTCTGCAGACAATAACACAAAACTGTCCTGTTATTCTCTAGAAAACTCAATTAACCAGAACTCAAAGAACAGATTAATGCTAAACAAAATATTAAAAGCAAAGGGATAGAAGAGAAGGGAATGGAATGGAATGGAAGGGGAGGGGAGGCGGCGTGCGCAGAGCTGTAGATCTTTGGACTTCTGTAACAAAGACTGTGTACATTGGGCGACCATCATGTTCAAATAGCTGCGAGGCATCGAGTGTCAGGGCTGATTTATTGGCCGCCGACTGTGAGGAGCTGCAGGCGGAAGACATCTTCCTCTGCTCAGCATGGAGGAGGAACAGGAAATATGGAGCAGGGGTTTCCACCCAGCTGGTTTCTTGTCGTCATTTTATTGTGTAACGCACATGAACTGAACTGATGTAGCAGAGTGGAAACATGGGATCAATACAGTTTCACAAGTGTTGCCCAAACAATTTCACACTCGTTTGAAGCCATGAATGTTTTTAGGACTTACACCACAACAAGAGAGGTTGTTATATAGGGAGTGATGCTCTTGTTTGGATGCATAAACATCTTTGGATTCTATGAAAACTGACATGTAGTCTTGTGGCCTTCAGGCTGCAGGGGCCATCAGACAGTCCTACCAGCTGCTGCTGCTGCTGCTGCTGAGTTTCAGGCTTTTATTTTTTAAGACAGAAACAATGGCAGCTGCTCTAGTAAAAAAAAAAACACTTTGGGAACATTTCAGCTTTCAATCGAATGAAAAGGGACAATTTAGACGAGGCAATACGCAGAAGGGTCCTTGTGAAACTGGGAAATATATTGAATTTGACCTATCATCCAACCCAACTGGCTCCCCTCAGATGTCCCAGCCGACAGTTAGGAGTGGCTGAAGAGTTGCCAAATCCAGTGAGCAACAATTTATCTAATCAAAACCTATACAGCTTATTTATATAGCACTGAAGTCAGGAAAAATGAAGTAAGTTGCAAAAACAAAATCGTGCAAAAAGACTAGAAATAGCACCTTCTCCTCAACAGTCCTATCAGCCACTATTACAACAGCAGTTCTACTTAATGCAAGTTACATCTGGTCTGCATCCTGACAACATTTGAGCCAAACAGTATCAGGACAAAAAGAAAAATGTAAAACCATCACTAGGCAGCCAACTTACTGACTTGTTCTGTGATTTATAAACAATGATATCAGCGTCAGCACTGTTATCTGGACAAGGCCAAACTATATTTCTCAAGCTGAGCACCAAAAGCACACTGTTTTTTAGTGTTTCATCACTTCTAAAGTACAGATGAATATGATCACAATATATCATTAGAGGCAGCAGAGGCAATTGGCCGATTGGGGGATGTAGAAACAAGCTGTTAACACACAGTTTTCAGCTATTCAATATGTTAAAACTTTCCAACCTGTTTTTGGTCTCCAGCACCTCTCACCAGCTCCCCAACATTTGCCTGCTAGTCGCTAACATTACCTGTCTAGCATTTGGTGTTGGGTTGGTAGAATACAGTCACACCTGCTGGAAATGAGGAGCCGTACTGAACGAACACTGTAAAGTTCTTGGACGTAAAAGACGAGCTAAAAGACACAGTCCACAGACATTTATCTGTGGATCCATTAGCAGCTTGAAATTTAGAATCTTTAAAGATTTCAGTGCTGGTTGATTTCAGGTGTGTTTTAATAATCCAGGTCCCAGAGTTCAGTTGGAAACGACACGTGTATATTGATCACTGAGGGCAGCAAACATCTGTCCACAGCCCAGTCAGACTGGCTCACGCTGTTTAAACATGGGTAATACTGAATTTATGATCCAATACTGTTTTCTGTGTTAAGTGAAATGCCCACATGCATCAGTTTTTGTCTTCTGAATTACATCCAAAACATGCATGAATTGTTCCCAGTTAATCTCTTCTACATTGGTCTACAATCTAAATCCTCCAAAGCCTATGAAAACTATGTGTTTAGAACCACAATGAATGGATATCACCTAAGAATGCCAACAAATAGCATTAACATGGTCAACAACCAGCACGGCAAACACTAAAAAACACTAACAGCTCGATTATTGCTGAACTCTATTTTGCACTTTGCACATTTGGATGGAAATATATGTAGAGAGAGGAGAGAGGAGGAGAGAGACAGAGGGGAAGTGCTGCACTGCTTGTATCCAGGCAGAGGGAGAAAACCTGAGAGAGGAACTACCCACAATGCCCCGGTGTGCTCGCATAATCTGCCACCCTCCCTTCTCTGAAACACACATACGCTAAATGCACACACACACTCCAATAAGGCAGAGTGCTTAACTCAGCAAACTGCAGGCCAAGCTGCTATCACTCATGTTTGTCTCTTGGCTCACCCTTTTGTTTTTCAGTATTTTCTGTCTCTATTTCTGCTCCTCTCTGTTTCTATGAGAGAGAGAGAGTGTTTGTGTAGCCATGTTTACAATTTTGGATCATAAACACTGTAAGCATTATGAGCATTTGATTTTAAAAGGCTCGTTGTACCAGCGACAAAACGTGTATCTGCTGATATTTTTTAATTCTGGTACAGCAGTTCCCCCAGTTGTACACTAGGCCTTTGGGTGATAAAGAAAATCCATCTGGAAGTCATGTTTGTGGTCCCTAGGTCTTGGCATAAACACTGTAAGAAGCCTAAATGCATTGGTCTAAAAGACAGAACTGCATTTAGACAGTAAGTACAAAAACTGAAAGGAAAATCAAAAACCAAAGAAACAACTAAAAGCTTCCACTTGGAGTCATGGTTCTCACGCAAAGACAGTTTGTTCATTTCCTATTTTAAATGCATTGAAGCTTCGATTATTTGAATTAAAAACAAAGAACTCAAGATTCAGCTCGGACAAGACTTTGGTAACTCTTGACGTAGAGATTAACTTGATGACTTGAGCAATGCGTTGACGATGAGAACATGACTTTGCTGCCTCAGACACGAGCTTAGTGGTTCGGCCATGACTTTCACAACTTGGGAACTCGTACATGACTTTGGGAACTTCTACATTACACTCTGATATGATTTTGGTGATTTGGACACAACTTTGTTGACCCAAATGTTAAATTGGTGACTTGAACATGTCTTTGGGACCTCACACAACTTTGGTAATTTGGTCATGAGCTAAGTGACTTGGATATGAGTTTGGTTACTTATCTGGTTCTTACCCTGTTGACTTGGATGTACTGGGAACTGACTCAGACTCATGGTTCTGTGACTCAACCACAGAACCAACGGTCTGTTTATTTACATAATCTACACGTTTGACCAATGCAGCGCATCAAACCCTCAAAGTTGCAGCTAATGCCTAACACCTGTTGTGGTTTTATTGTTTTCCTGGCAGGACCTTCTGTTTCTTCCAGAACCATTCGTCAGTCAGATCCCTGTGGTATCGTGTCGGCTGGCATTGGCTCTAAAAATCAAAGTTTCGGTCTGGCAGCAGTATTACCACTAGGAGCAGCAGAGGAATGTCGCTGATTTATCCCCACTATCAGATGGACAAACTATTCTGTGCCACGCTCGACTGAAAACCACACTAAAACAAGACCAGGCCGCTGGGAGTAAACAAGCTCACAGAATACAGAGTGGTATGGACAGGAGGACAGAGCAAGGATGAAAATGGAGGAGGGGTTCATCATATATGGTACAAACTGTGAGGTGATGTCTGAATGTTCAGTAACTCTGAGATAAACACCAGACAGCAGGAGGTGGTTAGACTGCACTGCAATGCTGTGGGTAATTATCTTTATTGAAAACATGTCTAGAGATATCAGCCAGTGCTTTGTGCAGCATTTTTCTATTTCTCATTTGAGCTGAAGTTGTCAAGTTAATATCATCATCCTTATCTTTGTGCAAATGAGAAACCACAGGTGTAAAGTCCACTTCTGACCATATTTAGACTGCACAGAGACACAATTTGTGTGTCATACTGTGTACAAATGTATTTGCAAAAGCTCAGTTCCTTGTGTTTTCTGCTGATACTTGACAAAAGCAAATTATTGTTGTGTCAACATAATGCCAAATTACTGTATCTGAAAATGTCTGACAACCACTACCACCGAATGCTTGTGAAGACAGTCTCACAGCATCCATTGAGCATGTACAGCAATTTCTAAACATGCTCCATTTATAATAATCCTGTAGTCGGCAACAAATAAAGCCTTGCTTTATGTGGAAAAGCTTAAGTCCTGAATCACTCAGCAATCTGGTTTTACTGCCCGACTGAACCCTCAACAAATGTCCTTGTTAACTTAATTCTTCCTGTTTTCTTGCATTTCCACTCACCATGGTCACACAAACAAACAGGGGAATTGTTGAGTTTCTAAGTTTTAGAGTTTATAAGTACATTAAAAGGTGATGAATGATGGCAAAAGTCCTTTGTTACAGTAACATGTTATCATATTTAAAGTGTTTCTACCAGTGGTGTCATCTCAAGAAATAAACCTATTAATGTTAAGTAGTTTGTTGCTTGTGCTTGTGTTGTAAAGACGAGTCCTAACAGTGCATTTTAGCATCTTTCAGCTCATTGTTTTAGATTTTACAACCTGCAACTTTACTGTTTTGGTTCAGTCTCAACAATAGCAGCCAATTTAGTTTTAGGAAAAAGCTCTTAAAGTTCCACTCTTCACTGCCTACCCTAGGTGTTGTGGCCTTGGCCTGACTTGGATTTTCTGGATCCAAGAAATGTCTTAAAACCCAGTTTCAGACTTTTAAATGACACCTCAGAGATTCTAGTTTACTGATTATGGCCTGAACGTCATGCTAACATTGAATTTTTGTTGCTTCCCTGAGATGGCGTTGTCATCTTTGTGTATTTTTTAATATTTTTTGCTGTCTCGTCAGCTACCAGGAGTGACAGTGAATGGTATTCTGGTAAATAAAGCTCCTCTCAGTCTCCTGTCCTCCAGGGCTCAGAGCTGAAGCTTTCACCCCCGCTGGGACCAGGCATGTCCGGCCAAATCCTATGCTGCAGACACACTCCTGCCATCCAAATCCCCCGTTTAATACCGGGACATGACAGACTAATGGAGAGAGGGGTGGGGGGGGCAGAAAGAGACCGACTCCCCTCCCACCCCCTCCAACACACACACAAAAACACACTGAGCCTTTGGCAGGACACCTGAACAATCCGCCTTAACATCAAACGCTGCTGCAGACAAAGCTGCATCATATCATCTTACTGAGGACGCTGTGTAAGGAAATGCCTTATTAACATATTACAAATCTGCTTACAGTTTATTTTAATACGTTTCAGTAGACTCTCTGTAACAGGTGGGCAGCTGGTTATGCCTTTTTTTTTTACATAATTATCCTCATCCAGAAATGTCCATCTCAGGTTTCCAAACGTTAAGTTTCAGCGTGTTTGAAGCCATTTTCATGGTAAAGTTGTCAAATTTAATTTGTTTTGGAGACTTGATTTGATAGTAATGAAGTAATTTAAGGACGTCAGATTGAATGGCAGAGATTTGTCCATGGGAATTCTCACTATTTTATGGCATTTCAACATCAACTATACTTACTCAGCTTAATTGATTACAGATAAATTAAAAATTGAAATCATTGCTACCGGTCACTGACTGACTTAACTCCCTGTTCTTGTTCTTTTTTCCAACATACATACATTAAGCTTTGGATATAAGTATATTTAATATTCTGAATACTGTCTACAATTAATCTTTTGTTGCACACACTTGTTCTACATTTTGTAAATAATTTATAATAAACCAACCACTCTGAGCAGTGCTACTTCTTCAGGGCAGTCTGGATGCTACAGGTCGCTATCGAAAAGTGACACCATTTCCCAGAGGCCACAGTAATCTTCTTCTACCAGTCTAAAACCATAAGATATTCAATTTACTGTCACATATGATGCAAATAAAGAAGGAAAAACAGCAAAGTCTGAAATCTAAGAAGCTGGAAACAGATAATGTTTGGCCAAACATTAACAAAGTAATTAGAAACACTGCTTGATACAGTGTGCAGTGTTTTCAGATGAGGATGGAAAGCTTTGACAATTATCACACCATATGTATCCATATGAACTGATATATGTTTTTAACTATGGGAGGCTGATCTGTCCATAAGCACGACCCGCCTGCAGCTGAATCCACTGAGAGGGAAACAGGGAACCTTCAAAGCCTCAGAACAATAGAACCGACCATCAAACGCCATCGCAACACACAAAAACGCACACACATACATGCAAGCGTCCAGGTGCATTTGATCTTGTGTACGTGACTGTACACGCATGTACAACACAAACCAATCCTCCTGTGTGTGTTTTATTCATCCACCTGAGGCCTGAACGCTGAATCACTGCTTCTCTACAGTCTTTAGTCCACAGGGAGAGAAAATTATCACCCTGCAGGCACAAAATAACAAGATTTTTCTCTCGTATCCAGGCTTTGTTTCATGATCTGTCAAACACGTTCAGCAGGAAATCAAATATCAACATGTAAGGAACTATTTTACCCTTAAAAATGAAAATTTAAGAGCCCATTTGCAAGTAGAGGCTTGTCAGTGACAGTCAAATTTGAGAATCTGATTTACACTGACTTAGCTCCAGCAGAGACAGGCAGACATGGCTGGGGATCAGCTGTCTGGATGCACAAAGAGGCAAAAACAAATCAGGGCCACATTTCCTCTCCAAGAGACAGCATAAGCTAAATCATGCAGATTCAGTCTCGTCAACAAACTGGAGGGTGAACCGGCTCTTATTTGCCCCACATAACAAACCAAACAACCTCCTGACTCCTCGAAATTACATGTACATACGACTGATTTGAGCTGCCAAATATGTCTTGTAAAGAACATCACTGCTGCCTGGATTAGTAATACCTTTTGTGTGGTAAAGGCAAGCAAGTAAATCTAAGGCAACAGAGAGACTATGTTTTGTTAAAATGTAAATAAACAAGAAGCCTCAACCAGTAAACCAGTGCTGTGAATACCTAAATATAACCATATAGAAGTTTAATAATGCTGTCTTCACTACAAGTGGATAATGTGCTGCAAGATGGGATATTTTGAGGGACAACAACAGTAGCAACATTCAGGTTGTGTGCGATTAGTTGACTTAAAGATTTAATGTTGCTGTAAACTGTCCTGGTGCTGCACTGCCATGGTTGTGTAGTTCTGCCTCTGATGCTGCACGTCCTCAGCAAAATCCCTGCTAAGTTTGAAGTTGATCAGATGAGCAGTCGCTGAGAAAAATCAACATGACAGACAGACAGAAATTCTCCGGTCAGGTAAAGCAAAAACAGGAGGATGTGGAATTAGATACGATGCACATGATGTTTTTAAGATAATATTCTGCCCTGTTGTCCTGGAACATCAAGATTTTTCTATTAAATCTACTGATTCTTTTCAATGACCTGTTTTTCTTCCAAAAACACTACAGTTATCTGGGGACATGAAAGTGCCTCCGCAGGGTTTTTTTCCTATGTGAAAATGAGGCATACACAATTCTCAGAGTCATAGTGTATTGATTTAGTGGAGTTGACAAGAGCATCAGTGGCACCGCTTGAATGGTGGTTGCCAGAATACAGTGGAGTGCTGACTCTTAATGACAGCACTCCGCTCTGATAAGTCAAGCTGCTCAGCTGGCTGTGTGCTGGCACGCCTGCCGGCTTATGGATTGAATGCAATGGAGAGACAGCGGAGAGAGAAAGAGGAGAGAGAAAGAGAGCTTTATATACCGACATTTACATCGACAGTGTAGGTGGAGTGCTTGAAAAGCTTCACCTGGAATGCAGTCAAATTAAAGGAAAACGCCACCAAAACAGCTGCTTTAAAGTTAAAAGTTGCTGTTCTAAAGTTAACTCGTCAATAACTTTATGGCGGAGGAGTCTGTCTGTCTGTCTGTCTTTCAAGTCTGCCGACAACCGCTAACCCGGACGGGCTTCAAACTTGGCAGGTGAATTGGTTGAAGATGCAAGGAGTGCATGACGGTGACGTTTTTTGATAAGCTTTGCCCGAGTAAGCTTCAAACATCGTGAGATGATGTACCACTAGGCAGTGCAGCACCTGGACCATGTGTGAGGTGCCAGTGCCAGGGTTTTGAGGTTTACAAGTGGCATACAGAGAACAAAAAAGATCCATGTTTTCATTGTGTAACGCTGTATTTCCTCCGTTTTTCACTCACCTGCACATTTACATATGGATCTTTTTTTCTCTGCACATCTGTGCATTCAATATGTTTCTGTAAGGTAATTTTATGGACGACGACGGTAGCATCATGAAGTTGCTTGGATGCTACTTCCTAAAAACTCTCCAAGCTGGATTGAATATATTGGCAGATCTGGTTCTACAACAAATATCCTTATCATCTTGTGACAAATATAGTAACTAGTTGAACATTTTTGGGTATAGCCCTGTTCACAAGTAGCTTAGTCAGCATAAAGACTAGTAACAGGCAAACAGCTAGCCAGGCCTGGACCAAAAGTTTAAAATACACCTCGTCAAAACGCTCACAACTAAAAAAACTGAACATGTTCTCATTTGCTCAGTTGCACATTAGTTTACTGTACTTTATACCAATGTGCCTGTTTTTTTATTTAACATGTTTGTTATGGATAAGTGGACAGATCATAGATGCGGATTATTATATAAGAAGTATAAAAATGGAAAGTAAGCAGCCTGATTTAGACGCTTATCATTGCAGTGAACTGACCTTGTTAAAGAGAATCATTCCTGGTACATAATTGGCTGACACTAGTATCTACAAGTGGTTCCTACCATGAGAGGGTATGGGCCTCTCCAAAATGGTGCATATTCCTTAATTTTATAAGGCGTAACTAACACTCGATGACACTCTGTTAACTGTGCTGTTCTGCTCAGTCTCTCCTGATCCAGGCTGAAGGAATTAATCATCGACAGACATTTTAATAGTATTACCACATGTGGAGAGAGAGAGAGAGAGAGGGGGGATATGGAGGAGAGAGAGAGATGAATATGTATGAGTCAACAAGAGAGAGAGAGAGAGAGACGTTTGAGGCACAAAGAAAGGAGGCAGATAGAACTCAAAGCGGAACTAAACGACTGCACGCTCTCTCTCCCTTTTGAAAATCACTGCTCTGTCTTCCTGCACCGTAACCCATATGTAACTGCTGCAAACCACTGGGCCTCAAACTCGAAATACCAAATCTGGCGTATGAGATAAGAGAACTGGGCAGCGTTGCAGGAGGAAAAAATAAGTCACTGCTATATATAGATGAGGAGAGGAATATGGACTTTTCAGAGCCAGAGAAACATGTTTTTGGTTTTGAATTAAAGGAGATGTCATTTGGGTAAAGGGGCCGAGGTGTCATAGCTGGGATAACAGGGCTCTATATTTCTGTAATTAGCAAGAAACTGCCGACAAAGTCAGTCCAGCCTGTGTTTTCACATCATAGGATAATGCATGACTGGCCACATTGATGTTTGCCTATGGTATTATATCCATTAACTTTAAACACACTGTCCCACTCTTGCTAACACTACCTCAGGTGTGTTCATACAGGAACCTTTGACAGATCAAACATTATCTGAAAACTCAGCTTTAAAAGGTTGTGCTTTCTGGCACTGCGGAATACAGAGGGTGCACCGAGACCTAACTGCTACTACAACGCCAGCTGCATCTCCACCAATAGTGCTGGCCAAGGGCACCAACTGCGCCTCGCTGCCTGCTACTCCCTCCAGCAGACTGAAAAGAAGTATAAAACAACCATGTGCCAGTGCTAATAGTTGTCCATATGCATCTGCAAGAAGAATAATTGAGGCCCTGATTCTACTCCCAGCAAAGCATTTAAGGATCCCATCACTGCACAGCTGTTGATACAATTGGTTCAGGCTTGTGACCCAAAGAGTTTTCCACATTAAAACACCATAGGCCTATCAGGAGTGGGGGATTTACTGACCGATTTTATGTCGGAGAATAAAATATGAAAATGTCAGCAGTGCTAAAACTTACTTCCTGGTTTTAGGACTCATTCCTGCACCATTCTATTAGACATTTGTGTAACATTTTGTCATAATTAGCAAAATTCTGGGTCTATAATACCTTTTCTTTCCTGTTTCAGGCTCTGACTTTTAATAGAGATGATTCTGGTTTTTGTCAACCAGAAGATGAGGAAGTCTGTCTTTTCCACGTAGACAGTCAATATTAGAGCAGGCTTTACTGTAAACCCTCAGACTTCTCTGTCTCATACAGACAGAGGTAAATCAGTTCAAATTACTCTGAACTGGTCCAGCTTCATGTGGCTGGACTGGGAGAGAGAAAGAGAGAGAGACAGACGGATAATATTTCTCATACACTGACAATAAATTCCTCACAACTGTTCCCCAGCTTCTGGCCAGAGCTGCAGACTGAACGGGCTTTGCCTCCCAGTCCAAATAAAATCTCAGTCTTGAGTCCCACCGGACAGAGAACTGAACATCCCGGAGAGACAGTCCCTGAGCCAGACCAGAAAATCCCCCAGTCTAATCTTCACAGCCAGGGGTGAAAGGTTTCAGAAGATTTTCAGTGTGAGCCTGGCAGAGAGATTTGGCCCCTAAACCCTCCAAAACCAAATCCACTGGTCCCTGAATTCCTCACCAAACTCCAGTGGGTTGGTAAACTTTCAGTTCATATTCTGAGGGCACGGACAAGGATCGCTTTGTTCCATCCAGTTGATCTTTTAAAGAGTGGTGACCCAAGACATGAGTTTGACATTTAATTAAACTTGGCCAAGTTATCAGTGAGGCTCCAAATACTGATTGAGAACAAGGACAATAAAAGTCTTTTTTGCTTGTACTAGCTAAAACCAAGCAAATTCAAACATTTCCTTGTTAAATTGGCATCAGTAAAAGAAGCCGAATTAGCTAATGGCAGCTCCTGTTTGCAGTGAACTCATACATATACAGACAGCTTTCGCTGGATTACTGTGATACTGAAGAAAACTTAAAAATGTGATAATTGGCAATTAAAAGAACCATCTCCTTTTCTGTGATTTCTAAGTGGACCTCTGAGGAATACTTATGATGTCCATTAGAGATAATAATACCTTTGGAAAGTGTACATCACACTATATACATAAATATGTGTTTCGTATTTGTGCACTCTGAGCTATGACTCAGAAAACAAAGACATTTTTTGATGCAAATCGGGTCCATTGGGTGCTAAAGGGTTTTAAAGTGCCTTGACTGCCTAAATGAGGTGTGTATCATAGCCTCTGCTGCAGCTGCAACTTCTGACTGCTGTGCTAAACAGGTCAAATCAGTTGGATAAACTACAACAACTACTGCTCGGGAATTCATTTAACACATATCTATTGGCATGTATGCCAATTACAAGTTGTTAGGCCTCAAAAACATAAAGCAAAAATTGAAATCATGAATGGGTCCACATAACTTCAAAACTTTAGCTGTGACTTAGATACAGTCATCAATTTCAAGGTTATATTGCTTTTTTACCACTTTCACTACTTAATCATGAGTTTGGTTGACTGAATATCCAATGGATTGACACTAAAGTCAAGATAACTGAACTAAAACTAAGAAAAACTATGATCCTACTGTAAGATCTGAATAAACTGGAGACATTTCTGGGTTCTCTGTGTTTGATCCAAAAAGCTCTTCTAATTATAAAACTGACTGTTGTTTTTTTTCTGCAGCACATACTAACTGTTACTCATCCCCTATGTACACTCTCTAAGTCCGATTTGGCCTCGTGTCAACAGTACTTCAGTATTTACACCTCCCTCCATTGACCTCTTTAGCTTCTAGTTTCAGTTTCTATCCTCTCTCAAATCCTCATCGGCATCCTGTAAATCCCCCCCTTCTCCCATCCCCCATCACTGTCTACACTTCTGCTTCTACTTCTCTTTTTCTTTGGTTTGGAGCTGATTCACAAAGAAATATATAGTCACTGATATGGCTGTGTGTGAATGTAAATGTCTAAAATAAAGTTCACTATTCAAAGACTTAGTTAGAAGCCTTCAATCCCATTACCAATTATCACTCAGTTGATCTGACACAGGTGAATGTTCATTTTCACCTTGAAAACTAATTTTCATTGTTACTCAAGGTTGACTTACAGAACTAGCTTTTGGTTTATTTTCCCTGGAGCTTTTGAATGTGGATGCTCAATGAATGAACACCATCTGCTGAGGAAGTTGGAGGCTTTAAATCAAATGCTAGACACATACTGAATGATGCATCACAACACAAGCAGCTTGGAAAGATTTGAAACAAAGTTCCTTCATCAACCCAGAAATAAAACATTGTGGTCTTGGGTTTGGTATTTGGTGCAAAACTTGGATTTTTTAGGATGGATTTTTCTTTCTAAGGCCCAGTTCAGACTACACGAATTCAGCCCAATAGTGACAGGACTATGGTTCAGCATTGGAGCCAAATATAAACGTTGGGAACACTGAACAGGCCTTGTAGTGTGAAATAATCAAAGAACAGCAATGTGGCGTCTGGGACAAACCACAACATGATGAACTTGTATTAAAGGTCTTGTTCTGCGTTCTCAAAGTTGACAAGGATTATGGCCTCACAGTTGTATGCAGTTCATTAGAGTGTGAATTCTTGAGTTATGGCCAAAAACAATTGACCTTGACGTTGGACCTTTGGCCACCAAAGTCCAATCAGTTCACCCTTGAGTCCAGATCTACCAAATTTGAAGGGATTCCCTCGAGACATTACTGAGATATCTTGTTTACAAGGATGGGACGGACGAACAGCCCAAGAGCATAATAGGGAGACATCAAAATTTCCAAAACTTTTCCAGTGCCTGGAAACAGCAACTTTGACTTTTCCAGGTTTTCCATGACTGTACAGACCCTGCACAACAGAGGAAGTGAGAAATCTGCATGTTGCTTAGTGTCACTAATGTGTCACACTCTTCTTCTGCAGCGTTTCTCAGCTCTCAATTTGTAAAACAGATAAACAATTCTACATCTTTATCACTGTCACTTTTGCCTTTTGTGCACTCCGTCAGCCCATTGTGACGAGCTGTGGTGAGTTTGTGGTTTGTCTTTGAGATGAAAGTCCAGACGGGACAACACAGCACTGACCACAGCAGCTGTCCACCTGCCAACTCACACATACATACCCAGTCATAGAAAAAAAGACACTGAACAATCAAACACATAGTGATAATAGTGATGTTGTTTCTGTCTCTTTCCCTCTCAAAGTCCCAGGCAGTGTCGGTGTGACTCAGAGGTCCACAGAGGACAAACACTGGCCTCCGTCCCTCAGTCCATTGTTTACACAGAGACGGAGGGAGATGAGCTGTGTGGTTTCACCGCCTCAGCGTCTGTAGGTCAAGTTTAAAAGGACCAGGGGAACATGACGAGAGCTCGAAAGGGTTTTTTGTTTGGAAAGGTGGAAATAAAGGAGGGGTGTAGACCAGGGGAAATCACAGGACAAAGTCGAAATTGAAAAAGAACGAGAGCAGAGGAGGACAGGAAATGGTCGTCAATAAGTCGTACGTCGAGCTTTTGATGGCAGTGGTCGTTCTGTCTTCTGTCTACCTCCTCAATCTGCAGAAGAGCAACATCTCTGACTACAGCTCCAGCTAAAGTCCGCTCTGCTCAAAGGTTAACTGGTTTAAAAAACCATTACATTCAGCCCCGAGGTCAGACAAGGGGCCCCCAGTCACAGGGAACTACATTGACTTCCAATCTGAATCCAGCCGGAGCTCAGACTGGCAGCGGCCAACTTCAGCTCTGATGGCTTTTTTATTCAATAAAAAAAGTCTCAACTGCTGCCACCAGTGTTTAAAAATAGAAGGAGGCGAATGATACAGTGAAACAGAGTTTTCCCTCCTGTTATCACCACACATCCGGTTTCTCCAACTTTCATTATCAATAATGACTAAAATGAACATTTATTTCAAAATAACTGGACAGAACAAGCTGTCAAAGTAAAATAAGACAAGATGCCTCCTTGTTTGGTTAGGCAGCTTTTGTTTTGTCTCGTCCCCTTCACTCCCTTCCCAGGTTTTATTGAATCAAGACAAAAATGCTGGGAAATAAGAGTGTAGGAGGTGTCTACTTAGGTCACTTGATGAGCGTACACTATGTGCACCAACATAATTAAAGAATATATGTCTTTATGGGCTCCATCTTAGTCTTGATCCTATTATATGAACAGACAGTAGCCACGGTTAAGTCAGCTGCCAACATCTGGCAGCAAAAAGACGCATCGAAAAGGTAAATAAAGGTGAGAAAACTGACTCAAGCACTTATTCACACCTGCAAGCTTTAGTCTTTTCCAGTTTGTTTTCAGTCTTTTATTCACCAACAGCCTTGAGTCAGTCGAACATGAGGCTTCTATCACCTTGACTTACAATAGAACTCACTCTAGGCTGACACACACACACAAAACACACATTCAAGAGAGTCACACACTTGAGAATCATTTAAACTACCTAAAAAACACTCATAATCACAGCTTTCCTTCACCTCGCAGAGTCATCCTACAATTTTCTCTTCTTTGACTCAGTGTGGACTGGATGAATCAGCCTGAGACACATATCATCATTTAAAGAAGGCTCAACAATACATGACTGACAATGGATTTTGCTTTCAAGTTTCCAGCTGAAAAATAACAGGAAACAATTGTAAAATGTGGCTAAACTGTCCAACAAAAACTGAACATACTGTGGAGTGAAATGGCTACAGAATCACACCTGTAAATTACACCTGGTTAGTAAAGTACAGTCTGTTTCCGATTGGCTGCACCAGCTGCTTTGTGTCCAGACGTAAATCTCAGAGCTAAAACTGAGCTCAGGAGATTTCATTTTGCTGTAAAAAGTACATTTATTTCTGTTGAACTGGCACAATGTTTGACTGCAGTGTGTACTTGTGATCCTGTGTGCGTAGCGTACTACACTTGGCAGATGTCTTGATTAACTTGAACAGCCTGTTCATCTGAATCTGACTCGTGCTGTGATTTATTTTTTCAATAATTTTCCACTCCAAAGAAAAGTGACATTTCCAGCTCCGAGCGCTGACTGCAGTGAAGAAGATCAGTGTGGGAGAAGCACCTACTTCTGGTATTTAAAGTTATGTTTTTGGGTGAACGTTGAGACCATGAACTCACCAGATGGAAGATGAACTTCTCTGAGATGATTTAATGTTGATGTTGAGCTCATCTAACTGTACACAGTGCTATATGTGTATTATATAAACTGGATACTACATTCCAATGAAAGTTGCTTACCAGGCACAGGCTTCCCACAAAGAAATCACATTAGAATCTTTGTCTGGGTGAGTTTGTCAGTTCTTTGTATATGGGGAAAAAAGTTCAAACAATCCATTGACAGACGGAATAAACTGAAATTTAACCACACATTACTGGTTTAAAGGTGCAATGCTTTTACGTTTTGCTATTGCTACAAAGCTAACGTTAGCATTAGCTGTTTACTTACCAGTCTAGAAGAGACATTGCGAGTTCGGCATCAAACTTCATTCCTTTACTCACCGAGAGATGAATGAAGTTAACCCGTTAGCCCTAGCTCTCTTAATTCCACTTTGTGATTGTCACTGTAGCATCCAGTCTGCCCTCAGTCCAACGTAAGAAAATGTAATCTAACCTCTTGTTTTGTAAACACAATGATGGCTGAAGCCTCTGGGAATTATGCAGCTGTTAATGCTAATGTTAGCTATGTAGTAATAGTAAAAACGTACATATAGGACCTTTATTGAGTCCAAGAATAACTCTTGGATAACTTCTTCAGAAATGAGCTGACTCAAGACCAGGAGACATTTTGGCTAATTAGCATGCACATGATTATGGGAAAGTCACTGGAAGTCTAGATTAAAACTGGGCTAAATTTTGTCTTGAACTGTTATGATCTGAATGGCAATATGGAAATAACAGACTGTACTGAGGAGCATTGACATGTCTCTACAGGATGTAATTAAGACTCACTGTAACATTATTCCTGATTTCTTTCTTACTATAAAAGAAGGGATGAGTCCTGTAACTCTGGTTGGAATTTAAATGTGCTCTACAGTATGTGTGAAAGCAAAGCTAAAAATAAAAGCTGACTGACTTCTCCTTTCTGGCCAATTCTCTTCTTCCTCTTCTTCTTCGCTCCCTCCTGCTATGAAACTGCGAGGGCAGAGAGCAAGTGATTCACACAGAAGAAGAGAAAAAAAATCTTTGTAGCTCCAAGGTTACAACTGCAGGCTCCCTCTTGTACCACAGTGATCTCTTGTCGAGCTGCAAAAACCTTTGACTGCGGCAGCAAAATGACAGCCTGACACTCTGAGTTTCATTTCACTCCACCGACTCAACGTTTTTATGAAGTGGGCTTAGCGCTGTTCATTTAACAAAACACTGGCTTGTGGCTCAACGGGCTATTAAAGATCTTCCTGGTTGAGAGGCAAATAACTCAACTCTCCTGTGTTAAAATATTTTCAAAATCATGTACCTTTTCTCTCCCTCAGCAACAGAATATGTGAAAACTTCCTCTGTTTTGACTTGATAACAAGACCCCTCTCTAAATGCTAAGGAAAGGAGCTTCAATGCTTCCTATCTTTTCTCCTTTAGCGTAGGCTACACTAGACCACCCTTTAGGAAACGAGATAATGCCATCCAATAATTCCTTGTAGCAGCAACACTTAAGGCAACCCACATCAGTGACATCTAGCATGCTAGCATTTGCTAATAAGTAGTAAACACAAAGTAAGCAGCGGAGGCTGTTGGGAATGTCATACGTTTTTCAGGTATTTGGCCAAAAACTAAAGTACTGGACATTTTAATTTTCACCTGCTGGTGGTGCTAGATGAAAAGTTGGAGGATCACCAAATTTCATACAGTTCATCCTCAGGGGAGCATGAATGTCTGGACCAAATTTAACAGAAATCCATTTGATAGTCTTTGAGATATTTAACTTAAAACCACAAATACCAACCTCATATTTAGTACACAATATATTTGCTGACACTAAGTAGTTGGACATGAGCATTATTTTCAGGAGATGGGGTTGAAAGGAAGACCTAAGGTGTCCTGCATACTGTCAGTCTGGCCTAAAAAGAAAACCTGGGTAATCCACTGAGAAAAGAGGTAAATTTAAAAGAGGACAGGTTAGAGTCAGTGTGGAGAGCAGATCAGCAAGGAGGCACCAGGAGCGAAGAAAACACTGATACTGACCTTCAGTTTAACCAGACCAGAGGACAATACAATTCAATAAGTCTTATCTCGATCTCGTCATAGGCACGGCCCTTTGAATACATCCAAAGAGATTCACTGCTGGCATCGGAGCCAAGTTTCATCTGAACAGAGACCCTGCTTCCCCGTTCACGTCCAGATATAAAACCCAGAATAGTTTCACAAATGAAAAACTGCACCAGCTCTAGATGAAAATTAATTTTCGGTGCAGTCTGCTGCATCAGTCACCAGCTGTATAACCTCCCCGCTACAGAGCTCCACATTGTACAATAACAACAGAAAACCTCCATTATTTGTTGCCTTCTGGGGAGTTAACCACCGAGACTGCCTGAGGCAAGTCATTCTGACACGGTGCATTGAATTCATCATCTCAACTAGAGAATGTGTCTGGGGTCAAAAACACCCTCAATGCAGAAAACAACAGCAATGAACCTGCAGGTCCTGGACCAGAACAAACACTCAGACCAGTTTGTTCTGGGTCTGAGTGTGTTTAATGAACAAATAATGATCTTTAACAATAACATCTAGTGAAATGAAAAGTGCCGTAGACCTACTGATAAGGTTCACAGTTTTTCTTTTTCTCTTCTTTACACAATAAGGGTGAAGGAGTCAATAATCCATGTTACAAAAATCTCCATCTTCAGTTCTAGATCTAGGTCTTACCAAGTCTTAAAAGTTTTGAATTTTCTGAGAAAAACAACTTTTTGATGACGACCTCTTACATTTGTTTATCAAAGAATTGTGACAATATGTGCTAAATAGGACAAACTTGTCAGACTGATGTTTATAAATAACCTTAAAACATATATCTGTCATTTCTCTACTGACATTTCTTGTTACTGATTGGCTGACATACACATAAATTTTTATAGGATTTATTGATAATTTCTTGATAATTTCAGCCCATTTCCAGAACAAATCTACTTGTTTGAGTGTCAGTCTTTAGTGATTCTAGAGTGGCAATCTATGTTATTCTGTTGTGTCTTGAAATATTAAAACTTTGGATGAAATTCTTCTTGCAACATCAGAAACAAACTCGTGTTTTCGAACTGTATTGGCAGGTTCTTTCCATTTGTTTAAGGGAAAAGAGACTCAAAAAAGGGGGGAAATTACTTGCCAAAACTGTCCTTTTTTGCAGTGTACGGAGCTCTATGGTAGAGTGACACTGCATTTTTAACGTTGGACACAAGAAACTCAACTCAGTCCAATTACAAGATTTTCTCTAAGCTTTCAGCTGCATCACTTGGTCCTCATCAGTAGATGGGATTGATGGTAGACTTCCAATTACCCTTCCCCATAGGGAACACATTTAAAGGGTCAGTTTACCAAAATTAGACAACAACAACAACAACACAGTGACACTAGTATCTATCCATGCAGACAATTCTGGACTTATCATTTCAGCTGCAATGCCAATACAATGGAGGTGAAAGGTCCTCAAACCAATGAGAAACCAAATAGCAAAGCCTCTTTCCATGGATTTATATTCTCCTGAATGTAAAAAACAATGAAATCTGTCTGCAGCTTATCTGAACCCTTCATTCATCCTAATTTACAGCTACCTGTGGTCGCTGGTGTCAGTGTGGAACGCTAACAATACCCATAAAGTATTTTTTCAGGGTCAGTGCTGTAACTTTTCCCTGTCAGGTGTCAGGTGTCAGGTGACAGCTGGGGGAAAAACCATCAGAATAAATCTTTATCCCGTCTGGTTTTCATTTGCAGGTTTCATCATCTGACGGCGGCGTAACGTCAACCCTCCTCATCCGTCATTATGACGCTGACCTCGGGCTAACATGCCGTCGTCTGACCCACAATCTCGCCTCTCCCTGAGACGTTTACCGAAGGTTACGACCCCATTATGGAGCTGTGGCGAGTTACCAACAACGACAGGAGGAGGAAGTGATGGAGAAAGAAAAGTTATTTATTTTGAATTTAGGAGTACAGGAGTCAGAGTTTATGTTAGCCGGCTTTTGGCCAGTATCATGTCTAGTTGTCCATTGGATGAAAAAATGGATGGCCAAAATGTCTGGTGGAAATAATGCCAAATAAATAGTCTATTGAGTGACCTATATAATATGTTGCCAAGACAACTGAGAGGATAACTCCAGTATTTTTGAGCTTGGGCTTTATTAATGATTGATAGGGACAAAACCTGGCCACTGCAAACAGCTGCTGCAACGTAATGCAATGGTGCATTTGTCCACGTCAACGTTCGTCCACTAAAGTGCTTGTTTTTGCCACTGACAGGTTCAGATTGTTATTCTAAGTGTCTGACAACATGATGATAGGATTCCTACAGAGACAGAGCTTTTTATTAAAGAGGAAGATCCTTTCTGTTTAACCAGAAACATTACTGTATATCAGTACCAGACTCCATTGACAAAAATGGGAATTTTACCTTGAGCTGCCACTGATACCACTGCCTCCATCTGTTAGTGTGTTTGTGTTATTGTGTGACTTTCAGTGGTGGACAAAGTATTCAGATCCTTTATATAAGTAAAAGTACCACACAATAACACAAACAAACTAACACACTGAGGCAGCGATGTTCCAGCAGCTTAGGGTAAAATTACTGTTTTTGTCAATGGAGTCTGGTAGCAATACATAGCGAGGTTTCTTTTTCTGTGAAGAGTTAAAAAAGCCAAATATATTGGTCTATTGGTCTGATCCTCACTGCTTATGTCAGTGACATGGTTTATTTAAGCTGATCCCAGTGCAGCAGTCATCACACAGCATCTCACTCTAGATAAGAGCATCAGCTACGTTCTCTAAATATAAATGTCAACTGTTCGAGGAGGAGGAGAAAAGAGGAAAATGGATTTTGAGAGAAATGGACAGTGACATTAAAGGAAAGAGAGGATAGGAAGAGGAGGAGGAGACGAGTCGATACGGCGCTAATTATTAACTTTACAAGAATGTACGGTGGATTTCTGCCATTGACCCTTTCATAACAGTCCAATAACCGCTCGATCAATAACATTTATCTTCACCAAACACTGATGACACAGTATCTGCAAGTCATTTAAGATGATTATGACTGAAGATGTTTGGCTGTTTAAGGAGTATTAACTAACACTCACACTATATAAAAAGAACATTAAATAAGTTACACAAAAACATATAATCAAATTGTTAAAAACTGATAATTAGTAATATTAAAACGTACTTTCCCTACTGTGAATGATGGGATCTGACATGAAAAGACAAATTTCCACCTAAATTCAAACTGTTTTGGTTAATTAATAGAGAGATTTTTGTATTTCTGTCAATTAATCTGATGAAAACACACATGATGAAGCAGATTAGAGTATTTGAGTATCAAACCCTTTATAAATATTACCTTTTCTTAACTTTAACTTTGATTGTTGCTTATCTAATCATGAATATAATGAGATCAACAGATGTTTAAGATTTGAAACTAAGTTTTCAGCAGCTTTAATAAAGATTTATTGTTAAGTCTTTAACTTTTTTTGGTCATTTTAATGTCAAAATAGCAAAAATCTGCTAATTACAGCTGCACAAATTACAATATTTGCTTATTTATAGATTAAATTCTTTGGGTTTGGAGGCTTGCTGCTTTGGCTAAACAGGAAATTAACAAAATCTGCAGCCCTGCAGGCTGCAGGAAGCCAAACCAAGCTGTTTATCAATCTTAAATCTGACCTTAAGACACATACAGTGTAAAAAAAAACTTAATGAAAATGGCTCTAAACCACCAGACAAATTACAGCTCGTGTAAGTGAAGAGCCAAGAAGTGTGTAGTGAAGGATTAAGCACAACAGGACATGAATTGTCCAGGGAGACGGTGTCAAACTGTGTTTCACAAAGCAGATATGATGAAAGTAAAAGCCTGTTTTGCATGTTGTACCACTGACCCTGTTCTATATTAATCTGAGAGAGTGCAGGCGGCAAAGAGAGAGCTGTCAGCAGCACGAACTGAAAAAACACAAGACGTGTGCTCGCTGCTTTCCAGACACTTTCATACTTTCACTGGCTTTAAATTAGAGAGATAATAGGCCGATGATGAGACGAAGAGGAACAAGGGAGAGGGAGACAATGTGAAGACAGAGGTCAGAGGTCAAACCTGGACACGTCTGATCGGCCCGAGCAGACTTCCTGTTTGCTTCCCAATTTGCTGAGTGCAGTGACAGTGTTTCATTAGAAATATGAAGCTCGCTCTCTCTCACTCTGTGTTTTCAATCCATTAATAATAAGGTTTGTCTCTCGCTGGCACCAACAAGTCTACAGCAGATAAAAATCATCAGCACAGCCTGATGGGACGCTCACATCATCTTTATTTCACATTAAATCATTACTGTGAATCCAACCGGGAAGATTTTTACTACGTGACATGGTTTCAAGAGCAAAGATAATTGTGTCCTGTGAAGGATGACCTGCTAAGACAACAGGTATGCTTTCAGTATACATATTTATTTGTTAATTTATTCATTTATTCACTTTGTGAGTGGTTTCAGGTCACATTTTCCTCATTATTTTACTTGGAAATTGACTTGTTTTTGTTTTTTTTAGAAGTGAAAATGCCAAACAAGTGACATTGTAATGCTTTTCTTTGTTATTTATAATGATAATATGAATATTTTTATGGTTTTAGACTGTGTTGGTTGAATAAAATGTGATATCTGAATACACCGCCTCGGGCTGAGAGAGAGAAATAGTATTTTTCACTTTTTACTTTTAGATGTTTTACAAACAAAACAGTTTGTCAGTTAACTAGGAAAATCACTGTATTGTTGCAGTGATTGTGCAATAATTATATAGGGCTACTCGAATAAAGAGGCAGAGTTACACTGGATACCTGTCCTGATTTCAAATGCACCTCTCTTGTGAAAACGAGCTAATAGGTCATCTGTGCAGCAGCTTATTACGACTCCTGGTCTCCTTGGCCGACCTCTAATGGCAGTAGTAATTATGACAGGAACAACGGAGGAGGTCCAACAACGTATATGAAGTATATGGAGAAAGTTGGTGTTGGGAGAACGTTAGGGATGATCGGGACCTAAACCTAACCAAACCATGACCAATCCATAAGATTAACTGCACGTTTATTATTGTAGCCATGATGACGAAGGTCCGGTACGCCAGCTGCTATAGGGGCACTATAATAGAGTTGTATCAGAGGGTAGGGACAGACGACTTGTTGTGACACTGTCTGGGTTATTTTCTGATTTGAGAAACCTCTGGAAACACAGAACACATTATTCGACTGTTTTCTAGGGCTAAGTCGTATTATCCATGGCTGGTAAATAGACCTTTATGTGTAAAAATCCCCTTTTCGCTTTTGTTTGAGGAACTTTTTGGGTGTTGAGGCACATGGAAACCTGCCAAAAATGACTTCATTTTCAGTACAATGCAGCACTTCAACTGTATTTGCTCTCAAATCATGACTCCTAAGAGCATTTTCTGATCTGCTGTCACTATGGTTAAGGTCTGGTTAAGTTTAATCTACTTGGTAAAGGTTAGAGAAAGATTGTCTTTGTGGTTAAAGTTAACAAAAGTTGACTTGTTGGTAAGAGTCGACCTGCAAACCAAGGTCACCAGTGTTTGTATTGTGAAATCAGAGCGTCACACTAACTTTGCTTTAGACATAAACATTGGTCTGCAGTAAGAAAAGAACGACCGACACCAAATCAAGACATCTACTGTCGCAGAAAACTTTTCTCCCATCAAACTTTGTCTGCGTTTGGTCAGTCATATAGATGGGCGACAAAAAGATAGGAAAGGAAAAAATAACATTTAGCATGTTATTAAGGAGCAGTTCTGCTGACTTGTATCATCGCTGCAAAATCTCCCATAACTGTTGATTTGGGGTTGAGATCTGGTGACTGTAGCAGCCAAAGCACATGATAACATATCATTTCCATCCTCATAAAACCCATTCAGCGAGTCCCCATGAACACAGCGTTCCAGGTTTTTCCTTTGATTTGTCACCCATCTGTATGTGGTGATTTGCCGCCAAAAGAAAGGGACACCATGAGCTCAGAACGCCAAAGTGCAACAGTGTTTTGTTTTTCCTTTAACCTCAAACAGCTCTTCAGTGCTTCATTGGGTGACTAACCTTGAATCCAGACCCAAGTCAGAACAAACAACTCTCCCAGGGGTAAATAAACAAACTAAATGAAACAATGACTAGTTAGGGTAGACAAACGTAAGCGAGGAGAAACAGAACCAAACAAAAAAAATGAACAAATGTCCCAGATCTGAAGGTTATTTTGTCTGAGGGCCTCAATTAATGAAACATGACTCAGAGTTCGCCGACCCTCCTGCTCAGCTCCTCTTACCACCATTTTCTTTCTTTTGTCAGCCCAGGCAGAGGTGACTCGTCAGGTAATGGCTTCCTCGAACAGCTGGAGGGGGTCAAAGGGTCGGATGACAGCAGCCTTCAGCAGCCACAGAGCGTTCTCTGCATTCCTGAAGGTCTGCGGATTGTTTGATATTGGATAACCCCGATTCGCTCGCTGCCCTTTTCACAGCGTCACCTTCGCTGCAGTCCTGACATTTGTGGTTCAAGAGCCGACATTCTTTTCTTTTTGCTTCGGGCGCCAGATAAAATAATGACAACAGGCTGTGAAGTCAGACCCATCTTAATTCATCTCTTGCATCTAACCAACTAACATTTTAACACGGCTCCTCATCCATCACCGTCCATCACTTCTACCTGCATTGTTTTGAGGAAGGATACCACTTTTTAAAGCAGATTGTGCCATGCTTTCATAGATTAAATTTAATGAATTATTTGACTTGATACTGGACTGAACCTCCTCCAGGTTTTTGATGCTTCCTGCTGCCGTAGGAACCACTTAAACAAGGTCTTCTTGCAATGAGCAAAGCTTAAAAGCCAGAGTTTGAAAATTAGCGACAGTTACATTCAAGCTCTTCGCCACCAAACAAGTTCACACAGTGTTGATTAAGCCGATGAGTGCCAGGTAAATTTCTCTGTGTCAACCAGCAATGATTGGTCCACCAGAGTTAGGAGTATGGTGGGAAAACATAGGAAGCATAGGAAGAATCTGATGCTCCAGATAAAAAAAAGAAATTCAATGTTGGAAGTTTTCCACCAAATCAGCCCTGGCTCTTGAACCGGTTCTCTTCAGGAGTCCTGGAACCTTGGTGCTAGCTAGCGAACCAGCCAGCGTTTCCACCAACGGAGGGCATTCTCCATCCACTCTTTCCAACCTGTAGAATACGTCACAGAAAACCTGGTATTTTTGGTACAAGATGGGAACCAACTTTTCGATATTGTTCTGAACAGTTCAAAATTAGGTGTACAAACCAGAACCTGTCCCATATTGGTGGAAAAGGGGTAATAGAGAAAATGTAATCTGCACTTGAGACAGTTCTTTTGATGTTACAAAGTGAAGGACAAAATGGGGAGAAAATCTCCACTTCCAATGTCGCTTTTAGCATCTGGTTTTCACAGCGAGTCCTGAACAAGTTCAAATGACATTTGCCCATCAAATGATGTTTAACAACAAGCCTCATTTTCAAGCTACTTTGGCAGATTCATCCCTCGTCTGAAGAGTCACGATTCAGCCGGAGGAAAACCTGAAAGAGTCCTTGTCAGGATCATTCTCCCTGTTATCAGCAGAGACAGTTTCACCATTCTCTCTGGCTTAAAATACAAGAGGACGCGGCCGACTCATCCGTCACATGGATCCTTCCTGGTTGTTATCACTTCAGTTCTGGCAGCCGGCTCTCAACCACTCACAGCTAATGGTGCGTCGAGGGCCGAGCTGGTCACGGCGGCCATGTCTGCATTTACTGCAGGTGGTGGAGAGAGAACTCTAAGTCTGAGTTAGAAGCTGCACAGCAGTAGGATGACACTGCTGTGGATGTGTGAGTGAGCGAGGCTGAGATAAGGCCTGTTCACAGGGGACGAGTATTATGCGAGGATGTCATGTAATTAATGAATAACCCTCTACAGCTTTGTGTTCCAGGAAGAAACACCTTCCTGACTAATTCCACTGCTGCTGCAAAGACAGAACTCAAACCTTTACAAGATAAAGACAATGTAGCAGGAAGTGACAATGAAGGAGATGAAGAAGGAGACATGAAAATGAAGGAGAAAAACCAAATTACAAGCCTACAGCAACTTCTGTCTTAAATTACAACGCTTACTTTGCAGGGGGAGTATAACTATTTATAATTTATGCTGGAAATTTTCAGATTTTACACTGAAATTGTTTCAACCAAAAAGGCTCTTGTTTACAACTGCAGCCAAAGATTAGAGTTTTTTTGTCGATCAACTAATTGTGTAAACTGATGTTTACTTTCATTATTGCTTAATCTACTGGATTATATTTATGATTAATTTCATTTACTTAATAAAAGACGGGAGAAAATAGTGAAAAATGTATATAACAATTCCCCAGAGTCTCAGTTGTCCTATCCAAATTGCTTTCTTTATAAATCTAAAAGACCTAACCCCAAATTTATTTTATTTAGTATTGAAGAAGACAAAGAAAACCTTTCAAACTCTGCACATTTTTGCTTAAGAAGTGTCTTAAACAATGAATCGATTATTACATTTGCTGTCATCTATCACCTAATCAATTTATTGACTAACTTCAGAAATTCAAACTTCAAAATTAGTTTCATTCCATTCACTCTTGTTGACATTTTTCTGTTTCTATTTTACATGGAAGTAGCTCAGAAAGGGAGAAAAACACCAGACCTGTTTGATTTTTCTACTGATAAAACAACATGGAGGCATCTTCTCTCAGAGATAGATACAGTATATAGACAGATTAGGACAGAGGGGGTGGAGGGTGTTTTAAGAGGGGGTGTCCCATGTTGTTTGGGGTCAGCAGTGTTTGGAAGTCTCTGCCTTTGTTCAAATCTCATCAAGTGTGAAAAACGGGGGCAGGCCTGAGGCCCGAGGCATCATCTCCCTGCTCCAATCTGACAGAATAAACCAAACATGTGAATGCCATTAAAAGGAAACATTAACCTTTTGGGTTGATCCTCACCCTGACATGAACAGGACGTACAAACAGGGACATGATGCCAGACACTAATTTACACGTTTACAGTTTGGGTGGGTGGGTGGGGTCCACAGAGACCTGCGAGTGGAAAAAGCATCATTTCCTGCTGAGATCAACAACTTAACAACCAGTTCACGGTGACGTTTCTGCTTCCCTGGAGAGCTCAGTGCCCAGGAACTGTGATGGAAATTAGTCCAGGACTTCATCGTTCTGTCTCCAACAAAGTCTTGCTTGAACCAAACAAGCACAAACTAATCCTTACATCTGGAGAATATGATTTGTATAAAGTAAGTTTCTGTATGGTTACCAACACTGTAAACCTTCAACAGCTAGAATAGGCTGGATCAGTCCACAGCTCTAACTTTATTTGTTACCATGGCCCCTTAATGTATTTGTCTGAATCCAGAATGTGGTAACAGCCATCAGACATATTTGTTCAAATCCCACAATGTGTGATTTCAGTCCCAATTCCTAAATTTGGCGTAGAGTATCCAAAACGTGCTCCAATCCCCAGAGGAGCAGCCATCTTAGATTTGGGTAATTGGTGGTGCTGTTGTAACAGAATCATGGAGTGTTTTCAAGGGCCTGTTGGTAAATTAATCTGCAGATTATTTTCCCGATTAATTGTTTGGTAAGAAAACAGTTTATTTCAAGTTATTTTTGTCTGACAAACAGTCCAAAACCTATTATTAAATATCTACACAGGCATGTCTTTAGCAACGAAAACTTCCACTGGAGACCAAAATGTGGAACCAAAACCAAACTCTCCCCTAAAAACCACGACAGCTACAAAACTGAAAGCAGAACCACTGCGAGTGCATTCAAGGCAATCTGACCTCATTTAGACTAATGACTGGCAACAGATGGCACAGGTTCACATTTCACGGTTAAGATGGTGACTGAGAGTGTTTGGCTGCAAACAACTCAAAACAGGATCTGTAACCTGAGCTAAAAACACTGGATGACCTCCAGAGATTTTGAATTAAATCACAGTCATTGATCAGCTTGATCAGTGAGCAGGTTTAATGACGCCGTTTTAATCAAATACATCCATCATTTTTGGGGTTAAATAAGAGGTTTTAAGGTGGAAAAATGTTCTCTGACAGTATTTGTTTGTCCTGCAAAGTTATCATGACCAAGGTCGACAGGTTACAGTTTAACTCTAAACCTACAGTCCTGCTCGAAGGCAAATACAACCTTACCTGCTTCATTAACTCCTCAAACTGCAACAGCTTCTTAATCAGCATAAATAAATTCCTTCCTTGTTTTCAATTTCGGTTACACATGAACCAAAACAATTTAACAGTCCCATGGCAATCATTTTAATTCACCTGTGACTTTCCTGTCCGAGGCTCACGGGCTGAAGGGAAAATCTAGCATCTGGGAAATCCTGGTTGGTCCTGGAAAAAGCCAAACCCTGAGCACAAATTATGAACTTAGAAGTCAAAATTTGTTATCTGTTTATTGTGGTTTCAGCTTCAGAGTCGTAACAGGGAGAATGGAGCCTCTGTCATTCAAACACCTGTTCTGGGTCTATGTAACTTTGGTTTTTCAGGTTCGATCTCCCTCTAACTGTGTGATAGTCAGCAGCTTAAACTGCTGGAATCAGGCCCAGCAAGTTCCAGAGTGATGCTGAACTGTATCAGTTAAAAAGACTTGGAAGTCATTAAAAACCAGCGTTCATCTCTGATATCCAGCCAGGGATCATGGGTAATACGCACCGTGTTTCAGCCGTGTTTCATGCGGTGTTTTATTTACATCAGAGATTGGAAGTCGGAACTAGGAAAGCTGACTGCGTTCCAATTGAGAAATCGGAAATACACGGACGCTCACAGATCCTTTACAGTATAGACAACTCTAACACCTCATTTGTTAATGTTGGATTTTGATGCAAACACTTCAGAACGTTCTTAATAAACTGTTCAAATGTATCTGTTAGAAAGAAACATAACGTTAAGCCATTACTGTGAACTGATTTAAACATATGCTGGACTACCCATCGTTAGCAATACCAGTTGATAACAACGCTCTACAAACAGCGCAGCAACATGTCCACAGATAAAAACTGAACAGTACTATGTGTCTGACTGACTTGTGAAACTGTGTACTGTTGATTTGAGTAGCAGCCATCTTGAATTCTTATGTCGGGGTTGGTGGGGTTGCTGCGACTTTCTGAGTTGGATATCCGACTTCAGGGGAGGGTAAAACTTGAAACTTCTGACTAGGAACTCGGAAATTACAACTAGTACAACTAGAACGCCATCAGGTCAGTGAGTGGGACAGTTGGAGCTCAGGTCAAGAAATTGATAGGCTTTGTTTTCTATACATGAAAAACATTTAATTAGCTCTGTAATTAAGAATGAGTTACCACTCCTGGCTGCAGAGGGCGCTGCTGCACAGCAAAGTTACATTTTGCTGCTTTAAGAGCATTTATCAAAAACATATTTTATTGTTCAACTTTAAATGGAAATAATTAAAAATCTCCCAAATGTTATTTTTTTAAAATAAAATCTTCTTTCACTTTAACGCTCAATATTTCAGCAGACAGTTCATTACCACCTCTTGCACCATTTCCAAGTGAGGAAAGGCCACAAAGACTGATGATGGACGCCCCCCCCAACTCCCCTCCCTCCTCCCCGGGCCTCGCCCCTCTCCTCTACTCCGCCCTCGATTGGGGATGCAGGGGCTCATCAGTATCTCTGGTCCAGGCCCCGTCTACCTCTGTTGAAGCCTGTCTCACACACGCGCACGCGCAAGTGCGCTCTCTTCTTCTCTCTGACACCAACACGCGCACATACACACCGCTGCATCGCGTTGCATAAAAGCCCTGAAATTGCTTCCAGCTGGCGGAGAGTAAAACCGGGTCCCGACTGACTGAGCGCTGGAGAGAAACTGAGAGGAAACAAAGCTTTTCCGCTCGCACAATTATTTGTCCAGTGCGCACATTGCTGCTCCTGACTCTGCAGTGCAGTTCAGCTCGGACTCAAACACCCGCAAAACCTGCTGCTTTCTGCTCCATAAACTCCCACTTTCACTGTCTCGAAGCCTCAAAAGCCTCCTTGCCCCGACTCGTGGCTTCTTAATGCGCGTAATTGCGAAAAGGCAAAACTGCGCCGGAGATAAAACTCATCTGTCTTGACAGTGAGAGTGTGTGTGGAGCCTTGTGTGTGTGCCTGAGAGTTTAAACCCCGGCCTGCGCGTCTGTAGTTTAACACCAGTCCGGTAGGATGATGGTGAGGATGATGGTGCACGGTGCGCCCCTGTCCTGCCCCTGCGCATCCTCAGCGCGCACCGAGCCGCGCAACAAAAACCAAGACCGGAGCAACGCAGCGACACAAGGAGAAAGAAGAAGAGATGTAAAGAGGAGGAGGGGAAGGAGGAGGGATGGTACCGGCCGGCCGGTCCGGTCCACAGGACTCACCAGTCGGTGTCCGAGGTCTCGTCAATGACGTCCTGGTAGGCGGTCAGCAGGGCCAGTCTGTTCTTGCCGAGATTCACAGCCATGTTTCTGTCCCTGCAAGCATCCAGACCGCTGCTGATGGAGAGAGACACGGAATGAGACTACAGAGAGGACGGAGAGGTGGAGGAGGTGGAGGAGGAAGAGGCGGCTCTGACTGGTGGAGACAAAGAGACGGTCGAGGTGTCCGAGGGGTCCTAGCGCCGAAATGTTACCGACTACCCAGTCTGGTGGGTCCTAGTGCCGAGGAGGAGTGAACTTCAACAACTAAACTGTGTTGACAGCAGCTGCTGTTTGTTTTCTACAGAAACAAAACAGAAACTGGGCGGAACATTTTCTAACTGATAAGATTTTTATGAGTCAGTGTTCCTTATAATTTCCAAGGAAGATTCGTGAAAATAGGGTTCAATAAGTTTGCAACTAATGGTTATTTTCATTTTTGATTTATCTGCCAACTGAAGCCCAGGGATGTCCTCAGATTACTGTTTCTGTAAAAACACACAAATATATCCTATTCAATACCAACTACTATTACTGTTTTTATTCACGTGTTACCAGCTGACACAGCCACTTATTACCATGACTATTATGTTTATATGTAGTTGCCAAGTGACCAGGTCTGTGCAGCAACACATTAAATATAGTAACAAGTAACAAAAACATTAGATTTACTGTGGGATGCTTTAAAGAGGCACCGACAGCGTCTTACTTCACCCTTAATGTTTCATTAGTGATGGAGAAAATAAAATGTGTTTTGATGTATTGATGTATTGTTTAATATACGGTAAGAAAATGCATCACTTTATAAAACAATCCTGTTTTTTTATGTAAAATGATCATCATCACAGCAACAGAAAATACCAGCAAAAGCTACAATGAAGTAATGGCTGAAGCTAAGCTAGTGTTTTGGGCTAAGTTAACTTACAGTTGTAGTTCAGCTAATGTTTTTATGCTGATACTGACTTGGACAATATTGACAACAACAACAACCATCCTTGTGTAGTTAGTGTTAGTGGCAGTTATAAACGTCAGTTATATTTTCGAAATAGTTTTTACACAAATGAAAACTAGTTGATTTTTAAATCAATTTTTTTTACAACAACCACAAAACCTTAACAGACCGTTCAATTAATCTTTAACAGATCTTAACTAAATCATAATTTACTTACCGCAAGTGTTAGTAACTTCAGATAACTGACGTCCAACTTTCTCAAGAGTAGCTAGCTTCAGACAAAATGGCAGACTTTGCATTTGACAGGAAATCATGTGACATCAGCAGCGAAGTTGGTCGTCATGCTCTATTGTTTTTTCCTGTGAAGTATAGATAAATATTTATAGAATATGAAATAAAAATATAAAAGTCAATTGACTCTCTTAACAGAATGTGTACATTTTTGCTATCTCTACACAGCCAACGTTAGCATTAGCGGTTTACATACAGGTCTATAAGAAATGTAGCAAGTTCAGCATCAAACTTTATTCCTTCACTTGCCAAGCGCTGTATCCACAGGTGGAAAACAATGACAATGTTTTGTTTCTATTTCTATCACCACTTATCTTCTACTGAAAACAGCATGCTAACCAGCTACCCCTCTAAACCGCCCGAAGAATCAGTACCACTCAGAGTGCATATTCTAACCTCATACTGTAAATGCAACAATGGCTGAAGCTCTTGGCAAACAACCATCTTGACCTTTAGCACCAGCTGTTAGCCTGTGTTAGCTGGGTTAGCACCAAGGGAAAATGAACGAAACGTATTTGATAAATACGGAAATATTTTAATCACAGAACACTAGTTAAACAACACTTGTCAACAGAGTCAGCGTTGGATTGTTGTTGTTATGATAAATATGGTAAATACAATAAATGTTTTTGTGACTTGAAAACCGTCAAGCTTTAGAGGGGGAGAAACACAGTACAGACAGAAGACAATAGATTAAAACAAGGAGAATAAACTGCCACCCACAAAAAGTTATAAAACCAAAACAAATTCAAATGAAACAAAGGTTTTTTAATCATCTTTAAAATGTGCTTCACATTTTTGGGTCCCATCTTATTTTGTTTGAAAAGCAGTTGTCATCTGCCCAAACCGAGAACCTACACAAAAATACACTCTGCATGAATACTGCATGAATGCTAGAACTTCAAAACTGAAACATAAGGCAACCAAATAAAGTCCACACTCTGTGACTCTTACAGAAAATATTTTATTGTGCATGTACATTTCTTCAGCCTGTTTAATATCAGACACCAGATCATACACCGGTGGAAAGAAACTGAGCTGATTAGTCAACAAGGTGCATGTGTTGCAAGAACAACAGGAACTCCCTTCTACACTTAATTTGTGAATCTCTTACTATTATTTTCGAAGCGGGTGGTTGATGAGGGTGGGGATGTCTTTCATTGTTAAGATGAAGAAAACCCAAAGCAATCTGAACGTTTATGTTCACGCAAATTTTCCACTATTATTCTGACAATATTCGGAATTTGCCACAGATTGCGAACTTAGCCTTTTCCAAATAAGACATGGGATATGTTGATACTATTCGAGTCTTGGGAGCGTTTTTTTGGACACATTTGGAGCGCATCTGAAAATATGCATCTCAGTTGGGGTTTTTACAGCAGTTGGCAACTCACAGCACACCAAAAAGAAAAGCCAACATGTCTTAATGGAAGGAGAAACCCACCTGTTTGTAACATTATGAAAGACTTTGCTAACGCTTTGTCTTGAGGGCGTTTTTTAACGTTAAGCAGAAGGATGATGCAGCTGCATGTAACCAGGAACATTAAACAGCTTAGCAGTAAAAATGTCTTTTTCTGAATAAAGCCAAAAAAATGAATATTTTATACATGTGAAGATTGTGACAGAGTCCTGAATGTAATAAAAACCATTTCATATTTAACGGCTTCCAGCAAAAACCCTAATTCTCGCCTGAACCCTAAATCCTAACCCTAGCCTTAAATCCTACTCCTGTAGTTGGTGGACATCACAGGGAGAGTCAAAGAGATATTTCAATGCCCTTAACTTTAGCCCTGAACCCAACCCTAAACCCTAAATCTAAACTAAGAGCAGGGTGACTTTAAATCACACAGGACATGGATGAGGAAAGTCCATGAAAACCTATCCAATACAAATGTCTATTTGTCTTCACAGCAAAATCTAAACAGACCAATACATACCTACTCAGAAAAGATTTACAACAAATTTTCAGAGGAAACGTTCCAACCTACTGTAATATGAAGCTCTCACACCACAAAAACTTGTGCACCACATCTACAGAATCAATGGATTCTTTAAAACCTGCAGGGTGCTGTTGCTTTAAGGGTTGAGATCCAAAAAGTCTGCTCTGAAGTCGTTTTTTAAGTCGAGCCCCCCTTCTAACGTACTCAGGGATGACCTCAATATCAATATCAGGGTTATTGGCATCTATAGGCTTTTTATTCCTCATTACCGACTGTCAGATTCTCTCCTTTTTGTTTCCTTTTTAGACTTCCAACAGAAAAACATCCACAGGGCATTAAAAGCAACAAACAACAAAAGGTGTTCCAGTTAATGAATCTGTTTTTTCTTGTCGATAAAGAAACCTGAGTACAAATGCATAAAATTAAAAAAATGTTGAAATAGCACAGAAATGTTTGGGGTTGGCTTGGGTGGGAAAGTTTGCAAACAATAAAAAGCAAAATGCGTCAAAGTGGAAACAGTAATAATCACAACATGCACGTGACTTTAACCACTGAAAAGATGAAAAATGGCGGCAGATGAAAACGTTCTTTATTCTTTCTCAAAACAAAAAGAAATTCCACGTTTCCTTTGTGTGTTTTACGTTGGTTTTTCACCATTTTAAGGTCTGACTGGGGCTGTTTTTTCGAATCACGTCATTGTGTTGCACCATCTTCAGAGTTCGTGCCATCGGCTTTTCATCTCAATGATCCAGCTCCTAATATTCTGACACGATCTCATCGGTTTGCATTTAAATGGCACGCCACTTTCAGGACATTTCGTGTGTCATGTCTACGCATTGTAAGCTGTTTTTGTTGGGGTTATCGGGAAGGGCTAGGGCTTAATAAACAGAGAAATGAAGTGCTGTGAAATAATGAACCAAAAAACCCCCACAAAATCATGTTGTGTTATTCATACTCCATTTGATGATTTCAGGATAAATATTCACATAACTACAGTGGACAGAAAAAAAAACACATTTTCTTTGCCAATTTCCTCTTGAAATTTGCTCTACATTTGGATGGAAACCTAGCTAAGGAAGATATGATAATTCTGCAATGGTTCCATCAGCTACATTGGAAACATACTCTAGTTTGGCATTTTAACCAAGATGTCTTGCCTGTTTCCAACTTTTGATAAACCTCCAAAAATATTCTTAATGTCAGGGTTGTGCTGTTGAATTTTCCAGTTATTATAGATCTTAATTTGTAAAGCTTAAGCAAAAACACACTCCAGTTTTTCCCGTCTTTCATGTTGTGCATCGACTCGGTTCTCATTTTACCCCTGCTAAAAACATGACTATATATCATGGCTGACAGACTGATCACAAAGGAAAGACTGAAACATTATTGTTCTGTGATGTAAAAATGGGGGACATGACCTCTTAAAACTTTGGATCATTACCACTGATGCAATTAATCATCGCTAGCAGCAGTGACATCGGTCAGCAGTGTAACTTTGGTGTCATTTTGCTTGAGAACTGTCACTAGTATTCCATTAATTCCTTCCAGATGTTAAAATCCACTGACTATACAAAGAATTACTAGGATTTCAACAGATCTTTCTTAAAAGAACATCAACAGTATTTTGCTCCTTCTGTACAGACTCTAGTTTGTCTAACATCCAGGATTCCCACAGATATAACTGCACCCAGACACTGAACATGCTGGACAGAAAAGTGAGTCGCCCTCAAGCCAGACTTGCACTTTCTGGGCCGCCGCTGAGTCTCGCCCTCCTCCTCCTCCGAGTGGAAACATTTTCTGAGTAAGAACCAGCAGGACCTGATGGAGCACCACCTCCTCCAACCCTGGAGACCCGGGGCCCTCTTTAATGGCTCATAAAACACATTGTTATCAGCTTGATGCTACACGACTGTTCCTCATTTCAACAGATTCGCTTTAAACATGAGTTCAAACTGATGACATATGTTTCAGAAGTCAGCTACAGAAATGATTCGTTACTACTGTTTGTGGTTACACCTCCCAAATCCTGAATAAGTCAATGTGGAGATGGTTCAGCACAGGTCTTACAGGGAGTTAGAGCTCTTTGTCAAATAATTGATCTCAAACATAGGTAGCAAGAAGAAGAAATGTTGCAAATTCAGCAGCTAGCTTCATTCCTTTACTCAGCAAGAACTTAAGTAAATGTAATGCCAAGGTTTTGCTCCTATTTCTACCACTACTTTTCTTTGCTGACGAACATGGTTTCTTGTCGGGAATGGGTGGTGGTGATGGTGATTATGGTGATCAGCCATTGTTGTGATTATCGTTCCATTCATTGACAACCTGTCCTTAAATTCTAAGGTTAGATTACACCCTCTGAGCAGGCTGGTTGCTACAGTTACTCATTATCGCCTCTAGAGGTACAAAGTGGTATTGCGAGATGGGATGAGCTGAGGCTGGCTGGTTAGCATGCTAACTTCAGATATCTCCGCAGCACAATACATAGACATGAAAACTGTTATTTCTTCACATTCTGTTGATAATTTTTGAATGTTTTAAACAAATACATACAACAACTTCAGCTACACCTTTCAGAAAAGCTGATTCCAGTTTTAACCTTGATGTCATTTCACCTTTTGGACCTGAGAATCACCAAATGTTGCTCTGCGTTGAGGCAACTGCTTTGCTGTCATACAGGGTACTCAGACTGGTTGCTTGATCTAAATCTGGGTGCAGCCTAAGAACGTGTACTCGACTTCACCTGAATCAGGTCGTCTGAGATCAGGTCCAAGTAAACTGTAGAGTCAGACTGCAAACCAGTAGTTGAAAAAATGTATGTAACTCCTTTTTGTGTGGTTTGCTTAGCTGCCTCTTTTTATACTTTACTTAACTTATACGTTCAGATTTGGGTGTTTTTATGTTTCAAATTTGCCTCCTGATGTCTATCCTCACAAAAGTACAATTCCTGCTTTAGACTCAAATCTGCCACTGGATGTGAGTTCCTCTTTCTCTCACTACAAAACAAGTTGAAACTCAGCGACTCTCTTAGATGGCAGAGTCACCCTGAAATGTGTCACCTGTTGCGTCGGTCTCCCTGCAGCAGCCTCTCGAGCAGCAGCTCCGACCCGACGGGAGTGTTCTCATCACAGAGGAGAGGGAAGTCTGAGCTGTATGTAGATTCTGGCTGCAGCTTTGTTGTTCCTGCAGGGACACACAGGCCTGATAATTAGGATCTGGTTCCTGGAGCCACCACAGGCTCGACTCTGCTGAGCTGAAATCAGATCTTCATGATGCCCAGGGAAGCGATTTACAGATGGTACTGTGCAGGAGGCTGAACATCAGCACTAATGATCACAAATATATACAAAAACTGCATCTGTAATGCTCATCTCACAGTAGGAAACAATTTTTGGACAGATCAAAAATGTAGAGAGAACTTTGCTATTCGTACCATTGGAGGGGCAGGAAGGTTTGTCTTGAGGGGTGACACCAGGGGAAGGATCATGTTGTCACCTACATCGAAAATGTTTATCCTCAGTCGGTGGCCATTTTATATTTCCTGCTTGTCAGGCTTGGATCAGCTGTTGTCAGTCTGAACTTTCTCTGATGTTCGTATGCTGCCTTCACATCATGGGCGGACGATAGCTGTGAGAAAAATGTCCATGTTTACAAATTAGGAGTGCTCACAACTTCAGAAAAATTAAGATAGTTGCATGACTGAAGAGTTGATCGTCCGAGCATCCAAAGCCATGGAGCATAAAACTGGCCCAAGTTTTCCCAATCACACCTCCATTTCAAGACATTTGCGTCATTGCTGAATCTGCACCGGAAATCTGATCAAATTGCAGCTACTTCCTAACCTCAACCATCAAACCCTAATATTCGTGGAAAAAAATTGGTGTCTGGTGTGGATTGGGCAGCCACAATGTAGAACTCAGCATAAGACCAAACTGCTGGCAGCTGAGTTGTGGGTAATGTAGGCACCAGGTTTGGCGAGGACAAGTAAGAAGAATGTGTGGAATAAAATGGTTCTAGTATTATTGATATTGATGATATTTTACAAAACTGGAGGGTGATTTTTTTTTTCCATTTAAGGGATCTTAAATAATTCATGGATAATAAATAAACACATTTCTGATGACCTGATTGTTTAAGAATTTCTCTCAAGCCCCTTTTTTGTCAGGTTTTTGTAAGCTACACAAGCAATAGACTGAAAAAGGTTCTTTTCTTCCCATTTCCAGGAAAAGTTGACATTTAGGAGGTGCCCCCACCACCACCCCAGTCTGGCAGCGGTGGTTGGTTGCTGTGGTAACCCGCCTGCCTCAGAGCTGAACCCCACACGGGCAGCCTCGGTGTTTTATTCCCAGGCTCGGCTGGCACTGAGCCCACATACCTTCCCCTTCTCCGCTCTCAGAGCTCAACGCTGAGGCTGGAGGATAATGGAGGAGGGGCGGTGATGCCGGACGGGCGCTTTAATTGGCACAGACGGCGACGTAGTACAAGGTTGAACCTGCTGCAACTCACTTTGCCCACCATTCAGTTTGCATAATTCAGCCCTGTCCACTGTCTGAAATTTGAAGTTCTTCTTGATTTAAATCCATGTCTTTCTGTCTCTACATTGTTTATATATTTTCTGTCCTCACAGTGCATCATGGAATCATAAAAAAATTGCCAATATTTCGCTCACCAGGCTTTCAGTGGAACAAAATTCGGGTCATTTTGAACAAAGGAATGAGCAGAGTAAACGAACATACAAGCCATTTTTTCAGGAAGACTGCTTGTAATATCATTTTATGAAGTGAACAAGGACAGAGATCATCTTTACTAATCCACTTCACAGCTATCAAATACTAACAGGCACATATGTTGTTCATATCCCTGACTATGACTGATAAGAGTGACTTACCCAGTAAAATAAAATAACAGGATACATCAAACACTTCACTTACAAAAGCTGCGTCCAGACCATTAAAAAGGAGATTCTACCTCACTATATTCTTTACAGCAACTGTACCGACTCTCTCTGTAGAGTCAAACCATTTTGAGAAGGCGTGAAACATTCAACATCCATGTAACGGCTTTGCGGTTCACTGCGTTCACTTGTGTCTTCTCATAGACTTTGATTTTAATCAAGCTGCTTCTAAATTTATGCCAAACAAACTACGTCTAAACACGTCTGAGAGCTTACGTGTTTATTTCTTTGGCCAGTGTAAAGAACTTTGAACCACCTCCATGTTTCAAAGGTGTGAAACAAACCTGCCTCGCCTGTTTGCTTGTTTTGGGTTTTTTTGGGGGGATATAACATGTTTATCAGGATTTTTGAGACTTGGCTCATTGCAAACTCAAATACATACCAACAGTCTTAGAGGAAAAGTCAGCAGATCACCAAAGTCAAGAGGATGTTGGAACCAAAGTTTGCAAACTGAGTTTTAAGTCACTGAAAATTGACCTTTTGCAAAACTCTTTCCAGAATGAAGATGTTCAGAAACTCAGTCTTCCGTGATGACATGTACTGAAACCAATAATATCTTTTTATTGCAGGCTTCTAATTGGCCAACATGGCTTTTAGGGTTATACTGCCACCTGCTGGTTTGGCAGGCTTGACGGTGTGTTGTTGAGTTTTCCTGCAGACAGAGAATTATTTTGTTTAAGGGGGACAACCCTTTTTTTAAAATAAATACCCATGTACATGTGGACTTGACATTTGTAACAATCTACCCAGTAGTTGTTTAGATATTTCAGTCTGGAGCAGAGGGGTAGAAAATGCCATGTTCCTCCACTGTTTCTGTTTTATCATGACAGTAAACTGAATCTTTGGGTTTTGGATTCTTCCTCAGGGGAAAATAAATAAATAAAAATGCTAATGTAACACGTCCCACTCCCTCCCTCCCTCCCTCTTCCTGTCTTCTCTGTGCTGTCTCATCTGATGACTAGCTTTGCCCTACAACCCCACCAACCCCTCCCCCTCCTGTTAAGTGGGTTAGTATTAATTAATTCTGCTCACCCTGCAGCTTCTTGTTGATTCCTACAGACATTGTTTTTGTTTGTGTGCATGTACAGGAGCCTACAGTTACCACTGTTAAAAATCAAATCTTTTCCATGTGAAGATCTGTACAGCAGTAACTGTGTGTGTTGGACGAGACTCAGACACTCAAAGCTCAAATCTTCTCCTCTAAATGAGATCCAGGCCGACGGAGTGAGCTGACACTAAACTGCCTTCTCTTAATGGAGGCTCTGACTGGGTAAATTAGCCTGTCAGGACTGAGCGGTGGAGATTACACTGACTCTGCTTCCAGCTTCAGGAAGGAATAAATAACACTTAGAAAATCAGTGAGTTTTAATCCACTAAATGGCTGCAAAGAGCAGCTATAAGTCCTGCAGAATTAGGTCAGAGTTCCTGCTAGAAACGCAGAAATATTATGTGTAATTTTAGTCTTTTTATAAGAAACTTTTCTGCTGACGTGTTGGTCTACTCATTTTAAATTATTTAAATATACCTCAAGACATCTGAACTAAGTTTTGTTTATTTTAAACCACCCACATAAGCACTGTATTTAAGCACAGCCTTCCAGTGCTTCCATTTTAGGTTTCTTTATACTTCTACTCCTTCTACTTCTACACTACATTTCAGAAGCAAATATGGTACTTTTTACACCACTGATTCATCAGTTCCTAAAACAGTTCAAATAAAACTTCAATCAATTACATCCTTTAAGTAATTCATACATGTTAATGCATTGATGCAAGCAATAATTATCTATTAACATAATGGGCATTCTGCATGAGTACTTTTACTTTTTATAAGTACATCTTAATACTGCTATACTACTACTAAAATTTAGAATGCCACACTTGTAATAGAGTATTTTAATGTGGTATCACTACTTTTAAATCCAAGTATTTCTTCTGATGTGTATTTGTGTCGGCCCCAAGAAGACGAGCGAGCACTTTCGTGGAAGTTAAGCAGGATCAAAATAAAGAATACATAAATATGGTGGCCTTGAAAGCTCAACAAACCTGAGATGACTTTCCTTCTTCTGGTCATTTGTTTTCAGCAAAAACAAGTACACATCATCGCTGTTTAAGTTGATATATTGAACCTATTTGCATTTTCTTATTTTCACCTCCAGCAGTTACAGAGCATCACGACGATTCATATAGAGCATTTATGTCCAGTATTCCCTCTGTTTTACCTCAGTTTTTGGTCTCCACCAGCCCCTGAGGGAAATATCTGACTCTTTAGCTGCTTAATACTTGAATATTTTTCAGCCTGTTTTAATGAATCTTACCCTGTCTGGCCTGAAGAACAGTGCTTTAAAAACAAATTTGTCCTCTACATCATATATAATGTTGGCCTTTTGTGAAGCCAGATGTTAAGAGATGTTGGAAGGTGGACCAATGCCAAAGTAGCATGCTAACATTAGCTATTGTTACCAAGGTTATAGTGGCTGGCTGGCTAGCTAGCTAAAATTACCCTTACAAGCAACCGTCAAATGTAACATTAGTGCTAATAGCTCTGGTTTTTCTTCTTTATAGGCAGACTACACTTTTTTTTTTTTTTTAATGGCAGTCACAGAGTTTTGGTCTTTGACTCTTTGGTTCTCCTGAGCTAAAGCTGCTTCTTTGGCTGTTGAAACACGAGGACCTGGTTCGGGATTATGGGCACCAGTTCCAACCGGGCCCTCGAACTGGTTTGGTGGAAAAGGGAGTATATGTTCACCAGCTAGCCTTTAAATGTACCTGCTGCTGAGCTGAGCCTCCATCTGTTATTTTGTTTGTGTTTGATACTTTTACTTTATGTAAAGTATCTGATTACCTGTTCAACCACTGAAAGTCACACAATAACACAAACAAATGGAGGCAGTGGTATTCCAGCAGCTCCTGTGTTCTGTGGTAAAGGTAAAATTGCAGATTTTGTCAATGGAGTCTGGTAGAAGTGACTTGTTACACTGCTGATTTCTTGCAAGATTAAGTGGCTTTTAAACATTAGCGTCGATACTAGAGATGCTAAGTTTTGTTTTGAGTATCTGCTGCTGTCAATGGAATTTATACAAAGCAGAAAAAATGGGTCAGTCTCATGTTGGATCACATTTTATCTCCTTTCTCTGGTGCTACTGCATGTCGTGATTGTTGGTGTAAATTATTTACCATTAATTAATTTACCATGTGGCTTTCAGCTCTGAGCCCCTACTGAAGACATGAATCTTTAAAAACACCTCACAAATATGTAGTTTCACTTTTTGAAAAAAGCTTATTTAGTTTTTAGGAAACAAACAGGAGGAAATGGTTTTTATTTGCTTCTAGTCAGCTCGTTTATTTGGAGTAAAAACGGTAGAATCTGGAATAAAACAAAAGGTTTTAAACTGGTTTTAGTTTCACTGCCTGTTACTGCTCCTTCTTTTGTTTTTAGAAAATTCACTCTGCTCCTCTGTGGCAGAGGGGGGGGTACTGATTGATTTATTGATCAGCTTCTATACTGGGATGCCTCTGAAGGAGGAGGCAGACAGGTGGACAGATGGAAAACAAACAAAAGGGAAAGAAAAGATCCATTTCCCATCTGTAGTCTCTCTCTCTCTCTCTCTGTGTTTTCTCCCGTTGTCTCATGGAAATCACAGTCCCTCTAAGTTTTATTTCACTTCCTGATTCATTCTCAGTGATAAATCTATGCACTGGAGATAAAATAAAAGCTCAGGAATTCTAAATTCTCTCTTTCTAAGCTCACGTCCTCAGAGATGGTCTCAGAGTTGAGCCTGGTTTAACAACAGTTTAATTCCTCTCCCTGCATCTTGTCCAGCTCTCGTCCTCACGCTGTCTGTCTGAGCCGAGATAAAGAGAATTTTTCCACAACTGTTTAATGAGGACGTTTATCGAAAATAAAGTCAAAACAAACAACATTTCACGCTTTGAATGTTCCCGTTCAGATTCTCTGTGAGGACCAGAGATGTGGGAGTTTGTGGTGGATGCAGAGGAAACAGATTATGGAGGAATAAATAAAAACTCTGTGGGGGTGAAACAAACTGAGGATTAACTCTGAACGCTGTGGATGTGGAGCTGTAAACCTCTCTCAGACATGAGTCATGTCAGCGAGTGGATCTGATCCGGTCTCTGCAGGACTCTGTGGTCTTTAAACCAGCAGCACTGCTGGACAGACAGGACACCAGTGGCTGCTTTTACATCCACAATTATAACAATATTAATCTTCATTTGTAGACAAAAAAATAAGAGCCTCACAAAATTCAACAGAATAAAAAAAATTGGAAAAGATCCTCTCCAGTTTTAAGATTATTCTTTGAATAATTTATGTCTGATATGGTGTTTGTATTTTAAAGGGACAGGGACTGGAATGGGACCAGAATAAAAAGAGTAACATGAAAAAAATAAAGTAAAAACAAAGAAAGGAGGGAAGCAAAGGAAAAAGGTTGATTTCATTTGAGTTTTTAAGACTTATTTTAGTCTTTTTAAACTGAACCCAATGAAGAAGGGGGTTATATGTTAAACACGTCTGAAAATAAATACTCTGGAATAATGGTTTGTAATAATTATGTCATTAGAAATACTGAAAATCAGTATCAGTTAACAAAAGACATATTTCCAGAGGAAGGGGAGTTAAATGATGAATTACAGACGAGAACAAAGAACCAGAACAGAAACATTTAAAAAACAAACACGCCATCAGTCATTCCCAATTTAAATACGGACTTAAACTGATTAAAAAACCTCCTTATTTAATGATCCCCTCACACCAGCAACAACAACATAAAGGCCGATATGTTCGCAAAGTATCAACAATACTAAAGTATGGCGCAACAACCGCGGATCAACAGGCAAACATTACACCAAACAGGTGTAAATTATAATCCCAATAACCGGGTTTCAACTCTTTACAGCAGAATCATAAACAATAATCGAAGTAACACCGGTGAAAATCCAACATTTTATCATGTGGGCAAAGCACACAAACATATATAAACATATCAGCAGCAGATTCAGCGACTTAAACAACTACAGAGTAAATAAAACTTACCTTACACAGGTGTAAACAGTGCGGCGGGAGGCGACAACGACCATTTTTCGGGTTTTAACGGCAGCTAGCATCCTAAATGTTCCACCACCGCCATCTTCTGGTGTTAGTTGACTCGTCTGTCGTCCAGTCTGCTCAGTCCTGTGGAAGCTGACCGAGTATCTTCTGTCTTGCCCACCTGTCGCTACACTCGACTCTTATCTCCTACTTCAATTCCAATTTGGCCGCCATTTTGTCGTCCTTGCCAGAATATATGGCGCGTGGCAGACATTTTTTGTTTTTGTTTTTTTGCCACAAAGGAAGGTAAAGTAGTTGTTTTCAATCACTATGTCGAGGAAACGTAGGAAAATAAATAAATACACGCCTCTTTGATTATACAACCCTGCTTAGATTAAACCACGCCCACTTTCGTATAACGAACGCCTCAAGGAAATGACGGAAGTCTCGGGAAGTGGGCGTGGTTTAAGCTAAAAGGTTGAAAAAAACAAACGAGCGTAACTTTGAGCATAAATAGCCTCAATTCTGAATATAACAGTGGCTAATGTCTAATACATGCTGTGACTAACTTAAGAGAGAGAAAAGTTTGAAGGGTTAAAACAGTGTCTTCATCATGTTTTTCTGTTTAGATTTTTGTGACTTTGCTGCTGCAACTTTCCATTGACATTAATAAAGCGTCTGTGTATCTGTGTGGGTTTTTCTTTTTACAGTTGAACACTCACAGTCTGAGCTGGTCGACTCTCAGACAAAGAGGAGAGACTTCAAAGTGAAAAATATTTATGAGTCTCAAAGGGTTAAAAGTCTGGCTGTGCAGGAAAAATACAACTCGCATACCAAACCAATGAGATGGAGCCCCCACGGTGAGTTCTGTAATCCAGAAAACAGAACCGGACCCCAGACCGACAGACTGAATGACACGAAATACTGAACCCACCTAAAGCAAACAAGGATAAAAGTCTCAGTGAGGCTGTGCTGTTCATTAATAGATCTTGACTTAACATATCATAACTATATTATATGTTATTGTACTGTTTAAGTTATTTGTGTAAATCCAAAGACACCGGCTTGGTTTTCCAGTGTGCACAGGAGAAAACTGAGCTTTTCCAAAACAATGACGTAAACTGCTCAGTGAGGGTCGAAGCTTTAACTAAGCAAAATGAACTCCAGTATTTCTGAACCTGGGCCTTATTTTTCCATGTTTTTGGTTGTAAATGATTGATAGACCTTTTTATTAAAGAGTAAGATCCCTTTTGTTTGACCAGAAACGTCACTATATATATATATATATATTACTACCAGACTCCACTGACAAAAACAGGAATTTTACTGAGCAAAGCAGGGGGGATGCTGACTCAATCTGTAAGTCTGTTTGCATTACTGTGTGGTATGTGTACTTATGTAAAGGTTCTGAATACTTCTTCCATGTCTTTAAGTCACACAATAACACAAATAAACTAAACAGGTGGAGGAAGTGGTATTCCAGCAGCTCCTGTGTTCTGCTTGGTAAAATTCCCTGGAGTCTGGTAGTGATATATAGAGATGTTTCTGGTGAAACAAAAAGGATCTAACTCTTTAATAAAAAGCTCTGTCTCTGAAGGAATCCTATCCATAATGTTGTCACACAACAATCTGAGTCTGTCAGAAGCAAAAATGACCACTTTAGTGGACGTACATTGACGAGGACAATTGGACTTTTATCAGCAGGAGCTTGGTGATGACTGCTGATAAACATGTAATTTTTATTTGTGATCACAGAGCAGGAGGAGACTGGTTTAACAGACTGTGTGGCAGCAAAGCTAAGACAGCTAACAGCTGTTGTCATTAACCTGTATTTATATATTTAATTATATCAGACTGTTGGTCTCCCTCCTCACCAGATGTTGCTGTGATGCAGTTTTGTTGTTTTAATTGATGAGATTAGTTTATGTGGCTTAATGTAGAATTGGTCTCTGTGCGTCATCAGGGGTCAAAACTCCTGAAACCACAACACAACCCACATCTCTCCTGCTGCTTTTGGGAAACATGCACAGTGAAGGTAACAATGTTCCTGCAGCAGACTGAGGAATGTGTTCATTTCCTCTCTGGTGTGAATGTTTACACTCTGCACATTTCTGGATAAAAGTCCTGGAGGGGAAGTGTGTGTGTTTGGGTCTGACTAAAGTAACTTATGGGGACACATCTCAGACTAAAAGACCAGTTAATTGGGGACAAAAAGCCATGTCCCCAGTTGGAAAAACAGATTTTTTGGGTCAGTGGTTAAGGTTAGAATATGTCTAAGTCTTGAGTAATGTCCCCTGAAGTCATGAGGACAAACTTTGACAGTCATGGTCACGTTAGAGATTTAATCAGATCTCTGCCTCCCCCCAGTGGTCAGTTTGAAGAATTACAAAACATTCAGAAAAGCAGCTTTAGAGCTTGTTGATCTCTCTCGTCCAACTTTAGGATTATTTTTGCAGGAAAATATCTTAGTTTTTAAAGTATTTCATTTTTTTAAATTTATATGCAAAGATCAGTCCAAAGTAAAAATCAAATACAGAGTTGTTCTCCAGAGAGAAAGTGTCTGCTGATGGTAAAATAAAATAATTTAGTGTTACAACCCTGTATTTCAAAAGGTGGTGTTTGTGTGTTTCAGTATTTGGGGCAAGATTTCAAGAATTAAGTTATATTTTGAGAAACAAAAAGATGCCTGAAGAATTAAGTCTTCTTTCTTTTGTAAATGTTTTTTTTTTTTCACAATTTGAAAATGAAAATTACAATTTTTATCCATTATGATATAAACCTTTTCGATCACAAGCACCACTCAGGTATTATTAACAGATTACTTTTATTATAAATATACAGTGTTAAAATGGAATGGTACCTGACACTGCCAGCCGTTTACCGCTTATAGAAACAAACAAAAAAATGGAACATGAGTTTGTGCTGCAGATCTGCAATCATCAAATCACACATATGCAACAACACAGAGCGTCAATCAACAGGGAAATAAAAACATTCCCCTCCGAGTTGGACGCCTCGGCGGTGGCGGTCCGACTGAGATCAAAACCGGGAAGAGTCCGTTCTCTTCTGTCTCGACTCTGTGTCCAAAAGTTCAGCACAGTTTGCAAAAGACAAAAAAAAAGGACATGAAACTGATCTGGGGTTTGTCTCATGGAGCAAATAATGACAAAGACATGAGACCGAATGGTGCCAAGTAATAAGAATGAGATCACAGGAAGATGTGACTGAGACATTCATCGGTGCGTAACATCCAACGGTTTGTAAAGGTGCCACATGCAGCATTTTTAACATCAGTAAATCACTGTTTCCGTGATGGAAACGTTTGGTTCCTGGACTCTCATAGCACTGTTTTGGGATGGTGTTTATCCAAATTCATACTGGTTTTTAACAGAAGGTTAAAGTCGCTGGTCTCAAATAAAAACAGGTACTGCAATTCTTCTGTCTTTACAACATAAACTGAACATCTTTGGATTATTGATCAGAAAAACAAATTAAGGACATTACTGATTTTTTCATTATTTTTGTTACATTAATTGGTTTCAAGGAGCAGTTTTCTGACAAACTGAAGCTGCGTTTCTCTATTTCTACTGTTTTCTCAGTAAGAACAGCGCCCCTTGTCTGGTTCCTGTAATAAAACAGATCCACATTTCCCTCTAAACCGAAACGACTGAAAAAGTAAAATCCAGAGAAGCTGTAGATCTTGTTTTCACAGTTAAATGCGAAAACAATTCACATCTGTTAAAAAGTCGCATGTAGCACCTTTTTTTAATTTGATCATTTATCTTCATGAATGTTGTTCACATCACTGAGTGCTGGCCCAGACGGCCACTAGGTGTCCCTGTTTTTCGAGTCCTTTTTAGGTCCAGTTAGCTCCGACGGACACCGCAGAGCTGAGCGAGCGTCCTGCCATGATTAAAACATCCTGCAGAGGCTTTAAAACGCAGCTGCAACGAAAACATCACAACAGGAGCTGTTGTTCAAGTCAATGGCATGAAGGCTAATGAGCAAATCTGACTTTCATTTGCTTACTCCAAATTTCACTTTTAAGTATCAGGCACTTAATTTTTAAGTCCTTTACATAAATGAGCAGTGCCGTTCAAGACTGATGCTGAAGTAGTGTGCAAAACACTGGATATAACAAGTCTGTTTGAACATGCATAACAAAATGTAAACATTTAAATCTTTAACTTTATCAAAGGGGAAAAAAATGAAATTAAACCTAAAGAAACCTTTACAAACTAAAGCTTAAATAACCAAAAAACAGAAGAAAAAAAAAACTATTCAACTCTCATACTGGTTTAACATGCTGCTCATCTCTAAACTAGAAGATCTCCCCTCACCCTTTAAATGACACACCAGCCCACAGTGGCATGTAGTCATTAACATAAAATACATGCAGAAACAGAAAAAAAAAACCTAACCAAAGCAAATGTTCAGGAGATTCAGACTGAGACTCTCTGAGATAAAACTGGTCCAGTGGAGGTGTGGTTTAACTGGGAGGCTCCCAGTGTGAGCGTTTGAGCATATAGGGGTATGCTTGAAATGAACTACGCTGTACGAAGAGCGAAGGCTGTGCGAAGTGTTTGAGCTGTTCAAAGGCGGGGAGAAAAATCAGCGAGAGGCAGAAGATGCAGCAAAAGGTGGAGTTAAACAATTGTTGGACAATCCAATATCACTGTTAATTCAAAATTTTTGTGTTTTAGCAGCTTTTAACAAACACCATTCACCCTGGAGCAAGTGTTACTCTTTCTGCATTAGCGAGTACACAAGGGTCCATGTGACGCACATTTCACTGTTCGGACAAATTTCTGAAAAACTACAGACTGCAAATGCACCACCTCGGGCAGGTCAGTTGAAATAAAATCCAACATTAGCACTAGTACAATCGTTAAAGTTTGTTTTTAAAGAAACTACACACTGTTTGGGTCTGGTTTCTTGTGCTAGCAGACTGCTACAAATTCGTAAAATTTAAACACAGGTAGCTACTTTAGGCTGTTTTTATCTGGTTTGACAACAAGGTTAGCATTTAGACAAACCATCTTGAGTAAGGTGTAAACACCCCCAAGCTGGAATAATGGGTGATTTTCCTCTTTTGCCGATATCACGAGAGATTGTGTTGAGTCACAGCTAACGGCACAGAAGCTAGCTGTTGCGTGACGTCAACTCACCACATGTTGAAGTGGTGTGCAATGGGCTATAGTAAGAGCGACACTTTTCAAGACTTTAGACAATTTAAAATGTAAAGAATGTGTTAAATAACTATAAACATGCATATCCGGCTACCTAGCTTAATGCTGTGTGAAAGGCCAACGAACCTCTTTCAGGGCTTAGTTGCTAACCTGCCAACATTAAAGCTACAAACAACCCATAATGCAACAATGGTTTGCTCTTCAAATTTCCTGAAAAAGTGTGTTAGCTCCACCTAGAAAACACCTCCCAGGTTTTATGATGTCCAGCTTTCACCCCACGCAGAATAGCTTGAAACACTTTTGCTTTCCCCATGCTTGTATGAAATGAGTTCCTTTGAAGCATACTGAGGCCTTTGCAGCGCTGCACTACAAACTGAGCACATTCAGAAACACCTCACCTTTGATAAATTAAGGTTTACTGACTGGATGAAGCAGACAGACATTAAATATATATATATATTTATCCTGTTGTAAGATTATCAGACTCGTTATGAGATATATTAAATCTTACTGCATTGATTTTCAATATGTTTTCAAGAAATAATCACTAAAAGTAAGAAGTATGTTACCGTCCTCTCTGTATAACTGCTTATTTTATCCCTAAAGTGACGGAAAAAACTTATGTTACGGTGACGTTTCTTTGACAGGATCATCCACCTGTGCAGTAAAATAGTTATTTCAATATCCTGAAATACTAAAAATAACTCTGACTTCTTCAACGCAACGATAAATGTTATAGGAAAGGTTAAGTAGGAGGTTTGAGTCTGGTGGTTTCTGGTGGTTTACATGTGCTTTGGTGCATCTGCCCAGCTATAAATCTACTGAGTATACATGTATCTCTACTCATGCATTCATTCACAAACAGTTCATATCTGCCTCACATTGAAGCCAAACAGTCAAATACATCAGGAAAAAAAAAACTGCAAATATTTTCATAACAAGTCATGATATCTTTTTAATTAAATTCTTTTTCAAAATAATTTCTGTTAAAAACTCTCTGGACAAATAATAAATCTGCTGTGAGAAAATTTTCCACTTGTTTTTCAAAGTGAGATGAGGAGATTTGATGACTTGCTGAGATGAAAAGAGTTTGCAGCTTTATCAACAACAACAACAACAACAACAAAAAAAACAAAAAACATCAACAATATGGCAACAGCTACATAACTAGGAATAAACAGCACCAGTTAATTTCGGTGTCGTAGTTGATTCCACTACTTGTGTAAAATAAAACATTGGCAAGAAGGAAAAAAAGAAACCAAAAAACCCAGATATAAATATGCAAAAAAATCCAAATGAAGCAAATGGGTACAGTAGGTGTGCAAATCTGAACCATCGTCTGTGGCAGAGAAACAAACAGAGACAGGTCGAAGGAAAAGGCTGAGTAAAGCGATACCTTGACATTTGAGTTCTTTCAGCTACACAAGGTTTTTGTCACGATTGTGGGGTCGTGCGGGGTTTTGTGTTGGCACTTTGAATGAGAAGAAGCAGCAGCAAGGTCCATCAGCGTGAGTAAATGGCAGCATGTTCTTCGACATGGAGGGGAATGCTGCGGGTTTGATTCCTCATTTTTCACCCGGTATTAATGCACAATCTGTATCTGGACGTCTTATAAATTCACACTAATGCTGCAGAACAAATAACAGACAAGAATATAATCAGATTTCAATCAGGTGCGGATGACATCTGTCTGACGCTCTTAAAGGAGTAGTCTGACATTCTTGCTGAGAGTCAAGGTCTTCACACATTTTTCGTACACATTTTTTCAGAGGGAGGTTGATTTTTCTGAGCCTTTGCACTTCAAGTTAATGGCATCACAATCACATAGACTAGCAAAGGCTGCTCTGGGTCAAAGGATTGCAATAGTTGATCCTCTGCCTCTTCGGATATGGTGCTAGCATCCCAAGCAAAACCTAAAGCTATGTCCTACTGACTTCTAAAATATTAAAAGTAATTTGCACTTAAGTGTTGTTTATTTGCGTCATGCTTCATTTGTAAAGACCTTTAGATGAGATGACTGATACAGCTCGTATGCCCTTCCCTAAATATGAAGCATCAGCCAGGGAACAGTTAGCCCAGCTTAGCACAAAGACTGGAAACGCCTAGCCTGGTTTGGTTCAAAAGTAACAAAATGCACCTACCAGCACCTGAAAAGCAAATAAGTGTATTTCCCAAAAATGTCAAACAGCTACCAATGAGCCCTTCCTCTGCATAGCAGCTTTGCTTCCCTTCACCTGAGATTAACCACACTCGTTGACGTGTCCGGTAGCTAATCTGAGATTCAATCAGAATGAGGTCTGAACACAACACCAGCCACACACGCCAACGTAATGAGTCCAGATACAGATCGCAGGTTAAAGGATAATTCTGGTGATCCCAAACCAACAATGCTTGTATAACACCGAACTTGTCCTTTAATACCAGGTGGAAATGGCGTCTGAGTGACTATGGACCAGCATCCAACACTGCTGTGTAAGCAAATACATGTTGGGATTGGCTTCTTCCCCCCGAAACAATGGAGGTGGAATTTTTTAAAAGAAAAGAACCTGAGGTAGTCTGAATGTTTGGGCTACATGTTCATGTACGATCTCTCCAACAACTCTTCCTCCTGCGCTGATGTGATTTCTTATCCGTCGAACGAACAGTGGTAGTGATAAAGGCGAGACGGTGGCGCCAACGCATGGCCACAGTGGTCTTTACGATGCAAAACAGCAGGGCTGGGTATCGAGCCTCAACACTCGAATATTTACAGTAGGCATCAAAGTTAAGATTTAAACCTAAATTTTCACTGCGTTTTATTCAGATAAGCTCTCGTACAGCTGCTAATATTACTTAAAATTTTGTTAAGAGTTTCGTAGCAAAGCGCCCGAAGAACCGTTTTATTCCGATGACACCCAGCCCTGCCAAGGAGTGAAAGAAAACTAAACAGGTCCAACAACATCAAGGTATCTCTTTAAGTGAATGTGTTTGAAGCCGGCGAAGAAACAGATCGCGGGCCCGTTTAAGGCACATGTGTGTACGAAAGGTTTATATAATTTCAGCTAATGAGCAGGACTATAGAAACGCTTCACTTAACAAGCTATAACGTGAAGTCCAAGGAGCTCTTCTCTCAGAGCTCCGGATAACATCTAAACACTTTATCAGAAAATAACTATCTCTCTACAGAAGTAGAGTACAATTTTAAAAATGAAACTACCAAACTACAGTACACTCTAGATGCTAATAATGACGTCTTGATGCATAGCATCACCCATATATGTAATATTGATTTTTCTTTTAGGTATTATGGATCTTATTCAATATTTCACTGTAACATTGAATAGTGGAGTTAATAGTGTCATGGAGGGTTATGGCAGTGTTTGTTAAAAAGTCACAGTCTCACTTCTGTTTCTTTTTTTTAACCTTTTAAAGAGACAGAAATCAACAGAGAAAGGAAGAGAAACTGATTTGTGATTGTCATGAGTCTGTGTGTCGTCTTTCTTCTGCGAAGTTCAATCAATGACGTGATCGAAAACCACAGAGAAAAACAGGAAATAAACAAAACAACAAAAACAAGTGAAACAAAGTGAAGTTACAAGTTCAGATGTTCTCAAACAATGAGGAAAAGGAAAACATCCCTGCGTGTCCGGCATGTTCAGGGTTTAACCCGAGATCGACATCCAAGACCAACACCCGAAGCCCCCAAGGTGAATACGTCCAAGATTCCAAATACCGACAAATCTCCTGGCTTATCCGAGAGTTTTCTGGTCACGAAAATGCTGATATCAGAGGGAATAATGCTAAAAACAGTGTGTGTCAGTATTTGAGGGTCCGGCTCTCTTCAGCTCAGCCAGACCAGGACCGGTGCAGGGGGTTGGACCGTTCTCCTCCTGTTCCGAATTCTTGTTTATCTCAGTTTCACGTCGTTCCAGGTCGATCGCCACCTCCTCCTCCACCTTAACTTCTTTCTTGACCACCGCTCCTCCCTCCCCTCTCTCGGTCTCAGTCCTCTGTGTTTCGGCGTCAGATCCTGGAGGAAGAAATTTCCCAAACCTTGTCCCGTTCAGATCCTCCTCGAGTTTCACCTGGAAGGGAGGCAGCCCGAGCAAGAAGGCCCTGATCCTGCTTGGGGAGCTCAGGTCCGCAGGTTCCTCCTGGTTCTTCATGTCTGCATCCTGCCCTCCTCCGCCTCCTCCGGAGCTGGACCGCCCCCCCAGGGTGAAGTCCTCCGCCTGGTCCGTGCAGCCACTTCTGGGCCTCTTGGATGGTGGTTGATCCGCGTTCCCGTTGATCGTCGCCCGGCTTGGCTCCGGTCCCTCTGTGCTTTGCCTCTTAACTGTGAAGCGTTTGCTTAGGTTGAGGGGCAGCGCCTGCTCAGGGGGAGGGGTGATGGGAGAACAGGGTGGGGGCTTGGTACTCAGGTCCTGGGACAGGGCCTCGGACAGTCGGCGGGTGAAGGTCTGCAGCTGAGACGAGTCCAGACGGCGAGTTCTCATCAGCTGACACACCTGAACGCTGCAGTCCAGGTTCAGAGGCAGGACCCGGAGAGGCGGCAGAGGGGGCCGGTTCCGGACATCCCGGCTGCCTCCTCTCTGGGCTCCCTCGTCCACATTGCACCCCGAGCAGCGGTTGTGGTGCTGGTGGAGTGGATGGGGCTGAGGCTGAAGCTGGTCCCCGCTGAGATGAGGTGTATCTGGGCTCACACTTTTGGGCTGGAGCGGGTAGACAGTCGGATGGTGCTGGGTCGGGTCTTGGGGTGTCAGCGCCGGGCTCTCGGGACCTCGCTGGAGGCTGATGCGGCTCCTGAAGACGTCCAGAGGGCACACGCCTTTGATGGGGCTGAAGCCACCCAGGGATCCTCCGACGAAGTGGCGAGGCAGAGTGGAGAGGAGGACGCCGGGAGCCGGAGCCACGGACTCCCCTCGGTCCGGCTTCAGCTCCTTTGGTTTGGGCTGGAAGGGGAGGAAGGGGGCGGACATGGGGGAGAGGTCAGGGGTGAGAGGCATACTGACGGGGAGGATGGCCGGCTGGACGGGCTGCAGGACAGGAGAAAAGAAGAAGAAACAGGTGGTCATGGACAGTGACGATCTTTTTTTTTTTTCTATATTTGTTGATTCTTTGAAAAGTCAATTTTGATTATTCAAAAGGAGGAAAAAGGTCTTAAATAACTATATCTATATCTATACTATATCTGAGTACTCAAATAATTTACTTATGTGAAAAACAGCAATATAAAATAAATACTCTATTACAAGTCACTTTATATCACTACAAGACTCCATTGACAAAAACAGGAATTTTACAGAGCAGAACACAGGAGCTGCTGCCTCATTTTCTTAGTTTGTTTGTGTTATTGTGTGGTACTTTTACTTTATGTAAAGGATATGAATATTTCTTTCACCACTGAAAGACAGATGGAGGCAGTGGCATTCCAGAAGCTCCTAAAAATTCCTGTTTTTGTCAATGGAGTCTGGTAGTGACATATAGCGATGCTTGGAGTTAAACAAAAAGGATCTTAGTCTTTAATTGTCTATCTCTGTAGGAATCTTATCCATAATGTTGTCAGACTGTATATAAAGACTATAAAGGTAGTAGTTTGGTAGTGATGAGGTCTACAGGTAGTGAACATCCACTATAAATACATGTGTAAATCAGATTTTCTGAGTACACCCAGTGTGGTGCTGGCCGGTCCTCCTCTGCCTTTTAATATTGGAAGTGCAGAGGACTTCGCTGCTGAGTCTCTGCTGCTGCTGTAACGGGTTACGCATTACGCCAAAACTAAGGTACACCTAGATGCTATTAATGACGCTCTGATGCATAGCATCACCCATATATGTACATTGATTTTCTTTTTAGGTATTATGGATCTTATTCAATATTCTTCACTGTAACATTGAATAGTGGAGTTACAGTGTCATGGAGGGTTATGGCAGTGTTTGTTAAAAGTCACAACCGCCTCTACTTTTTTTTTTAACCTTTAAAGAGACAGAAACAGAGAAAGGAAGAAAACTGATTTGGTGGATTGTTTGGTGAGTCTGTGTGTCGTTTTTCTTCTGCCAAGTTCAATCAATGACGTGATCAAAAACCACAGAGAAAAAATATTGAAGCAAACAAAACAACAAAAACAAGTGGAAATAAAGTGAAGTTATGTCTTAGATGTCTCAAACAATGAGGAAAAGGAAAACATCCTCATGTGTCCGGGTATGTCTAGGTTTAACCCGAGATCGACATCCAAGACCAACACCAAGCCCCCAAGGTGAATATCGTCTAAGATTCCAAATAATCACAAATCTCCTGGCTTATCCGAGAGTTTCTGTCAAAATGCTGATATCAGAGGAATAATGCTAAAAACAGTGTGTGTCAGTATTTGAGGGTCCGCCTTCAGCTCAGCCAGACCCAGGACCGCAGGGGTTGGACCGCTCTCCTCTGTCTGGACCTGTTTATCCCACGTCAAGCTTCCAGGCCCATCGCCACCTCCTCCTCCTCCACTTAACTTTCTTGACCACCGCCTCCCCTCCCTCTCTCCTGTCTCAGTCCTGTGTTTCGCGCCAGATCCTGGAGGAAGAAATTTCCAAACCTTGTCCCTGCTCTAGATCCTCCTCGAAGTTTCACTCCAAGGAGGCAGCTCCAGCAAGAAGCCCTGATCCTGCTTTGGGAGCCTAGGTCCGAGACCCTCCTGGTTCTTCATACTGTATCCTGCCTCTCCGCCTCCGAGCTGGACCGCTTCAGGTGAAGTCTCCGCCTGGTCCGCAGCAGCCACTTCTGGGCCTCTTTTGATGAAGGATCCATGCCCGCTGATCGCCGCCCGGCTTTTGGCTCCGTCCTCTGTGCTTTGGCTCTTAACTAGAAGCGCTTGGTTTAGGTTGAGGCAGTCACCAGGGGAGGGGGTGATGGGAGAACAGGGCGGGGCTTGTACTCAGGTCCTGGGACAGGGCCTCGATAATGGGCGTGTGGTCTGGTAGCTGAGACGAGTCCAGACGGCGAGTTCTCATCAAGGACACACCTGAACGCTTGCAGTCCAGTCTGGAGGCAGGACCCGGAGAGGCGGCAGAGGGGCTGGTTCCGGATATCCCGCCTCTGGCTCCTCACATTGTACCCCGGCAGCGGTTGTGGTGCTGGTGGAGTGGATGGGGCTGAGGCTGAAGCTGGTCCTCCCCGCTGAGATGAGGTGTATCTGGGCTCTGCTAATTTTTTGGGCTGGAGCGGTAGACAGTCGGACAGCGGTCAGTCTTGGGTGCCAGCGCCGCCTGGACTCAAGGAGGCTGATGCGGCCTTGAAGACGCCCAGAGGGCACACGCTTTGATGGGGCTGAAGCTACCCAGAACCCGACGGGCGGCGAGGCAGAGTGGAGGAGGACGCCGGGAGCCGGAGCTACGGACTCCTCGGTCCGGCCAGCTCTTTGGTTTGGGCTGGAAGGAGGAAGGGGCGGACATGGGGGAGAGGTCAGGGGTGAGAGGTATACTGACGTGGGAGGATGGCTGTTGACTAATGCAGGACAGAGAAAAAGAAGAAGAAACAGGTATGGACAGTGACGACTTTTTTTTTTTTCATATTTATTGATTCTTTGAAAGTCAATTTTGGATTATTCAAAAGGAGGTGTCTAAATAACTATATCTATATCTATACTATATCTGAGTACTCAACAATTTACTATGTAAAAAACAGCAATATAAAATAAATATTTATTACAAGTCACTTTTATATCACTACAAGACTCCATTGACAAAAACAGGAACTTGGAGCAGAACACAGGAGCTGCCTCATTTTCTTAGTTTGTCGGTGTTATTGTGTGTACTTTTACTTTATGTAAAGGATAAGAATATTTTTCACCACTGAAAGACAGATGGAGGCAGGCATTCCAGAAGCCCTAAAATTCCTGTTTTTGTCAATGGAGTCTAGTGACATATATGGCTTGGGTTAAAACAAAAGGATCTTATCTCTTTAACGGTTCATCTCTGCAGGTGAATCTTATCCATAATGTTGGTCAGACTGTATATAAAGACTATAAAGGTAGTAGTTTGGCAGTATATGTCTACAGGTAGCAACATCCACTATAAATACATGTGTAACCAGATTTTCTGAGGCACCAGGTGTGGTGCTGGGCGTCAGTCCCTCTGCTCTTTGGCTGGAAGCAGAGGACCTACAAGGAGTCTCTGCTGCTGCTGTAACTGCTGCTGCTGGCCTTAGCCTGCTGAGCCAGCAGCTTGGCCTGAGCGATCAGCCGGGCCTTGTTGCGCAGTCCCCGCGGCCGGCCTCTGCCTCTTCACCACCGCCCATGCTGCTGGTTCACGATCTGCTTCTGAGAGAAGGGAAGTTCTGGCTTTATCTATGTCTTTTGAAGGTATTATTTATGTAACGAGTATGCTTTAAAAGTTATTTATCGTTGTGTTATTCCAAAACATCAACAAACAAAAGTCTTCTATGTAGACAAGGATGTCTGCAGGTAAATTTATTGGTGTGTTTACAGTTGCCTGTCACTTACAGTTCGAGAGGGAGGAGCAGGGGTCAGATCTTCTTCTCCTTGGCTTTTGGGTCCTGGTTTTCTGCCTCTAGGAAGTGGTTTCCTCTCTGATCCTCTGGGTTTTGGGAGGCGGGGGATTCTGGGATTTGACTCCTGCTCCTCCTGCTCGGAGGTGCTCAGAAGGAAGCATCACTGAGACATAAGACAACAACATGCCACGGAGGAACTGTACTGTATACTGGGCGGATACATCCATGTTTAGACCTTAGTGGGTCGGTCTGGATCCTCCCGAGGTTCTCCTGGTGCAGGTGGCAGCGCTGGTGCTAATGTATCCTCCCAACTCAAGAGCAGACCATCAGAGGCGGTCCTGATCGCCCGTATAATAACCTGAGGTTAGCATCACCTGTTCCTCCACAAAGCTTTTGATTATTGCACGAAAATGCCTGAGCTTGTAAAGTAAAACCACAGACCTTATTTCAGAGACATTTAAGTAAAAACCCATGACTTTGGGATTTAGGGAACCAAGTAGCGATAAGATGCTAACTTACTTCCTGGTTTTAGGACTATCTCTGCACAGATGACTTTGTTTTGAATTCATCTGAACTTCATCTGACTGCACTGTGCTGAGGGATTGGCCCAATGTTGAAACAATTACATACATTATACAGTGAGGATTAGGTGCAACACTGCTGCCGTATAACACGAGTATTGTCTGTAGTACAAGGCCCACACCAGTACAGAGGTGCAGTGAAGGACTGAGCAGGCTTATAGAACAGAGCAGCACTGAACTCAAACTGTTCTGCCCGTTTCTTGTGTGTTTATTGTACAGCTGCTTTTGTTGTTGTGTGTTTATTTACTGTAAACTGCTGAGAAATGACCAGTGGTGGGAGAGGTACTCAGATCATTTACATATGTAAAATACAGCAATACAGCATGTAAAATACTCAATACAAGTGTTAGAAATCCTACTGGATGATTCCGGTATTTTTGATGCTGGAAAACATCACTTTATATCAATACCAGACTCCACTGAGAAAAACAGGAATTTTACCAAGCAGAACGGAGAATATTGCTACCTCCATCTGTTACTTTTACTCATGCTCAGGACCTAAATATTTTTTCCACCACTCAAAGTCACACAACAACACTAACACAATAACAGATGGAGGCAGTGGTATTCCAGCAGCTCCTGTGTTCTGCTCGGTAAAATTCCTGTTTTTGTCAGTGGAGTGTGGTGGTGATATACAGTGATGTTTCTGGTTAAAACAAAAATGATCTTACTCATAATAATAAAAAAGCTCTGTCTCTGTAGGAATCCTATCATAATGTTGTCACACACTTTTAATAACAATCTTAGTGGACGTCCATTGACATGGACAACTGTCCACTGGATTACATTGCACTGTTTCTAGAGATTTTTGTCCCCATCAATAATTTACACCAAAAAACATAGGAAAATAAGACCCAGGTTCAAAAATACAGGAGTTATTCCTTTACAACAAAGGTTAGCTTAGCTAAATAAACTCACGTAACTTAAGGTAACTCACCTTTTTGTAGCCTCCAAGCCGTTTGACCACAGAGTACATGAGGAAGAGGTCGACTGAGGATGGACATGTTGAAACCCAGCGGCCCAGGCAAGTAGAAACAGACCAGATATGCAAATGTGGAGCACAGAGCAGATAAAAGTGCAAATCAGGTTGTAATTCTGAGATAAAACGCTCACAGTTTGACTAAACAAATACCTTCTGACAAAACCAGCCTGCAAAGTACTTCAATAAAACAAACCCTCCTATTTTTGTTTTAAATCTATTTTCAGTTTGACGGCTGCTTTAATTATAAGGAACCACATCAGATCAGATGACGTTTTAATGATACCTCAGGGTAAAAACATTTCAGCTGCTTCAAACACAATATTCAGGTCCTCTAAACTTTATTTAAAATCCAATCTAGATCCCACAGTTTTCCCAAGAAATATGTCAAGCTCAGTTAACAAATCAATGGATGCAATACTCTCAAAAAGCTTTGCATTGGTTAAAAATCTTTTATTATGCATAATCTATTTCTTTAACATATTTGAGTCAGTAATTGATTAGAAAATTGACTAAAAAGCAGAGAAATATGAATATATCAGAAATGTTTTCTCTCAGGAGAGAGAGTTTCAAAATGGTACAGATAATAAAATAGACAGTTTGCTCTGTTGTAAATGTTTTCCCAGCTAACCATAATAACTGTAACAATTTCTTCCTGTTGTGTGTTTACTTTAAATAATTCTTGTTGGCGACTTATTTTTGATTTTACCACTTTAATTTGTTGATCTGTGATCTTGTAACTGATATGTTGTTGTGTCTTTTGTTTGTGACCCTCTCTTAAATGTCAAGAGCACATCTGTCAGATTCACTGGACAGGAAAGAAAAATGATAGATGCAGTGGTATCAGAAAGTATTCAGACCCCATCACTTTATTTTGTAGCTGTAGATGTCATTTTAAATGGCTAAAACTGTCCATTTTAGTATTCAGACCCTTTGCTGTGACACACCAGGTTTATCCATGACTGGAGCCCACCTGTGGCAGACTGAACTGATTGGATATAGTTTACAAAGACATAAGCCTATGGATATAAAGTCCCACAATTAACTCTGCATGTCAGAACAAAAACCAACCAGTGATGTCCAAGGAACTTTCTGCAGACCTCTGTGATACAACTATGTTGAGGAAGAGATCAGGATGAGAGTTTAAAACCATCTCTAAAGCTTCGAGTGTTCCCAGCAGCTCAGTGACCTCAATAACTGTGATATGGAGAAAGTTTGGAACAGGACTCGTCCTAGAGCTGGCTGTCTAACCAAACTAAGTAACCGGACAAGGAGGACCTTAGAAGAACCCAAAGGTCCTCTGACAGAAGGATGACCACCTCAGCAGCATTCTATCAGTCAGGTCTTTATGGTAGAGTGGCTCAATGGAAGCCACTTTGAGTAAAAGACATTGAAATAACTCTGAGAGCCAAGAGGAAGATTCTCAGGCCCAGTGAGACAAAAATCGAACACTTTGTACAGTTCATATACCCCGAGACTGAGGCGACAGTTCACCTTTCAGCCCAACAATGACCAGAAGCATTCAGCCAAGAAAACACTGGAATGGCTTCAGGACAAGTCTCTGACTGTTCTTGAGCTAAAGTCCAGACTGAAACTCGATAAAACATCTGTGGGGAGACCCGAAGATGGCAGCTCATAGACCCTTCGCATCCAATCTGAGCTGTTGCCAAAGGAGTTGGCAGGAGTTCTGAATTAAGGGTCAGAATAATTTTGAAATTCTAAATAAAATTTCACTTCATCATTATAGGTTAGATTCATGAGCAAAAATGGACACGTTTATCCTTTTAAAATGTAATCTACAATACAGTAAAGTGTGTAAATGCAAAGGGGTCTGAATACTTTCTGAAGCGAGTGCAGAGAGAGGAAGAAATACTTTTAACTTAAAACAAATCTACTGACCACAAGTTACACACACTATTAAAAAAGAAAAGAACAACAACCCATCCATCTCCCAACCACCAACATCCCGTCACACACACACAAAGAAAAAAGCTGAAAAGGCAGAAAAAAACCAAAACAAAACAAGCTACAAACCGCCCTATCTCCACACCACATCCTCTGAAAGAAGAGAGACAGACAGAGAACAAAAGATAAACAGAAAGAAAAGAGACTCACTCTTCTTGAAACCGAGGTTGGGGACTTTGTGGATTGGCGAGCCGTGACGGCCCATGAAGGCGTAGAGCTGATCCAGGAACAACTGCTCCTCAGGGTGAGGGAGCCAGCTGCCCTCACAGCCGACCTCCACGCTGCCCATCACATTCTCCTGAGAAGGAAAATAGTTTGACTGTTGAGATATTTTAGGCTACATCCATTGCTATGGTTACACTGAGTGTCCACATTACTCTGGAGTTTTCGAGCCTTTAAAACCGAGACTTTTGGAAACGCTGCAGGCCATTTCGTTTTAGTTTGAAAACTCCGGGACAGGATGCTCAAGGCCCTGTTGCTAAAAAGTTCTGGACAAAACGAAACAAAGGTTTACCGTTTTATACAAAAATTGTTGTCGTCTAAACAATGAAACAAGACTTTGGGAAACGATGAGACAGATGCCCACGTTCACTTTGATTTGAAACAACTCCTGATCTATGTTTTCTGCCACCATGACCGGCTTATATTCTCCCAGTAACAGTTCGACCTCGTTGTAGGTCCAAGAGAAGAAATCTCGTCTTACTTTTCACCATTGTGTCTTTGGTTTTCTGTTTAATACTTTCTGAAGAAGAAACCAATTGCAGAGTAGTCAGTCTGCTTCCTGTTTACACTAGTGAACGGCCGTGTGATGTGTTTTCAGGCCTGTTGGTATGGACGTAGATTATTTCTGATACGGAGCTAAAAGGCTTGTCTGTACAGAGATTGTTTTCATTTTAAACCACCGTTTTAAAGTGAAAGCATATTAGTTTGGACATGGCCTTAGTCTAAAACTCACCAGTCTCCTACACCTCAAATTCTTTAATTTTTTCTGCAGTGCTTTTATTACATTTGGACAAACTTACCACTGAACTGACATTATATATATATATATATATATATATATATATATATAGATATAGATATAGATATATATATATCTATATATATATAGATATATATATATTTTTTTGTCAGTGAATATTTTTTAAAATCTCCTTTAGCTGATTGTTTTCCACTTTGTTGTGTTTGCAGATGTTTTTATTTCTTTGCCATTTTTTCCACTAGTTTTAACTTTTTGTTTCATTGTCAGAAACTTGTTCTGAATGAAACATCTCATTAATCAGACGACCTGAGGATCAGTCTGCTTCTGTACCAGTGCAGACTCAGGGTTCAGACTGGTCCTCTACTGAACAGATCAGGCTTGGGTTCCTGCCAAACCCTGCTGGGCCTCCAGAATTTTTATCCTCTACTTTTAACAGAGAGGCTTTAAAAAAACTAGTAGCACATGCTTTTAATCTAACGTAAACATTGCACCAGCAGACCCAGAGCCTGATTACAATATCTCACCGCTGTTATTACGAAATATCTTGAAGAACAAACCTTCATCCTCTCGATCCAGGACTCTGATTGGCTGGAGTTCGGGGAGTCTTTGCCGTCGCGGCCTCTCCTCTTGCGAGGTCGTCCTCGAAGACTGAGAGACGGACATCCTGCGGGGAAAAAAAAACAAAAACACACAAACAATATGAATAAAAATTCAAAGAATGCAAGAAAGAAGAAGTGGAAGAAAAGCATAACATTCAAATGTCTTTGGTGTGTTTCAGTGAACTGCATCTGATCTTCATTCGCCATAAACGTCTGAAAGTTTGGTCTAAATGTCATGTGATGCTTCAGCCATTGATTCTGCATTTGACAAATTAAATTTATTTTTAAAGACACAAACAAAACCAGGTCTCATGATCCTCTTTTCACAGTTCTGACAGTCGTCATGTGAATCAAAGTATCCACATTAGAACTAAATAACCGAAGCAATGAGGGCAACAAAAACTATAATTCAATTGATAAATAAAGAGCTGATCTTTTGTAAACCACCTGAAAACAGAACTAATAAAGCAGGCAAAAAATATGAAATTAAGTCTTAAACAATTAGGTCAAAAATACAATGATTATCACATGTCACAGCTGTGGGAACAAAAGATCATATTTAAAACTCTGCCCTGGGTGTCTGGTTTGAGATTTACATAACCAGCCTTTGTTTAAAAAAAAAAAAACTTGTTAATCCTGTTCCTGTCATTGGCAGTGAAGCTGTCACTGTCCCAGTGCACAGCAGCGTAAAACACAGACGAAGAAGTATAGTTTCCACCCTGGCTGTGCCTTTTTAAACACAGCGTTAACACTTTCTGATGAGTTCAGTTTCACATCGATACGAATCCCTCAGATGTTTTTAACAGGAAGCTGCTGATCTGGAGTGAATAATCAACCCCAACTCTTTTTTTTAGGAATGAACAGATCTTTATATTAAATGGTGGTTTGCTGTTGAGTCTATAGGAGACTTCTAAAATCAGTGATAAGAGATCAGGGAGTCTCAGGAGTGTCCAGCAGGTGGCAGTGTTGCACAAACTCACAGGAAGCTTCTCAAGGAAGGAAGTGATGCTGTCAGATGTAAATCTGAAAAGGCTGACAATCCGACTCTGATATTGTTTGAACTACACACTCACACCTCGTACTTTTATGTTACACATAATAGCACAAATAAGACCCTGCAACACACGGAACCTGCCCCCTGCTGGCCCGTTAGAAGCTGATGCTTCTTGTGGAAAACATTTTTTTCTATAATGGTGGATAAAGAGACTGTTCCTTTTAGTCTGAAAGAGACAGCGAAGGTGTCGTGATCTTTGCAGATATGGCTGTTGGTTTAAATTTCCCGTTTATTTCTCAGTCGATCTGAGGTTTTCTTTGAGTCACGTTTAAATCGGACACCAGTAAACTTCTCCAGATGTTCCAGTCCTTCCCAGTACACATTGATCTGGTACAGGTCAAAAGACGACTTAACAGGTCCATAAGTATTTTTTCTTCTGGACGTCCTGATCTAATTTAACTATTACTTCTTATACATTATATAAATTATACTACAGTTGTACTTTTAAGGTCTAAAACTTACTTTTAAATTTAATTTTAGCCCATGTTTTTTTCATCTACTTATTACTGACATTATCAGCTTCTGAATTGTGTTGCTCTGTAGCTGGATACAGTTATGTAAAATGCATGCAGTGACTCGCCTATTGTATTTGACACTGTTGAGCTGTGTGAGTAGTTCTGCTTTGTGTTGCTAATAAACCTCAGATCAGATCTCAGATCAAACAGATATTTAGTCGTTACTGCACAACAAAAGGCCAAAGTACATGCTCTCCCAGGTCATTGTGAATTAATAAATATATAAATACATCAATTTGTGCTGGTGGGAAATATATTTTAAATTCTCAAAAATAAACCTGGAGAATTTGACAATTTCAAAGTAATGTTTGATCTCCATTTACACATACAGTAAACTACACTGCCTATACTTTATTGTTTAAGTGAAATGTTCTCTACTGTCTGAGTTGATGATGGAATAATGACACTGCTCTCATTTCTGTTTGGGCTTGTGAAAGAGGAATTTCAGGTTTTGTAGCACAGATGTTTTTGTTTTGCAGTCTGGCTGCAAAAACTGATTTTACTGGCCATTTGTTTAAGGCAGAAACGAGCAGTGAACACAACAATGATTTATTATCACCTTTTAAGTTAATATTGTGAACAGTTACTTACAAAGTTAGACCCTTTTTACACCAATATTACCAATACATGTATGTCTTTTTTATATCTTTTACTTCAGTGTCTTCAATCTCTAAGCCGACTAAACAATGTTTGAGCGCTGCTTTAACCGAGACGAATGAAATTTGTGGCTGGGATAACAAAGAGTCGCAGAAGTTACCACCAGAAGTGATAAGCTTTCATTGTCTCCTTGACAGCTACTGGTGTTTGTAGATTCACTGCGCTGGAAAAGGGTTGAAAATTAGCGTCCATCCTGGTGCCACGTTTCTATCTGGGCTGGATCTGATAAATACCCATGACTACTGCAGAGTCATTTAACCCAGGAATGAATCCCGATTGTACCCTTTCCCAATTGAGACAAAAGCCAGTTGGGTGTTGTGGGTTTTTTGTCTGAAGTGAAAGGAGCTTTTAGCAGCTAAAGAGGCAGATATTCCCCTCAGGAGGTGGTGGAGACCAAAAACAGAGCTAAAAGAGAGGCAATACTGGTCTAAGGTTCATCAGACATGACTGTAGCTCCTGGATGTGGAAATAAGCAACTGTTTGCCAATAAATTCAACATATCAACAAAAAGTGATGATACGTACGTGTTCACTATTTGTTTCCGCTGCCCCCATGTGGCCAAAAAAGAAAAACTGGTACTGCAGGTTTAAAGTGATTTAAACTTAAAAAAAACATTTACTTCTATTTAACCTAACAGCTCAGCCATAAATTCTACCTTTGCACCTTTGCATAGGTGATGTGTTTATTATAGAGGTTGTAGTTTGCAGTGGTGATGTACTGGACTACAACATATTGACGATATTTGGTCCTCCAGTTTCTGAGACACTCACTGAACTGCCAGGAGAAGCTGGTGTTGCTCTCCAGCGTCGGGTGGTTGAACGTGTCCCTGCAGTACATCACCCGGGTGTTGGGCAGCGCCTTGACGCCCCCCAGGGCCAGCAGGTGGGGGTCCTGCAGCCCCAGCCCCCTCGCTCCATCCTGGATGCGCCTCTGCAGGGAGCGGAAGCGGCAGTACTGTGGGTAGCTGAGCACTTTGACGCCCTGACGCTCCACCAGGCCGTCTTGAGAGAGAAAACAAAAAAACAAAAACACGAAACACATGTGAACCAAATGTCAATCTGGGATCAATAACGTCAGAATACACGTCCAATGATCTGTATGACATCTGTATCTGGGGGGAACATGCAGCCACTCTGATTTCTAGAATCAATACCAGAGGTTTTGTATGTTGTATCTGATTAACTACACACTGTTTTCACATCCCTGCTGACTTGTTTTCCAAAACATACTGTAAATTTCCACATTGATTCCTTTCCTTCCAGGTAGCCAGTTCATTTTACCATGCTATAAAAATCTACTTAACATGAAAAATGAGATATGTACTCCATTACAGTGAGCTATTTCTTGCTTTTAGTCTTTTATTGCATTGCTGTCTTGAGCTGCTGCAGCATTTCCTAACTCTAATCTGTAATTTCTTTAAGAGTGGAAGACGTTATTTACTTCTACTGCAGAGAGAACCAGGCTTTTATTTCAATTTTTATGTTTGTTCCTGTTTTAATTTGTTTCTGATAGTGATCCCGATACAGAGTCCGATCCGTTATATTTACTTAAAGGTTGATTAAATATGTATTGAACACTTTGAAATAACAGCTGTAGCTGCTGAATTTAGAACATCTTGTTTTCAGAAGCTTCTTGATGCAAACACTGAAGGTCCTGTCTCAAAACTATGAAGTTCACTAGCTTAAATTATTGATCAAATACAAATAAAACTTTGACTTGATGAGAATCTGCGATCTGAATGTTTTGTTCACCTTTTTTCATTCATTTGTGGGTTTTTTTTGTTTGGACTGGAACAGCATGGTTAGCCCTATAAAAATGCGAAAGTCCATGACCGACTGATCAGCCTGCTGTTGGACCGCCCGCTCTGTGGTGTGAACAGTTTCTATTACCAGGAAGTTCAACTTGTTTTTGTCGTAAAATGTGCACAGCTAAAGCGAAAACTACCGTTGTTATGGCGAGTTAGCGCTGTCTTCAACATTATTTTTTTCCCACCCAAGGTCAGCGAAGACACACTATTACCCTGCCTCTATATTAGGGTTGAACAATTTCCTGTAAATATCTAATTGCAATTTTTCTGACAGATATTGTGATTTGATTTGTGATATAATTTTTGAAAGTTTTGTTTGAAAGCTTCAGTTAGCATTACTTTGACTTACTGCAACTTTATCTTCAGCGTACTGTAGAATTTCTCCTAGCATGACTGGGATTAACCACTGGGTCAAAATCAGGAGTTGTAAAAGTAATTGTAGTCTGCGGTTTGCTAATCGCATTACTTAAAATCACAATTTCAGATAAAATTTGATAAATCGTTCAGCCCTGCTCTATATTCTAACCCCAATCCCAACCTATCATCACTCTTCATGCCAAATAACCCAACCACTGAGGGGAACAAGTGCTAGCCAGTCAGGTCCAGAGTAGGGTGGGTTTTTGCCTACCTTGGGTGGGAAAAAGAATGAACCCTGTCAGCAGCCCGACAGGAGAGACACTCCATGGTGCACGGTACATCTATATACTCGGTTTTTACCTGGTCTTGTTGACACTTAATGTTCTCATCCACTGATTAGTTTCAGTCGCTCAACTGTGATCGCTGTCAATGAAACTTCCTGCAAAGATGTTTCACATTAAAAGCCTTTAACAGACATAATCAGTCCCTTTTCTGGAAGGCTTTTATTGTGATACATCTGCAGAACGAATATATATTCGTACCACACAAATCTGTAGTTTCCAGTTAGTCTGCTGGGTAATTCAGGGTCTGTTTGATAAACGTGTTTCTTACTCTCAGTTTTGTCTTTGAGTGGCTCACTGCTCTTGTCCGGTGTGTTGTTGTTGTTGTTGCTGTTGCTGCCGTTACTGTCGCTGCTCAGCAGAGGAGGTTTGTGAAGGCCGTTGGTCCCGCAAGGTGGCGCCTTGGGACCGCCGCTCCAACCAGCCGGCCCCACACACGACCATTTCACCAGGTCTTCCACCCGCACCACCATCTTCCTGGACACCGCCAAAACCTCATCCTACACAAAGACAGAAAATAGGTTCAGTCTTCCCAAAAACAATGTTTTTAAAAGCACCCAGCAGCACCTCCTCGCTCCTCCCACACTTCACCTGTTCAACTATCTATATATTCCAACAAGTGCTGGTAAACACACTGAGCTGAACGCGAGCCAAGTCTCTAACAGTTGAAAACGTCTTGATTGTTTTGTTGGCAAAGTTTTGACATTTACGTGAGGACACAAAAAGAACCTGCAGAGAGAGATAAGGCCGAACCTGCTCAGCTGAGGTTTTATTTTTAAAGGTAGACGGCTTCTGTTTGCAATAAAAACAGTTTGAACTAAAACTTGTGGAGGAAATTATTTAAAATCTTAACTTAAAAAGGTTTTTTAATGTTTAGATTATGAAACATTTCACATATTAACTGTTAAACTTTGGGGGCAAAAAGCCACCTGACAAGTTGCACCACTTTCTTTTCAAATAAACGTCCTTCTTTTTCCATCATTATTTTTTTTATTATTTCTACATTTTTTATTGCCTCTCACCTTTTCATAGAAGTTTCCATCTTACTGGGATCATTTGTTTTAGAATTTTACTGCCTTTTTAGTTCAGCTGCTTCTTCCTTCTTAGTTTCTGTGTCATATTTTGATGTTGATCTTGATTTTTTTTGTGAAGGTTAGTGACGCAACGTTTGAAAACGAAAGAGGAAGTTTATGAAAAATACCCTGACAGACTGAAATGTTTCCCATGTATCTGTGAGTTGTAACAGAGAGGTTTTCTCTCGGCCTTTCCTTCTCTACATTTGCATTTAGTCTTTGTTTTCTTAAAATGTAACCCGATCTGAACTCGAGTGAAAAACCAAAACAAGACAGAGGGGAATATTTACTAAGGATTTGCAGTTCTTCTTTATGAGCTCAGCGGTCTTATTTGCTTTTGTACTTACTCAACACAAACTGTGCACAGGTAAAATAAACTCCACTTTATTAGGTACACATATAAACTCTAATGCAGCCCCCCCAAAGTAAGATCCTTTTTGTTTAAGTAGAAACATCGCCATATATCAATACCAGACTCCACTGACAAAAGCAGTAATTTTACCAGGTAGAATGCAGGAGCTCCTGCCTTGATCTGTTGTGTGTGAGTGTATTTGTGTTACTGTGTGGTACTTTTACTTCAGTAAAGTATCTGATTACTTCTTCCACCACTGAAAGTCACACAATAACACAAACAAACTAACAGATGGGGGCAGTGGTATTCCAGCAGCTCCTGTTTTTCTGCTTGGTAAAATTCCTGTTTTTGTCAATGGAGTCTGGTAGTAATTTATAGTGATGTTTCTGGTTTAACAAAAAGTATTTTACTTTTTACAACAATAATAGCAATTTGTTCAATCTCTGCTAAATTAGAGCAGACATTGTTCACTAACATTTCTTCACGTATAAACTAACTAACTATAAACTAAGACACATTTTCAGTTAAAAAACGTCTTCTCTTCAATTAATAGCAACAGAAATCACTTTATTTTGGGACTGAACTCGTGTCAAAACAGTCCGGCATCAGGTCTTAACTTAGCATCACTTCATACAAATGAGATAAACCACAGCTCGTTTACATGTGTGGTCTCGGTCCTTGAAGTTTCCTCCGACACGAACAGTTAACAGTGTGAAAGCCTGAGTCGCTGTTTGCCCAGTTTAAAGTGAGCTTGAGGTTTCTGCTGAGGTCTCCTCCCATTCCAGTTTGTCAGCTGTTTCAGTCCTCGAGGCAGAGACGACAGCACCCAACCCCCCCCATCCCTCCACCGCCACCCCCACCTCCAAAAAACAAAAAGAAAACCTGCAGCAGCCAGGTGTGAGCTCATTAGCACTGCAAAGGGCCGAGTGGCTCAGCAGGAAGTCACGTTTTAAAAAATTCAAATATTCTGACTCACTTTTTGAAGCTGAAACGGAAATATAAAACTTATTCCTCCACTACATTCATCTGACAGCTACAGATTAAGAGTCTACTTAAAAATAACATGACAACAGATTAAAGCAGTATTTCCCAGCCTGTTTTACTCATGACCTCTCACCAAAGAATTCTAGCTCAGTTTCAGATGTTTATAAGTTGTTATCACTTCTATAAAATAACAATTCCCTCATTTTAGTAACAGTTTCAGGCCCAAAAAGGTAAAATTATACAACAATTCAGACCAGCTCCACCTCCAGCAGCTACAACAGTAAAATGCTGCTGCAGCACTGATGCATGAGTCATTTGTGCTTTTCTTTACAAGGTGTGTCACTCTCTGTCCTCATTGCATATGCACTAAGGGGGACGATCCCCTGCAGATAATAGCAAGAAGTGTAACAGGAGTTAATTATGTATTCTGCAGGATTTACTGACGTCACTCGGTTAGCAAGACTGAGTATAAGCTCAGAGCTCCAGTGTTTCTGAGCCTGAGGCTTATTTTCTCATGTTTTTGGTTGTAAGTGATTGATAGTAGATAACACAAACACATATTCCAGCAGCTCCACTGCAGTGGTCTGTTTTTCTGGAGTCTGGTGATGATGATATAGCATTGATGTTTCTAGTTAGTAAAAAAGAAGGATCTTACTCTTAGCTGTAATACAACTTGTTCCGATACCGTTCTTTCTTCCTACTGGATTAGCATTCGTTTCAGTTAAAAAAAAAAAAAAAGTCACTACCAGACTCACATTGACAAAGCAACTATTTACAGAAAGAGCCACGGAAATATGATCCTGTTGGTTTGGTGTGTTGTGTAGTACTAACTGTGGGATCTGGTACTACTTCCAGCCACAAAAGTGCCTGTGCCGACAGACCCAACAGATTGAGGAAGCAGCTCCTGTGCTAACGTGGGGTGTGTTTTTACATCACAATGGAGTCTGAGTGATATGCTGGTCTTTGTTTTAGTTAAGAGCATGTAAACAAGACATCAGGGTAGAAACACCTGATGTTTCCATAAGAAAGACGATTTCTCAGCCGTATCTCAGGGTAACCAGGTTTCTGATCAGCTTTTTACGTGTGAGCATGTGCAGGACAAAGACTTCTACAAATACTGCAATAGGGAAAGGTCATTTCACAGAGCGATGCATCTTTCAAAATAATTTCATTAAAAGCTTGAGAAAAACTGAATCACTACGTTGCCACTTTAAGTTTAAAACTACGTACTGACCCTTTAGTACAGCATCTTTAATCACATTGCCTGTAAATATCTTTTTGCGCAGAATGTAAAAATACTCCATAGCAAAATGTACTTAAAATACTAGGAATAAAAGTTTAATTCATAAAAATACATCACATTTTATTCGATTTTCATGTTTTCTAAGTGAAAATTCAAAGTAACCATCAACTGTAAAAGTTAAATAAATGTAGTGAAGTAAATATATTATATAATACAATATTTCCATCTGAAACGTAGTTAAGTAAGTAATAAGAGTAACTAAAAGCAGTGGTAAGTGTATTTCGTAAAGTCCTGTAAAATGTGTACTTGCACCTCCATTTTATTCAACGTTCTTCTTCTTCCCTGCCACATTTTAGTAAACAACCTTATTTTTACTGACAGTGACCAGCTGAAACTGAATGAACCAGTCTGACGACGCATATCGAAGCCTAAATGGGTCAAACTGCTGCTCTGCTTCCTGCTCACACGAGCATATATAGAAGACTGATAGTATGTTTTATTGAGTCTACATCCCACGGCAAAGGCTAAATTTAGTCAATTTAGGTCGCGAGCTAAAAAAGTGAGGACACGTGTTAATGGGTTTGCATTGTATTTAGGTTGATAATGTTGTATTGACGGCGATAGATCGTAATGAGGGATGTCACGGTTTTGGGTTAATGTATTTGTTAAGATGACAAACCCTGAAAGGAGAGAGGTGAAACAAATGGTTTACACCGAGTTTATTGTATTTTATTTATGCATTTTTTTAGTTTTGGTCCAAAGTGACGTAAACAGACCTGTGGTTGGCATCGCAACGTCAAAACCGCGTTGTATTTCCCCCACTGCATATACACTCAGTAAAGCCTGGACATCACTGTTGGTTTTGGTTTGGTTGATTTTTATGAGTTACAAGCCGTTATTTACATAGCTAACATACATTTTATGCAGGTTTTTAAAACAACCAATCAGTGCACATTTACGTCTGGACCAATCCAATCGCTGTACACTTAGGGTCACACAAAGTTCCTCTGAATTTTCTAATCCATTCATCCTTAAGTCCAAGTGAACGTTTGTGCCAAATGTAATGAAATTCCCCCAAGGTGTTACTGAGATATCGCGTTGATGAGAATGTGATGGCGTCCTAAGAACTACAATCATTCGCAGTTTTGGCAGCGCATGCACAAAAAAATGGGAGCGGATTGTCCAGTTGTTCTTTGTGCCATGAAAAAGCTCATCTGGTCCGAAAATGACACTATGAGAGCCGTGAGAGTCAACCACAACAGATAAACAATGAGCTGAAACTCACTATAAAGCTCCATAAAGCTGAGGGGGGCTCAGAACTGACAGAGACTGTTTTCAGATTGTTACAGGGTTTTCTGTAAGCACAAGGCTGTCAGCCAGATGGCAGGACATTAAAACATTTTCAGCCAACTACTTTCTCGCTGTTTCAAGTCACGTCACAGCCACTTTTTATATAACGTTCTAACTATAATCTTAAACCAGGTGAAGGATTTTTGTCACCGGATGTCTGGAGTTTAGGTAATCAGAGAAACAAACTGGGCTAACGGCCTCTCCTGACATCCTGTCCCTAACCACGAGCGTCACAGAAAAACACAGATTTTTTACTTTAATCTGCCTGTTTTTCCCGTTTTAATTATCGGGTGTGTTTGCTTTAATGAGGAGGAGACCTCTGAGGATAATTCAGCTCCAAGAAAAAGAAGAAGGACCAGAACTCCTCATGTGGTGACGGTATAAAGTTAAACCCTGGACTACCTTCAGTCACCAAACCACCCAGTCATCAGTGGTTAACTGAGAACCTCTGTTGACAAATTACAGCCATTTTGTGCAAATTTTAAAATTTCAATTATCTTACTTGTAAAAACAAATGTCGGTTTACAGTTTTAACACTCATAGAGGCCTCCTTCCTTCCTTCCTCCTTTCCTTGAGCTATTGTTATAAAAACACAGATTATAGCAGCTTTAGTCCAGTAAATAAAGGCCTCAGTGTGCAGGTATCTCACCTCAGCGATGCACACTGGATCCTGCGGTCCACAGCGGATGAAGTAAAACTCCCCGAGCTTCCACACCTGGACGGGCCCGTCGGGCTGAGCTCTGCTGCTCACCGACTTGTAGAAGGCGTAGCTGCCTCGCTGGCAGGAGGGAGCACCCAACCACTGACGGAAAAGACAAGACAGACACTGATGAGGAAGAATTCATTTTCATTTTCACTGTCAAGAGTTTTGGCATTTCAAAAAAACACCAGGATTTTACTGGAGACAGACCTAACATCTATGGTTGAGTTAAATTTCAGAGGGCAGACATAAAGAAGCTCAGGTCCCGGATAAAGTAAAATTAGACCGAAAAAAAGGAAATAAGTCAGAGATGAGGAAGCTACAGCTGTATGAGTAAAATCCAGTCGAGCCAAAATGAAAGAGTTCTGCTCCGTATGTGAGGAAATATATGTGAAGGAAATTACAATAAAAGACCCAAACAGGTCTAGATAAACGCAGTATTACAAAAAACACCCCAAAAAACTGAACAGTTAGTCAACTGATCAATTAGTTGATCTATTTATATTTATTTTTTTATTTCTCATATTTTATTCCCATTTAATTATTTACTTTCATTTATTTATTACCATTTATCTATTTCCATTCATTTCTTTATTTCCATTTATTTCCATTTAATTACAATTTAACACGTTCCTGTATTAAAAAGTGGGGAAATACCTCAGTGATGAAACTATCCCATTTAAATCTAAATATCTGGCTGTTCTCTCAGAGTCCTCCCTGTATTTTCTTGGGTGTGTTCAGACCATAAATTGTGCAGAATCCACCTCTGGCATCGAGGCCTCTGACGATAAAGTTGCACCATCTTGCAGCGAGGCTGTATTTTCACATGTATTAACAGCACTCAGAGCAGGATACTGTGATATATTAAGCAACTCAGAGAGAGGAAATGTTAAAAATTAACTCCTCAGACTGTTTAGCATAGCAGAGGCATATCTGCAGCCCCCTGATACCGACTGAAGAGACTGATGCAGGTTTTTACTCAAACGATCAAAAATAAAAACACAACATGTACAAACCCATCTGATCTGAACCATCTCTACGTGTCTCACTTCTTTCCCTGATATCCTTTGTTTAAAAAAAACAGCTGATTCTACAAAAAAAGCTTCCTGTTATCATTCCACTACAACACAGCACTCATGTTACACTGATTTAAAACGTCTTGTGTGTTAAATAAATAAACACATCAGGAGTTAAAAGGGTAAATTAATAAACACAACTCTGCTGTCTGACTTTTTACTTTCACCCAGCTGCATGCTTCCCAGAAAGCATCATAAAACCATCGGCTGTAGTTAATCATTCAGTATCTGTGGTTCGTTACAGAGGATCTAAACTGGTGAATTAGATATTCTGACTTTAGTTTTCTGCTGCTCTTTAACAGGAACTAATGACGTTACACTTCCACCATGAAATGAAACCTGGACTCAGGACTCTAACATGTGTGCATAGTAATAAAAAGGTCAAGTATTACATTTTGCAGAAGTACTACGCCACAAAGTCATGTGACCTTTGAGGCCAGATCCAGTCAGAGGGTCCTGTGCTTTTATTTTGGTAAATTTTACCAGCATCTGTTTTTCCTCTCAGTAAGAAAAACTTGTAATATTTTCAAGACAACAGTAATTATATGTGTTAGTAACAAACAAAAGCCTAAATACTTCCTGTAGTACTTCAAACTAAAAGCCATTTTATTAGTGATTAATCCCAGTATTATCTTATCGATTGGTTATTTGGTCAATAATGTGATAGAAAAACTACAGAATATTTTTCTTAGTAATTTACCTATAACTAAAATTGTTGCTGATTTTAGTTTCCTGTTTATGGACTAATCAATAAATGAACTAATCAATAATTAAGTAAACAGGAGCCTGAGAAGGAGAGGGAAGAAGCTAAAAGCTTGTACAAAAGACCTCTACCAAAAACTCACACTGAAGCCCAAACTTTTACTTTGAAACAGCTACAGGAAGTTGGCAAGAATTCCCTCCATGAAATATCGCGTTAACGAGAATCGGATGAACAATTGCGCCTCATAAAAACAGTTACAGCCAATTAATTCCTATCAATCACCTGGACAAACTGTCACCTGGTACATGAATAAATACCAACTGAACTAAACTGCTCAGTGAAAACAAACAGTGAAACAAACAGTATTAAAATATATTAAAAAAATGTTTTACTGTAAAGTCTGTGACTCAGAGTTATGTAAGTGGATGAAGAAAACCCTCTGACTAACCTGAGAAAAATGAACTCATTTATTTTTTACCAGAACTGATGTTTGTGTCGTTTCTCTTCCAGTAAAAAAATCTAATCATGAACTGTAGAGATGATAAATCAAGAGTCACAAAACCTCCATTTCATGGGATTTAAGAGAGACGGATGTTTTTGTTTTTTCATCTTGTCCTGCAGCAGAGGGGTTTAGTTGTTCAGGAACTTGATCGTTAAATAAAATAGTTGCTAATCAATCCTCTGTCAATCAACTAATGGATTAACTGTTAATTTGTTTATCTGGAACATTTTTTTGAGAATTGATTATGAATTTATCAAACAAAAAACACCAAGTTTTCTGGTTCCAGCTTCTTTTCTATGTTTTATCATCGTAAACCGAATATTCCTGTACTCTTGTGGACTTTTTTTGATTAATTGATTATTCAAAAAACAACTGATAGATCCCCTAATAATGAAAATAACTGTTAGACATCAATATTGCTTTAATTCCTTTTCTTTTTTTTATTGGCAGCACTTTTGATTAGCAATTCACGGTCGTTTTAAAAGTCACAAATACCAAAAATCTACAGGTTCCAGCTTCTTCTTTGTCTCCTGTGAGAGTAAACTGAATATTTTGGGGTTTTTAACAGTTGCTGGAACAAAACAAGCAACAGGAGGACGTCACCTCGGGCTCTAGGGAAACTGTGAAGGACATTTTGATGACTGATACGTCCACCATTTTGGGGACTGAAAACACAACCTGGTGTCATTTGCTAAGGGGCTCACGTTAAATGTCTAACTGTGTGAGAATTTACAGACCAAAAAACTGAAGCATTAATAGAGAAAAATTGGAAATAATAGTTATTATAATATAATTATTATAATATTGAAATTATAGCTAATTGTGTAGGAATGCAAGAGGAAATTGCAGTCTTGTGCAACGGTTCTTTGAAAATATTAATTATTCAGCAGCTTAATGTACGTAAATTAACTGTTAAGGACCTTTTAAATGTATGTCCTGACAAGACTGACAAGTACAGCTCAGTTTACATGGAGCTTCCTGTTTGTTTACAATATGGATGTGATGAGGAGCACTTGATTCGTCTAACTTCCTGACATGTCTTCCATTTTTTCCACATTAAAAGGAGAATTTTTCATCCAAATCGAGGTTGTACGTTGTACAACACAAACTAAATTTATGATTTGTGATACTGAGTCTGTATAAACAAGACTGGACTTCACAAGCAGCTAACACTCCCTGTATGAGGATGTTTACGTGGCTGGAACAATAAATCCAACGCACCTCGAGTGGGTTCATACATCTGAAAGCTAATACTGTGTCCTCCGCTGCTGGGCGAATAAACCTGCAGCTTTGATTTCACTGTTTTGTAAGAGGAAGTGTGAGGAGCCCTGGGCCCAAGGAGTGAGTAGGAAAAAGCTAAAACATAAAAAATAAACCAAAGAAGTAGAGGCAGTTGCGAGGCCTCTGTAGGATACCTGAATATCACTCATCAGACGAGGGAAATACATCTCTCTTTCTTGTAAATCTTTAAGTACATGACCTAAATGATAATCTGTGTTTCTGTCAGGAGGGATGGTGAGCTGCCATTTTGGATCCTGAGCTGCAGCTTCAGTCGACAGGCTGGTGTATTAACGTGCTGGCGTGCAACCACAAAATCCACAGGCCGAGGCGACTTCAACCAAACTGCTGCTCTGACAATGAAGTGCTGCTTTTTTTATAGACAACGGTACATAAGTACATATGAAACTATAAGAGATGAAAATAAACTCCTTGTTTCAAATCAGGATCATTTTTACTCATGAGTTGCAGCTGATTGTGTTTCATTGAAAGTCTCTTCACCCGACAAACCTGTGCACACGACTGATGAAAGTTTCAGTTCAGGTTTTTAAGCTTCAGGTCAAGTTATTTTGAGGTTCGAGAGAGAATCTGTCAAAACGCGGCATTTGTTTTTGCATAAATAAGACAGATAAGAACCAAACCCATGATGATTTTCAGTATAAATCAATTACTTTCTTTTCTAAGTAATCGTTTGGTCTTTAGATGTCAGAAAATAGAGAAAATATCTGCTACAATTTCCCAAACCCTAAGAAGACATCTTTAAATGTCTTGTTTTGTCTAGAAACCCAAAGACAGAAACAGAACCAGAGACTTTTTGGCAATTTTGCTTGGTTCAATAACAAAAACTTGCCGATTAATTTTTAACTAACTGACTAATTGTTTCAGTTCTAGTTCATACAAATAAATTTTTCCCTCATATCAACCTGAAATTTCAAGACTTATAAAGGACTGGAGGGTACAACCTCAACATATCAACTGGGACTACAACTATTGATTAGGGCTGACACTTTTACAAAAAAATCAAGATCAAACAAAATTCAAAATGACCCTCAATTTGTTGAAAGTAATCCGAATAATTCACGCCCACTCCCCCAAAACAGCACGACACGTCTTTAATTTGTTACTGTATTAACTTTACAGCCTTTCTAACATCATGGTAAGCTAGCAGGCAAGTTCACAGATTTATTGCAGGTGAAGACTAAGGCAGCTGCCTTTTACAAGCTCGACAAACATTGTTAGCTTTATTTGTGACCGTGCAATCCACGGTGTAGAAACCAAAATACTTCGATGTACTATTTCTGCGATGTTTTGGTGTCATGATTATCCGGACAGGACAGCTTTGCTTGCCATCGTCCTCCATTTACATAACCAAACACTGCATTATGGTCATCTTAGTTTACTGATAGGTCAAGCTGATAGAGCGCCCTCTGCTGGATCACAAGGCAAACTATGTGGAAAAAGTCAAGTTTCTGGAATAACTTCCAAATTTGAAAAGAGGTCCCCTAAAAAAGCCAAGTTGCAGATATGACAAAAATCTACAACCTGAAAACTCCCAACAACAGTGGAGCCATTGATGTTGGTGCAACCTGAACGCAAAATAAGTCCAATTGTTGTTTTCGTACTTTTTTGACGATCGACTAATTTATAAGTTGTTGCAAATAATAATCACATATTAACAAATAAGGCTGGTGCTTTTCTATATATTTTTCTTACTGTAAACAAATCTCATGAAAAACCAAAGTGTTAGTCTGCGTACAAACACTTCCTGTTTGTGGCCCTCAGTTCTGAGCTGATTGGTTCCTTCGTTTTAAAAAACAACTCACAAATATTTAGCTTAATTTCTCAAAAAGGCTCCTGAATCACTTTAGTTTTTCGCACAAAAACAGGAGGAAGTGGTGCATTTGTTGGGGACTGTTTTCAGCGGCGGATTAATCCAAGTCGCCCAGATAACAATTGAGCTCTATGACGCAGAGGAATGAGATTATATCAGGCTTTGATGCTCACACAGGAGATGTTGGGATTTGTTGACAAGAAGAAAATATAGAATATCATCAGGCGTATTCTTTCATGTATGTGTTCTACTTTCATGTGCATCCTCCACTGAATCCTACAGTTACATTTCAGATGATAAAACTGATCGTAATATTCGGTTTAATGTTCAACGCAGCAGTAGACGTGATGATCCAGATTTTACAGTCCTACACTGAAACACATTGCTGCTGGGTTTTTTTTCTTTCTTTCCCTGATACTGAATCCATCCCTCTCCCTGCTCCTCTGTGATCTTGTTGTTCAGAGCTAGAGGCGAGAAAAAAGACCAAATTACAACCACTTCACATGAAACATAATCTGCAGCCGCACAGCTGCAACACACAAGCTGGAAAATGACCCGAAATATCAAACAAATACCTCTCAGTGACAAAAACTCAACTGAAAAAAGGAAGTTATTATTTTTGCTTGTTCAGGGCTGAAACTACCAGTCATCTTCATTATCAAACAATCTGCCAATCAACAGTTTTGACGATAAAATATCAGAATATACTGCGGTGAACACATAAAAAAATTACAATTATGATTTCCCACAGTCCAAGCAGACGTCAGCAGTTCAAAACCAAACTGATATTCAGTTTAGAGCCAAAGCGATTAATCAATTGGCTGATTAGTAGATCAACAGAAAATTAATTGGCAACTGTTTAAACAATAAATTAATCTTCGGTCGCCACTTTTCAGACCAGAAAATTTTTAGACTTCAGACTGCAAGACTTTTAGCAAAAAAATTTCTGGTTCCACCTTCTCAAATGTCCCTTTATCTTAACATTATGATAAACTGAATATCTTTAAGTTATTACAGTGTTGGTTGGACAATTTATTGATCAATAAAATAACTGATCAATAGTTTACGAACATAATGATCAGCTGTTGCTCTAATTCAACTTTTAACGACAAATAACAACAAATCGTCACATCTGAGATGCAGAAACCTGAGAACATTTCACTTTTGGTTCATAATCACGGATAATAACAGATTTACTGTTTTCATTATTTATTTCGTTAGTAATCGATTGATTGGTTTGTAAGATGTTCCGATAATCACAAAAAATCCAAATTTCACAGAGCCCAAAGTGACGCCTTTTGTCCAACTAACCGTTCAAACCCCAAAAGTATTGTCAGTTAATCTATCGGTCATTTTCTCATCTCATCAATTGGTCTAAAATTAGCTCGTTTTATTCGATCAAAAGTAGAAAACCCCAAAAAATATTTCATTTTCTATGAGAGAAAACAGGAAATATTCACATTAATGAAGCTGAAACCAAAGGATTTTGCTTGAAAAATGAATGATCGATTATAAAAACTGGCAGGTTTTTTTGTCCATTGACTAATCTATTGATCCTGTGAGCTCTAGTTTTTTGTAGATATACGAGCAAGAAAATCAGGAAATAATCCACAAATACTGTCACAGGAGACAAAGAAATAGCTCCTGATTAATCGAATGATTGTTGCCAGGCAGTTTTAAGTGTGTGACAGATTCATATTAAGTTTTTTTTCCCATATAAAGTGAATTAAATGAAAATAAAACCAGGCAGAAGTCACATTCACCATGAAGTAAAAGACCTAGTGTATAAAGCTCAGGGTGTGGCCCAGTTCTGCAGCTGCTATCCATTTACTCGAGGACGAGAAGATTCACTAAATAAAATGCACACATATATATATATATATGTATGTGTATATATATATATATATATATATATATTTATACATATGTATGTATGTATAGAGAGAGAGAGAGTTATTTCGTCCTGTTTCTGTGCCAGGAATAGTCTGTAGAGGCGTCTGAGCTTTTCTAAACCCGACCCTGATGCTGCTGCAGCTGCTGCCTAAATGCAGAATATTCTCAAATTCTCACTCCTCTGTTGATCATCCACAACTCCCCCACTCCACCCAGCACGCCCTCCCCCCCATTCTTCCCACCTCCCAATACCCATAACCCACCACTTCTCCCCCTCCCCTCCCCCACCGCCGGCTGCAGCTCTGCAGACCGGCTGCAGCAGGCCCAGGATCAATTATTTTAGAAAGATATTGAATAAAAGTCACAGCAGGAAATATAAATATCAGCTAAACAACAATATCAACACCAAAAGAAACACTGTAATGTGATATAATAGAATAAAACGCAGTGATATAATGATTAATGACGTCACCGTGGAGTGTCAGTTTGAGGTCCTGTGGGAAAACTGCAAAACTAAACACCAGAGAAAAACAATATGGAGCAACATCACGATCACTTCTTCTAATAAAAACAAGAAAATATTATCACGATTCAAACTGAAGAGAGAAATACCAAGAATTAGACAAGGTCACTGCTGAATGTCAAACCCTGCTCTGATTAAATTAAGATTAAATAAAACACACAAGTCTTTGTGGAGACGCTGCGACGACAGCAACACACGCTGAGAATAAATTTTGTAAAAATGCCATAAACCCACCTTAAAGCAACATTATAAGAATATTAAACAACAGCAGAGAGAGATTAAAAGTCCCTGCAGGGATATTATACAGACACTACAGGATTAAATTATCATTAATATTCACTGTGTGGAGCCTCAGAGGTGCATTTCAAGTCCACGTGGAGATATTAAACATATATTTTAGTCGTAATTTAGAAATAAAATAAAAACTAAATCACACAGCTGCTGTAAAAATATTTATATTTAGAATATTATGCTGAAACTAGAAGGTAAAACACTACCCTGCTGTTGGTACTACTATACTACAGTCATAGATTAAGATAAATTATACCAAATACAGAATATTGTACTTGTTTATAAGGATTATTATGCTCAATAACAAAGACAGAATAAAATAAAGTAAAAACAATACACTGCAGAGTAGTTTGTCAGTGGTTGGTGCGGATGTCATGTTTTTTATTTTGCATCTAATAAAAACTAAACTTGTGGGAGATAAGTTTACATCAAGTTTCAGTGACTTTGTAAATTTGCAAACATACATAAATAAATAACAATTAATATTATATTATATGTATTATTCACCTGAACACACCTGAAAATAAAAATGTCTCTGTGTGCTTCAGTAGATCTGCACTCTATTTATTTTATTTAAACTGTTTACAAAATGTCCACAAGTATTAAAAAAACTTTAAAAAAAACATTCATGAGTAAAAGTTTTAGCGCACAGCAGTTATTTAAGTTATTTTTAAGTATAAAAGTTTGAAAAAGAGTGAGACAGAATAAAATCATGAATCATGAATACTAGAGAACATGTGACGTATTATATGACAAAGACAAAAAGTCACTTTTGAGCTGCACAGACAATATTATCCACTGTGGGTATATTACAGATTAAGGAATAATATGGTAATTTATTTGGATAAAGATTAAAGATGAAGACAGATTAGGTCTTAGATTCATTATTATTATTATTATTATTATTATAGGATTATTATCAACAGATATGGGAACATGAGAGAGACAAAAAACAAAATAAAGTTATTTAAAATCATTCTCAAGCTCCACAGGCACAATATTAATCACTATAACATGGATTATTGAGATGTTTGAAGAGATAGAAATATAATAGGACTAAAAGTACCATAAAGTCATTAAAAGTCTGCATTGACCACTACAAACCACTATTATATGAGTATTATTGATGTTTTTAAGGATTGTTGTGCTTATTATGATAAATAAAAAAACTGTGAATGATTGCAACAATACTTGTGTTACTGGCAAAATATTAGACATTAATGTAATATAATTTTGTAGTATTTGTTAAGTCTTCTTGTTTGTCCATCTTATATTCCAAATTTATCCAAATAAATTACAATAATTTTCCTTAAATTCTGGGAAAATCCAAAGGATGTGACGTTTACAGCCTCTACAGCACCAACAGTTCACAAAACTAGCTAGCATTAGCTTAGAAACTGAGCCTGCTAACATCAACAAACAACTGCCTCCCATCACAAACACAAAATCCGACAGAAACTCCAAGTAAGCGTAAAAAAGGTAACTTTAGCTACATCATTTATCAACATGATGCTAGTTAATCTCGTGTGCGTTACGTCATTGTTTTGGCCAAAGCTCAGGAAGCTAGCTTGCGCCGAACCACACAGCATGAGCACAGGACGCTGACTGCAGTTCCCTTAACGACCACCGGTGTCGCTAACAACAAGGGTTTTCTGCACCTTACATTACATACACAGAGAAACTGGTGGTAGTTTAACCTGAAGGTAATATCTTTCTAAGCCATTACATGTTGGACCAGAACACCATGAGTGTTGTGTCCAATCAATTAATCCTTTGAGTTTAACATATTTATAGATATATGATCAGGAAGATCAAGGAAAAATACAACAAAGTGAGACAATTTCACTATTTAGGTCACATTTGAGTGGGTTTTTTGGCCAGTTTTGCTCAGAAGTGATTAATTCCTTATCAAAATTATTGCCAATTTGTTTTCCGTCCACCAACTGATTGATTAACAGTTTGAAGTTTATTTATTTATAGATATATAAGCAGGTAACAGACTACAAAAAAGTGATATACACATAGTATTTTACTTATTTAACAAGCTGGAACCAGAGATTTTTGGGGGGCATTTTTACTTCATCAATTATAAAAGTGTTGCTAATTTATCCTGTGATCAATACATCCTTTGACTTTTACATATATAGAGATGTGAGAGAAGAAAAATCAACATCAAAGTGGAATAAACATACTATTTAGGTCACATTTGAGAGGCTGGAACCAGAGATTTTTGTATTTTATGTATTTATGTATTTTTTGCTTGAAACTGATTAATTGATTATAAATATGTTGTCAAATTTGTTGACAAGATAAACTTACTATTTTGGTCACATTTAACAAGCTAGGAACTGAGATTTTTAGTGTATTTTTGCTTAAAACTGAGTAATTAATTACAAAAAGCTAACCCTAACCCTAATTTATCTTGTGATCAATAAACTCTTAGTGTTATATAATATTATTTGATAAAAGTGCAGAAAAAACTACAACAATGGGATAAACATACCATTTAGGTCACATTTAAGAAGCTAGGAATAGAAAATCACTGTGCATTTTTGTTTAAAACTGATTAACTGATTACAAAAATGTTGCTAATTTATGTTGTGATCAATGAATCCTTTGAGTTTTAGATATCAATCGATATAAAGACAGAAAAAGAACTACATCAAAGTGAGATAAAGTCTCTGCAGACTCAGAGTTTTAACCCCAGAATGTGAATTATACACATTAAAGTTAATTACAGTGAGAATATATGATGAATACTACCATCACATCTGCACAGTGGATGATAAAACATACTATTATCTGCTATAGGAGTGTTGTATGAATATCATGGAGCTGGGTTTTCTTTCTTTTCTTTTTCTTTTTTTTTAGCCCTGGGGGAGGGCCAGCTGTAGCAGTGCTCCAGCCTAGTGGTGGAAACGAGGCAGGGCTGAGCAGGCAGGAAAATAAAAAGCCACATAATATAATCTGAGCACAGAGAGGCAGCCCTGTGTCTAAAATGTGAACACACACACTCGCACAAGAATTTAAGATGGAAACCCTTAATCTGCAACCCTGCCTACGTCAGTTCTCGTGATATTTCTGGGAATAATGCAGTCAGATTTTTTTTTCTTTAACACAGTTTTCAGCCACAGCAGAGGAAGGATATAATAATAATAAAATGTCTCCTGCTTTGGACAATAAATAAATAAATAAACAAGCAGCACAGTAATGACCTTGGCTATTTCCTGTTATTCAAAACAAAAGAAGAAAGTTAACCCACTGAAAACAACAATGCTGCAATAAATTAATATCTAATAAACAGAGATATCATAAAAATATACAACCACCCTCGTCCCTGAACGCCTCACATGGGAGTATTTCTACCAAAATAAAAGACTTTGTTCGGTTTTAATTACACGACTCCACTGCTGCATAGCTGGAGTGTGTTATAATCCTCCATATTTGAAGTGCAAAAAAAAAAAAAAAAAAAAAACACACACACACACACACACACAACTCCTCACATTTACCCTTCACACAATATTAACATTCCTCCTTAAACTGTGGCAATTACGCCGGAGACAAAATGTCGAGGGGGTGGTGGAAGGGTAGAAGAGGAGGGTGGTGTTAGTGGTGTTGGTGTGGGGGGGTTGGATTTGATAATAATATCAATATGCTTCCTATTAAAAGCTACACTGCTGCTGCTGCTCCACCTAGTCCCTGTCGAAAATAATAATAAAAAATACATGTAAATCAAAATATCACGTCGACTGTGGGGGAATTTAATTTATGAAAAATGTCGACGGCGACGCTTCGAGTTTTTTAAATTATTTTTTTATGCGCCGAAATGATATGTAGCAGCAGCTGAAAAGTTTCCTGCTCATTTACAAAGGCCTGGACATTTTTATTTATTTATTTTTTAAAGGTGTAGCTATAATTTAGTATGTTATAGTACGGGGTTTGGTGGGGGTTGGTAAAAAAAATCTGTCGACACAGACACGACACACACACACAAAGAAATTAATCATTAACACGCCGAAAATATTAGAAATATTAAACAGGGATTTTAACGACTGAGGCTCCGGTAACAAACGACGGCGACGGCTCGGTGTCACCGCCGATCGTTAAATTAAACAAAATATCTACGGAGTCTGGAGAAAAGAGAGGAAGAAGAAGAAGGAGAAGAAGGAGGAGGAGGGGGGGGGTGAAAAAAAAGTTGAGCCCGGTTGAATAAAGTTGTAATTGCAGTCTGAGCAACTCTCCCCCCGTTTGCTGCCCGGGTTTGGTTGATATGTGGAGGAAAACAATCAATACGACATCGGGTCAAACTAAAATGAAATGAAAAACGAGCGAAATCCGGCTCCGGTTCGCGGCGACAATCGCTTAAAAATATTTCGGCCGTCAACAGGTCGCGAAACCGACCCGGTAAAAGCGTCAGAAAAGGCAAATTAACGTAGAAATTAAATCGGCTTGATTATTATTTTTTTTTTACCTGTATCGCATTGTGCTCCATTGCAGTCCTGCATTCCCTCTCCCTCTCCTCTGCTGAGGCCCCTCTCCGGTTACACACCGCCGGGACTCGCCGACACACAAACAAACGCACCAGAGAGGAGGAGGAGGAGGAAAAAAAATAAAAGCCTGCCCTTCTTTTTTTTCTTCTGCTTCTGCTTCTTAGTAGAAATGGGACAGGATCTAGGTGTGGCCAAAGTTTGCCACAAAGTCCAACTTAATGCTAAAGTCACAGTGAAACGGCAGTTGGAGCATCTTTAGCTTCGGTGTCGTGACGTATTTCCGCCTGAAACGGAATACGGGGGCGGGGCTTAGAGTTTACGTTTAGTAGCCTGACATTTTTTACTTTAGTAAAAAACATAAATTAATAAATTAGAGTGGTAATACCACAGTGTAGAAGTACTCTGTTACAGGTAAAACTCATGTATTCTTCAGGAAATGTATTTACATTACAACATACTTAAATTACCAAAATAAAAGTTGTCTTACTTACCTTTAAAGTCTCATTTTAAGTCATTTTAACCCTGTAATATGCATAACATCTGAATCAGCAAATTAACTACAGTTACACACATGTAGTGGAGTATAAAGTACAGTATTTGCCTCTCAAATGTAGTGGAGTACAAGTATAGAGTAGTAGAGAATGAATACACTTAAGTATTTTAATCTAAAATTATACTTAAGTGCACAGTAAATGTGCTTTACGCTCTCTTATCTTGACCTGTATATATAGTATAGAGTAACAGAAAATAGAAATACTCAACCAAAATCAAAATTAGACTTAAGTACCTACAGTACCATACCATACAGTACCTGAGTAAATGTACTTTACTTTCACTTATCTTAACCTATAATAAGACATAATATAATATTATTTGTTGATTATATTTTAGGGATATAGTGGAGTACAAGTATAGAGTAGCAGAAAATAGAAATACACAGACTCAACATTATACTTAAGTACAGTAGTTGAGTACATTTAACTTTACTTTCTCTCATCTTAACCTAAAATACTTTATATCACTTTATATCACATTTGTTGATTATATGTAGAAATATAGAGCAGCAGAAAACAGAAATACTCGAATAATGTTAAAATTGTACCTAAGTACAGTACTTGAGTAAATGTACTTTGTACCACTGATGATATGTACTCAGTTGATGTTGAGTAAAAATATCAAATCAAACTTTATTTATACAGCACCAGTCATACATACAAGCACTTTACATAAAAATTGTTAAAAATTCAACTTTATTTATACAGAATGTTTCATACAAACATGCAGCCCCATGTGCTTCACACAGCAAATCAGTTCAAAACAATAAAAAAAGGAAAATAAGCTTAAATAAAACATTTAAATTCATAAAATAAAACACAATATAATAAAAAGAATAATAAAATAAGGTCCATTCAGGTCATTCAGGTCATCAGGATGGTTGTCATGGAGACAGGAGCTCGAACTGGAGGTTGTTGGACCTGATTTAAGTTTGTTTTTTGCGGTGGATACAACGGGCGAACCGAGCCGTCAGCCATGGTGACAGGATTAGCATTGTGGAATGACTGGAAAGATGCAGCTCCCCCTTGTGGTAGTTTAAAATAAATCAATTCAGGACTGTATGTTAGCTAGACAGATTTTTTAAAGTTACTCGAGAGGATATTAATGATTATCCCGATGATGGAAATTCACTACGATCAACTTATTGTGAGTGTTTTTTATCGCGCTGGGCGATAAAATCGTGCATCGTCCCAGCCTTAGTTGTTTTACGCTCCTACCCCTGTGACGAGGCCTGAAGAAATGTAAACTCCCTTGGTTCTGTTGTTAAATGTGTTTATTAAAAAAAAAAAAAGAGTTAAATGTATGCATGTATACGCAGGAAAATTGTACGTATGGAATGGAAGTGAGTAATGACGTGTACAAGAAATGGAAAGTTTAGTTTACGGGGTTTTTTTTAATCTTGTCCAGTTTTACTTTTGTACCATTTAAGGTTATTTACTGAAGTTTCAATAAAAGCTGGAAAAAACTGACCGGTAAGAAGCTGACAGTTGACATAGTTGAGTTTATCTCCGTCCAAAGTGAAGCCTGGACTGATATATAGACTGTATATGATTTATTACAGCTGCAGTGAAGCAAACTTGTGTCTCCACATTTAGCTTGGGTTAAAAATACTACCATCAGTTTGTGATGACAGCATCTGAACACCAGGTCTAAAAATATGCCGCCATATTCACATTGTTGAACACCAATAACACAGGATTTCTACATGATATGTCAGAGCACGTCTGTGGGAATACAAAGATTAAACGTTCATTAACGCTGATTATCAGACCTGTTACCATGACAACAAAGGCTCTGTAATCAATGTCTGCGATTTATGTGATTCACACATAAAAAGGTACCACAAGGTAAAAATACTCCTAAATACTCCTAATCTGAAAAAGTACAATCAGGTCAGTAATGTATCAACAGATGATTGTTATTACTAAGCAGTGTTGGTAAAACAATATAAAAATACTCAATTACAAGTAAAAGTGATACATTAAAAGTCACATGTAAGTAACAGTAACAGTACAGAACTGTAAGTAGATGTACATTAAGTATCAGAAGTAAAAGTACTCATAAATCTGATGGGTTTTCAGAGAGTTCTGGTACATAAATTTATTTTTATTGTTTTGGACTTGTCTCTAATCTTTGCTTCGTTGTGAAATATTGGATCATTTAAAAGTACTTGTACTTTACTTGAGTATTCATTTTCCCTATTATCTGCTGCTTTATTCTTCTACTCTACTACAAAGAAACAACACATTGCTGCTCTGAGGACACAGACTTTAAGATGTTGTCTGTTGTTGATCAGTAAAACGCTCTGATGTGTAAATTAACTTCCTGTTGAACCCACAGTGTCTCATTTTCTCTTTAATACAAGTTAAAGGAAAAGTTCTGCAGAGTAACTATGTGTGACGTTCAGTGGTGGAAGAAGTATTCAGATACTTTACATAAAGTAAAAGTACCACACAGTAACACAAACACACTAACAGATGGAGGCAGTGGTATTCCAGCAGCTCCCAGTAAAATCCCTGTTTTTGTCAATGGAGTCTGGTAGTGATATATAGAGATGTTTCTGGTTAAACTAAAAGGATCTTCCTCTTTAATAAAAAGCTCTGTCTCTGTAGGAATCCTATCATCATGTTGTCAGACACTGAGAATAACAATCTGAGTCTTTTACTTCTAATATTTAAACACAAAAACATGAGAAAATAAGACCCAGGTTCCAAAACACCAGAGCTTCATCGTATAGAAACATGAATGGTTTATAACTCGTGTTTATATTATTACAACCTTTGTTTTACTGCATTATCACATGTTATCTGTGTAGACGGCCACAGGAGGAGTTAGAGTTGTTGACAAACACATTAATGAACACACATGTAAACAGACTTAAAGCTCAGCCTCTCAACAGCTCGGCAGAAAAACGTGATCACACTCATGAGTCTTGGTGAGAGGATACAGCCTGTAAGCTGCTGTTACCAGCTGTGACCAGCAGGGGGGCAGGAAGCACGTGTCTGTTTAAACCTCCAACAAAGCTGAACTCAACTCTCCCTCCTCCCTCCCTCCTCCCTCCTCCCTCCCACCATGAGGCTCCAGCATGACATTCATTCATGTAGTGGCAGGCCTCCAGTCCAACACTCAGACCTGAGCCGTGTGCTGCTGAGTCTCAGTAAGAATGAACCCACTGTTACTCTCTCTGCTTCCACTTTGAATTTTGTCTTTGCTTTTTTTTTCTTTTTTTGGGGGGGTGTTTTTTTTTGTGAGTGTGTGAAATCTCAAGGTCAAAATAAACAGAGTCTCGTGGGAAACAAAAGCAGCGACGTCAGCTGTTATTAAGGTGGATTTCACTCCAGCAAACACAGGATTTATTTGAGTAAAAGTACAAATATGATCCTTCACTCTACTACATTAGATTATTACTATTAATGATATTTGTATTGAAATGAAATTTATATTTGATAAAGAATTGATTACTCACTCGTGGCTGCAGGGGGCACTGTTGCTCCAAAGAAGTTTTGTTTATGGATCAACTGCAGCAAAATAAAAACTAGCTGCGTTCAAGTAATCTTTTTTTTAGAAAGGATTCAAACTGCGTGAAATGACAGGAAGTATCTCAGTGGCAGCAGTGATACGAATCCTGCGTTCAGTTTACGGAACTGCGAACTGGGAGTGACGTCACCTACGAGTTAACAGCGTTTCAGTTGGGAAGTTGGAAAAACATGGACGCTCACAGGAAAGCATTTGCAAATCTACACTGCACCTGAAGAACCTCAGTTGTTAGATTTTAATGCAAACACTTCAGAACATTCTTAAAAAGCTGTTCAAATGTAACTGTTCGTCAAAAACTTCATGTGAAACTAATGAGACTGAGCTGCTTTAAACAGGAACATTAGCAGAGTGTTCACTGCTGTTGATGTGAGGAGCAGCCATCTTGAATTCTTATGTCGGGGTTGGTGGGGTTGCTCTGACTTTCCAAGTCGGAATTCCGACTTCAGGGGGCATTCAGGTTCAAACTTCTGACTAGGAATTCTGACTTCTGAGTACAGCTGGAACACACCATCACAACTAAATAAGATACACAGAAATGTGAATGAACTAAAAACTGTATCTGTGTGTATAAAAAGGTCAAAGCCCCCCACGACAGGAGCCTCCATAAACTTTATTCTGAATGTAGTTTACTCTGGACCTTTGCTCAGTTCTCTATTTTTAATCATTTCTTTAATGGCTCAACTTTCTCATGATGTTTTCAAGAAGCCTAATTCACCTGCTTTACAGCTTCTGCAGGAAACCAGCGCTGATTAAAACCATTATTCCTACATTCAGTCGTATTTCTAACGGTTTTTACAAACATGTATTTCTCAGTCTGTGTTCCCTGTAGTTTTATTTTCTTCCACTGCACCTGCGTTTAAACACAGGCAGAAATTACAGTTTGAATCACAGGCTGTTGCTTGTTGTGTGTGTGTGTGTGTTGTCTCCTGCACACCTTCTTTATTTTCCATTCAAACACTGCATTGTGTAGTTTGTTTGGTATTAATAAATATGATGCTGCTGCAGAGAGGCTGCTGACTTTCATCCTCAGATTACCACCGGTGCAGCAGCAGCAGACTGTCTGCAGCAGCAGAGGTGAGGAGGATAAAAAAATAAAAAAATAAAAGCCACAGGCTTCAGGCTGCAGCTCTGATTCGTCCTCTGCTCGTCAGTGAGAGCTGCAGCAACACGGCACAGAGGCTTCACTGCAGTGAACAGGGCCGCACCTGGATCATCTCCACACATTCACACAACAAACTGCACACACTGTAACACACTGTTTACTGTTTATGACAGTTACACAACTCTTAGTTTCATCTGCACACACAAAAACTGCTTCAAAGAACAGCCACGTCTTCAGTTAGAAGACTTGAGTAGTGTGTGTGAAGTGAGCTGTTTTCATTGGGATTAATTTAGCATTTTAACACCAGCCCAGCACAGCACAGTGATGATACTTTCACCCAGGGATAAAATAAAAGACTAAAGGCCAGTTTATATTTCTGTCTCTGCTTCCTCGTTTTCTACACTGTATCCCAGAGAGACTGTCCTCATCACACAAAAACACCACGCCGCTAATTCTGTGGTCTGTGCTAACTCTACCTGATGTGATGGTACAGGACAGTTATAAAGAGGAAAATGATCCAGACATTAGTGTCTGACCAACAAGCAGCTTCTCTGACTGTTTGTAGGTGAAAAGAGATGTGAAATCTGATCCAGTACCTGCTCTTCCTCTCATCATCTTCATCACCTTCTCTTCAGTCTCCTCATCTCTTCCCGTCTTTTCAGCTTTGTCTCTGCCAGTAAACAGAGTCAGCTGATGTTCATCTTGCAATTAATACTAATGATTACTTCATTTTATACATGTATTTCAGTCCCTCACACAAACTGAATTTAAAGGAAAGCGTTTCAGTCTGACACTGGATGAATGGGATGTTAGCGTAGTAGCTAGCTAGCAAACTAGCTAACATTAATTTTAGCCTGCTAGTTTATTCACTCACCTAAACGGCCGCTGTTGAACGTCGCGACAGCAGCTGTTGGTCAGGTGATAAATGACACTAAAACACTTCACTGGTTTAATCCTCTTCTTACCTGGATCACATGTCAGTGGATTCAGCTTCTGATTCCGGTTTGTTGACAAAATCAGAGAACGGCAGTAACGACAAGATGGTTCACTCCACCTCCAGTATCTTTGCAGCACAGTATCTTGGGCAGTGGTGGTTAGCGACCATGCTGCGGGCTAAAATCACCCTCAGGCCGTCGGGAAATGTCCCGGTGCTCCTGATCGTCTGTCCGCCGCAGTGGAACTCTGGTTCCTTGAAATGTAACCACTCATCGCTGTGACGCAAACGCAACGACTGTGATTGGTCCGTTGGGTATAACCATCGAATTTCCTCCTAAGCATTTCCGGCTGCTCCTTCTTCGCCGCCATTTTAGATTATAAATTGATATAGGAGTTTAAAAACAAAACAAACTTAGCATGAAATCCTCTTTATTTCTTATTTATTTCTTTTTTTGGTTCTGTATTATCACATATTATGTTTGAAGGTGTATATTTCTTTATTTCTTTATATTTTGATTCTTCTTTATTTAATCTGTACGTGTAAAATGGAGCACTACAATGCAGGAAGAAATGTCAAACCACTTTCATCCTGTGAATGTGAATGAAATGAGAAAACCCACAATCAAATTCAGTCAAATCAGACTTTATTAATGCAACTGTTGCAAAACTCTAGATTCTCTCATAGATGCTTTCTTTCATCTGTGTTTCCATGACAATGACAATTATGTTAAGAGATGATGTTATGATATGAGATGATGATATTTCGCTGCTCGTTTCAGTAGTGGATACTCTTTATGTTAAAATGTAAACAGGAAAACAGATGTATGGAAAATACACAAAGGTTTATATTGTGATTAGACAGTTCAACAAGTCAAACCCAAAGTAACTTCTGTCATACTGATGGGACCAATGTTCATGCATCAGAATCACTGCTAAGATTTCAAAGGTTAAAACAACAGCTCTGGTTAGCAAGTTAATTTCAAGTAATAAAACAGCTAAAACAAATGAACAACAAATATAAAAAGCGATATGGCCGCGGCAGACGGGACATGTGGGCAAGCGTAGAGGGCTACAGTGGCGTGGAGCCAACGGTAGAGTTGGGACAGCGTGTTGAAGCTGCGGCGTGTGGCGGAGCAAAAGCTGAAGCTGCGTTCCTATATGTCTGCCCTAGACTAACTAAAGGAGGCAACAAACCTCCCCTCCTGGCACAGGAACAGTTAACCCCCTCTCTACCTGAGAAAATTGGACTATTGGCCATTGGACAGGTCAGTCCCCTGGGATCCCAGATGGTCGGTCATTGTCAGAGAAGACATACATGGTTTAAGTCTGTTAAAATGTTTAAAATATAAATCAAGTATATAAAAAAGTAACTAGGAACTAAATACATGTGACAGATGTGGAGTAAAAAGTCAAATATTAGTAGAGTAGAAGCATAAAGTAACACGTCGGAAAAACTACAAGTAACTCAAGTACAAATAATTAAACTTTTCTGTGTGTTACATTAAAGTGATTTACACAATTTAATCAATGTTTATAATCCAATAATATAATATTTATCATTCTAAAAGGGGTCAATCTGCATTTTGAGTACTTTTACGTTTGATACAGGACTTTCTACACTACTATGTCTACACTATGGTATTGCTACTTTTACCTTCATTGATTTGTTGAAGGAGCATTTTAAGGTTCAGTTTAGATCCTTATTGTCTCGTCATATTGGTAGTTTATTTTGTAATAATGCACTAAAGTAATCACGTTTTGTTTTGTTTTATCTAAAATATGAAATTACAATTTGAACACAGCTCTCAAATACAGTCAAATAAAATTTTGAATGAGTTACTTTTCTTCTACTCTGAAGTAATCGATTCCACTGTTGTTTACATACATATTAACAATTAAAGCTGTTGAGATTTTAAACTTTGCGTTCAAACTTGCGCAAAGTGTCATTAATTATCTTCCTCCTCCTCCTCCTCCTCCTCCTCCTCCTCACCATCACTGTCCTCTTGACAGCCGCTCAGCCACGGCTGCTACCATGGCAGCGCCCTTCCCACTGCCGTCCTCTGAGACCAGGAAGGTGATGCTACATTCGGGGGCGAGGAGGCGCACCGTCACCTGGAGCTCCTCACTGAAACTACAGAGAGCAGAAACAGGGAGGAGGGGAGGAGGAAGATGGAAGAAGAGAAGGATTGAGAAGGAGAAAGAAAGAGAAAAGAAGGAAAAGAAAAGTTAATATTGTAGGAATATTATATATTTAGGAGATTAACAGAAGAAAATGTTTTAGATTCCAACTGAAATAACATTTACTTCCTCTCTGCAGTCTGAGAAACGTCTAGGAAATGACAGTGATGTGGTTGACAGGGCTGGAGGGGGCGTGGCTGAGAGGTAATCTATCAAACTAAAGCAAATCTATGGGGAACTATCACGAAACTGATATGAAACATAATTTCTCTTTCAAACAACACGAACAAGTGATTTAGAGCAACAGATATGTGTGTTGTAGCAGATAAAATTTCAGATAGTAAAAAATCTTAACTCTCATCACACATAGCAGGAAATAATTCTGAAGAAAGAGGTGAGCAGGACTTTTAAGCGATGAGATGGTATTTTCTCAACATCTTTTCTTCCAAAAAGGCAGGAAGTGTGTTAATGTCGACACCCAGCGCCATGTCCTGCCTGTTCACACAGACACATAAATATAATTTGATATTTCCCAAAAAAAACTAAGAAAACCCCACTAGTAACAGTAATAACTACAGATATCCATTGATCTCTGGCTCAAAGATAGTTTGAGTTTTGAGAAACCTACAGAATACAGTTTTTAACCTTTACTGAACATGTGAGGAGAATGTCTCTTTGCGCTTCTTCCAGTCTGTCCTGCTTTTCCGACCCTCCACACTTAACATTTCCCAAACTTTAGTTACAGAAGAATTTGTCATTTTTAAGTAGAAATCAGGCAGTATTTTGCTCATAAATGAAAAATGGGAGGTTAAACTTAAACTGCAACGAAACACGTTTTAAAAGCGTCTCAGTCTCATATTCCCTCTTACTTGGGGTGTTTCCTGTAGACTGTTCCATCCACCCCCACGGTGGTCTTCAGGTGGTCCAGCCTGCGGTAGGTACGGATACGGTTGGCGATGGTCGCCAGGGCGGCGCCGCAGAGACGGGCAGAGCGCGATGAAATGGTGTCGCAAACCAGACGCACCACCCGGACATCGACAGGATCCCATTTCAGGCCCAACTCGGTCAGAATTTTCTCGCCATTTTCCAGACCGTTGTCTTCCCTGGAGCAGAGACAGGAAATAAAGACGGACAAAATGGAGGATGGACATTCAAGAACCAGTACCAACCCCTAAGTATTTTATTAGCAACCTTCAAGACAAAAGACAAACAGGTTTCTGTCAAACACTCACTCTTCGATCTCAGAGATGAACTTCGTCTGGAATTTGTCCTTGGTCCTCAGCGCCTCTGACATCTGTCCATTAAACAGCAGCTTGTCCTCCGTTAGCTTCACCAACAGCAGTCGAACAATTTCCCCCAAATACATACCGCTGATCATTTTCTCAAAGCTAAAGGAGAAATCAAATCAACAGCTGGTTTTTGTATTGTTCCACCTCTTAGTGACCAAACATTGTTTAATGCAACTGGTGTGTTGACGCAGACGTCTACAATTTGTTGCTTATTAACCACAATTGGCTTTATAGAAAAATGCAGGTGTCAAAGTTATCAACAACTTACTGCTACAAATACATGAGTTTTTAGTTTCTCCACATGATCGTCATACATACGTGTGGACACCGGGGTTGATGGACATCTTGTCCACCTGCACGTCAAACTTCGTCAGGATGTTCCTCAGGGAGCCGTCGTCTCCGAAGCCGCCCCACTCTGTGTTGATGCACATCCGTCCGTCCTCGCCCTCCACCCGCTTCACATTCTTCATCTCCTCCATGTAGCAAGCATTGGTTCCCGTACCTGGGGAGGAACACATGGGTTGTTTTTTTGGTAACACTGCTGCCTCCAAATTGAGAATGATCTTCTATCCACTTGTTTAGTCTGACATCACAACCGAGGAAAATGTTGTTTCCGGGTCCAACTTCTCAGAGTCGCTCCTGTTTTCAAGATGTTGCAGTGCTGTGTCCATGTTGTTTGAACAGATTGCTAGGTTAGCTAGCTAACTCACTAACCCAAAAGCGGTTACCAAGCTATGGGTTTCACAGGGTGTTTCTTGTTATGAGCCCACATCTTCGTGTTTTGGTTCTCACTCATTTTCTGTGCTGCCCAAAAATAGCAAAAATAGCTAGCTAAGGTCATCTATTCTAATCTTAACTGGGTGAGGATAGCTAGCTAAGGCCAGCTTTATTCGCCTTAGCTGGGCAGCACAGGAAGGATGTGGGCCCATAGCTTACCCTGTAAAACCCACAGCTTATCAGGGCACCTGCTTTTACCAGCAGGTGCATTAACTGGTGCTAACGTTAGCTAGGTTAGTTGGCTAATGTTAGTGCCTGCTGGCGTCAAACTTTATTTTTCTTAATTTGTTTAAAAACTGCAACCAATCCTTCTTTCTTGTCACAAGGAAAGCAAGTAAAAAAGTAGTAGAAATAATAGAAAAAAAAGTAGAATAACAACTTCATAGTTTTTTGTGGTCTCAGATCTGTTCAAACAACACAGAACAAAACACTGCAGCATATTGAAAAAACCTCTGCAAAGGGGTACAAAAAGGGTAGATACCTGCAGCCACCATTCCGTATACAGTATATATCATATGGCAGATATCATCTCTAAAGCCTGACAAACAAATTCATTAAAAATGAACTGTTACCGATGATCATGCCGATCTCACAGCTCTGGTCCCTGTAGCCACAGCTCATCATTGTGCCCACAGTGTCGTTCACCATGGCAACCGAGCCTATATCATAGTCCTGCAGAGACAGAGATAGATAGAGAGACAGGTGTGTTTATGACCTTCCTATTTATAAACTGAATAAAAAATAACCTGCACACCTACACACACATTACGCTCACAAAGAGAGTGTCACAATGTTTTTTTATGAAGAGTCTGAGCATCATTTTGAGAGACAGCAAAGGAAGAAGAGATGGAGGAAAACCAGCTCAAAGCAGATTCACGTTCATCTAGAAATATCATTTAATAATAAATTGGACACTGAGAGAAATCCACCAGAGAAGAGGAGTGGTGGAGGAAGTGTTTAAGTCAAGTCAAGTCAATTTTATTTATATAGCGCCAATTCACAACAGAAGTTATCTTGAGGCAACTCCAGAGTCCAACTGAACTCACGAATCCCTGCCTGAGAAATCAACACTCTGAAGCTTCAAGCCATGACAACCTTTTTGAGAACTTGGAAACTGTATTGGTGGACATAGGGCTGTGCAATATGACGATATATATCAAATGATGAAATAAAAACACCTATTGTTTCATATTATGCTCTAGAACCAGGGCGATGGAAGGAGATAACAGCGACCATTGCAACTTATATCCTTCCAATCCTATCCAACAAACATCTCCAACACCACCTTGAACAATCTAAGCAGTCTTCAGCTCAGGATGAAACTAACATCAATGCAATAAGAGCTCACTGCTGACCAACTAAGCAAAGCCCCTGGTGAGTCCTACTACATCAAGCAATCGAGAAAATGGACCATTTAAAATCTCAGAACAGAGACTATCACCTGCATCTGGACAAGCAGCAGTACCACAAGGTAGAAATGCTGCAGCATTCAATGTGTTACTACAGTAAGAGTACGTAAGTATTAGCAGCAAACATGCGCAGCCACATGTAAATTACCATGCTAACCATGTAGCAAGAAGTGCTTTGTGGTAATTTGATTATTTGCACATTTGTGTGGTAATATGCACCACTAATGTAAAACCTAAAATGAAATAATGGTCTTAAAGTGCCTCTGTTGTTGTTCAGTGGTTCTGAAGAAAAGGGTCTGATCAGACCTTCAGCTCAGTTTAGTCCCTTAGAGGGTTAATCTGGCCTTGATTCTTGTAGTGGTTTGATCTGTTTTATAAGTTTATCACAGGTTTTGGACGTAAACTAAGAACTACAGCTGTCAGATTAATATAGTGGGGTAAAAAAGTAAACATATAACATAGCACAACATGGACACAAGTAAAGTACAAGTAGCTAAAAACTGTTTTCAACAGAACTTGTAAAATGAGTTATGTTTTAAAATCACTGACCTCTTTCCTTTGAATCGCTTCTTTCAGCAGCTTCACGACGTCTTTTCCCTCAACTCCGGAGCAGTTGAAGCCTTTGGTCCAGCGGATCAGGATGCTCTGTTGTAGAGAGAGAAATGTTAAATATTAAGATATTATAGGAAAAGACAAACAAGCTTGTTTCATTCGAAATGAACATTTACAGTACACTGGACCTCATGCAAAAACATTTCCTTATTCTTATCCTCTTGCTTTTTTCTGTGAGGTTTGTTTATACAAGTGTTTCAAGTCAGTAAATTGCTCATGTCAGCCTCATGAAAACCATCTGTAGGTGTGTGATCATTTGCATAATAGATTCCATTTAAATCGCCTTATAAGGCTTCATGTTCTGCTCTGTTTGTGGGGAAGTTTCCTTCCCAAAAAATGTTCAAGAGAATCATTTATCACATTAGAGAACCAATGAAACCATAAGATCTAGTAAATTAGCTGCTGTGCTATAGTATTTCACTCAGGTGTTATTATTTCAAACTGTGCAATATCAGAGTTAAATCCAGTTTCTTCCTGTGTATATAGTTCTGTTTATATTGTTCATATGGTTTATATTTTTTCATATATTGTCTTGTTTATATTTTGCTTGTATTTGCTTATTGATGCCTTTTCCTTTGCTGTCCCTGTTTGCTGCTAAAACAATATAAATTTTGTAGGACCAATAACAGATTATTTTATCTTAAACTGGCAGCAATGATGATGAAAACTTCAAACTTTAAACTTCATTCATTTTAAAGGACCGGTTTGTGGGATTTAGTGACATCTAGTGGTCAGAACGCAGATTGCAACCAACTGAATATACCTTCCTTTCCAAGGTTGTAGGAGAAGCTACAGAGCCAGTGTTTGGTTTGTCCATTCTGGGCTACTGTAGAAAAATGGTGGAGCAACATGGTGGGCTCATTATGTACATATGAAGGGGATAATTCTATCCTAACAAAAATGCAACGATTCTTACTTTTAGATGATTAAACACTAATGAAACATTAGAAATATTGTATTCCATTTCTGCCGATAGATCTATGTTCATGTGACTTGTACAACACATCTGGACTTTTATTCGTACCTTTGGACATTGGTGAATTTGGTAATGCCAAATGATAAAAGACCTATTCTCTAAAATTGCTTATATGTGCAGATTAAGAGCGAATCTATCCATATGAATGGTTGTTGCATGAGGCCCACTGACTGTACATTTGAGGAGATTTTGACTTTGATAGTACAGACCTTGTCGATTTCTTTCTGTTCGCAGGGGAAGGAGAAGGTGAAGCCCAGAGGAAGGGTTTGTCCCTTCAGATTCTGAGAGTCGACGAAGTCACCGAGACGGGTTGCGATGTGGTTGAACAGCTGGACAGACGGAATGGACAGATAGTTTTCAACTTAAACATCTGAAAACACGACAGCTGAAAGTCTCTCATTAAATATTTCTGTATCTATAGGTAATATTTTCACCTGTTCTCCAGTTCCCAGCATGATTTTCTTTGGGATGGCATGCTGACTGACCTTGAGCACTCTCTGCTCCTCCTCCACCACACGGACGTGAAGGACACGGAAGTTCGTTCCACCGAGATCTAATGCCAGGAAGTCACCTTTCTCTGACAGAAGACATTCATAAGGGCATTCATCAGCAAATTCCTGCTTGTAGGACTCCCATGTATCCATCAATCTATCTAAAATATAAAGGTTCTTACCTGTCCCATCGGGCGTGGCCCTGACGAAGGTGGGCAGCATCTTCACAGCTGCCTTGTTATGTGTGCGTTTCCCCAAACCTCGAATCATATCCGTCCACAGCCGAGTAGAAATCTCCCGCAGCTTCTTGCGAGACAGGTGGAAAGGCTTCAGGTACTTCTGCACCTGTAGAGACAGAAATACAACAAATACACTGTATATGACTTTGACAGTTAAGGAGACAGAAGACAGTTCACAACTTCAGCCACAAGATGGCAGAGTTTCCTCAGAATCTGCACACTTCCTGTTGCACACTGACCAATTTAAACCACAGTTTGTGTAAGAAGAAGAAGTATTTTCCTTCTTTGATCAGTGTTTTCATAGTTGGGGTTGGATAATTGGAGTTCAGGCTGTGTTTGGGTTCAGGCTGACAAAAAGGGATAAAAATAGACTTCAACATGGAGGCAGTTATTCAAATTGCAAAGGCCACACCTGTGCAGAAATGTGTCCCAACAAACCTGAATGGATAGTTTGTCGTTGGAAAAACAGTACAGCTCATGGTATCCTAGGAATTTACAGCTGATCTCCGATATATGTCCTTTACTGCTGCTTGAACAGGAACAAAAGAGAGGAAGTTCTCTGAATCATATCCCAATGTGACTATATACTATATGTGCTGTATATATATGTGTATATACCAAATGATTATCCATTTCTACATAAATATACACACATGTTCATAAGGAAAATATATTAAAAAAAACTTGTAGTTATCCGTTAGTATATAAGTAGGTTTTCAAGGTTTTCAATAAAACTATTTTGTTAATTGGCCTAAAGTGTAACTATAATGAGACAGACTAATGTTTGGGACTTGTTTTCAACAGTGAAAGTAAATCAAATGCCGTCTTCATTTGTAAAATGAGTAAAAATGTGTTATGACTCAAAATTAAAGCTCTGTTTCTTAGCAATAATAAACTGTTCACATGTTTATTCAGTGTGATGTATGAATCTTTTAAGTGTAAGGTACTAAGTTTGTCTCTTTGTCGTCATCTGATCGAGTTTCCATCAAGAAATGTTAACAGTCACATAGAGGCTCTGGTCCTGGGTCTGTCCCTAGAAATTCAGCCATGACGCTAATAAGCCAACTACCCATCATCCTCTGACTGTGGTTCTGGGGGACACTAATAGGGGCCAATCAAATTTCAGATCACCAAGTCACCAAACAGCCTAATTTCACCAACAGACTTCTTTGGTTATATAAAAATCACCTAACTTAGAGTGAGATGTAGTCAAAAGATACACCCCAAATTTTTCCAGCTTCACTGTCTTTGTCAATAGAAATTCAAGAACCTCCTGTGTCAGAGGTAAATTGTGCAGGAAGAGGCCTGGCTGGCACTGCATGTTATGATCCTCTGGAGATGGCAGCAACAATTCACGTTTCTCTTCCTGTTTTCTGCTTCCTTCAACACTGCACAGTCTTTAAAAGCTGCTGTGACTAAACTCCACCTAAATGTTTCTACATTTACTGGTGTTAAGAGTACAGTAGGTGGGGTCCAGGTGTGATCAAGTTTTGTTGTTGTCTGGGTTTATACTCACTGTGACTGAGGTTCAGAGAGTGTTTTAACTGGTGTTTTTTTCACTGGTGTGGCACAAATTTACAACAAACTCATTTTAGATAAAGTTTACTGCATCCTAACTGACCACCCTCATCTCTAACCTCCAGAAATACGAGCAGGTGACATGCTGTCACGTCCCATTTAGAGACTAAAAGGGAAACCATTACATTCTAAGGTTATGACTCAGCGCAATTACTCAAATACAATTTAGAAATCTTTGAACTTTACTTGACTCCAACCATTTCATTCTACTTTATACTTCTACCACACAGATTAAGATTTAATTTATAAAATATGTGATTTATCTGGTGACCCTTTGGAGGGACCCAACCCCTAGATTGGGAACCACTGGACTTAAACTATCTAACTGCATAAAAAGTAGTTAAAACCAGCTACAGTCAGAGAAGTACTTTTACAGCTGATACTTCTGATACTACTGGATTCTTAGTTGTAATGGAGTATTTGTACATCGTTATACTGGTATATAGTGGTCTGAGTACTTCTTCTACACCGCTGGTTTTTGGTTCAGATTAGTGAGACGATGTGCTGCTTCCTGTCCTGTTTCTATGGACGACCTTTGTTGTATTGTCTGCACTAGCTCAACAACATAAACTTCCTTTTTGGATGAACCTGACCTCACATGGACCCATGAGCAGCTCATTTACTGGGATTAAAAGATAAATACTTCAGCAGAGATTTGTATAAACATCTTTCTCCAAACTGCTGATTGTTTTTTAACAGATAAATAATTTGTCTGAAAAGTCCTGATCCCAAAGTGGCATCTTCAAATGTCTTGTCTGATCAACAGTTCAAGACCCAACGTTTAATGTCAAGTGCGACAGAAAAGCATCAAATCCTCACATCTGAGAAGCTGCAAACAACAAATATTAGATTTCTTTGCTAAAAAAAAAAATGACTAAAACAATTATAGATAATCATTCTAGTTTCAGGTGTCTCAGAATACTTTGTTATTGATGTTTTTTCCCATTTCTGTGTCTTCATCAGGTCAAATGAACCAAAGTAAACCCTCCTGAATCCAGTATAAGCTGCTCTGGACACACCCTAAAATCTCTCAATCTCAGTTCAGTCTGAGCCTTCATGTTGAAACGCATGGGACCAGTTTCATCAGCAGTGATCTGTGCTCTGATAGTAAATATTGTACTTTTTTTTTCTCACCATCACACGTTATTTACTGTGCTGAAATACCTCAGACGTGTTTCGACAGTCCTGCTGCTGCTGCAAACACCAAAAACATGATCCCCTGACAGAACAGGTTGTAAATGTTAGGCCTGTCACTAGGGGTGACATGGCCCCCCCAGATATCTGAATGGCCCCAGTGGGTCGTTTATCACTATTTTCTTGCATTTTAACAACTAAACAGTCAAAGAAATGACTGGTAGATTAATTGAAAATGAAAGAAACCCCTACTCCATCAACTGGGGTGCATTAACCTCTTTTTTCACTCTGTACTTTATATTTTTATCATTTTGAACTCTTATTTATCTTTTGCTTTCAACCCTAAACAATCTTTTGTTGATGATAATAAAGATCTATTCTATTCTATTCTATTCTATCAGTGTCACAGGAGGAAGTGGAGAATGAAATCTTCGTAATCTTAACACAGAGACATAAATATATATTGATGTCATTCACAGTGAATGATACTGCCAGAGGAGATCATAAACCTCCATAAAAACCATCACAGATGCCACTTGCAGAAGTCAGGAGACTTTGTTGGACGATTTTGTGAAGCAGTCTGGAAAGAATGATCTGTTGATTGACTTGAGACGGCTGTTGTATATGTTGTTGGAGAATGCTGACATGGCTGCAGATACCTGGGCGTCCACGTCTAGGCTGATACACAAAACCTTTACAACTCTTTACAACTCTGCTCCTCTGTCTGACGAACTCCAGTCTGTTTGCACAACCTTTCACACCATGTAAACTGAGATATGTCTCCATCTTTCAGACAAAATAAGACGATCAGTGATTAAACGTTGCAGCATCGTGGCTGACTAAGACAAACCTGCAGAGAGTTTTTAGAACTAATGAGGAGTGTTGGGTGTGACTTCTCCATCAGTCCCTGGACCCTTGTGAACTTTTCAGTCATCAGGCCGAAAACTGGAAGTCTTCTATTTTAAAAATTGAAATAAAATTGTCATCTGTCACTGATCCGCCTGTAGATCAGATTAATACAAACTCTTTGGTTCTGATCTGAGAATCCTCTGAGCAACAAACTCTGACTTCCTAAAAGAGACGGCTACTCACCACGGTGCATAACAAGACTTAAATCACAGGAATGGAAAGTTGTGGTTGTCACTTAAAGGTTTTACACTATATATATATATATATCAACAATCCCTCAAAGAAACACTTGTTCCATCAAACTTAAAGTAATGAAACGTTTCATATCTGATCTAGAATTCTTTCTGGTTCATTCTGGTGGTTTAATAAGTTACTTTACCTGACGGAGCCTGTCCGAAGGGATGCCGTCCAGGTGCAGGTGTGAAGTTTCTCCGCTCATTTTAGCCTTCTTTGAAAAACAACTGAAATTAATGGAAATGTCATTAATTTTGCAGTATTGCAGGAATGAAAAAAAAACAGTGGTTACGTACAGGTTGTATTTCAGTCGTCAGAGTCTCACCTGAGCAGGAGGTAAAATATTTCTGGCTTTGGCTTGTTTCAGCTCCAGTTTTTTTTCTATTTTTTCCCTCTAAGATGTGACTCTAAGTTTTTAGAAGTGTCTTTAGATCTCACACCTGTCACACCTGAAGACAGCAGCTGAGGCTTTCTGACACACCTGACCCGTTTATTTAAATAAAGAAGAAGAAGGAGCACGTCAGGCTCTGATCTGAAAACCTGAGGCGACAAGCTACGGACCAGTCTGACAAAAGATCCTGAGATGTTCAAACATCCGACAAGTCAACGTGTGTGTGTGTGTGTGTGTGTGAGGCAGCCATGAATATACAGCAGCTGGGGTTTCAAAGCTGGGGAGCTCAAGGGCCGCTCTGGAGCCCTTTCAACAGGGAGGCAGAGGGTGGAGGGAAGGAGCTGCTGTTTTACATGTAAGGGGTGGTTTTCTTCTTCTTTTGCGCAAAACCTGGTAAAACCAGAAAAGTGAAGGAACTCACCTCACCGTCCTACGCTGCTGCTGCTGCTGAGTTAACTTCCTTAATGAATGAGACAGAGGTGAGAGCTCAGTGTAAAGGTGTTTACACCCACTTCACTAATGTCGCAACAGCACAGAGGCAGCTGATTTCTGGTAACAAGTGGTGGTGACCGCGGGTGATGTTTTAGGAGGGAGGAGGAGGAGGAGGAGGAGCAGGTGTCTCCAGCCTCTGTCCCAGCAAATTAAACGCAATCATTATCGCCGCTTTAAAATCATTTAGAGCATGATGTTACTTACAATGAATAAATAAAACTATGGCCACAACAGGTTCAATTGAAACCCTATATTGTGAGATCAAACCACTGCAGATATATAACAGTTATCTTAGTTAATATATTAGTGCTTGGACCTGGATAAAATTAAACACCTGAAAACGATTCATTTGGTGCATTAAGTTTTTGCTTTAAGGGTTCCTGTGGCTAAAACGGTAAAAATAATAATCTTATATTAATAACAATAATAAATAATATGCTAAAGTCAGAGGAATAAAAGTTATTACAGTTCATCACCTGAGGACCATGATTATCAAGACTAATTTTTTAGTCTGTGTTTCTATTTTTTATTTTAATAAATAAAACATGTTTGTGTGTGTTTACATCCTGTTTCTGTGGTGTCAAGAAGGGTGAGATATACTGCTCGGTAGCAAAGAAAGGATCTAATGCTAGATTCTCCCCATGGTTGTAAGATGCACAGATTTAATGAATTATTTAAAAATCAATCAGTATATGTGACACTATAATCATTGTACCATGTGTATGTGTAGTGTAATACATGAAACAGGAACAGTAAGATTGTGACATAACAGTACCAAGACAGCCTGTCCAGGCTCAGAAAAAGGAAGTTGGTGGTACACTGTAAGATTGGTACGAGGTATGAAAATCATGAAATGTGATTTAAACAATTGAATTGTGATTCAAAGTATAAAAGTTAGAGAGTAGTGCACTAATAGTATTACTAAAAGTAATGATTAGTGTATCAACGATGATTAAGGATAAAATGATTGTAAGGAGGCGGTGGTGGTTTTGTAGCTTTTCAGGACTTCTGATCATTCTGGGTGTAAATATGAAAATGAACTCCTTCTGCATGTGCATAGCTGCAGCTTCAACAGCTGAGTTTCAGACTGGTTGACACCTTGGTCTCTGTTTTATTCCTGGAAACATTTCTGAGCAGGTTTTGTAGTGTGGGGAGGGGCCCCTGTTGTCTAGAGCCGTGTCTAGGTGTTGGTATGAGTCAGTCACATCCAGATGAAGGAAGGACCCGAGGTTTCCCAGCAGAACTTTGTACTGTCGGTGGTTTTAATGCTGCAGCTGATCAGTGTTTATCTCCCACTGGATGCAAAAGCTGAGACTTGGCACTTTAATGCAGGATCAATTATTTGATTTCAGATTGAATGAGAACAGAAACTCTCAGACTGTCCCTGGTTTTCTCTCCGTCACTGAGGTAAATAAAGGACAGGACCAATACAATCTTCACATCGCCGCGTTACTTCGAAGCCGCACAGGAAACACAAACCTCAGGCTGGCCGTTTGAAAACAGGAATCAGAACGATGCAGATCGTGTGAAAGAAACATTTTCTCAAGGATGAAAGACTAAAAAGACGCTAGTGACTTTACTTCTGCTAATTCAAAACAAACTCTCAGTCTAAAGTGCTGATACAGTATCAAGGCCAAGTGGGGAGAAAGTAGCAAACTGTATCTCTGCAGAATGAGATATTTTCCTGCCGTGTTTTGGTCTGAAAGTGATAAAAATGGTCCACAGAGAAAACAAGTCAAGAACAAAATGATTAGTTAGCTAAGCTAAACTATAAAACTACCAAAACCTACAGTCAAAATGTTCATTTCGGTTGAACTGTCCTCTTGCTTGGAAAACTGAACTGTGTCGAAGCTGGAAATCAGAAAGGCTCGTTATTATCATAGAGCTGCTGTTCAGCTGGAGCTGTGGTCTGATGTTATTTAGCCTAGCACAGAATGCTAACGTCAGTTAAAGCTGGAGGAGCTGGTAAAGCTGCTCTGATAGAACCACCTCTGTTCACATGATCTGTTCAGACTGAGTTTTCTCTGATGCCTCAGTTGTGTTCGCTTTATACATTTTCAGCATGTTTCCATGTCACATCTGGAACACGATATTGGCATTAAAGGAACTGCACTAAACTGGTTTAAGTCCTATCTATCTGATAGGCTTCAGGTTGTACATGTTAACAACTACTCCTCCATGTACACAGAAGTTAGACATGGAGTTCCATTGTTATGCAGATGATACGCAGCTTTATCTGTCAATGGAGCCTAATGAAACCAATCAGCTAGCCAAACTCCAGGCTTGTCTTAGGGACATTAAAACTTAGATGACAAGCAATTTTTTACTTTTTACTTTTGTTTTGTTACATTTTGATCCAAAATACTGCAGCACGATTACTGACAGGAACTAGGAAAAGAGACCATATTTCTCCTGTGTTAGCCTCTCTACATTGGCTCCCAGTCAAATCCAGAATAGAATTCAAAATCCTCCTCCTCACGTACAAAGCCCTTAATGGTCAGGCTCCATCTTACCTTAAAGATCTCTTAGTCCCCTACAATCCCACTAGGACTCTGTGCTCCCAGAATGCTGGTTTACTGGTGGTTCCCAGAGTTTCTAAGAGTAGAATGGAAGGCAGAGCCTTCAGTTATCAGGCTCCTCTACTGTGGAACCTTCTCCAGTTTCGGTCTCTCTCTGTAAATACTATATTTCCAAGAGTATGGTTTAGACCTACTCTTTATGAAAAGTGCCTTGAGATGACTTTTGTTGTGATTCAGCGCTATATAAATAAAACTGAATTGAATCTGGGGACATCAGTCTAGCACTATAGTGGCCTATGTAAAACACTCTTAACTTAGTGCTTAGCTGTTGCATCCCTGACCGCAGTAAGAGCTTCCAGAAATCTGAAGGTTTGAAATCACATCTTAACAGACATCACAAGTAGTGTGTGAAGGAGCCTAGATTAAATCTATACCCCACAATGCACCTAACATGCCATGTTGACTTTGTAGTGCCGAGTGTGATTCACTGACTCACTTTTATTTCCAACTTAAAGTAATAAAGTGCTGCGTGGACTTGAGCTAGCTATGGAGGAGCATTGAGGGGCCAATATGGAGTTGTTCAAGAACGAACACACCACCACAGATGTCTGAGTCCTAACCTGCTGTCATTATCCAACTACTGATGACTCACTTCTCTGAGACCCTGGAAGGGTTGATCCTCCTGGCAAATACAAGTTATGCTTTTTGTTTTTTCAACACTGCATCATTTTCAGTGAAATAATGGCAATGTCAATGCTGAAATGGGTTTTTCTTTGCCAAGTTTCAGGTGAAACATTAAGAAGGTGTTTTCACCACTGAATGATCAGCACTGAGGGGTGCGTCATTCAGGACAACGTCCAGTCAGCTTTTCTGTCTGGGCTTGCTGCTGTCTTTTCTACTCCCTACACCTTCAGTCTTCACTACCGAGATGACGCTGCATGTTCACTGGAATTCATTCAGAGGTTAGATGTTCACATCCTTCAGCTGGTACTGTGTTCACAACTAAAATGTAACACTGAATCCAGAGAGAAGCTTCAAGATCGGACGTGGCAAAGTCACCCAGAAAAAGATGACATCAGTAAACCCTCATGTGTCCAGTCTGCTAAAGAAATGAATGGACTTTGAGTGGGACTTTATATAAGTCAGTGAACACACACTCACACACTCTGTTAGTTGCTTAACTACACTCTAAGTTATTCACTCTGTTTTTCTATCTGTTGATTTGTCCTAAATGTTCCTCAGTGGTTTTTTTATGTTTTTATTTCACAAGCTTAATAAATAATCATGGTTTAAAAAGACACTTTGAAGTTTTGTTATTTGTCTTAAAATTTAAAGTTTATCAAATTACAAGGTTTAGAAAAATTTCTCTGCAGTCTTTTTGTGTCAGCAGTTAATTAATAATAATATATAGTATCGTGTATCTATTCTATTCTATTCTATTCTATATTGTGTATACAGTATGAGTACTGTAAAATAACGGTAACGTGCTGGTGTCTTTGCTGCCAGCACTTAAAAATTTGTTACAGTGCATAGCTGCAGCTTCAACAGCTGAGTTTCAGACTGGTTGACACCTTGGTCTCTGTTTTATTCCTGGAAACATTTCTGAGCAGGTTTTGTGGTGTGGTGAGGGGCCCCTGTTGTCTAGAGCCGTGTCTAGGAGGTGTTGGTATGAGTCAAAGTCACATCCAGATGAAGGAAGGACCCGAGGTTTCCCAGCAGAACTTTGTACTGTCGGTGGTTTTAATGCTGCAGCTGATCAGTGTTTATCTCTCTGAGACTTGGCACTTTAATGCAGGATCAATTATTTGATTTCAGATTGAATGAGAGCAGAAACTCTCAGACTGTCCCTGGTTTTCTCTCCGTCACTGAGGTAAATAAAGGCCAGGACCAGTTTCTACTTCACACTGCACTAAACAGCTTTTGTTAAGAAGGTCATGATCCACTTGAACCCGACTTTTCTCCAGTTTGGTGTAATGTGACAATGTGACGTTGCTGATCTACAATCTTCACATCGCCGCGTTGCTTCGAAGCCGCACAGGAAACACAAACCTCAGGCTGGCCGTTTGAAAACAGGAATCGGAACGATGCAGATCGTGAGAAAGAAACATTTTCTCAAGGATGAAAGACTAAAAAGACGCTGGTGACTTTACTTCTGCTAATTCAAAACAAACTCTCAGTCTAAAGTGATGATACAGTATCAAGGCCAAGTGGGGAGAAAGTAGCAAACTATATCTCTGCAGAATGAGATATTTTCCTGCCGCGTTTTGGTCTGAAAGATGATTAGTTAGCTAGCTAAACTATAAAACTAGCAAAACCTACAGTCAAAATGTTCATTTCGGTTGAACTGTCCTCTTGCTTGGAAAACTGAACTATGTCGAAGCTGGAAATCAGAAAGGCTCATTATTAGTCTGATGTTATTTAGCCTAGCACAGAATGCTAACGTCAGTTAAAGCTGGAGGAGCTGGTAAAGCTGCTCTGATAGAACCACCTCTGTTCACATGATCTGTTCAGACTGAGTTTCTCCTGATGCCTCAGTTGTGTTAACTTTATACATTTCATGTTTCCATGTCACATCTGGAACACGATATTGGCATTAAGGAACTGCACTAAGCTGGTTTAAGTCCTATCTATCTGATAGGCTTCAGGTTCAGCATATTAACAACTTCTCCTCCATGTACACAGTTAGACATGGGTTCCATTGTTATCACAGATGATGCGCAGCTTTATCTGTCAATAGACCTAATGAAACCAGCTATGGAAACTCAGGCTTGTCTTAGGGACATTAAAACTTGGATGACAAGCAATTTTTTACTTTTACTTTTGTTTTGTTACATTTCCAAAATGCTGCAGCCGCGATTACTGACAGGAACTAGAAAGAGACCATATTTCTCCTGTGTTAGCTTCTCTACATTGGCTCCCAGTCGTCAGGGTAGAATTCAAAAATCCTATCCTCACTTCTGACCCTTAATGGTCAGGCTCATCTTGCAGCAAAGATCTCATAGTCCCCTACAATCCCACTGGGACTCCTGCGCTCCCCAGAATGCTGGTTTACTGGTGGTTCCCAGAGTTTCTAAGAGTAGAATGGGAGGCAGAGCCTTCAGTTATCCAGCTCCTCTACTGTGGAACCTTCTCCCAGTTTCGGTCGGGAGGCAGACACCTCTGTCTTTGAGTCAAAACTGCCAAAACTTTCCTCTTTGATAGAAAGCTTATAGTTAGGGTTGGCTCAGGCTTGAACCATCCCTTAGTTAATACTGCTATAGGCCTAGACTGCGGGAGATCTCCTCTGGCACTATGAGCTTCTCTCTCCCTCTCTCTCTCTCCTCTCTCTCTCCACAGTATGGATTCATATCCCATAAATACATGTTACTAACTCAATATCTTCCCTTTCCTGTAGTATTGTGCTCTTCCGTCTCTCTCTCCTCTTCTGTCTCTTTCTGCAGGTATTTCTGCCTCTGGAGCTGTAGAGTCTGAGTCTCACTCTAAGTTATTCACTCTGTTTTTCTATCTGTTTATTTGTCCTAAATGTTCCTCAGTGTTTTTTTTTATGTTTTTATTTCACAAGTAATAAATAATCATGGTTTAAAAAGACACTTTGAAGTTGTGTTATTTGTCTTAAAATAACGTGCTGGTGTCTCTGCTGCCAGCACAAATTTGCTACAGTGCACAGCTGCAGCTTCAACAGCTGAGTTTCAGACTGGTTGACACCTTGGTCTCTGTTTTATTCCTGGAAACATTTCTGAGCAGGTTTTGTAGTGTGGGGAGGGGCCCCTGTTGTCTAGAGCCGTGTCTAGGTGTTGGTATGAGTCAAAGTCACATCCAGATGAAGGAAGGACCCGAGGTTTCCCAGCAGAACTTTGTACTGTCGGTGGTTTTAATGCTGCAGCTGATCAGTGTTTATCTCTCTGAGACTTGGCACTTTAGTGCAGGATCAATTATTTGATTTCAGATTGAATGAGAACAGAAACTCTCAGACTGTCCCTGGTTTTCTCTCCGTCACTGAGGTAAATAAAGGCCAGGACCAGTTTCTTCTTCACTTCACTAAACTGCTTTTGTTAAGAAGGTCATGATCCACTTGAACCCGACTTTTCTCCAGAAGTTTGGTGTAATGTGACAATGTGACATTGTGACATTGCTAGTCTTACAATCTTCACAGCGCCGCGTTGCTTTGAAGCCTCACAGGAAACACAAACCTCAGGCTGGCCGTTTGAAAACTACCAGGTATCGACAGCAGCGTGACACAGCGATGCAGATCGTGAGAAAGAAACTTTTTCTCAAGGATGAAGGACTAAAAAGACGTTGGTGACTTTACTTCTGCTAATTCAAAACAAACTCTCAGTCTAAAGTGCTGATACATATACACATATATATCAAGGCCAAGTGGGGAGAAAGCAGCAAACTGTATCTCTGCAGAATGAGATATTTTCCTGCTGCGTTTTGGTCTGAAAGTGATAAAAATGGTCCACTTACACTTACACTTTACTTCTTAATTATGTATATTTATGTTCCTTGTAAATATAGTTCTTCTTCTTGCTCTTCACTCTTTTCTTTTACTATAACTGTCCTTTAGCACCAATATACCAAGACAAATTCCTTGTATGTGCAAACTTACTTGGCAATAAAGTCTGATTCTGATTCTGATTCTGACAAAGAAAACAAGTCAAGAACAAAATGATTAATCAGGACAGTGACAGATGCAAACTCCCTCTAAACGCTGTGATCCAGGAAGTTTAAAGAGGAAACTCAGCCTGAAGACGTGCTGTACAGGCTGGAGGAGGATTGAGAAAAGGTTCTGACTCCCGTTTATGTGCTCAGAAATGTGAACATTTGCCAGGAAATCTGCTGAGGAAGATGTTTTTCTGTTATTCTGACAACTCACCGGAGTTTAAAGGAGAATCATAAATCTTTGTTTGAATTACTGAAATGATTGTTAATCACTGTATGTGGTTTTATTTTTGACCATATAGTACAGTTACTTTTAATTTCATTGATTTGTTGCGTTCAAACTTGCTCAAAGTGTCATTAATTATCTTCCTCCTCCTCCTCCTCCTCCTCCTCACCGTCACTGTCCTCTAACAGCCGGGACTGGAGCGCCAGTCGCTGAGCCACGGCCGTTACCATGGCAGCGCCCTTCCCACTGCCGTCCTCTGAGACCAGGAAGGTGATGCTACATTCGGGGGCGAGGAGGCGCACCGTCGCCTGGAGCTCCTCGCTGAAACTACAGAGAGCAGAAACAGGGAGGGAGGAGGAAGATGGAGAGAGAAGGATTGAGAGGAAGAAAGAAAGAGAAAAGAAGGAAAAGAAAAGTTAATATTGTAGGAGATATTATATAGTTAGGAGATTAACAGAAGAAAATGTTTTAGATTCCAACTGAAATAACATTTACTTCCTCTCTGCAGTCTGAGAAACGTCTAGGAAATGACAGTGATTGGTTGACAGGGCTGGAGGGGGCGTGGCTGAGAGGTAATCTATCAAACTAAAGCAAATCTATGGGGAACTATCACGAAACTGATATGAAACATTATTTTCTCTTTCAAACAACACAGACAAGTGATTTAGAGCAACAGATATGTGCGTTGTAGCAGATAAAATTTCAGATGATAAAAAAAAAATCCTTAACTCTCATCACACATGGCAGGAAATAATTCTGAAGGAAAGAGAGGTGACAGGACTTTTAAGCAGTGAGATGGTATTTTCTCAACATGCTTTTCTTCCCACAAAGGCAGGAAGTGTGTTAATGTGTCGACACCCAGCGCCATGTCCTGCCTGTTCACACAGACACATAAATATAATTTGATATTTCCCAAAAAAAACTAAGAGAAAAACCCCCCACTAGTAACAGTAATAACTTCTGGTCTCCATTGATCTCTGGCTCAAAGATAGTTTGAGTTTTTGAGAAACCTGCAGAATACAGTTTTTTTAACCTTTACTGAACATGTGAGAATGTCTCTTTGCGCTTCTTCCGTCAGTCCTGCTTTTCCGACCCTCCACACTTAACATTTCCCAAACTTTAGTTACAGAAGAATTTGTCATTTTTAAGTAGAAATCAGGCAGTATTTTGCTCATAAATGAAAAATGGGAGGTTAAACTTAAACTGCAACGAAACACGTTTTAAAAGCGTCTCAGTCTCATATTCCCTCTTACTTGGGGTGTTTCCTGTAGACTGTTCCATCCACCCCCACGGTGGTCTTCAGGTGGTCCAGCCTGCGGTAGGTACGGATACGGTTGGCGATGGTCGCCAGGGCGGCGCCGCAGAGACGGGCAGAGCGCGATGAAATGGTGTCGCAAACCAGACGCACCACCCGGACATCGACAGGATCCCATTTCAGGCCCAACTCGGTCAGAATTTTCTCGCCATTTTCCAGACCGTTGTCTTCCCTGGAGCAGAGACAGGAAATAAAGACGGACAAAATGGAGGATGGACATTCAAGAACCAGTACCAACCCCTAAGTATTTTATTAGCAACCTTCAAGACAAAAGACAAACAGGTTTCTGTCAAACACTCACTCTTCGATCTCAGAGATGAACTTCGTCTGGAATTTGTCCTTGGTCCTCAGCGCCTCTGACATCTGTCCATTAAACAGCAGCTTGTCCTCCGTTAGCTTCACCAACAGCAGTCGAACAATTTCCCCCAAATACATACCGCTGATCATTTTCTCAAAGCTAAAGGAGAAATCAAATCAACAGCTGGTTTTTGTATTGTTCCACCTCTTAGTGACCAAACATTGTTTAATGCAACTGGTGTGTTGACGCAGACGTCTACAATTTGTTGCTTATTAACCACAATTGGCTTTATAGAAAAATGCAGGTGTCAAAGTTATCAACAACTTACTGCTACAAATACATGAGTTTTTAGTTTCTCCACATGATCGTCATACATACGTGTGGACACCGGGGTTGATGGACATCTTGTCCACCTGCACGTCAAACTTCGTCAGGATGTTCCTCAGGGAGCCGTCGTCTCCGAAGCCGCCCCACTCTGTGTTGATGCACATCCGTCCGTCCTCGCCCTCCACCCGCTTCACATTCTTCATCTCCTCCATGTAGCAAGCATTGGTTCCCGTACCTGGGGAGGAACACATGGGTTGTTTTTTTGGTAACACTGCTGCCTCCAAATTGAGAATGATCTTCTATCCACTTGTTTAGTCTGACATCACAACCGAGGAAAATGTTGTTTCCGGGTCCAACTTCTCAGAGTCGCTCCTGTTTTCAAGATGTTGCAGTGCTGTGTCCATGTTGTTTGAACAGATTGCTAGGTTAGCTAGCTAACTCACTAACCCAAAAGCGGTTACCAAGCTATGGGTTTCACAGGGTGTTTCTTGTTATGAGCCCACATCTTCGTGTTTTGGTTCTCACTCATTTTCTGTGCTGCCCAAAAATAGCAAAAATAGCTAGCTAAGGTCATCTATTCTAATCTTAACTGGGTGAGGATAGCTAGCTAAGGCCAGCTTTATTCGCCTTAGCTGGGCAGCACAGGAAGGATGTGGGCCCATAGCAAGAAACACCCTGTAAAACCCACAGCTTATATCAGGGGTACCTGCTTTTACCAGCAGGTGCTAGCCGATGCTAACATTAGCTAGGGTAGTTGGCTAATGTTGGCACCAGCTGACATCAAATTTTGTTTTTCTTAACTCGTTTAAAAACTGTAACTTATCAACTGCAACCAATTCCTCTTTCTCATCACTAGAAAAGCAAGTAAAAAGTAGTAGAAAAAATAGGAAAAAGTAGAATAACAATTAGTTCACGATTAGTTTTTCGTGGTCTCAGATCTGTTCAAACCTATTGAAAAACTCTGCGAAGTTGGACCTGGAAACGGCATTTTCATCTGTAATGACATCACGACTTAAGTTTAGCTCTTAGCTTAGCATCAAGTCTGACAGTATTGTATATGATGATAAAAAACTATTATATTAATCTTGTTGTTTCTAGTTTGTTTTCAAGGAAATCACTGCAAATTTCTTTGTAAAAACTCAGGATCTACTCGTTAGTTTTGTATATAATCATGCTTGACTTTGGAGGTTACAAAAAGGGTAGATACCTGCAGCCACCATTCTGTATACAGTATATATCATATGGCAGATATCATCTCTAAAGCCTGACAAACAAATTCATTAAAAATGAACTGTTACCGATGATCATGCCGATCTCACAGCTCTGGTCCCTGTAGCCACAGCTCATCATTGTGCCCACAGTGTCGTTCACCATGGCAACCGAGCCTATATCATAGTCCTGCAGAGACAGAGATAGATAGAGAGACAGGTGTGTTTATGACCTTCCTATTTATAAACTGAATAAAAAATAACCTGCACACCTACACACACATTACGCTCACAAAGAGAAAGTGTCACAATGTTTTTTTATGAAGAGTCTGAGCATCATTTTGAGAGACAGCAAAGGAAGAAGAGATGGAGGAAAACCAGCTCAAGTCAGATTCATGTTCATCTAGAAATATCACATCATACTTACAGCACAAAAAATAGACTGATGGTTTCTTTCTGCGCATACGTAACACTTTAAATACTGGGCTTTATGGAGGTGCTCCTAATAAATTGGACACTGAGACAGGGAGAAATCCACCAGAGAAGAGGAGTGGTGGAGGAAGTGTTTAAGTCAAGTCAAGTCAATTTTATTTATATAGCGCCAATTCACAACAGAAGTTATCTTGAGGCAACTCCAGAGTCCAACTGAACTCACGAATCCCTGCCTGAGAAATCAACACTCTGAAGCTTCAAGCCATGACAACCTTTTTGAGAACTTGGAAACTGTATTGGTGGACATAGGGCTGTGCAATATGACGATATATATCAAATGATGAAATAAAAACACCTATTGTTTCATATTATGCTCTAGAACCAGGGCGATGGAAGGAGATAACAGTGACCATTGCAACTTATATCCTTCCAATCCTATCCAACAAACATCTCCAACACCACCTTGAACAATCTAAGCAGTCTTCAGCTCAGGGTGAAACTAACATCAATGCAATAAGAGCTCACTGCTGACCAACTAAGCAAAGCCCCTGGTGAGTCCTGCAGTCTACTACATCAAGCAATCGAGAAAATGGACCATTTAAAATCTCAGAACAGAGACTATCACCTGCATCTGGACAAGCAGCAGTACCACAAGGTAGAAATGCTGCAACATTCAATGTGTTACTACAGTGGCTCTGAAGAAAAGGGTCTGATCAGACCTTCAGCTCAGTTTAGTCCCTTAGAGGGTTAATCTGGCCTTGATTCTTGAAGTGGTTTGATCTGTTTTATAAGTTTATGACGTAAACTAAGAACTACAGCTGTCAGATAAATATAGTGGAGTAGAGAAGTAAACAGACAGTCAAGACATCATATTTTCTTGATTAATAAATTAAGTATTTTGTCTATAAATTGTCAGAAGATGCTGAAAAATATCTGTCAACCGACAAACCAATTAACTGTCTAATCGTTGCACATTATGCATTATATTACACGTTTTTTTTTTTTTTAATCACTGACCCCTCTCCTTTGAATCGCTTCTTTCAGCAGCTTCACGACGTCTTTTCCCTCAACTCCGGAGCAGTTGAAGCCTTTGGTCCAGCGGATCAGGATGCTCTGTTGTAGAGAGAGATGTTAAGATTTAACAGGAATAGATGATTTTTTTCTGTGAGGTTTGTTCATACGAGTGGTTCTAGTCAGGTTTCAAGTCAGTAAATTGCTCATGTCAGCCTCATGAAAACCATCTGTAGGTGTGTGATCATTGGCATAACAGATGCCATTTAAATCGCCTTATAAGGCTTCCTGTTCTGCTCTGTTTGGAATATTTTCACATTTCATTGTAGGAAATCAGCAGATAGAGAGGAGAATCATTTGTCACGTTAGAGAACCAATGAAACCATAAAATCTAGTAAATTAGCTGCTGTGCTATAGTATTTCACTCAGGTGTTATTATTTCAAACTGTGCAATATCAGAGTTAAATCCAGTTTCTTCCTGTGTATATAGTTCTGTTTATATTGTTCATATGGTTTATATTTGTTTATATATTGTCCTGTTTATGTTTTGCTTGTATTTGCTTATTGATGCCTTTTCCTATTTTGCTGTCCCTGTTTGCTGCTAAAACAATATAAATTTTGTAGGACCAATAACAGATTATTTTATCTTAAACTGGCAGCAATGATGATGAAAACTTGAAACTTGAAACTTAATTCATTTTAAAGGACCGGTTTGTGGGATTTAGTGACATCTAGTGGTCAGAACGAAGATTGCAACCAACTGAATATACCTTCCTTTCCAAGGTTGTAGGAGAAGCTACAGCGGCCTTCAAGTAACGTTAAAAAAAGCAAGAGGAGAAAGGACTACGGAGCCAGTGTTTGGTTTGTCCAGGGCTGCTGTAGAAAAATGGTGGAGCAACATGGTGGGCTCATTATGTACATATGGAGGGATAATTCTACACTCTACAACGAAAATGCAATGATTCTTACTTTTAGATGATTAAACACTAATGAAAACATTAGAAATATTGTATTCCATTTCTGCCGATAGATCTATGTTCATGTGACTTGTACAACACATCTGGACTTTTATTCGTACCTTTGGACATTGGTGAATTTGGTAATGCCAAATGATAAAAGACCTATTCTCTAAAATTGCTTATATGTGCAGATTAAGAGCGAATCTATCCATATGAATGGTTGTTGCATGAGGCCCACTGACTGTACATTTGAGGAGATTTTGACTTTGATAGTACAGACCTTGTCGATTTCTTTCTGTTCGCAGGGGAAGGAGAAGGTGAAGCCCAGAGGAAGGGTTTGTCCCTTCAGATTCTGAGAGTCGACGAAGTCACCGAGACAGGCTGCGATGTGGTCGAACAGCTGGACAGACGGAACCGACAGATAGTTTTCAACTTTAACATCTGAAAACACGACAGCTGAAAGTCTCTCATTAAATATTTCTGTATCTATAGGTAATATTTTCACCTGTTCTCCAGTTCCCAGCATGATTTCCTGTGGAATGGCACAGATCTGACTGTCCATCTTCAGCACTCTCTGCTCCTCCTCCACCACACGGACGTGAAGGACACGGAAGTTCGTTCCACCAAGATCTAATGCCAGGAAGTCACCACTCTCTGACAGAAGACATTCATAAGGACATTCATCAGCAAATTCCTGCTTGTAGGACTCCCATGTATCCATCAATCTATCTAAAATATAGATGTTCTTACCCGTCCCATCGGGTGTTGCTCTGACGAAGGTGGGCAGCATCTTCACGGGCGCCTTGTTATGCGTGTGTTTCCCCAAACCTCGATTCATATCCTTCTTCAGCCGAGTAGAAATCTCCTGCAGCTTCTCCAGAGACAGGTGGAAAGGCTCCAGGTACTTCTGCACCTGTAGAGACAGAAATGCAACAAATATATATGGGAGTCATCCCAAAGGGATCAATAAAGTCAAGTCTAAGTCTAAGTCTATGACTTCAGACAGTTAAGGAGACAGAAGACAGTTCACAACTTCAGCCACAAGATGGCAGCGTTTCCTCAGAATCTGCACACTTCCTGTTGCACACTGACCAATTTAAACCACAGTTTGTGTAAGAAGAAGAAGAAGAAGTATTTTCCTTTTTTGATCAGTGTTTTCATAGTTGGGGTTAGATAACTGGAGTTCAGGCTGACAAAATGAGATAAAAATAGACTTCAACATAAAGGCAGTTATTTTTTAGTTTAAATTATTTTAGTTTAATGTGTCCCAACAAACCTGAATGGATAGTTTGTCGTTGGAGAAACAGTACAGCTCATGGTATCCTAGGAATTTACAGCTGATCTCTGATATATGTCCTTTACTGCTGCTTGAACAGGAACAAAAGAGAGGAAGTTCTCTGAATCATATCCCAATGTGACTACTGTATATACCGACTGATTATCCATTTCCAAATAAAAATATACACACATATTTACAAGGAAAATGTGTGAAAATCTGTAGTTATCCGTTAGTATATAAGTAGGTTTTTCAAGGTTTTCAATAAAACTATTTTGTTAACTGGCCTAAAGTGTAACTATAATGAGACAGACTAATGTTTGGGACTTGTTTTCAACAGTGAAAGTAAATCAAATGCCGTCTTCATTTGTAAAATGAGTAAAAATGTGTTATGACTCAAATTTAGCCATGACGCTAATAAGCCAACTACCCATCATCCTCTGACTGTGGTTCTGGGGGACACCAACAGGGGGCAATCAAATTTCAGATCACCAAGTCACCAAACAGCCTAATTTCACCAACAGACTTCTTTGGTTATATAAAAATCACCTAACTTAGAGTGAGATGTAGTCAAAAGATACACCCCAAATTTTTCCAGCTTCACTGTCTTTGTCAATAGAAATTCAAGAACCTCCTGTGTCAGAGGTAAATTGTGCAGGAAGAGGCCTGGCTGGCACTGCATGTTATGATCCTCTGGAGATGGCAGCAACAATTCACGTTTCTCTTCCTGTTTTCCGCTTCCTTCAAAGCTGGAAAAACACTGCACGGTTTTTAAAAGCTGCTTTGACTAAACTCCACCTAAATGTTTCTACATTTACTGGTGTTAAGAGTACAGTGGTGGGGTCCAGGTGTGATCAAGTTTTGTTGTTGTCTGGGTTTATACTCACACTGACTGAGGTTCACAGAGAGTGTTTTAATTGGTGTTTTTTTCACTGGTGTGGCACAAATTTACAACAAACTCATTTTAAATAAAGTTTACTGCATCCTAACTGACCACCCTCATCTCTAACCTCCAGAAATACGAGCAGGTGACATGCTGTCACATCCCATTTAGAGACTAAAAGGGAAACCATTACATTTTAAGGTTATGACTCAGCGCAATTACTCAAATACAATTTAGAAATCTTTGAACTTTACTTGACTCCAACCATTTCATTCTACTTTATACTTTCACCACAGATTAAGATTTAATTTATAAAATATGTGATTTATCTGGTGACCCTTTGGAGGGACCCAACCCCTAGATTGGGAACCACTGGACTAAACTATCTAACTGTATAAAAAGTAGTTAAAACCAGCTACAGTCAGAGAAGTACTTTTACAGCTGATACTTCTGACTACTGGATTCTTAGTTGTAATGGAGTATTTGAACATCGTTATACTGGTATATAGTGGTCTGAGTACTTCTTCTACCGCTGGTTTTTGGTTCAGATTAGTGAGACGATGTGCTGCTTCCTGTCCTGTTTCTATGGACGACCTTTGTTGTATTGTCTGCACTGGCACCACCAACAACATAAACTTCCCTTTTTGGATGAACCTGACCTCACATGGACCCATGAGCAGCTCATTTACTGGGATTAAAAGATAAATACTTCAGCAGAGATTTGTTTAAACGTCTTTCTCTAAACTGCTGATTGTTTTTTAACAGATAAATAATTTGTCTGAAAAATCCTTCAGTTCAAGACCCAACATTTAATGTCAAACAATTAATCGATCGAGTTGAGATAGCTGCTGATTAATTATCTGTTGCTTGACTAATCATTGTAGCTTCAGGTGTCTCAGAATACTTTGTTGTTGATGTTTGTTTTTCCCATATCTGTGTCTTCATCAGGCCAAATGAACCAAAGTAAACCCTCCTGAATCCAGTATAAGCTGCTTCGGACACACCCTGAAATCTATTCAGGTGGGTTTCTATTGTGAGATGTGTCTCAGTTCTCCATGTTGAAACACACAGGACCAGTTTCATCACCGTCGATCGGTGCTCTGATAGTAAATACTGTATTTTCTTTGGCAGCATGACTGGTTTTTCAAACCATCACGTTATTTAATATAAGCGTCTGAGATACCTCAGACATGTTTTGACAGTCCTGCTGCTGCTGCAATCCCCTGGCAGAACAGGTAATAAATGTTAGAGGCCTGTCAATAGGGGTGGCATGGCACCCCAGGAATCTGAATGGCCCCTAGGTGATGGGTCGTTGGCTGGATGGATCGCCAGATACAGACCCAGTCCCTGGACCAGAGCCTCTGTGTGACATGAAGTCCATCAAACAACCACAAAGAGACACAAAAAGGCCACAAAAAGACTCAAAACAAAGTTTTAGTGCAGTGCGATGGTCCAACGCTCTCGGCTGCGGTGCTAAAACTATACTTCTGAACCAGTCGTCCAGCAGGAGAGATGCTTTCTGAATGAAATGTACCACAAAAGAATAAAGTTTTAGTGTTATTATTATTACTGTTATTACACACACATAAGGGCCTCAAACAGTTTGTGTGATTATTTCCCAGCAGTCTTTCATTTAAACCTTATTCTAGCACCAGGACCAGGACCAGGACCAGGACCAGGACCAGGACCAGGATCAGGACCAGGACCAGGACTGGTTCCTGGATCAGACACTGACATGAAGTGTGGATACAAACATTCACCACTCCTCTCTTTGTCTCCCTCATCTTCTCCTTCTCTTTCATGACTTGCAGTAATTTTCCAGAGGCGTGTTTGCTCAGGCCTCGTCACGTTGTGATGTTGAACTCTTTCTTCTTCTCCTCCCTCAGCCTCAGTTGATTCTCTCTCTCTCTCTATATATATATATATATATGTCGTGCCCCTACATGCTCATTCCTGAGTTTGTCGTCAGCGGAGGTTTGCCTGACTTCATTCCTGCATCGTGACGCTCATATGTTAAAACACATACGATGGATTTTAAACTGGCTCATACAGTAAATAAACTATGATTTATAACAATTTAACTCACTAAAATACAAAATAAACTGGCAAAACACCCATTCAGACGGGACGAGAGCTGCAACAACTAGTCGATTAAGAAATTATCTGATCAACAAAAGATTAACTGGCTGACTTTTTTTCAGGATCTAATAATTGTTTTAGTCTTTTTTAAAGCAAAAATCCCAAATATTTCCTGTTTCTAGCTTCTCAGACTTGAGGATCTGATGGTTGTCTTTGTCAAACATGACAGTTGGACAGTGTTTATCACTATTTTCTTGCATTTTAAAGGCTAAACAGTCAAAGAAATGACTGGTGGATTAGTTGATAATGAAAATGAAAGTTAGCTACAGCCCAACTAGAGGTGCATTAACCCCCTGTCACACTCATTTTCACTCTGTACTTTATATTATAATAATTTTTGCTCTGTTATTTATCTTTCACTGTCAATCCTAAATGGTCTTTTGTTGTTGTTTAAAAAAAAACAATGACAGTAAAGATCCATTCTATTCTATCAGTGTCACAGGAGGAGGTGGAGAATGAAATCTTCATCTGAACACAGAGACATAAATATATATTGATGTCATTCAGAGTGAATGACACTGCCAGAGGAGATCATAAACCTCCATAAAAACCTCCTAAATTACAGATGCCACTTGGAGAAGTTAGGAGACTTTGTTGGACGATTTTGTGAAGCAGTCTGGAAAAAATTATCTGTTTCTGAATGTGGCAGAGACCGGAGAGATGGTGATTGACTTCAGACGGCTGCTGTGTATTTTGGTGGAAGATGCTGATATGGCTACAGATACCTGGGCGTCCACGTTGAGGCTGTAAAGAAGGAGCTGCTGCTGTCACAATGGGCGATACACGAAACCTTTACAACTCTTTACAACTCTTTACAACTCTGCACCTCTGTCTGACGAACTCCAGTCTGTTTGCACAACCTTTCACACCATGTAAACTGAGATATCATCCGTTTCGGTTTGATGTCTCCATCTTTCAGACCGGCATCAACATTTTTATCTTCCTCCATTTTCACACTACAATCAAATTTCACACTGAACCTGCTGAAGTGATAAACAGCAAAACCAGCTTCACACGGGGTGAAAGGGTGTCACAACGTTATCAAAGCTGCTGCTCGTTTCCCCACACTAATGCTGCGAAGCTAAAGCTGAAACATCAGACGTACAAACACCTTTCTTATCAGAGCATCGTGCAAAATACAAAATAAGATAATGTGCTGCTCGTCACGAACACATCAGTGATTAAACGTTGCAGCATCATGGCTGACTAAGACAAACCTGCAGGGAGGTTTTTTAGAACTAATGAGGAATGTTGGGTGTGACTTCTCCATCAGTCCTGGACCTTGCGAACTTTCAGTCATCAGGCTGAAAACTGGAAGTCTTCTATTTTAAAATTAAGGAAATAAAATTCATCATCTGTCACTGATCCGCCTGTATGAATCAGATTAATACAAACTCTGTGATTTCCTAATCTGAGAATCCTCTGAGCAGCAAACTCTGACTTCCTAAAAGAGACGGCTACTCACCATGGTGCGTAACAAGACTTAAATCACAGAAATGGAAAGTTGTGGTTGTCACTTAAAGGTTTTACACAATCACACAAATACTGTGCCTTTTATGTGCCACCAAATAGTTTGACTGCTTTCCAAAAATTGCGAAATGACAAGGCTGACGAATTGGAAATACTGCTGAAAGTTATTTGTGGTGGCGTTTACTGGCTTTTATCTGTAAAATTTCACTTCCCCAATGAATATATATCAACAGTTCCTCACAGAAACACTTGTTCCATCAAACTTAAAGTAATGAAACGTTTCATATCTGATCTAGAATTAGTTCTGGTTCATTCTGGTGGTTTAAGTTACGTTACCTGACGGAGCCTGTCCGAAGGGATGCCGTCCAGGTGCAGGTGTGAGGTTTCTCCGCTCATTTTAACCTTCTTGGAAAGGTGTGTGATGTTCTTACCGTTTGCCTCGTTGTTCATCTAGAGGAGGAGGTTAAAAGGGTTAATTTACAGGGTTAATTTGGTAGTGACCATTCTTCCCATTGACTCTGCTGATAATTAATTTAACATAAAACTAATTTCATTAGTTTTCCAGTTATTTGGTCAAAAAATAAAGTATTGTAGCTGTAGCTAAATGCTAACATCAACATGCTAACATTTTTATCAGATTTAACTTGATAGGTTAGCATGTTAGCGTGCTAACAATAGCTAATTAGCTCTAAAATATGCAGCATATTTGCTCAAAATTTAGCTAAGACTGTAATCTATCATGTTTCGGTTTTACTGTATTAAAATTATAATGCTGTACATAAAATTTCCAAGATACATAAAAACCAAAGTGCAGTAACCACAGTCTGGGTCATTAAGGTTAGCTAAAGAAGGGTCAGAGTTAGCTTTAGCTTAAGCTAATTTACAGACTTTATGACTGTGGCTGAAAAAAAACATTTTTAATGCCTTAGTAACAAAGTCTGTTGTACCACATAAATAAAGCAGCAGCTAAATCCAATCATAATGGAGACAAATGTAACACCAGATAAGCTAATCATGCTAATGCTAACTCACCTAACTTACCATTAGATTGTCTCTGACTCTTTGTTGGGCACTAAACACAAAATGTAGCTGCATGCTAATTAACTCATGACATAAATATCAGATATTCTCTGAGATTCAAGCCATAAATTTACCCCCCCAAAAAACAAGATATTTTTTTCTTTACAAGTTCATGACTTTATAGTCACAAAGAAGAAATCTACCACTTTAATGACAGAGAATATCCAAGTTTTTTCTTCATAAATTCACAACATTAATTCCAGAAATTAATGAAAAACAGAACCTCCCTCCTCATTTATTTATTTTTTTTACCCACAATGGCCCTAATACGTCATTTTACTGAAGCCTTTAAAGTCTTGAAAGGTTTTATTTTTCTACCATGTGAGCAAACACACAATGGGAACTCTGTATATTTCACTTTTGGCTGCAAACAACAAAACTACATTACAACACACCTGTGTTAAAGAAAGCACCACGTCTGGTGTTTGATGAATTTTCCAGCCACATTTACCTTCCTCCTTTAAAATATCCCTCTGGTAATCCAACACAACACTATAATACTTTCAATAAACCTGTAAAACTGTATCATGATGTGATATTCACAGCAATAAAGAGGTCAAGTTCCAGAGGAAGGGCAGTCTGATGACTCTTTATAGATGCTTCTGCTCCATTATTATGGTCTAGTACAATACTCAAATATTTGATATGCTTCACCAGCTGTGTGCAGACTCCCCTTTTATCAATATTAACCTTGAATCAAGCATTTATTCAAATCGAATTTGTTTTTTGGGTGTTGAAAACTACTCCTGAGCCTGAGGAGCTTGACCTTTAACAGGCTAACAAAGGTTATGTCGTCGTAAGACTATTTGTCATGCTAACAGATAGCAATGCTGGAGGGTTTAGCACTCAATTCAAACTGAAAAATCTCAATAACAATTTGACAAATTGCCATGAAATCTTGTACAGGCATTCATGGTCCCCAGAGGATGAATCCCACTAACTTTGGTGATCCACTGAACTTATCTCTAGCGCCAACAGCAGGTTAAACTTTTCACTCGTCATTTCACAGACTTTGGTAGATGTTCATGGTTCCCAGAGGATGAATCCTACTGGTGATCCTTTGACCTTTCCAGTGGAAATTACACTGTTGCGACAACCTGAACAGATTTCTTTGTATTTGTAAATGTATGTCTTTCCCTCAGATGTTTTGGGAAGTCAGCTGAGACAGTGCATTCATGTGCAACAGTACTGCCTGGAAAAATGACTTTTCTAATCAGTCGTTGGCTTTTGAATGCAAGGTTCAGGATTTCAGAGCTGCAAATAAACTGTGACGTTGCAGCGTTAAATGCACTTTATCCAGTAACTTTATCACTAAGAGGAAGCTCCTGTCATGAGGACTCGTGTCAGACGACGTCAGTCTTAGAAAAACATCCTTTATACTGAAGTCAGGAGTTTCACTTTGAGAGCGATTTACTGAAAAGTACTGCAGAGGTCTCAGACCCAGAGGAGCCCCAAAGCCAGGTGTACTTGGGTTCAAATGATCTGATCAGCTCCCGGTAAAATTCTTGTTTTTGTGAATGGAGTCTGGTGGCGATATATAGTGACGTTTCTGGGATCTTCCTCTTTAATAAAAAGCTCTGCCTCTGAATCTCTGTCACACTTGTGACCTCAGGTGGAGCTGACTACACTCAGGATGAACTTTTGGGTGGAGTATCCTTTTAAGATCAAATTACAGGAATGAAAAAATAAAACAGTAGCTCTCACTCCTCTTACACCTGGATGCAGTCGGTTACGTACAGGTTGTATTTCAGCCACACCCCGTCAGAGTCTCACCTGAGCAGGAGGTAAAATATTTCTGGCTATTTTTTCCCTCTAAGATGTGACTCTAAGTTTTTAGAAGTGTCTTTAAGATCTCACCTGTCACCTGAGGAGCAGCAGCTGAGGCTTTTCCTGACACACCTGACCCGTTTATTTAAATAAAGAAGAAGAAGAGGAGCACATCAGGCTCCTGATCTGAGCCTGAGGGCGACAGAAAACACACCGGACCAGTCTGACAAAAAATCCTGAGATGTTCAAACATCCGACAAGTCAACGTGTGTGTGTGTGTGTGTGTGTGTGTGAGGCAGCCATGAATATACAGCAGCTGGGGTTTCAAAGCTGGGGCTCAGGGGCCGCTCTGGGGCCCTTTCAACAGGGAGGCAGAGGGTGGAGAGGAAGGAGCTGCTGTTTTACATGTAAAAAATTAAGTTTTCTTCTTCTTTTTGCGCAAAAACCACAGTAAAACCAGAAAAAAGTGAAGGAACTCACCTCTGCGTCCTGCGCTGCTGCTGCTGCTGAGTTAACTTCCTTAATGAATGAGACAGAGAGTGAGAGCTCAGTGTAAGAGTGTTTACACCCACTTCACTAATGTCGCAACATGTGGAGACGCTGATTTCTGGTAACAAGTGGACGATGAGTGACCGCAGGTGATGTTTTAGGAGGAGGAGGAGGAGGAGGAGGAGCAGGTGTCTCCAGCCTCCTGTCTCCTTAAATTAAACGTCATTATCGCCGCTTTAAAAATCATTTAGAGCATGATGTTACTTACAATGAATAAATAAAACTATGGCCACAACAGGTTCAATTTAAAACCCCTATATTGTGGTCAAACCACTGCTGAATATATAACAGTTATCTTAGTTAATATATTAATTAACTTGGACCTGGATAAGAATTAAACACCTGAAAACGATTCATTTTAGTGCATTTAAGTTTTTGCTGAGGTTCCTGTGGCTAAAGCAGTAAAAAATAATAATCTTATATTAATAACAATAATAAATAATATGCTAAAGTCAGAGAATAAAGTTATTACAGTTCATCACCTGAGGACCATGATTATCAGACTAATTTTTAGTCCTGTGTTTCTGTTTTTTGATTTTTAATAAATAAAACATGTTTGTGTGTTTACATCCTGTTTCTGGTGTCAAGAAGGGTGAGATATACCCACTCCCGGCGCCAAAAGAAAGGATCTAATGCTAGATTCTCCCCATGGTTGTAAGATGCACAGATTTAATGAATTATTTAAAAATCAATCAGTATAATGTGAGCACTATAATCATTGTACCATGTGTATGTGTGAGTGTAATACATGAAGCAGGAACGGTAAGATTGTGACATGACTGGAAAGTACAAGACAGCCTGTCCAGGCTCAGAAAAGGGAAGTTTGGTGGTACACTGTAAGATTGGTACGAGAGTATGAAAATCATGAAATGTGATTTAAACAATTGATTGTGATTCAAAGTATAAAAGTTAGAGAGTAATTGCACTAATAGTATTACTAAAAGTAATGATTAATTGTATCAACGATGATTAAGGATAAAAATGATTGTAAGGAGCGGTGAGGTGGTTTTTGTAGCTTTTCAGGACTTCTGATCATTCTGGGTGTAAATATGAAAATGAACTCCTTCTGCATGTGCACAGCTGCAGCTTCAACAGCTGAGTTTCAGACTGGTTGACACCTTGGTCTCTGTTTTATTCCTGGAAACATTTCTGAGCAGGTTTTGTAGTGTGGGGAGGGGCCCCTGTTGTCTAGAGCCGTGTCTAGGTGTTGGTATGAGTCAGTCACATCCAGATGAAGGAAGGACCCGAGGTTTCCCAGCAGAACTTTGTACTGTCGGTGGTTTTAATGCTGCAGCTGATCAGTGTTTATCTCTCTGAGACTTGGCACTTTAATGCAGGATCAATTATTTGATTTCAGATTGAATGAGAACAGAAACTCTCAGACTGTCCCTGGTTTTCTCTCCGTCACTGAGGTAAATAAAGGCCAGGACCAGTTTCTTCTTCACTTCACTAAACTGCTTTTTTTAGAAAGATCATGATCCACTTGAACCTGACTTATTTTCTCCAGAAGTTTGGTGTAACGTGACATTGTGACATTGTGACATTGTGACATTGCTAGTCTTACAAAACCAACAATCTGCACGTCGAGGTGTTGCTTTAAAGCCTCACAGGAAACACAAACCTCAGGCCGGCCGTTTGAAAACTAACATGTAACAACAGCAGTCTGACACAGTGATGCAGATTGTCTGTGGCGTTATGCAAACATTTAATCTCAAGGACGAAAAGATTAAAAGGACGCTGTTTTTTTCAGTGCATTACAGTGACTTTACTTCTGCTAATTCAAAACAAACTCTCAGTCTAAAGTGCTGATACAGTATCAAGGCCAAGTGGGGAGAAAGTAGCAAACTGTATCTCTGCAGAATGAGATATTTTCCTGCCGCGTTTTGGTCTGAAAGTGATAAAAATGGTCCACAAAGAAAACAAGTCAAGAACAAAATGATTAATCAGGACAGTGACAGATGCAAACTCCCTCTAAACGCTGTGATCCAGGAAGTTTAAAGAGGAAACTCAGCCTGAAGACGTGCTGTACAGGCTGGAGGAGGATTGAGAAAAGGTTCTGACTCCCGTTTATGTGCTCAGAAATGTGAACATTTGCCAGGAAACAAGAAAAAGCTTTCTTCAGAGTTTCAAACAGAGGATCAGACTCTCACCAGATTTTACATTCTGAGCTTTTCTTCACTTTCTCCGATCCAGTTATGAAGCTGCAAATGCAAATGAAACACGGCTAAAAACGACAAACTGGCTGTAATACAGCTTTAAGGCCTTTACTCATTGTGGATGATTTTGTTCATGACATCAGTATACTTTAAAACTGTTTCTGTTGTGAGGACTTTCACACAAAATGCAACTTGACTTGTGCCCTGATGATGCAAAAGAAACTGTTCGCACGAAATCATTTTGACAAAGTGACGGCCAATGGGAAAAGTCCGAACAGCCGGTCGACCAATGGTGAAACACGATCACTCACTCAATCAGTCATGGACATTTTCTTTGCTGGAGTTCAGCCAAAAATAATCAGCATAAGCAGCTGCAGCTCTAATAAATATTTCAAGTGCTTGTTGTCTGCTCTTTTTTCCTCAAACACACTAACCCTTTTTCTGGAGAATTAACACCACCGGTATGTAAGCGATTTTCTCGCCCTTGACGGTCGCCATCTTGGCTACGATGTAGAAGGGGAGGGAGGGACCACCAACGTTTTCAAACTTGCAAAAATAGCGGCCGAGGAAGGAGGACATGTCGGCAGTGGGGGGAACATACAAGAAAGTAAACCGTTCATTTTTAAGTCAAGTTAGCAAAGCAGTCGATGGATATTTTGGTGTGTGACCATCGCAGTCACCTGTTTGTGCGTGTTATTTCTGATGTGCACATATCAAAATCAAAAGTTGTGGGTGTTTTAACGAAAACAAAATTCGTAAAAAATTCAGCATGTGAACATTTATACAATTAGCACTGTAAATTTATAGATTTAGGATGTTTGTGCAACATCTTAGTGTCGCATTTTAACACTAGCACACCGACAAATGAGCACATTATTAGCATCAGGCTAATATTTGGCGTGTTGTGTTTACACTGAAGTGCAGATGAGGATGAATTTGGTCATTTAGTTTTAGGTATTTTGAGCTGCAGGGGGCGCAAGAGGCAAAGTCAGCGGTTTACCAAAGTCAGTAGGGTTCATCCTCTGGGGGCCATGAGAGTATGTAAAAAAATATCACAGTAATCTGTCCAATAGTTGTTGAGATACCTAAGACCAAAGTGGTCTCATCCCCACAAGCTAGCATGGCTGCTAACAGATAGCTTCACTTCTCATTTTCGGTGCTGATGGGGCAGTAAAGTTACGTCTGAACTTAACGAGATATAAACTCAAAGACTTTAAAGCAAAGCTACAATAACAAAGGGGAAATGTTTCGATACAAGGAGAGGTAGTCTGAAACATCTTCAACACAAACAAACGTAAATATACAAAAACGTTTAGTGGCACAGAAAAGAGTTGTCATCGGGTTTCAGATGTGAGAGTTCGCACATTCACCTGCATAAATATCCAGAGTTTGACATCAGGAACAAAATGTAGTTGAGTTGTTTTTAATCGTAACCTGATGACTCTTCAGGTCTTTTAGTTAAGGCTCTGGTTTCCAGTATTTTCTGTCAGTACCACTGCTTTTCAAGAGGTCGTCCTCGTCCTCATCTTCGTTTTTGGCTCGGCTTCTTGGCTCGCTGCTGTTTTTTGAAGTCGATAAGGCAGCCGGTGGCCTCTGAGATCGGAGTGAAGGACCTGATGGGAGAGTTGCTGACCCTCAATCCTGAAACGCCGCCCTCCTCTTCACCCTCCTCCTCATCATCATCATCATCTCGCAGATCAATGACCTCTCTAGAAGCGGTTAGCAGAAAAAATAACAGTCAGATTAATCGATAATAATGATAAAATACAGCTTCTTGTTACCTTCCACACACCTTTATTTTATTAAATTTATTAGTGTTGAAAGATGAAAGATGTTGAAAGGGTTACAGAAATGTTTGACAGTAAGATTGCTGTCCCGACTATTATATATGAAGGACCAGGGTACTTGGTACTTGGTATCGGAAAGTAATGAGACAGGCCGGTCGGTCTGGGGCTAGGGCTAGCTGGTTAGCATGCTAACTTCAATAGAAGAAAAGAAGTGACAAAACCGGAGGCAAAACACTGGTGTTGTTTTCCACCGCTGGAAACAGCCTTTGGCGAGTAAAGGATTAAGTTTGATGTTCAGAGTGCAACGTTTCTTCTTGACTGGTAAGTGAACAGCTGCTAATGCTAATGCTAGCTATGTAGCGATAGCAAAAACTTAGAGACAGTATTTTATCACTGACAGAGGATTTATGACATGTGGTACAGTGAGGCCTTAAAACTGTGAGGGATCATGTTTGTAAGTCGTCTTACCTCGGCTGGAGTTTAGATCCGGACGGCCCGGCCTCTGTGAACACAACAACAACACATCAGTAAAATAATGATAAAAAATGAGAGTTTTTGATTCATTCTGAGGCTGTGAAAACATGTCTGGATGTTGATCTTGCTCTCATTGTGTCAGGAGGGGAAAGTCTTACCTGTAAACCAGAAAATCAAAGATCAGGATCAGGACTCTTTAATCATCTGAGAGGCAGATCAGGCCCAGTTATCTTGGAACGGCTTTGGTGCAATAAAAGACTCAGCTAACTTGGCCTGGCACAGATGTAGGGCTGCAACTAACAACTATTTTCACTATCAGTCTATCTGACATAATGAATCCATCAGTCATTCTGTGTATAAAACAGAAACCAGTTAAAAACTTGTGTTATAATTCCTCAGACCTTCAAATCCCTTACTTTCTTTAAGGTATTTTACATAAAAAAAGATTTTCTTCTCATTCCTCTGACTTCTCTAACCCTCGGACAAGATGAGATTTGGCCCAATTAATCATCTACCCTGCAAACTCAGGTGAGTGCAGGTGAAGTTCCTCGGTCCATGAAAAGGTTTCTTGATGTTCAGACTTACCTGAATCCTTGTTTTCCGTTTGGTCCAGAGCTGACAGCAAGTTTCCTTTCTGTAAGGTCAGAAATATTATAAACAAGAAGTTATTATGCGCCATTAACGAAGGGTTTTCTACCTGTTGTCACGTCGTTAATCAGTGAGTATCAACGAGTCTTACCGCTTCGGTCTTTGACGCCCGGCGTTGGATGCAGACCTCGGTGTGTCGGCTGTAGTCTCTTAAAGGAACTGCTTTCTGACAGATGTAACACTTCTCTTGGTTCCTGTGGAAAACGAGGCCGAAATTAGAGAAAACAGTTTGATAGTGGTCCCAGGTAAACATGACAGGTCGTACCTACTTACTTGCCAGAGTTAGATGACCCGTTCGTTTCTTCTCTAAACTCTAATCTCCTCGTTCTTTTCCTACGAGGCTTCAGAGACACTGTGAAGTGGAGAGGACGGGGTCATGACGTCTGATAAGGTAAAAATGTGGCTTTTAAAGACATTTTCATCAAGTTTCATCCTGCTCTGCAGTGGAGCATGACTGAAGTCACGTCACCGAATGTTTGGTGATGAAACATCAGTCGTGTTTCTCAACATCACCACAGATCAACATGTGGAAACAGCCTAGCAACAAGAGAAAATATCAAGACACAACGTGGCTGAAAAATGAAGAAGTTCAGCAGAAGAACAGGAGGAAGAATCATGAAAACTTTATTTTGTAATTATGCCTGCGATGGTTCTGTTATTACTGTCTGTTCTGGGTGTATTTATGAAGATGATTTCCTCCAAAAGTTTCTAATGTTTCAGGCTTCAGAAATAAATACAGCCTCTCTGCAGCAGGTGGCGCTACGAGTCCATTTAACCAAAGAGGTTGAGTCGAGCTGTTTAGCAGCTAACACTAAACAAAACACAATGTGACCAACAGGTGAGTTCGTCAGTTGTTGCCGGTGCAGCATCGTCCTCTTCTTCTGTGTTTTTATTTTTTATTGATGAAGCAAGACAAACACATTATGACGACATGAAGACGAAATGAAACATCAGATACACAAACTGACAAACTTTTACTTAACATTTTTTTATGCTCAAAGAAAATAACAAATAAATACATTAGACATGTGTTGGGCACAATTTGGGAGGTAGTGGAAGGTCAAAAAGTCAAGTGTGAAAGGATGGACGCTCCTCACACTTGACGGTCGCCATCTTGTCAAAACTCTGTTTGCACTATATTGTGTATACGGTGTACTAACTGAAGTGTCGGATGTGAGATACAGTGGAGAAGACAGATATCACACATGATAACACAAAGATATATCTGTTTAAATTAGGGGGAAAAGTTAAAGACAAAGTTTCTCTGACCTTGGAAACAGTCAGGCCTCCTCTCGTCCACGACAGCCACCTCTCCGTCGCAGTACGCGGCGTGCAGCTCGATCTTCGTCACGGGGAACGATCCCTGACAGATGGGACAGTCCACCTTAGCTTCAGGACTCTGAGGGACTCTGACGGAGGCCGGGAGTTCCAGCTCCGGAGACGCTGACCTCTTCAGCCCTCCGTCCTTTATCTCCTCCACGTCTGGGTCCTCCCCGTCCTCTGCTGCCTCCTCTGCTCTCACATCGTCACCGCTGACGGGGACGTTTCCCTCCGTCTTTCCATCCACCGGAGCTGAAAACACAGATTCAGTTTTCAGACATGTTTTCTGCTGACGTGCTCTTTCACACGTAGAGGAGGTGTTTACCACCTCACCGTCCACCTCCATCTCCTCCTCCTGCTCCTGATGTGACGGCTTGGCCCCGGCTGGAGAATCGTCTCGGAGAATCATCTCGACCTCGGGGAGATCTGGACTTTCATTTCGGGGCTGTGGAGAAATCGAGGCAGCGTGAGCGACTCAAATCCAAACAGAGATATTTTTATAACTGAGGAGGAAATTGTGATCTTTACTGTAGCTTCATTTTATGAGGTGCGATCAATAGGTGCATTTATTGATCAAAATCTAAACTAACTTTGTATGTTTGTGTCTGCTACTTTATCTCCACTGTCAGACTGAATCACCATCGTAATAACAAAGAATGAAGAAATATTTATGAGTTTATTTACAGCTGATGACGGTGCAGTTAATATCATTTTAACTACTGATTCATCATTAGTGAATGATGATTTAACTCCGACTATGAACATGTTTTATGTCTCATTTCAAAGGCCCCTCTATACTGCATCTGTTCCTATTAAATAAACATGTTTTCCTATAAAATGTCACCCTGATTTGAGACCTTTAATATCAGGTATCTGCCAAAACAGAATCTGATCTGATAGAGTCCTGCAGGGATGATGTGTTTCTGTAGTCCAACCCTGAAGTTAGCATCAGCCTGGTTCCCTCCACAAAAAGCGACTGGGTAATAGACGTCATAATTACCACGGCCATGAGATGTCTCTTAACAACAAGACGTACCTGTGGGTTGTAATAAGCTGCTGCACAAACGACGTATGTGTTTTTTTTCCTCACAGTCTCAGAATTTCTTCATCACTTCAACACCTCTTAGTATTTTAAAAACTCACCACGACTCCGGCGTCGACGGCCATCGTCAGATCTTGCGTGTCGTCATCGTCATTGTTGCTCAGTTGAGTTTCTGTTATTAAAGCAGAGGACCACCTAAGATCGGTTGTCTTTAATAATGTGTCATCACGTGTCAAGAATCTGAAGATTTAAATTGTATTCTTCAGTCGCTGCCTCCACACTGGATACCAATAATCAATATATTATCAATATTATAAACCATTAGCTTAAAGTAACGGATATATAACGGATATATGATAACATCCAGTTTTGTAGAGTTAACTGTGTTAAAGTTCATCTGACGGGGCTGGTGCAGGGCATTCTGGGAAATGTAATAAGAGACTACCTGGGTTAAAAAGTAGGAAACCTCTGTTGAATAAATGTTGTGAAATAAAAAATTAAAACTCTAAATTGCCGTAACAGGGTATTAAAGTGTCCTGGTCCTTTAACACATGATTAGTAAGAAGTAGAATTAAATCATAAAACAAATATTAGAAAGTGAGATGCTTCAGTACCTGGACAAACCTCACAGTCGTCGGTATCCACCTGTACCTCTCCTTCCTCATTATTCTCCTCTTCTTTTTCCATCTCTTTCTCTCTCTCTTCTTGCTCTTCCTCTCCATCCTTCTCCTCTTCTTCCTCGTCTGCGTCACACAGTTTTTTGCCTCTGAGTCGGAGACCACGTCTGAAAATGAGTTTCACACATCTACACGTTCATTTCTGTTCTGAAGTGACGCTCGGGTGAACTCAAAACCAAACTCTGTCTCTGAATTTATTGTCAGGCAGCTTCATGTAATCCGGCTGACTACTGACACCTAGTGGCAAAAAGATGGTACTGCTGCACTAAAAGATGAAGCCGGTGTTCACAGTTTCTGAGTCTACAGTGCGTTCAAACTGGAAAATGACAAAATGAAGCAGACTTATGTAAAGCCAAAGACTCAGACTTACTAGAAAACAGTAAAGTACTATCAACATCAGTGGCAAGAAAAAGTGAGTGAACCCTTTTCTGCATTTCCTCTTGAACTGGACTCAAAGAAGAGTTTTACCTTCGAGGAACGTGGTGTTCAGGTGATTCAGCAGGAGATTCAAGTGAAGGAGATTTCTAGGGAAAAAAAGTGTTCTTGTTCAGTGATTTGATTTCAAATTAGGCACAACAGCATCTTATCTTGGTGAATTTTAGGTCCAAAGCCATCGTGGAAACTCTTTTAATGACACATTTGAAAGAAAAAAAAATTCTGCAAAGTAAAAACCTGGAAGTGGTTTCCCCTATCAGCACATATTTACATTGGTTAAGTTACAGACGTTCAAGCTTATTAAAAAACAGTTCTATTTATATTTAGGACTGAAAAATGTGAAGGTTTGTTAAGCTTTGATAAGCTGGCATGAGACGTTGACTCTTCTAATCAAACTTTTTTATGTGCATACATGTTAGGGTTTGATGCAAGTTGAAAACAGCTATTAATTATTAATTAAACAGCTGCCAAATGCAACTCAGTGCATGACATTTTATATGAAACTTGTGCAGCTCTATGACTGTGATTCTTCCGCGTGTGAAATCTCAATTTATTGCCCACTTTTAAGTAAACTATCATCTATTGTACAGGGAGTAATGAGCGATTGAACAATGGAGAGATTGATTGGTAATGTGACTAAACGTTAAGTTTTTTTTCTTCTGTCTCCTCAGGTATTTTCTGTATCATATCTTAATTTTGATTGGTGTTTTCTTGTGCGTTTTTTCCTGTGAAGAAAGGAAAATAAGAACAAATCTGTTTACTTATATACATATACATATATATATATATATATATATATATATATATATATATATATGTATATATATATATATATGTACACATGTGAGGTCCAACCTCTCAACACTCTCTCAAGCATCGGATCTAAGCATCATACAGTGCATAACGTCAGGTTTTTGGCGTATTTCTTCCAGTCAGATGCTAAGTGCCCAGGTTAAAGTCATTATCGTACCTCTGGTTGAGGCAGGATGGCCTCCCCCCACTCAGCCTTCCTCAGCAGACACCTCTGAGCCTGCTTCAGACTCTTGTTGTACACGTCCATCTGAGCCAGGATCACCTGAGAGTAGAGACGAGAGAAAGTCTGTATGACCAGATAAACTGATGGGAGAGATTAAGAACTCAGTTTGAAGCTGACACATAATCGATCACCTGTGTGTAGGCGTCTGGGTCCAGGCCTCGTGGACAGAAGGGAACCCCCCAGTAGTAGTGGACCGTCGGCCCGCCTGCAGGTTCCCCAGGTGGGGCCGCCGCCCTTCTCACCACCCCCTGATGCTGCTGTCCACAGGTAGACGCAGAAGAGGAAGAAGGTCCGGCCGAGACGTCTTTGTTTGGGCTTCTGCTCCGGTTGTTTAACGTGCTGAGACTCCAGCGTGAGACGCACCTGAGGCTGGACAGAGTTGGAGCAGATGATCAGCCTGATGTGTGATAAAGAAACTGATCGTTATCATAACGTTGGTGTTTTCTCTACCTGCAGTTCGACCCTGGAGATGCTGCTGTTATGTGATTCAAAGATGCAGCCCGACTGTTGGCCTGATGGACGGGTCTCTCCTCTGGGAAGACCGGGCTCGGAGAACCCACCGGCTGCAACAGACGGAGAGAGGAACAATGAAAACAGAGCGATAAGTTTAACAGGTTTATGAGCTGATGTTGCGACGGTGAGAAAGCCCCTGTACCGTGACGTCCTCGTCCTCGTCTGACCAGAGCAGCGTCATATCACTGGTCAGCTCCGTCTCCTCTAAAGAGTTACAGTCTTTAGATGTTGTGTTCAGCTCCTGTACATCGTCATCTAAAACCAGAGAGCAATGTCAGAAAAGAGCAGAGTCCCACCGTCAAAGCAGAGCATGTGATGTTTGACTTTACCTGACGACGTATTGATCTTGTTGAGGCTGCTGACTTGATTGCGATCGGTCTTGTCCTACGTTCAAAAGAAGAAAGAGAAAAGAAACGAGAAGGACTTTACAGAGTGTCTGGATGTTATACTTACTATAGTAGGTAAGTTATATTCAAGACGAAAACTCAGGCGTCAGAAGCCGAATCTGTGGTTTTACTTCAAGCGGGGAAACAAACTGGTTGTGTTGCCGCCTTTAGCTGGAGGTCTGACCTCTTAAACAGATGTAGCTCCAGTTCCTCATCAGAGGTCGATGCCCTGCCCTCTGTTATATTAATGCACCAAGATGTCATCACGCTCTATTGAAATGAAAGGACGTTTGAATCCACAGGATCCATTCTTCACTATCACAGAAAAATCTTTTAAAACACACATAAACACTGATGTATGTCTCCACCAACCAGTCCAGTTGTAGTTAATCAGCGTGTGAATTCTTGAGTTACGGCCAAAACCTTCAGTCACAGTGACCCTTGACCAAAATAAATCAGTTCATCTGTGAGTCCAGGTGAACCTTTGTGCAGTATTTGAATCAGAGCCAGACCTATGGAGTAACTGTTACTACCACTGTGAAATGCACTGTTTACTATAGGTGCACTGTTTAGCATTCGAGGACGTGATACTTGATAACAAGAGGGTACAGACTTTTATTCCGACTGCAGGTAGGAAAACCATCCAATCCCGTGTGTTCCTGCTCTGAAAGAGACTTCGCCCTCAGCCTGACTCACCTGAGGTAAACAAGGAAATGGAGGATTTGTTCTGCGTCAGTGAGAAGAGACGGAAACATTAAAATCCAACTACAGACCTAAACCACTGCTTCCGCTGAATACGACCACTTTTACAAGACTCTCAGGGAGCAGGGCGTGACTGACTGGTTTCCTGTCTGCCTGCTGTGAGACTGAATGGCTTCCAGATTAAAGGAGGATCTCTGCTGTCCGGTCTGTCATGACATCTTAAAAGATCCTGTCATCCTGTCATGCAGCCACAGCTTCTGTAAAGACTGTCTGCAGAGATGGTGGAGAGAGGAAAAAACCCAAGAGTGTCCAGTTTGTAAGAGAAGACATTCACAGGAAGGAGTGCCTCCTGACTTGGTGTTAAAGAACCAGTGTGAGTCTTTCTTACAGGAGAGAGATCAGAGATCTTCAGAGGCTCTCTGCAGTCTGCACTCTGAGAAACTCAAACTCTTCTGTCTGGACCATCAGCAGCCAGTGTGTCAGGTCTGCAGAGATTCAGAAAATCACAACAAACACAGCTTCAGTCCCATCGACGAAGCTGCACGAAGACACAAGAAGGAACTTCAGGAAACTCTGGAGCCCTTAAAGGAGAAGATAAAGAGTTTAGAAGAAGTTAAAGTGAAGTTTGATCAAACAGCAGAACACATTATGGTCCAGGCCCGACACACAGAGAGGCAGATTAAGGAGCAGTTTAAGAAGCTTCACCAGTTTCTAGAAGAGGAAGAGGAGGCCAGGATGGCTGCACTGAGGGAGGAAGAGGAGCAGAAGAGTCAGATGATGAAGGAGAAGATGGAGGCTCTGAGCAGAGAGATAGCAGCTCTTTCACACACAGTCAGAGCCACAGAGGACGAGCTGAGAGCTGAAGACGTCTCATTCCTCAACAACTACAAGGCTGCAGTGGAAAGAGTCCAGCAGCGCCCCCTGCTGGAGGATCACCAGCTGCTCTCAGGAGCTCTGATAGACCAGGCCAAACACCTGGGCAACCTGACCTTCAACATCTGGAACAAGATGAAGGACATGGTCTCCTACAGTCCTGTGGTTCTGGATCCAAACACTGCTGGTCCAGGACTGATCCTGTCTGAAGATCTGACCAGTGTGAGACGAGGAGAGAAACAGCAGCTTCCTGACAATCCAGAGAGGTTTGTCTCTTACTGGTCTGTCCTGGGCTCTGAGGGGTTTAACTCAGGGACTCACAGCTGGGATGTCGAGGTCGGAGACAGTACGTACTGGAGACTGGGTGTCTCAGCCGAGTCCGTAAAGAGGAACAGGTGGTCTGGATTTTGGAGAATATGGTTCTGCGGAGGGAAATACTCGGCACGGTCGCCGTTGGATCCGGACACTATTCTCCCGGTGCAGAGGAAGTTCCAGAGGATCAGAGTGAATCTGGACTGGGACGGAGAAAAACTGTCGTTCTCTGATCCTGATACTGACACACACATTCACTCCTTCACACACACCTTCACTGAGAAGCTGTTTCCATACGTCGACACGTCTTTCCCACTGAAGATTTCACCACTGAGACCTTCAGTCACATTGAGATGATGAGCAGAGTGACCTTTAACCTTTGACCTCCAAACTCTAATTAGTTCATCCTTGAGTCCAAGTGAACGTCTGTGTCAAATGTCATTAAATCCCCTCAGTGCCGTTGTTGTTGCCAAAGCAGAGACATGAAAAGGAAAAGTGGAGATGTGCGAGTGGACTGTAATTGTTCTGTCGAAACTATTTTAGTAAGTGAGGTGATTTCACAGCTCCAGCTTCAGAAATGTAAAGATCAGCTGCTTTTTCTAGTTTCAAATCACAATAAACTGAATAATGATGAGGTTTTAATTGCTGGTTGGACATAAAGAAACATGTGAAGGTGTTGCTTTATGATTTCTCGCTACAAACCAAACAGTAAATTGATTGAAAGAACAAACTGCAGATTGATCCATGATGATTTTCATCCATTAGTCAAAGCCCTGCCTTGTTTAAAGTAAATTAAAATCCTGCTTTGTTTAGTATTAATGACCTAATGATGCAGCCACAGGGACCATTTTTCTGCTTTGACTACTTTTACTTTCAACATGATTTACACTCACATACTTTTACTTAAGCATCTTTAAAAAGCAGGACTTTTTCTCCTAACAGAGTATTTTAACAGTGAGGTATTAGTACTCATCTCTGAGTAAAGGATCCAGATACTTCCTTAACTCACCTGTGTCAGACTCTGAGCAGGATCCCTGATGGCGGCTGGAACCAGAGACGACTTCTCCTTGTTGAGATGAGTCTTCAGTCGTCGTCCCGTCCTGACAAACACCGGGCTTGCAGAGCGGCCCTGACTCTCCTCAGTCGGTCCTCGGTCAGTCTTTGGGAGTACAGAGCTTTTGCGGACTGACAGAGGAGGGGGGTCCTCAGGAGGACCAGGGCTTCTCGGGAACACCGGGCTCTTGGGCCGACGGGACGTGGACCTGACGGTGGAGGTTAAACTCTCCTGAGAGGTGAACGTGAACCCTGAGTTTTCACAGGTTGTGTTGCAGACTTGCGGTTTGCAGGCACTTGGAGACGTCTCAGGCCGAGTACTCTGGCCGAATACTGGACTTTTAAGATACTCAGGACTCAGCTGCGTCTCTGCATCGTCGCCCTGATCGGTCTCTGAGAAGTCAGGACTTTTAGGACGCGCCGTGAGGTTACCGGGGCTTTTAGGAAACGTCGGGCTCTTGGGCTGAGCAGGCGGAGACTTCTGGGTCGAGGTCTGACTGTCTTGAGAGCACAACACAAACCCTGAGGTTCTGCAGGTTTCCAGAAGGCCTTGGTTCAACCGGGGGACGTGGACCTCAGCTCTGCAGCCGGTCAACGGGAAGACGGGGGATTTACGGAGCTGACAGTCGTCGATCTGAGTCGAATCGGAGCTCTGATTCAGAGAGAAAACAAAAGTCATGTAGTAAACATGCAGAGCTGCAACAATTCAGCAGTTTAATTAGTTGTTGACCAAAAATCTTAAATTAGAAACTATTCTACTCAACAAATAATCCTTTTAAAGATTTGATGCTTTTCTTTATTACACATGAGAATGAACTGTATATTTTTGTGTTTTAAAATGTTGGACAAACAAAACAAAAGATTTGAAGACGTCACCTTGGACTGTAGGAAATTATTTTTTACTATTTTCTGGTATTTTATTGGCAATAAAATGACGAAAATAATCATTAGTTTATATACTGTATTGTGTGTATAATAATAATATGGACACTTAAGACCAACAATTACAGTGGAAAAATAGTTTAATAGACTAATTAAATATTTGACTTACAGCTTCTCTAATTTGTGTTTTTGCTGCACTGCATTTATTTAACTGCTGTGATCATTAGTGACTTTTCAGATTAACTTTATTATTTTACATATAAAAAACAATAACAAGCTTCTGATATCATTAATTATATCTAATTAGATCTTTTATGAAATGGGCTCGTAGTTGAGACATTTCTCATCTTGACTTCCATAGGATTTCAAATGCAGAACTTTTGTATGTAAGTGTATTTAACACTTAAAATACTTGTATTCATACTTTCATTTAAGTAAAAATATCTGATTATTTCTTCCACTGCTGGAGTCTGCTGCTTGTCACAGTTTTGTATCTTTGTAAACTGTATTGAACCCAAGAAAAAAATAGATAGATTGATTGATAGAAAAGTAATCACCAACTGTTTTAATTAAGCAATATTAACCGAGAGGGTGTGCTTTAACAGTGCTTGCTGACTGCATCACTGAAGTGCTCAAATGACGTTAAAGTACACCCTCGAGTATAATATTGCGATTATACAACTATTACCAACAAAGTAAAATGTATACTCAAAATCTGTTCATGTTGAGGAGCAATTTGCTCTCAAAATTAAAAGGTTTTGGCGAGTATTTTTCCCGTTTCCATGGAAATACATGGGGTCACACAGATGTAGCTTCTGCACCTGCAAACTTTTCCATGAATTTTAAGTTATAGCGCCGTGTCACCGGCACAGCTGATGGAGAAAGCTGAGGCGCTCAAATGACGTTAAAGCACACCCTCGAGTGTAATCTTGCGATTATACAACTATTACCAACACAGTAAAATGTATATGGCGGAGTAATATTTTTAGTGAAGAGTAAGGTGTGCTGTCATGCTGATTTGAGCACATTCTAAATGTCTTGTGGACCAATCAGATTGCTCGGTCGGAACTACTTGTTGTATAATAATCAATTACAATCTGCTACTTTTCTTGGTTTTATGTCGTAGTAAACTGCTCGTATCTTGAACTGTTGCTTGGACAAAAATAAAGAATACATTATGAAGACGTCACCTTGAGCTGTTGTGATCTGTAACAAGTTATTTATCATTATCTGCAGCCTTAAGGGAAACTGTGACCAAACAATTAAGTGACTGATAATAAAACACACCAGCAGATTAATAAATGATGATGTTCGTTAGTTTTAAAGGAAATAAAGAGTGAGAGATGTTTTCTGACAAACCTGTGGAGAGTCCAGCAGCACTAACTCTGACTCTGAGCTGCAGGGTGAAGCCTGAGTCTGAGACAGGTCCGGCATCTCCAGCAGAGGACTTCCTTCTTTCCTTCTCCGCTTTTTATTCCTGTTATTATTTTTATCTCCAGTTCCTTTCACGTCTGGGAATAAAACACAAATGTAACAGTTGATGTTTCCTGCTTTAAATTTACCCACCAATCTATCCTCGCAGGATGTTCAGGGGTCTGCAGCGACTCACCTCGGTTCAGGTCTGTCTCCTCTGACGCTCCCTGATCCACGGTCGATGTCCTCTTCCCGTTCGAGTACGAGAGTTTCCGTCGAGGGCAGAGCCTGAGCGAGGCTTCGGCGAGGAGGCTTTGACTTTGGGACGGCGGGCACGGCTGCGTCTGGCCGACCATCTACGAGAGAAGAAGAAAACCACGTAAAGGATGACGATTCATATGTAACTCGAGCAGGGAGAGAGGAGAGTAGCTGAGAAAGAGGTTTGACCTTTTGGATATAAAACATCATTGCTTCCTCATTTTACCCTGTTTGACATTTGTCTTCAATTTTGTCATAATTAGTGTTTGAATCCTTGAGTTATGGGCAGAAATATGTCTTGTGAGGTCACAGTGACGTTGACCTTTGACCTCTGAACACTTGTCAGTTCTTCTGTGAGTCCGAGTGAACGTCTGAACCAAACGTGAAGAAATTCCTTCAAGGCGTTCACTGACAGGCGGACGACACGATATTTTCAGTTCTCCTACATTTTCTATGACAGTAAACACAGCATCTTTGGGTTATGACGATACCACTTTGGGCTTTAGGAAACTGTCACAGTTTCCTGATGTTTTATGTCCAAACAACAAAAAAACAATCAAGAAAAAGAGAAATAAATAAATAAAACAGCTGTTAGTTCCAGCCATAATTACATTTGAGGATAAGTTCTGACTGGTACCATTTTGGATGCTGTGGTTTTGATCAATCTTGTTTGTAGGTCGATCCTGTTGTTTTGTCGGCTGCTATTACTCCTACAAACCACTAGGTGTCACTGTTCTGCTGCGTTTCACTCTTCATCTCTTACAGAGAAGTTAAATTCAATCCAAACTGGGCTTCAGACTGTGTTCGTTTTACCTCGGTGTCCCCAATAAACTGACTCACGCTCTCCTGGATGGCTTTCATCATGGCCTCCTCTTCCTGCTGCAGTCTGAGCGCCGTGTTACTGGCTTCCTGTTCACTCAGACGTAAGGCCAGGTCCATCATCTCCTCCTCTGTCATCTCTGGAAACAACAGACACAACGTCACTCCGTCAAAAGTCAAACTCTTTATCTAGTTACATGGACACTGTTTCCAATCTTATCTGAACAAGTTAAACAACATTTACGCTGCATAAAATAAAAACAAGAAAAGTAAAAGTTAATGTTTTGAAATCATTCTGATTCCCTCGTACCTTTGGTTTTTGATTTGTTTTCCCTCTCTCTCAAGCGTTTTTTTCTTGCTGATGCCGGTGACAGAAGAGATGATGAGAGCTCGTCCTGGAAGAAGTTAAGTTTTGATGCTGTTATTAACAAAAAACCCTTGAGTTTCAGGTTTGAGATTAAAGAGAACTGTTTGTTTTTTTGTCCTTTTTTCCCTTTGTTTTCACCTGTTTGCAAAAAACGTATGTTAGCAAACAAAATTTGTGGAGAACGCTACAAACTATGTTCAAATTATCAGGGAAAAATGGTTGGACTGTGAATAAAAAATAAAAGATAGAGACAAATCCCTGAGCTACAAGTCTAAGAGATGCAGCTTTCATTACTCCACCAGAGGGACGGTTCTTCAGACGTCTGTATTTACCTCACAGCTCTCTACCTTGGCGTCTCCGTCTTCGTCCTCCTGCGTGTCCTCGTCGATCTGTCGGCTCTCAGAGGGAACGTCACTCGCATCCTTGGCTGTTTGCTTCCTCAGAGCCATCCTGGTCTGATCCTGAGTGACTTCAGCCAACAGAAACACACAGAGAGATTCAAGTGTCACATTTAAAAACCATGTAATACAGCAGTTTTCTTTAGCTCTGTAGCTCACCTCACAGGCTCAGGAAACTGACGCCGCCACTAAACAAGTGTTTTCTGTGAGTGCTGACTGACGGCCGGACATTAAATCATTTTCATTTTGCACTATACAAAGAAGTGTGTTTGTTGTTTATTCTTTACTCACTGATTTCATGCAGCGTCACAAACCTCTTTGAGGTTTGAAATATTTTAAGTTGTATCAGTAATAAGCGGCATCAGTTTTTTCTGTTTGTTCTGCTTTAAATAAATAAAAACAACTCACTTTAAGTTTTAAAAATCACTGTTAAATCACAGCTTCAATAACACGGTTTAAAAGACCATTAACTGACACGTCACACCAATTAAACATCTCTTGAGAGCTCACCTGCCTCCACCTCTCTCAGCTGTATTTACCTGGTTTACCTGAAGATGATGATGAAGGCTGTCCTCCTCTTCCTCTCATCTGTCCGGCGTCTCGAGCGTGGACCTCAAAACAAACAAACGGACGTCTGTGTTGAAAGTTTTCAAAGAACAGAGTCAGAGGCACAGAGCGACTGAAATCACATTAAAATCACATTTTAATGAGTCCAGCTCGAAATTAAAGAGTCACTCACTGAGAATTACCTTCTGTTAAAGTTAAGAAATTAGCCTGAACACCGCGAAAACATCATCGGTTCATATGGAAACAAACTGAAGACGAGACACTAAAAACTGTCAATAAAACTCGTATTTTCGCTCTGCTGTTTAAACAACCGTTTAACTTGAACAAGCATCGTTTGTTTGTTTGTTTACGAGTTGAGCAGCTGACGAAAACACCAATAAAACAAACAATATTTAGTTTAAAAACACTCACACCAGAGTTTTGCTCAATTTCGCGGCGCCATGTTTGTTTCTGTTGACGCAGTCACGTGACAAAGACGCAACGTACGTAGGACTACGCAGCTTGCTGCGTTTACGGGCTGTCGGATAAAGTGACTACATATTGCCTCCAGGGAACGAGAAAGTCGGTGATAGAAAAGACTCCCCGTCGGGGAATCGAACCCCGGTCTTCCGCGTGACAGGCGGAGATACTGTCCACTATACTAACGAGGAGAGGTGAGGAGTATCACCTGACCACATCCAGCTGTCGAGTATTATTCCACATGTACTCAAACGTCACTGACAAACGGCTGATTGAGGTAATGGAGGTTTGCTACTTTAAAATCCACACCTCTCCTAATTAGTACAGTGGACACTATGTCCGCCCATGTCCCAGAAGACAGGGGTTTGTTTCCCTGACGGAGAGTTATCATAGTAGTTTGTTGGAATTCTAACAAAGCATTAACTGGTAAGTCGCAGTGGAAACTTTGTGTCAACTGCAGGTGATAAAAATTTGACATATTGAAAATTACTTTAAAGTTTTTAAAATACAGGAAAATGTGTCCAATTCACATGTGAAATGTGAGAAAATTATTTCCAATGAAAGTCATAACTACTGCTACAACTCTCTGCTGGGGAATTGAACCTCAGGCTTAAACATTACAGACAGATACTGTCCACTGTACTAAGGAGAGGTGAGAATAATCATGTGACCACATCGAAAATGCTTGACAATTTCTGTTTTGATACGTTTACAAATTTGTAAAATTCGCAGTGAAAAGTTTGTGTTGCTACCCAGTTACTACACTATGGAAACTACTGCCATGTACTTTAATTGAGAACACGCTGTAAACTGTCCTTTCATGGATTTTAAAAAGTCATGAAATGTAACAAAGCGTTAGCTGGTACATTTGATCTATTGACAAAAATTTGTAGGTCGAGGTGGAAAAGTCAAGGACGCCTTTTTTCATATGTTAAGGAACATGTATGATGAAAAATCTGTGTTTTTGCTCAGTTTTGAACTGGGGACCTTTCGCGTGTTAAGCAAACGTGATGACCACTACACTACAGAAACTACTGCCACATGTATTATCAGAGAACACGCCGTAAACTGTCCTTTCGTGGCCTTTGAAGTAATGAAACGTAACAAAGTGTTAGCTGGTAAATTTGATCTGTCATCAAAAAGTATAACAAAAAAGTATAAATGGAAATGGAAAACTCAAATTTTCTGTTTTGATTTCTTAACAAGTGTGTGTAAGTCACAGCAAAAACATTGTGTTTCTGCCCAGTTTCAAACTGGGAACCTTTTGCATGTGAGGCAAACATGATAACCACTACACTACGGAAACTACTGCAAAGTAAGCTTTTTTTCAAGAATGTAACTCTTCTTTCATGCACTTTGAAATCAATGAGTCGCACGGAACACCAGCTGGTAAAATTGATCTGTTAAGAGACATTTGCAAGTCAAAGTGGAAAACTAAAACATTCATATTCTGATATGTTGCAAAAGTGTTATTTTTAAAGAATGTACTGTAAACTCCCTTTTCATGCACTTTAAAATCATGAAATCTAACAAAGCGGTAGCTGGCAAGTCACAGTGGAAAATTTGTGTTTCCGTCCATTGCAGATGGTAAAAACATGACATGTTTCATAACATACTGAAGATTATTTAAAAGTTTTTAACATACAGGAAAATGTGGCCATTTCACATGAGAAACAAAATAACTTCCACAGAAAATCAAAAGGACTACAACAACTCCCCATCGGGGAATCGAACCCCGGTCTTCTGCGTGACAGGTGGAGATACTGTCCACTATACTAACGAGGAGAGGTGAGAACAACCATCTGACCACATCAAAAAAAACTTGACAATTTATGTTTTGATATGTTAACAAATTTGTAAAATTCACAGTGCAAACTACGGGAACTACTGCCATGTGCTCTATCTGAGAACACGCCGTAAACTGTTACTACCTAGTTTCAAAATGGAGACATTTCGCGTTTTCTCGCAAACGTGATAAGAATTACACTAGGATAATTGCTGCATTTTTTTTGTTTCTAAAATGTACCGTGAACTCTCCTTTCATGCACTTCTCCCAAAGCATAGCATGGACTCTCTTATCATATGCTTTAAAATCACTAAACCTCACAAAGCGTTAGCTGGTAAATTTGATCTATTGACAAAGATTTGTTGGTCGAGGTGGAAAAGTCAAGGACGCCTGTTTTCATGTTAAGGAACATGTATGAGTCGCAGTGGAAAAATCTATGTTTCCGCCCAGTTTCAAACTGGGGACCTTTCGCGTGTTAGGAGAGCGTGATGACCACTACACTGCAGAAACTACTGCCATGTTCTCTATCAGAGAACACGTTATAAACTGTCCTTTCATGGACTTTGAACTCATGAAATGTAACGTACATGTAATGTAAGTGTTAGCTGGTAAATTTGATCTGTTATCAAAAAGTATAACAAAAAAGTATAAATGGAAATGGAAAACTCAAATTTTCTGTTTTGATTTCTGATTGATAACAGTCTGATATCACAAACTACAATCAATTCAATAAGTCACAATCATCCTGTAAAATCTCATCTTATTGTGAAAATCTGCTCCTGTTCCAGCCCTTCCTACCTGGCCTGCCTCCATCACAGGTGGAGCCTGAGTCAATCAGAAACAGCTCACCTGTCACCTTTTCTCTGCAGGTGTGGGTGGAGAGTTTTTCTTCTTCAGCTCTTTTGGACTGTTTGAATCAAGTGTAAGTTTCTTTGTTTGTCTGATTGGGTTTGTCTTTAGTGACTTCAGTCTTTGTTTCTGTCTGGATCATGTTTGTAGCAGTGGTTTGGTTCTTATTTGATCATCATCAATGAAGAGTCAAAGTCCTTCACAGTTAATGGAATGGTTCCATTACAGCTCAGGTGATCAATAATCAATAATAATGAAAACATTCCAAACGGCAACCCAGAGTGTTTGTGAGTTCACACTGGGGAGTCATGAGGGACATGCTCTTAATCACCGTCAGCATCTGAACTTTAGTCAGCTGAGAGACTCAGTCCAATTGCATATTTATAGTGAAGGGAAAGTTCAGTCTGATTAAAATGAGACAGTATTAAAGTCCATGTGAAAAGCGAGTAAGTGGAGCTGTTGATTGGTTTAGTTCCTCTACATTAAGGGACATGGTTTCTCTGGTTTGTGGGAAATGTTGACAGTGACATCCTGGTTGTTTTAAGAAACTCATTTTATCCTGAATGTTTTATAGTTGATGGAGTTTCTTTGGTTTGAAACTGTCGTCTCACACAGAAATATCACTTTGGAAACTTCAGATGAGTAAAGATGGACGTCTGTTCATTCATTCATATTTCACCTGCTTTAGTTTTTCTTGTGTGTGACCAGGAAGAAACGTAAGTCTAAAAAGAAGTCCAGATCCAATGAAAAGTGCTGATGAGGTGTTGATCAGAGTCCCTCTATTGGTGGTTGATATTGTTTATGCTCTGAAACTCTCAGACCATCAGCAGTTTCTCAGCATAATTTGATTAAGTTTCCATCCTGAACAACAGCAGCTTCACACTTTTCTGTTCCACATTTGTTTTCTACACATTAATGTGCAGATGAATGATTAGTGTTTCCTCTCCAGGTGAAGGTAGAAAGTGTGTGTGAGCTGATGTGGATGTGAATGGAGCAACATGAATCAGAGTGAGGACAGAGGAGGTCCCTCCCTCTAAAACCACTCTGTGTGGGAACATGAGAGCCAGACCAAAGCTCAGAGGGTGAGATAGGATCTCTAACTGTCCATGACTCTTCTCCACACATGTCCAGAGCTCAACACTCATCACTCCCATCATTATTCACACTCCTTACTCTGTGTGTGTTGTGTTAAGCCAGAGCAGCACTCACCACTCTGCTGGACCTGGACCTGGACCTGGACCTGGACCCAGCTGTGTGTCCATGAAGAGCGACTGGTCAATGGATCCTCCTCTTCATTTCAAACAATCTATTGATGGGTGAAATTTCAAACTGACAGAAAGACATTTCACAGTAAAAGTTAGTTTTGTGTTTGAACATATTTTTCCATCAGTTTTATCCTTGAATTTATCAGTTCTTTTGGTTCAGGATCAGCAGGGGCCAGACTCTCCTGAACCCAGCTGTCTGTCTTTAAGAGTGACAACTCAAAGAACTTGGACATTAACTTTAAAGGCCGACACGTCATCAGCTGATCAGATGGCTATGACTGACAGTGAAACAGGTTATTCTGAAAAGAACTGGTTTATGCGGCGTGTTGACAGGCACGTCTGAAATCAAGTGTTTCTATCTGTTGAGCGTCCACGCAGGTGGAGGTAAAACTCCGGCCGTCATAGAGGGGGAGGCGTAATGTGGTTTAAGCGGAATACTCCTCCATGTTCAGACGGTCTCTCTGGAAGACATTCATAGTGTCCACCTCAGTGGTTCACGAAAAGAGACCAGAAATAGTTTGTGTGAAGAAGAATGAAAAAAGAGCTGAGAGAAGTTGAAACCCCGCCTGCTACAGCCTCCACACAGCTGACCAATCACTGGGGAGGTGGGTGTTTCAGGCAGCTGTTCCACCATCTGACAAACACCTCTGATGGAGTAAACCCCAGTCCTTACAATGCTCCTGATTCGTGTTTCAACTGTCATTTACTCAGTGAAACTTTACTGGGTCGTGTCATTGTTCATAAGGAGCTGCCAGTACAACCAGTCTGATACAAGCAGACTGAGCAGCTCCACTGGAGCAGCTGGAGGTTGTAGGTGCCTTGCTTCCAGGGCACTTCAGCAGTGTTGAGTGAGGGAGGAGGCTATATGGAGGGGTTGGTGAGGCTGTTGGGACTAAACCAAGGCAGTGGTGACCAAACACTGAGCTAAGCTACAAACAGCTGCAGACTGAGCTGTTGATTCTCAGGTGGGATCAGCAGGACTGGTAAACCCACACACACCACTACAGGCAGTCGACAGTTCCTCTTCACATCCAAATATGACTTGATGGACCTTTGGCAGCATGTCTGTCTCTGTGTGGACCCAGACTTGTAATGTGAAACTAATTCTTCCATGATTCCTTCACAGAGTGAGACTGGGAGAGCTCAGGGTTCCCAGTGGTCAGTCTGCCCAGCAGCATCAAACACCTGGACTCCCATATTTATGGTCATAATACATGGACAACAACTACTTGCTCTATTGTGGTGACAATAATCTCATACTACACTTTTTAGACCGATGGATTGTCAGTGTCCCAACATGGATCCTGATGTTTGGCTCCATGAGTTTTAGTTTGATGGAGTCATTCATATAGTTTTCTGTTCCAGCTGCTGGAGGGAGAACATCGTCCTTTTGAAGCGAGCTGAAGAAGATGCAGAAGGTTCTGAGTCAGATTACCCAGAATGGCAGAGAGTCAGAGGGAGGATGAGGAGGTGCTGGACAGTGAGGATGAAGAGCAGAGGAGGAGCAGCAGGAGGAGTTTCTAGAGATCACACTGGTTCCTGAGAGGAATGAGCAGGAGGAGCTGGCTGACTGTCTGCAGAGCAGTAAGAAGGATTTCTCTGAATTTAACATGATGGAGAAATAGGACATTTACTAGCGTCTCAACACATGGAGGAAATATGTTCATATATGCATTCTTTAGGAGGATTAAACTGTCATATACTTTTCAATCCACTTACTGATATTGTTTCTTTGGTCTTTCAGGACATGTTGCTGCAGTTTGTCGACATAAACTTAAATCTAACCTGAAGAAGAAGTTCAGTGTTGTTTGAAGGGATCCTTGAAACAGAAACCTTATACAGATCAGATCTACAGAAACTCACCATCACAGGGAGGGACTGGAGGTCAATGATGAACATGAGGTCAGACCAGATTGAAACAACATCCAGAAACCAGACAGACCGAAACAACCATCAGACAAGAAGACATCTTTAAGCCTCACCTGGAAGAGGTGAACCAATCAGAACAGTATTGACAAGGGGTGGCTGGCATTGGGAAAACAGTCATAACACAAGTTCACTCTGGACTGGGCTGAGAATAAAGACAACCAGGACATACACTTCTGTTTCAACCACTTTCAGAGCTGAATGTACTGAAGGAAAAAGTTGAGCTTGGTGGGGCTGTGTACTTCTTCTGGTTAAGAAGCAGGAATCTGCAGGTTTAGAAGGTTCAGAGTTGTGTTCATCTTTGACGGTCTGGATAATTGTCGACTTCTCTGGACTTCACAACACTGAGATCCTGACTGATGTTACAGGTCCACCTCAGTGGGCGTGCTGCTGATAAACCTCATCGGAAACTACTTCCCTCTGCTGCGCCTCTGGATAACCACCACGACCTGCAGCAGTAATCAGATCCCTCCCTGGGTGTGTTGACATGGTGACGGTCAGGGTTTGCAACCTGAGAGGTACTTCAGGGAAAGGTTCAGAGATGAGGCCAGCAGGATCATCTCCATAGGAATATCTGACCTCCCACATCATGTACCCATCCCAGTCTTCTGCTGGATCACTGCAGTTCTGGGATGTGTTGAAAACCAGAGGAGGGAGAGAGCTGCCCAAGACCCAGCTCAGATGTACATCTGCTTCCTGGTGGTCCAGCTAAAGCGGAGCATCAGAAATGCGATGGGATCTGGGACAGATCCACACTGGAGTCAGAGACCAGGGAAGATGATTAAGTCTCTGGAAAACTGGCTTTGATCAGCTGCAGAAAACCTGATCTTCTATGAATCAGACCTGACAGAGTGTGGCATCGATATCAGAGCAGCCTCCAGTGTACTCCAGGAGTGTTCACAACGTTCTTTAAGAGGAGAGGACTGCAGGACAGGTGTTCTTCAAATCCCACCCCTGGGTGTTCCAGAGGTTTCCAAGCACTCTTCATGTCCATCTGACCTTCAAAAAAACTCTGGAGTCAATCTGCTGTCAGAACAACAACCAACCTCCCTGTGGTCTAAACTGTTTAAAAACAAACTTGAACCAACACTTTTCTACCAGAGAGCTGTGGACAAGGCCTTACAGAGTCCAAATGGACACCTGGGACTGTTCCTCCATACTCCTGGGTCTTTCACTGCAGACCAATCAGACTCTCTCGAGGTCTGCAGCACGAACAGAAAGAGGCTCAGAGACCAATCAGGAAACAGTCCAGTACATCAGAAGAAGATTGAAGACTCCCTCTGCAGAGAAAAGCATCAACCTCTTCCACTGTCTGAATGAACTGAATGATGCGTTCTCTAGTGGAGGAGATCAACAGTCCCTGAGTTCAGGACGTCTCTCCACAGATAAACTGTCCTGCTCAATGGTCAGCTCTGATCTTCATCTTACTGTCATCAGGAAAAGATCTGGAGCGTGTTTGACCTGAAGAGAAATACTCTGCTGAGAGCTCTTCTGAGGCTGCTGCCAGTGGTTAAAGCTCTAACAAAGCTCTATGGTACAAACAGAACGCTGTAGAGTTAGACGTATCGGAATTTAAGGCCTGCAAACCAACTTGGGAGAAATTAATTTCCTTCTTTAATTCCTTATCATCATCTCTTCAGACTGGTGTTTCTTGTAACCTCTCAGGAAGGCTGTGAGCTCTGTCCCTCAGTTCTCGGCTCCAGTCCTCTAGTCTGAGAGATCTGGACCTGAGTAGCAACAACCTGCAGGATTCAGGAGTGAAGATGTTGTCTGTTGGACTGGAGAGTTCACACTGTTCACTGAAGACTCTCAGGTCAGATTACAGTACTTATGAAGGAACATTTTTGACAGTTCAGAGCACAGATACCAACACAACTCACCACTGGGCTTCATACTGCCAGTTCATGATACTGGCCTTTTAAATTACCAGGAATTTGTCAACTACATGATTCAGACATTAAACCTCTTCCTGATTTCTGTCATGTTTCCCTTCCTTTTTTTTTATTCAGGTTGAATCAAACCAGTCTGACAGAAAAAAGCTGTCAGGATGGATATCATCAGTTCTCAGCTCCCAGTCCTCTAGTCTGAGAGATCTGGACCTGAGTAACAACAACCTGCAGGATTCAGGAGTGAAGATGTTGTCTGTTGGACTGAAGAGTCCACACTGTTCACTGGAGACTCTCAGGTCAGATGTTTATGGTATATTCCTGAATTTGTCTCAGTATATTTTACCTTTGCCTTGTTACCATGTTGCCTTTACCTCTTGCAGCCTGTCAGGCTGTCTGATCAGAGGAAGGCTGTTCTTCTCTGGTCTCAGCTCTGAGATCAACCCCTCCCATCTGAGAGAGCTGGACCTGAGCTACAATCGTGGGAGACTCAGGAGTGAAGCTGCTGTCTGCTGGACTGAAGGATCAGACTGGAGACTGGACACTCTCAGGTATGGAGGCCTGCTGCAGCCACAGACAATGTGATGGGAGGAAGAGCTGGAAACATTTTCTCTGTCACAGCTGACATCATCTATTTATTGTTGCTCCTAATATGCCTCACAAGATTATTTTGATTATAAACTGTTGTTACACTGGATGATATTTTAGTGGGTCTCTTCTGTAAAATGTGGTAAAAATGTATGAGAATCATTATTTTTACTTGGAAAATATTTGAATTAAACAGGATACATACTAAAAAAAAGACAAAATGATGATGTTTTAAAACCTCTTTTCGTCTATGATCCACCATCATGTCTCTGTCTTCTAAAATATCAATGATCAATAATCAATAATCAGCTTCACCTCTCTGAGATCCTGATCTTGTAATGATCAGATCCTTTGTTGTGTTTAGGAGATAGTAAATCACATCAAACAAATGTCACAGCAAATAAGACGAAGCCACAAAGTCTCTGCTTAATGAAAACTATTCAGTAGCTGCAGGTTCACTAGACTTCCTCTGTACACAGGACAACGTCTGAACCTCAGCTTTGTTTCCACTTTTTAACTCTGAGATCAGTCAATAAACAGTATAGACAGAGAAAACACACACACACACACACACACACACACACACCCCACACATCAAATGTTGAAGACAGATGATGAAATCGTTCCTCCATGTCTCCTCCCTGCTCTGACTCCAGCTCCTTTGTTTCTGTGCTGAATGTACATCCATACATACAAGCCTCCATCTGAACAGAATCATCCATGATCTGTATCAGAGCCTTAATGTCCATGTTGTCATACAGAAGAAGATGTGCTGAATTGACCCCCCTCCTCCTTTCCAGGGTGGAGCCTGGTGGAGTCCGATGGTTGACACCAGGTCTGGCAGTGTAAGTGTGTTTTTCATTTGATTGATGAAAACAAAGCAGCTTCAAACTGTCAATCAATGATCAGATGATCGATCAATAACTGCAGCTGTGCTGTGTCTTGTTCTCTCCATCAGATTCCTGTCGACTCATAATCGATACAAACACAGTGAACAGATTCCTCAAACTGTCTGACAACAACAGGAAGGTGACACATGTGGAGGAGGTTCAGTCATATCCTGATCATCCAGACAGATTTGATTGGTGTCCTCAGCTGCTGTGTAGAACTGGTCCTGACTAGTCGCTGTTGCTGGGAGGTCGAGTGGAGAGGGAGGTTTATATATCAGTGAGTTACAGAGGAATCAGAAGGAAAGGAGACAGAGACTGTGTGTTTGGACTGAACGATCAGTCCTGGAGTCTGGACTGTTCTGATGTTGGTCGTTTCTCAGTCTGTCACAATAAGAGAGAAACATCTCTCTCCTCCTCCTCCTCCTCCTCCTCCTCCTCCTCCTCTGTCTCTAACAGGTAGCAGTATGTGGACTGTCCTGCTGGCTCTCTGTCCTTCTAGAGTCTCCTCTGACTCTCTGATCCACCTCCACACCTTCAACACCACCTTCACTCAACCTCTGTATCCTGGGTTTGGGTTCTGGTCCATTGGTTCCTCAGTGTCTCTGTGTTGAGTGTAGCAGAGAGAGTCTCCTCCTGTTAGAGATCAGTCCAGTCCAGGATCACAGCAGCTGATGTTATTTAGTACCAACCTGATCTCTGGCTGGTTTTAACTGCAGAGTGTAAACCCAACATGTTTTCCACATGATTGACAGTTTGACTGTAAAATGAATCAAATAAACAGAGTCCAGTTGTTGTTGTTTTCTGACAGTAAATGACTGGGAGGTTGAAATCTCTTTCACTTGACGTCCATCTTGTTTTTCATCTTTAAATGATAGTATGACGTCTTTATGTGCTCCATATCTGAGCTCTACTGTAAATACAAAGATACACACTGCTTTGTTTGTTTGTTATTTTATCAACATGTTATTTACAATAAGATGAAGCTTTGGTTTTGAAAATAAAGAATCATTTGTGATATTGGTTGTTATTTGTGGTCGTCTCTCTGGTCACAGTGAAAATGTGAACCATGGTGAAGATACAGTCCTGTCTGCACTTCAGCCACTTCCTTCTTCTGTACAGCAGTGGAGTCTCGGGGCTCATACTGACGACTAGACTCAGTCCAATCACATTTGTCTGTTCAAAAATGAAGATCTGACTCTTTGCTCCTGTTTTTTTCCTCCATACAGACGATCTGACAATCAGGCTGTCCAGTGTCGCTCTGCCCTCCGTTTCCATCACGTCTCTACTTCCACAGATTTCTGGTTGTAAAGTTCACAGCCTGCTCCGTGTGTGAACTGTGAGGCAGCTAAAAAACTGTAACCAGCCGACTCTGTGCTTCTTAACAGAAGCATTGACTCTTTGACTTTTAGTCAGCAGCTCTACAGGCAGTGAAGCCAAAGCCCAGATGAGGATAAATCTTAGTTCAAATATCAAGGAATCTGAGCTCATGTGTAAACCAAGAGTTTGAAGTTAGTACAGCTCAAGGTAACAAGTAAAAACTCTCTGGTGGGATGGGAGTTTAAGGTCTGCTGTGTTTCCAGGAATCTATCCTAATGTTGTCAAACTCAAAAACTACTTGAACACTTTAGTGGACGTACTTTGACGTGGACAATCCTTTAAGTCAAACGACAGTCTTTCTTCTGTGAAGAATGGCGTCTGTCTGTTCAGGACTTGTACAAAAGGTCTGTTCCACCCCTGAATTTTGTTTTGACCCAAGAACAAACTGGTTAATGCCACAAATTCTCTTAAATCACTCAAACTAACTACTTACAACAAGTTTGTTTATACAGCTGTTTTTTTGCATGAAGCCTCGCGAGTCTGTACATTTAATGATTTTTTAAAATTAATCTTATCTTTATATACATAAGAGCCTTAATGATCGGCTTATGAGTTCAACATAAACCTGTTGCTTGAACAAGACATCTGAAGACGTCCTCTGATGACCAAGTGAATGTCTGTAGCCACATTTGAGGAGATTCCCTCCAGTATTTCCTGTGATATTTTCAGTCTGTATGAGACCTGCTGTTTGTGGACCTGTTGTTACCTTTTTACAGTTTATTTTGTTCTGAATGTGGCACTGTGTGTTGAGATGCTGCTGCTGAAAATACAGACGGTCTGTATTTGAAACAACAAGTCCTCTAATCTACATGACAGAAATGACAACGAGATAAAAACTTACTGCCAGAGAAAATAGGTTTGAAGGAGGAGAAGACAGAGAGAGCTGTGACTTTCACTGGTGGAAGAAATATTCTGATGCTTTACAGAAGTTAAAGTACTGGATCTGAATACTTCTTCTCCCCCTTTTGTTTAACAAGAAACATCACTATATCTCACTACCAGACTCCATTGACAAAAACAGGAATTTTAGCAAGCAGAACACAAGAACTGCTAGAACACCACTGCCTCCGTCTGTTAGTTTGTATTGTTGTGTTGTGTTGAGTGACGTTTTACTGACGAAGGAGGTCAGGACCGAGCTCCCCAGTCTAGCGAGCCTCAGCCTCCTAAGAAAGTAGAGGCAGGAAGTGTTGGTGCTCCAGGTGAGGTCGTCAGGAGTGTATGCAGCAGGTACCTGAAGCTGGGGCCACTTCCACGCAGTCCTCCAATTATTGCAGTGGAGGAGGGAGGTGTCTGCCCTCTGAAGTCCCACGATCCTCCTTGGTCTTCTTCACATTGATGCAGAGGTTGTTATCTGCAACCCTCAACTGTTCCACCTCTGCCTGTAGTTGGACTCGTCATTGGTGTCATTCCAACCACGGCTGGAATCATCCTTGAACTTCACAATCTGACAGCTCGGGTGTCTGGCTGAGCAGTCGTGTGTGTTGGGGTGAACAGGGCTCAGCACTACAGCCCTGGGGGAGCCGGTGCTGAGGTGGGGGAGGAGGAGGCGTCGTGGATCCTCACAGACTACGCGGCCTGTCTGTTAGAGTCACAAAGACCCAGTTGCACAGGTGGAGCTCAGTCCAAGTGTGTTTAGTTTCTGGATTGGGGTCTGGTATGATTGTAGTAAAAGCTAGAGGTGAAGTCCACAAGAGCAGGCGAACATAGGTCCTTATTCTCCTAGAGTGGGTGAGGATTGTGTGGACCACAGAGGAGATGGCATCCTCTGTGGATCGGTTTTTCCTATAAGCATACTGGTGCGGGTCCACAGTGACGTTGATGGATCTGTTCTAATCTATCCTAATATTCTAATGTATCCTAATCTATTCTAATCTATTCAGGCAGGTCAGTGTTGATTTTATGTGTTTAATGATTCAGACCTCAGCTTGTTTTTCAATGAAATATCCTGAAAGGACTATTGTGCCTTTCATTATTTCATAATATTCTTAACCTCCGCTGTACACATCTGTTCTATGGACAAGTCATAAAGTCATAAAAGATTAGTTTTTCTGCCTAATGTGTCTGTTTGTTCTAAAGGGTTAAATGTTAAACTTCATTCTTTCTCGTGTAATATGAAAACATCCTGCAGCAAAATGCTCTGAGGAAAACAGCATGTTTCTGTGAGGAAAGCGGAACTTGAACCCTGTTCTTTCTGAAAGCCTCCTGATGAACCACATGGACTTTTACACCTATCAGCGGCCGCCTTCTCCGCCCCTTCTCCGGGTAAAAGTTTACTTTCACTTTGTCTGCTGATCGTGGCGCAGCGTCTTTCCTCCATTAAAAGGTAATGTAAGCGACATGTGTCAGTGTTTTCCTGTTGAATGAGTCTTGCTCATGTTGTTAGTGGCGGCTGCTGTCAGCTGCTTCCACTGGAAACAGCTGAAATCTGCCGCTCGCTAACGGCTGCGTCTTTAACCCATATGTGGAGATGTGGAGTTGAAGCGGTGGAATCAGAGTAGAAGCAGAGTCAGTTGATGTCAGTAGTTGAACACTGAGTCGTTATTACTGTGTAGCTCCACTTACTGATGACTGAAGGCAGCTTTTCCCGCCTGAATCAGCCTGTGGAGGAGGCGGAGAGGAGCCGCTGCTCTCCCGCTGTCTGAGCCACTAAAGTCGGTGTGAGCTCGGCCGGACAGCCGCTGGAGAACAGCTCTGACTTTCTGTGTCATTAGATGGACTCTACGGGACTGATGTGGACTCAGTGTGGCAGTCAGAGGGGCTGAGGACCTTCACATTGTTGTTGTTCTTCCAGAAATCATTCTGACACTAACCTGTCTCAGTCTCTGTACTTTACTCGAGGAGTTTCATTTCCTGCTTCTACTAATGTGATAATAATGAGTCATTCTGCAGGAGACACTTTGGCGCCATCTAGTGGACTGACAGCATATTCAATCTTGGATGTGAATGGAGCAGCATGAATCAGAGTGAGGACAGAGAGGAGGGAATCCCTCCCTCTAAAACCACTCTGTGTGGGGAACATGAGAGCCAGGCCAAAGCTCAGAAGTGAGATGAGGATCTCTAACTGTCCATGACTCTTCTCCATGTCAGAGCTCAGCACTCACATCACTCCACCATCATTATTCACACTCACTGCTCTGTGTGTGTTGTGTTCAAGCCCAGAGCAGCAGCACTCACCACACTCTGCTGGACCTGGACCTGGACCTGGACCTGGACCCAGCTGTGTGTCCATGAAGAGCAACCAGTCAATGGATCATCCTGTTAAATTCAGACAATCTGTTGATGGAAGGTGAGAATTTCAAACTGACAGAAAGACATTTCACAAAGTTAGTTTTTGTGTTTGAACATATTTTCCATCAGTTTTTATCCAACATGCAGATTTATCAGTTCTGTTTTAGTTTCAGGATCCTTGGCAAGAGACAGACTCTCCTGAACCCAGCTGTCTGTCTTTAAAGAGTGACTCAAGAACTTGACATTAACTTTAAAGGCCGGCGTCCGTAAGCTGATCAGATATGGCTATAACTGACAATGAGACTCAGGTTATTCTAGAAAAGAACTAGTTTGTACGACGTGTTGTTGGACCACGTCTGAAATCAAAGTGTTTCTATCTGTTGTGAACGTCCACACTGGAAGGTGGAGGTAAAACTCCGGCCGTCATAGAGAGGGGGGAGAGGTGATGTGGTTTAATATGGAGATAACTCCTCCCATGTTCAGACAGTCTCTCCTGGAAGACATTCATAGTGTCCACCTCAGTCGTTCACATGAAAAGAGACAGAAATAGTTTGTGTGAAGAATGAAAAAGAGCTGAGAGAAGTTGAAACCCGCCTACTTTCTGGCCTCCACAGCTGACCAATCACTGAGGAGGTGGGTGTTTCAGGCTGTTCCACCATCTGACAAACACCTCTGATGGAGTAAACTGATCCCCTTACAATGCTCCTGATTCATGTTCAACTGTCATTTCTCCGAAACTTACTTCTTCATTATATTGTTCATACTGGGAGCTGCCCAGGTAGCCAGTCTGATACAAGCAGACACTGGAGCAGCTCCACTGGAGCAGCTGGAGGTTGTAGGTGCCTTGCTTCCAGGGCACTTCAGCAGTGTTAGAGTGAGGGAGGGAGGCTATATGGAGGGTTGGTGAGGCTGTTGGGACTAAACCAGAAGTGAGTGGGTGAAGCCAAACACTGGGCTAAGCTTCACAAACAGCTGCAGACTGACTGACTGATTCTCAGTGGGATCAATGGGACTAGTAAACCTTTACCACTACAGGGGAGTCATCTGATTCACTCTTTACATCCAAATATGACTTGATGGACCTTTACCTTGTGTCTGTTGTCTCTGTGTGGACAGACATAATGTAATGATTCTTCTGATTCCTCCACAGAGTGGACCAGGAGAGCTCAGAGGTTCCCAGTGGTCAGTCTGCCCAGCAGCATCAAACACACCTGGACTCCATATTTATGGTCTGTACATGGACAACAACTGCTTTTACATCTGTTGTGTTGACAATAATCTCATGCACTTTTTAGACCAGTGGATTGTCAGTCTGTCCAACATGGATCTGATGTTGGCTCCATGATTTTAGTTTGATGGAGTCATTTCATATAGTTTTTTCTGTTCCAGCTGCTGGAGGAGAACGCGTCCTTTTTGTGAAGAAGGAGCTGGAAGAGATGCAGAAGGTTCTGAGTCCAGGTTGCAGATGCTTAGAGGGTGAGGGAGGATGAGGAGGTGTTGGGCGGTGAGGATGAAGAGCAGAGGAGCAACAGAGGAGTTTCTGAGTCACACTGAACTTCCTGAGGAGAATGAAGCAGGAGGAGCTGGCTGACTGTCTGCAGAGCAGTAAGAGAGGATTTCTCGAAGATTTAACATGATGGAGAAATGGTATTTACTGACGTCTCAACACATGGAGAAATATGTTCATATATGCATTCTTTAGGAGGATTAAACTGTCATATATACTTTATAAATCACTTACTGATATTGTTTCTTTGTTCATTCAGGCTCTCCTGCTAGAGTTTGTCGACATAAACTTAAATCTAACCTGAAGAAGAAGTTCCAGTGTTTGTTTGAAGGGATCTCTAAAACCGACCCAACCCTTCTGAATCAGATCTACACAGGCTCACATCACAGAGGAGGGACTGGAGAAGTCAATGATGAACATGAGGTCAGACAGATTGAAACAGCATCCAGGAAACCAGACAGACCAGAAACAACCATCAGACAAGGAAGACATCTTTAAAGCCTCACCTGGAAGAGATATGCCAATCAGACAGTGATGACAAAATTGGCTGGTGGGAAAACAGTCTTAACACAGAAGTTCACTCTGGACTGAAGACAAAGCCAATGGGACATACACTTCACATTTCATTCACTTTCAGAGAGCTGAATGTGCTGAAGAGAAAAAGGATTGAGCTTGGTGAGACATTTAAATCGCTTCTTTACTGAAACCAAAAGAAGCAGGAATCTGCAGGTTTGAAGAGTTCAGGTTGTGTTCATCTTTGGCCGGCCTGGATGAGTGTCGACTTCCTCTGGACTTCCCACAACACTGAGATCTGACGTGTTACAGAGTCCACCTCCAGTGGATGTGCTGCTGACAAACCTCATCGGGGAACCTGGCTACTCTGCTGTATCTGGATAACCACCACGACCTGCAGCAGCCAATCAGATCCCTCCTGAGTGTGTTGACATGGTGACAGAGGTCAGAGGGTTCACTGACCCACAGAAGGAGGTACTTCAGGAAGGCTCAGAGATAGGCTTGAGGCCAGCAGGATCATCTACCACATCAAGACCTCACCAAAGCCTCCACATCATGCTGTCCCAGTCTTCTGCTGGATCACTGCTACAGTTCTGGAGGATGTGTTGAAAACCAGAGAGGGAGGAGGCTGCCCAAGACCCTGACTGAGATGTACATCCCACTCCTGGTGGTTCAGACCAAGCTGAAAGACGTCAGAAGTATGATGGAGGATTTGGGACAGATCCTGAGTGGAGTCAGAGAGCAGGAAGATGATTGAGTCCTTGGGAAAACTGGCTTTGATCAGCTGCAGAAAGGAAACCTGATCTTCTATAGATCAGAGGCCTGACAGAGTGTGGCATCGATATCAGGCAACCTCAGTGTACTCAGGGTGTTCACAGATCTTTAAAGGAGAGGACTGTACCAGGACAAGGTGTTCTTAACCCGTCCATCTAGAGTGTTCAGGAGTTTCTGGCTGCTCTTCCTTGGCCTTGGCCTTCATCCCAACTCTGGAGTCAATCTGCTCAGAAGAACAAACAACCTCCCAGGTCTGAAACAAGAATAGATGAATCTGCAGAGACACTTTTTTTTTTCCACCAGAGCTGTGGACAAGGCCTTACAGAGTCAAATGGACACCTGGACTTGTTCACTCCGCTTCCTCCTGGGTCTTTCACTGCAGACCAATCAGACTCTCCCTCACGAGGTCTGCTAGCACAGACAGGGAGGCAGCTCCACGGACCAATCAGGAAACAGTCCAAGTACATCAGAAGAAGATTGAAGAGACTCCCTCTGCAGAAAAGCATCAACCTGTTCCACACTGTCTGAATGAAGCTGAATGATCGTTCTCTAGTGGAGGAGATCCAACAGTCCCTGAGTTCAGGGCGTTTCTCCACAGATAAACTGTCTCCTGCTCAATGGTCAGCTCTGGTCTTCATCTTACTGTCATCAGGAAAAGATCTGGACATGTTTGACCTGAAGAAATACTCTGCTTCAGAGGAGGCTCTTCTGAGGCTGCCAGTGGTCAAAGCCTCTAACAAAGCTCTGTAAGTACAAACAGAACATGTAGAGTTAGATTTATTATCCAGAATTTAAAGACACTGCTGTCTTTCAACAGGAGAGAGAAATTAATTTCCTTTCTTCTTTAATTTCCTTATCATCATCTCTTCAGACTACAGTGGCTGTAACCTCTCCGAGAGAAGCTGTGAAGCTCTGTCCTCAGTTCTCAGCTCCCAGTCCTCTAGTCTGAGATCTGGACCTGGTAACAACAACCTGCAGGATTAAATTGAAGATGTTGTCTGTTGGACTGGAGGTTCACACTGTTCACTGGAGACTCTCAGGTCAGGATGTTTACAGTATATTCCTACATTTGTCTCAGTATATTTTGTTTGCCTTGTTACCATGTGCCTTTACCTCTCTGCAGCCTGTCAGGCTGTCTGATCCTGAAGGAGGCTGTTCTTCTGGTCTCAGCTGAACTCCAGCCCCTCCCATCTGAGAGGCTGGACCTGAGCTACAATCATCCAGGAGACTCAGGAGTGAAGGTGTTGTATTTTGGACTGGAGAGTCCCCACTGCCCACTGCTCAGGTCAGGATTCATCAACCAGTTTAACTGATGCTCATTTAAAACAGCTAACCTGTGTAGGATTGTGTAAAGAAGATTTTACTAACCTTTGGCAGAACTTTCTAGACTCAGACAATTTCCTTATTATTTTTCTGTATTTTTACTGCAGATTTTCAGTTATTCAACTGCGCTGATGACATTTACGGTATATTCCTAAATTTGTCTCAATGCATTTTAAGTGGGTCAAAAACAATATAATAATATTATAATGTACACTGCTCAAGAGACATTCATTTCATTCAATCAAATTGAAATCAGGTCACACCATCATGTCTCTATCCTCTACTATATCAATTATCAATAATCACCTTCACCTCTCTGAGATCCTGATCTTGTAATGATCAGATCTTTTGTTGTGTTTAGCAGATAGTAAATCACATCAAACAAATGTCATAGCAAATAAGATGAAGCCTCAAAGTCTGTATAGAAACTATACAGTAGCTGCAGGTTCACTAGACTTCCTCTGTACACAGGACAACGTCTGAACCTCAGCTTTGTTTCCACTTTTTAGCTCTGAGATCAGTCAATAAACATTATAGACAGAGGAAACACACACACACACACACATCAAATGTTGAAGACAGATGATGAAATCTTTTCTCCATGTCTCCTCCTGCTCTGTCAGCTCCTTTGTTCTGTACTGAATGTACATCCATACATACAAGCCTCCATCTGAACAGTCATCAAACAGTCTGTCTCAGAGCCATGTAATGTCCATGTTGTCATGCTGAAAGAGAATGTGCTGGTCTGGCCCCTCTCCTTTCAGGGTGGAGCCTGGTGGAAGTCGATGGATTTGACACCAGGTCTGAGGGAAGTGTAAGTGTGTTTTTTCATTTTGATTGATGAAAACAAAGCAACTTCAAACTGTCATCATTGACACAGACATTCATGTCCTTTTCAATTTGGAATGAAAAGACGTTTAGTCCATTGCCTTTGTGAAAGTCTTTTCAGGCTTATATGAACCAGCGGATGATATTGCATATATATAACTGGTTTGATGCTCAGTAGAGACCCAGGCCTACGATTGTGAGAATGCAAAGTTATCAGGCAAAGGAGGCCATCTTAGGCTGGCAAGAAGCAGTGAGAGAGAGTTATTTTTAGTGACATGAGGTGACAGTATTTCCCGATGTGACACCTGATGTGCCAGAAAGAGAGTTCAATTTAACAATATCAGGATGAGTCTAAATGAGGCTGGGGTGAGGCATGGACTCTGTTCCTGCCAGACTTTATTACTTGTAACAGACAAGCAAAAATTATTTAGGGACACAGTGAAACTGAAATGTTCTTAAAAGGCGTAGTCTGTTCTGCAGTTGAAGCTGGAAGATGGCATTAAAGGATGGCATTAAACTGTGACTGGACATATTACAGGTAAATGGTGAACTGATGGCATAATGAAGAAAGACATGTAATAGGGCCTACAAGAACTGATTAAGTCCTCTTGTGTCTCCATACAGCATTGAAAGGTACGTGTCAGCCAAGACAACCCCACAATGTCAAGCCTTTAGCATCTCAAGGCAAATCTCATCCCACGCCTGGTGCCTGCCAAAGCTTTTTTTTTAAAGTATTTTTGGGCTTTGCCTTTTTTTTATTTATAGGACAGTGAGAGAGAGAGAGACAGGAAACAGGGAGAGTAGGGAATGACATGCAATAAAAGGTCCGGCCGGATGGGGAGTCGAACTGGGTCGCCTCAGACCACTAGGCCCAACCACCAAGAAGCTTTTTGACTACTGCAGTGACTGCCAGGAATGGATGGGGCTTCCCCCAAGTCTTCAGACTGTATCCTCCACAGAAAACATATTGGCTGGGTTCAGGAGTTCCTCAAAGAATTGCTCTTTCCATTTGCCTGACAATATCCCAGTTCAGGTCAACAGTTCTCCCCAATAGACACAGCCTGAGCCAAGCCTTGCTTTCCCTCCTGAGTCGTGAATGGTTTGCTGCAGAACTTCCTTGAGGCCAACTGAAAGTCCTTCTCACTTAGCCTCTCAGGCTCCTCCACCATGGTACATTTGGATGCACAAAAATTTGTCGGAGGAGTTGAAGATCACAGACAGGGCCTCCACCAGACATTCCCAGTTCCTCTCCTACTGCGTTTCAGCTTACCAGGTCTGTCCATCAAAGTCTTCCCAGCCACCTGATCAACTCACCCCAGATGATGATCACCTGACAGCTCTGCCCCTCACTTCACCGAGTGTCAAGACATGCAGCCACAGCCCCTCTCCAGGAGTTTGGTTCCAGATCCCAGCTCGGACTCCTTCCCCACCAACGGTGACATTTCCATGTCCCCAGAGCTAGTCTATGTGCCAAGCCTCAGTGCCTGGATCCCGATCGCACCTGCCGGCATACCCAAGATTTTACCTGACCCCAATGTCCACATGTTGGTGGCACCTGTAACCACCATGGGGCCCAGTCAGGCTCAGGCCTGGCCTGAATCTTTCACCTGGGAGTTCCCTTCCAGGAACTTCCTGGAAGATTACCTCGTCGGTTTCCCCAATCCGGGCGGGGTACTCGAAACCTCAGATAATCTATTATCAGGGGTTTTCGTAAATCGCTCTTAGTCTGGTACCTCCCCTGGGACTACTTTTGCCTTGGAAACCCTACCAGGAGCTTTTGCTCCAAATCACTAGAACACACAAGCCCACTCCACCACTGGGTGGTGATTCACCTGATAATGTTGTGAAAAAAGTATGAGGTTCTGTCAGTTGCCTTAAGTTATGAGTTTCAAGTTTTTCCGCAGATGTAGACATGTTTCCGTGCTTTAGTACTGTCACAGCTTGATTGCTGTTCCATTATTTGGTCAATATCAAAGTTAAAAATGATTACAAGTAGTTCAAAATAAAGCGGCCATTGTGCCTTACAGTGCCTCCCCAGAACTAATATATTAGACCTGAATGACAGTCTGGACCCCCAGGAAGAATAGTGGAACTTTATGTTGGTGCTAATGGGGATCTATAAAGAGAATCATCATCAAACTGTCAATAAGTCAGATGATCGATCAATAACTACAGCTGTGTTGTCTTGTTCTCTTCATCAATTCTGTCAACTCTAGTAAACCTATTACAGTGAACAGAAAACTCAAACTGTCTGACAACAACAGGAAGGTGACACGTGTGGAGGAGGATCAGTCATATCCTGATCATCCAGACAGATTTGATCAGAGTCCTCAGCTACTGTGTAGAACTGGTCTGACTGGTCGCTGTTACTGGGAGGTCGAGTGGAGTGGAAGGGTTGATATCTCAGTGAGTTACAGAGGAATCAGAAGGAAAGGAGACAGTAATGACTGTGGGTTTGGACTGAACGATCAGTCCTGGACTCTGATCTGTTCTGATGATGGTTACTATGTCTGTCACAATAAGACAGGTACATCCATCTCCTCCTCCTCTGTCTCTAACAGAGTAGCAGTGTATGTGGACTGTCCTGCTGGCTCTCTGTCCTTCTACAGAGTCTCCTCTGACTCTCTGATCCACCTCCACACCTTCAACACCACATTCACTCAACCTCTGTATCCTGGGTTTTGGTTCTGGTCCTCTGGTTGCTCAGTGTCTCTGTGTTGAGTGTAGCAGAGAGAGTCTCCTCCTGTTAGAGATCAGTCCAGTCCAGGATCATAGCAGCTGATGTTATTTAGTACCAACCAGTCTCTGGCTGGTTTAACTGCAGAGTGTAAGCCAACATGTTTTCCTCATGATTGACAGTTTGACTGTAAAATGAATCAAATGAGTCCAGTTGTTGTTGTTTTCTGACAGTAAATGACTGGGAGGTTGAAATCTCTTTCACTTGACGTCCATCTTGTTTTTCATCTTTAAATGATAGTATGACGTCTTTATGTGATCCATATCTGAGCTCTACTGTAAATACAAAGATACACACTGGTTTGTTTGAGTTGTAGTTGCCAACAGTGACCACTAGATAGCAGTAATCATTTCTCTATTTGCCCTGTATTTCCATCACGTCTCTACTTCCACAGATTTCTGGTTGTAAAGTTCACAGCCTGCTCCGTGTGTGAACTGTGAGGCACCTAAAAAACTGTAACCAGCCGACTCTGTGTCTTCTTAACAGAAGCATCGACTCTTTGACTTTTAGTCAGCAGCTCTACAGGCAGTGAAGCCAAAGCTGTGATGAGGATAAATCTTCTAGTTCAAATATCAAAGGAATCTGAGCTCATGTGTAAACCAAGAGTTTGAAGTTGGTACAGCTCCGAATAACAGAAGTAAAAACTCTGAGTGGGATGGAAGTTTAAGGTCTGCTGTGTTTCCAGGAATCCTATCCATAATGTTGTCAAACTCAAAAACTAACGAACACTTTAGTGGACGTACTTTGACGTGGACAATCCTTTAAGTCAAACAAGAGTCTTTCTTCTGTGAAGAATGGCGTCTGTCTGTTCAGGACTTGTACAAAAGGTCTGTTCTACCCCTGAATTTTGTTTGGACCCAAGAGCAAACTGGTTATGCTACAAATTCTCTTAAATCACTAAACTAACTACTTAACAACAAGTTTGTTTATACGGCTGTTTTTTGCATGAAGCCTGCGAGTGTGTACATTTAATGATTTTTTAAAATTAATCTTATCTTTATATACATAAGAGCCTTAATGATCGGCTTGTGAGTTCAACATAAACCTGTTGCTTGAACAAGACATCTGAAGACGTCCTCTGATGACCAAGTGAATGTCTGTAGCCACTTTTGAGGAGATTCCCTCCAGTATTTCCTGCGATATTTTCAGTCTGTATGAGACCTGCTGTTTGTGGACCTGTTGTTACCTTTTCTCCTCCGGTTTCTCCCCTGAAGAACCTCCTCACATCATCTACAAGATCCACAGGAGACAAGATCAGTCCACAAGAACATACTCTGACCTAGAGAGGCAGTGGTATTCCAGCAGCTCCCAGTAAAATCCCTGTTTTTGTCAATGGAGTCTGGTAGAGATATACAACGACGTGTCAGGTTTTCCTAACCACACAAAGTGTCTGTTTACATTCAGTGTTACTCACCAGAACTCACTGTGTGTGTCCACAGACGTGTATTTTCTTCCTCACTAAGCTTTTCCAAAGCTGGTTTTCAATCATCCATGTTCACTTCCTCCAGTCTTCTTCTTCTTCGCTGCCTTTGTTGGGGACACTGCGGGATATCCTGGCGTGTTACCTCCACCTGTTGATGGGTGGAACAGTGTGTTTCTATGAGGTAACTGATTTCAGAGAGATTTCAGATAACCTGGACATTAAGATACCAGAGTATCAATGATCTGTATAGGATGTTTTCAGATGTTTTCTGTTTCCAGAGGTAAGGAGACCCTGTTTCCTGTTAACAGTTACAGACAGTGGAGCATCAGAGGGAAAACAACACAGTTTACAGTCAAAGTGTTTTCTTCTATAAAAAACTGTCATTGAAGGATTTGGTCTATTGAGTAGAGTGTCATGGTGGCTGTGAAAACGTACCTTACATTTAGGTTAACATGCCACATCTTTGATGTTTCATAATATAACAGATATTAAAATAATACAGAATCTTCACATTTGAGGAGCTGGAACCAGAGAATGTTTGTTTATGAATAAACTGTACTGTATAGTGACTGTAAATTCTATTTACTGTTCAACTGTTTTAGTTATAATCTATTCAGGCAGGTCAGTGTTGATTTTATGTGTTTAATGATTCAGACCTCAGCTTGTTTTTCAATGAAATATCCTGAAAGGACTATTGTGCCTTTCATTATTTCATAATATTCTTAACCTCCGCTGTACACATCTGTTCTATGGACAAGTCATAAAGTCATAAAAGATTAGTTTTTCTGCCTAATGTGTCTGTTTGTTCTAAAGGGTTAAATGTTAAACTTCATTCTTTCTCGTGTAATATGAAAACATCCTGCAGCAAAATGCTCTGAGGAAAACAGGATGTTTCTGTGAGGAAAGCGGAACTTGAACCCTGTTCTTTCTGAAAGCCTCCTGATGAACCACATGGACTTTTACACCTATCAGCGGCCGCCTTCTCCGCCCTTCTCCGGGTAAAAGTTTACTTTCACTTTGTCTGCTGATCGTGGCGCAGCATCTTTCCTCCATTTAAAGTCAGTGTCAGTGTTTTCCTGTTGAATGAGTCTTGCTCATGTTGTTAGTGGCGGCTGCTGTCAGCTGCTTCCACTGGAAACAGCAGAAATCTGCCGCTCGCTTCTCAAACTCACTCACAACTAACTCACAACTGACTCTGCTTCTACTCCACTGGAGCGGAGTCAGTTGATGTCAGTAGTTGAACACTGAGTCGTTAGTACTGTGTAGCTCCACTTACTGATGACTGAAGGCAGCTTTTCCCGCCTCAATCAGCCTGTGGAGGAGGCGGAGAGGAGCCGCTGCTCTCCCGCTGTCTGAGCCACTAAAGTCGGTGTGAGCTCGGCCGGACAGCCGCTGGAGAACAGCTCTGACTTTCTGTATCATTGGATGGACTCTACAGGACTGATGTGGACTCAGTGTGGCAGTCAGAGGGGCTGAGGACCTTCACACTGTTGTTGTTCTTCCAGAAATCATTCTGACACTAACCTGTCTCAGTCTCTATACTTTACTCGAGGAGTTTCATTTCCTGCTTCTACTAATGTGATAATAATGAGTCATTCTGCAGGAGACACTTTGGCGCCATCTAGTGGACTGACAGCATATTCAATCTTGGATGTGAATGGAGCAGCATGAATCAGTGTGAGGACAGAGGAGGTCCCTCCCTCTAAACCACCACCACTCTGTGTAGAACATGAGAGCAGACCAAGCTCAGAGGTGAGATGGGGATCTCTAACTGTCATGACTCTTCTCCATGTCAGAGCTCAGCACTCACATCACTCCACCATCATTATTCACACTCACTGCTCTGTGTGTGTTGTGTTCAAGCCCAGAGCAGCAGCACTCACCACACTCTGCTGGACCTGGACCTGGACCTGGACCCAGCTGTGTGTCCATGAAGAGCGACCAGTCAATGGATCTTCCTCTTGAATTCAGAAAGTCTGTTGATGGAAGGTGAGAATTTCAAACTGACAGAAAGACATTTCACAGTAAAAGTTAGTTTTTGTGTTTGAACATATTTTCCATCAGTTTTTATCCAACATGCAGATTTATCAGTTCTGTTTTAGTTTCAGGATCCAGCAGCAGAGACCAGACTCTCCTGAACCCAGTTGTCTGTCTTTAAAGAGTGACAACTCAAAGAACTTGGACATTAACTTTAAAGGCCGACGTCCATCAGCTGATCAGATGTAGGCTGTAACTGACAGTGAGACTCAGGTTATTCTAGAAAAGAACTAGTTTGTACGACGTGTTGTTGGACCACGTCTGAAATCAAAGTGTTTCTATCTGTTGTGAACGTCCACACTGGAAGGTGGAGGTGAAAACTCCGGCCGTCATAGAGGGGGGAGACGATGTGGTTTAAATATGGAACTGCTCCTCCCATATTCAGACAGTCTCTCACAGAAGACATTCATAGTGTCCACACCTCAGTCGTTGACATGAAAAGTGACGAAATAGTTTTGAAGAATGGAAATAAGAGCTGAGAGAAGTTGGGCAGCCACTTTCTGACCTCCACACAGCTGACCAATGCTGGGGAGGTGGGTGTTTCAGATGCTGTTCCTGTCTGACAAACACCTCTGATGGAGTAAACTGATCCTTACAGTGCTCCTGATTCATGTTTCAACTGTGTTTACTCAGAACTGCACTTCATGTCATTGTTCATACTGGGGCTGAGTACCAGCCAGTCTGATACAAGCAGACACTGAGCAGCTCCACTGGGCAGCTGGAGGTTGTAGATTGCACTTGCTTCCAGGGCACTTCCAGCAGTGTTGAGTGAGGGAGGAGAGCTATGGAGGGTTGGTGAGAGCTGTTGGGATTCAAGCAAAGTGAGTGGTGAAGCCAAACACTGGCTAGAAAGCCTACAAACAGCTGCAGACTGAGCTGTTGATTCTCAGTGGGATCAACAGGACTAGTAAGAAGCCTTTACCACTACAGGGGTGATCTGAGTTCACTCTTCACGCCAAATATGACTTGATGGACCTTTGTGTCTCTGTCTCTGTGGACAGACATGTGTGAACTGATTCTTCATGGTTCCTCCACAGGAGTGGACTGGGAGGCTAGAGGTTCCAGTGGTCAGTCTGCCCAGCAGCATCAAACACACCTGGACTCCATATTTATGAATGTACATGGACAACAACTACTTTTACATCTGTTGTGTCCTCCATCTAGATAGTGGTTATCATATGGTTTCTGTTTCCAGCTGCCAGGAGAACATACGTCACTTTTGTGAAGAAGGAGCTGAAGAAGATGCAGAAGGTTCTAGTCAGATTACCCAGAATGCTTAGAGAGTCAGAGGGAGGATGAAGGGAGGTGTTGGACGGTGAGGATGAAGAGCAGAGGAGGGAGCAGCAGAGGAACACAGAGATCACACTGAACCTGGGGGAGAATGAGCAGGAGGAGCTGGCTGACTGTCTGCAGAGCAGTAAGAGGATTTCTCTAAAATTTAACATGATGGAGAAATGAGACATTTACTAGCGTCTCAACACATGGAAATATTCATATACATTCTTTAGGAGGATTAAACTGTCATATGCTATAAATCACTTATTGTGTTTCTTTGTTCTTTCAGGACATGTTGCTGCAGTTTGTCGATATAAACTTAAATCTAACCTGAAGAAGAAGTTCCAGTGTTTGTTTGAGGGGATCTCTAAAGCAGGAAACCCAACCCTTCTGAATCAGATCTACACAGGCTCTACATCCCACAGAGGAAGGACTGGAAGGTCAATGATGAACATGAGGTCAGACAGATTGAAACAGCATCCAGGAAACCAGACAGACCAGAAACAACCATCAGACAAGAAGACATCTTTAAAGCCTCACCTGGAAGAGATGAACAATCAGAACAGTGATGACGACAAAGGGAGTGGCTGGCATTTGAAGCAGTCTTAACACAGAAGTTCACTCTGGACTGGAGGGCTGAAGATACAAAGCCAACAGGACATACCTTCACATTTCCATTCACTTTCAGAGAGCTGAATGTGCTGAAGAGAAAAAGTTGAGAGCTTGGTGAACTTGTTCATCACTTCTTTGCACAAACCAAAGCAGAATCTGGTTTGAAGAAGTTCCAGGTTGTGTTCATCTTTGGCCGGTCTGGATGATGTATAGAGCTTCCTCTGGACTTCCACAACACAAGTCCTGACTGATGTTACAAGTCCCTCAATTAGACTGCAACAAACCTCATCGGGGAAACTGCTTCCCTCTGCTGCGCCTCTGGATAACCACACGATACGGCAGCCAATCAGATCCCTCCTGGTGTGTTGACATGGTGACAGAGGTCAGAGTTCACTGACCCACAGAAGGAGGAGTGCTTCAGGAAGAGGGTTCAGGAATGAGGATCAGGCCAACACAATCATCTCCCATAAGACCTCCACCGAAGCCTCCACATCATGTGCCACATCCCAGTCTTCTGCTGGATCACTGCTACAGTTCTGGAGGATGTTGAAAACCAGAGGAGGGAGGAGAGGCTGCCCAAGACCCACAATGATTTAGATGTACATCTACTTTACAATTGGTCCAGACCAAACTGAAGAACATCAAGTCGATGGAGGATCTGGGACAGATCCACACTGGGATAAAAGGCAGGAAGATGATTAAGTCTCTGGAGAAGCGAAACTTGAGCAGCTGCAGAAGGAAACCCTGATCTTCTATGAATCAGACCTGACAGAGTGTATCGATAGCAAACGGCAACCTCAGTGTACTCAGGAGTATTCTGTAGATCTTTAAAGAGGAGAGGACTGTACCAGGACAAGGTGTTCTGCTTACGTCCATCTGAGTGTTCAGGAGTTTCTGTACTCTTCATGTCCATCTGACCTTCATCAACTCTGGAGTCAATCTGCTGTCAGAAGAACAAACCTCCCTGAGGTCTAAACTGTTTAGAGACAAATCAACACATTTCTACCAGAGTGCTGTGGACAAGGCCTTACAGAGTCCAAATGGACACCTGGACTTGTTCCTCCAGCTTCCTCCTGGGTCTTTACTGCAGACCAATCAGACTCTCGGTCTGCTGGCACAGACAGAGTGGCTCACCAGACCAATCAGGGAAACAGTCCAATTACATCAAGAAGAAAGATTGAAGGAACTCCCTCTGCAGAAAGCATCAACCTGTTCACTGTCTGAATGAACTGAATGATGGTTCTCTAGTGGAGAGATCCAGCGATCCCCTGAGTTCAGAACGTTTCTCCACAGATAAACTGTCTCTCCTGCTCAATGGTCAGCTCTGGTCTTCATCTTACTGTCATCAGAAAAAAAAATCTGGATGTGTTTGACCCCTGAAGAAATACTCTGCTTCAGAGGAGGCTCTTCTGAGAGCTGCTGTGGTAGTCAAAGCCTCTAACAAAAGCTCTGTAAATTACAAACAAGACATGTAGAGTTAGATTTATTATCAAATTTAAAAGGCGCTGCTGTCTTTTTCAACAGGAGAGAAATTAATTTCCTTTCTTCTTTAATTACTTATCATCATCTCTTCAGACTGAGTGACTGTAACCTCTCAGAGAGAAGCTGTGAAGCTCTGTCCTCCAGTTCTCAGCTCCCAGTCCTCTAGTCTGAGAGATCTGGACCTGAGTAACAACAACCTGCAGGATTCAGGAGTGAAGATGTTGTCTGTTGGACTGGAGAGTCCACACTGTTCACTGGAGACTCTCAGGTCAGATGTTTACGGTATATTCATAAATTTGTCTCAGTATATTTAGCTTACCTTTGCCTTGTTACCATGTTGCCTTTACCTCTTGCAGCCTGTCAGGCTGTCTGATCTCAGAGGAAGGCTGTTCTTCTCTGGTCTCAGCTCTGAGCTCCAATCCCTCCCATCTGAGAGAGCTGGACCTGAGCTACAATCCAGGAGACTCCAGGGTGAAGCTGCTGTCTCTGCTGGACTGAAGGATCAGACTGGAGACTACTGGACACTCTCAGGTATGGAGGAGGCCTGCTGCAGCCACAGACAATGTCTGATAGAGGAGGAAGAGCTGGAAATATTTTCTCTGTTACAGCTGATGACAGATCTCTACACAAGAGCTTTGACTTCAACAACAACAACAGAGGAGTTTTCTCCTAATTATGACTTCAGTCTCTCATTATGACTCACTGAGTCATATTGAGGAGAAAAGATGTCACAGTGATGAAATCAGCTGTTGTCAGCTGTATTCTGTGACCTGAGCAGGAATTTCAGCTTTATTACCACTATAGATGTTTTTTTTCTGATAAACAATCTTCCTCCCTGCTCTGTATAATTACAAGATGAGGATCCAGCTCCTTTGTTTCTGTGCTGAATGTACATCCATACATACAAGCCTCCATCTGAACAGAATCGTCCAACAGTCTGTGTATCAGAGCCATGTAATGTCCATGTTGTCATGCTGAAAGAGAATGTGCTGGTCTGACCCCCTCCTCCTTTCAGGGTGGAGCCTGGTGGAGTCGATGGTTGACACAGGTCTGAGGAGAATAATAAGTGTTGTTTGGTGGTGAAAAGCAGCTTATTTCAAACTGTCAATCAATGATCAGATGATCGATCAATAACTGCAGCTGTGTTGTGTCTTGTTCTCTCCATCAGATTCCTGTGGACTCACAATCGACACAAACACAGTGAACAGATTCCTCAAACTGTCTGACAACAACAGGAAGGTGACACATGTGAAGGAGGATCGGTCATATCCTGATCATCCAGACAGATTTGACTGGTGTCCTCAGCTGCTGTGTAGAACTGGTCTGACTGGTCGCTGTTACTGGGAGGTCGAGTGGAGAGGAAGAGTTAATATATCAGTGAGTTACAGAGGAATCAGAAGGAAAGGAGTCAGTGAAGACTGTGTGTTTGGATGGAATGATCAGTCCTGGAGTCTGGACTGTTCTGATGATGGTCGTTACACTGTCTGGCACAATAACAGAGGGCCATCTATCTCCTCCTCCTCCTCCTCCTCCTCCTCCTCCTCCTCCTCCTCCTCCTCCTCCTCCTCTGTCTCCTAACAGTAGCAGTGTATGTGGACTGTCCTGCTGGCTCTCTGTCACTTCTACAGAGTCTCCTCTGACTCTCTGATCCACCTCCACACCTTCAACACCACATTCACTCAGCCTCTGTATCCTGGGTTTGGGTTCTGGTCCTGGTTCTGGTCTGGTTCCTCAGTGTCTCTGTGTTGAGTGTACCAGAGAGAGTCTCCTCCTGTTAGAGATCAGTCCAGTCCAGGATCACAGCTGATGTTATTTAGTACCAACCTGATCTCTGGCTGGTTTTAACTGCAGAGTGTAAACACAACATGTTTTCCACATGATTGACAGTTTGACTGTAAAATGAATGAATCTGACTTGTCGGGGTAACTTCTGATTCTGATTAATCCGTACTACTTAAGGTGGATAGGTTTTACCCGAGTCCTGCTGCAATGGGATTTTACATGCTCGATATTGGCAACATGATGGAGAGAGGCTGACTCCACAGTGTGAGGCGGTATTGAGATCCTTGGTTGCAATTAAAATAAAAAAAGAAAAAAAATATTAATGTATTTACTTCTTTGTATTCTCCCTTTCCTAAAAAGAAAAATGAATCAGGTAGATAGTGGAAAGTAGAGATATGTGGATAAAAGGAACATTTGTAACATTTCTCACAGTCATAGTTTACACAGTGAAACACACATGGAAAGAATATGGCAGAATTTAGCATCATTAGTGTTGCATATTATCATTGTAAATAATCCTTTAAATGGGGGAGAGAGTGGAGAAACAATTTGTACTGTACTCAGTATTAAAGAACTATTAGTGCAGACAACTTAATAGAAAACTTTTATATTTCATTCTGACGTCAGGTTCAGCTTTGTACTGAGGCTGCAGCTGAAATTATTGTCAGGATGAAGTTAATAGTCAACACAACAGCATTACATTCATTATACGTCCTTACATCTCATATTACAAATTAGATTTTTAGAAGATTTGTCAACCCTGACTTCCCTTAATAACCTGAATTAAACCAGAGGAGGTTAAACTCTTGCTCTGCTCCTCCTGAGGCACTGCAGTGCTGCAACACTCCGCAACCTTACACGTAAATGCAGCATCGGAAAATTCACATTTCTTGAGCACAGTTATCCGATTTGTCCAAGAAGCATTGACAGGACGCGCGTTAATGAAATATAAAGATTATTGTGGATGATTTGCTGTTTTATGAGTTGTCTGACCCCTACTGACCCCCGATGTAACGCCCTCTTCAACCCAAAATGAGTGCGTATATGCAGGTTTTTTTAAACGCAGGTAAAGCTGCTAAGAAAAGATAATTTCCACAAATTCCCACAAATAATGTTTTTAACTTAAATAGCACAATCAGAAGCACAGGAGACAAGGTATAAGGGAGAGCAGAAAGAGTTTGGCTGTAGTGTTGAGGGAGGAAACTTAACTTAGATACTGCAGTGAACAGGTGGCGTTGATGAGGTTAGGAGCAGCATAAAGGTGTGTTTCCACCCGCTTTCGAACCAGGGACCTTTCATGTGTTAGGCAAATGTGATAACCACTACACTACGGAAACTGCTATAACTATGGTGTCTTCAGGGACATTCTCTTATTTTTAATATTTTTTATTTTTAATACGTGTTAATGCATCCAATTTCCTTTTGTCGTCTCAGGACTTTTACATTCGGGTGCTGCCGCTCCACCAGTTTCTTAGGGAAAACCCTACAATCGTGGTATGTGCAAGACAGAGAAATATTAATTATCTATTGACAATACTGCAGGCTGTGTCACACTTGTGTGATGTGTTTATCTAAGTGCCCACTAGATGGCAGTAAAGGTATACTGTATAGAAGTACTGTGTTCTGCACAACACTGGTTTCTATATAAACTGGTTAAGAGCCTTTCTGTTGTCAGGGCATTTATTTCCTACTTACTCAAAGAATGAGGGCGGTAACCTGTTATTCCCTGTTTTCTATTTTTTATTTTAACTATTTCTATTAGTTTTCTATTTCTATTTTTAAAATTTTTACTAAATTTTTTAAAAAAAATCTCAATTTATATTTGGTGCTGATGTAACAAAGTAATTTCCTGTCAAGGATCAATAAAGTATTACTCTATTGTATTCTATTTGAAATGTCCTCATAATTCAGGTTCAGCAGAGTTTTAAAGACAGGGAACAATTTAATAATAGCGTTAATGTTTCCGCCCGGTTTCGAACCGGGGACCTTTCGCGTGTTAGGCGAACGTGATAACCACTACACTACGGAAACTGGCATGCATAAGGTGCGTTCAGGAACATCCTGTAAAAAAACGGATGCAAAAAAGACAATGAAAACAGCAGTGTATTTTGGGGGAGTGTTTGTTTGTTTGGACTTACTTTTTTCTTTTTGGTCAATAAAACACGTTTGTTTTGATGTTATGTGAAGAAAACAAAAATGCAATAATGTTTCCGCCCGGTTTCGAACCGGGGACCTTTCGCGTGTGAGGCGAACGTGATAACCACTACACTACGGAAACTGCCATGCAAACAATCAAACAAAAAAAGGCTGATGTAGAAATCATTTTATCACCAAACCACAGCTAACACACATAATTTTTGTTTTTCATTAAAATATAAATAAAACGCAACGGTAAACAGTTAACAGTTACATGTAATCCGAGGTACCAAAGTCCAGAGAATTTACTGTAAAAGTGAAGACAACAATTAAGCCATAATTGAAATGGTTATATTATATAATAGTTAAATTATACAGCTCTTTCCAGGAAAACATCCTCAGAAATTATGCTGAATTTAACATATGAACACAAATATACACACAGCAGGTGACACGTGTTTGTTTCTAACTATAGTAATAAAAGCTCTGAGTCATTATCAGCTCCCTCAGTGACAGTAATGTGACCCTGGATGTCTCATGGGCAGTGGAAGGAAGTCATCTGTTTTCTCCAGAAATAAACACCTTCACTGCAAAACAAACAAACAAAAAAAAAATCTTGTGCCGCGCTCACTGAGGAAGTATTACCCATGTGGGTTTGTTTGTGTTTCTTTTTACACTGTTTTTGTTCCTCCTTGTCTGTTGCAAACGTTTTGGAAATTACAAGTTGAGCTGAAAGCCCCTCTGAAAGCCCACGAGTGACGACACACAAGCAGTTGCCAAAATATTGTTTTAAAAAAAACAAAACATATATTCTGCATGTTTTTGTGTGTGAAATGATGGGAGTTGGTGTGAACATGCAGGGTGAAGTCATCATGGTGATTCCTCGTTACAGACGATTGAGACTTGACACTTCAGGGGGGAATTCTTAACTTGCGCAATTTCTTCAAATTTGACCACTTACTGCCTCTGAGGTAAAAAAAAAGACAGTCAGTTAGGACAAAGCACTTTGGAGAAATGCTACACTTTAGAGAAATGCCTCTCCTCCCATCTGCATTTATAATTTTGAACTGTGACAAATCCTCCACAAGCCCCTGAACTCATGGTTGGATTATCCTCCCAGAAGGCCGTGTGGTGAAAATGAGTTGTCTGACCCCTACTGACCCCCGATGTAACGCCCTCTTCAACCCAAAATGAGTGCGTATATGCAGGTTTTTTTAAACGCAGGTAAAGCTGCTAAGAAAAGACAATTTCCACAAATAATGTTTTTAACTTAAATAGCACAATCAGAAGCACAGGAGACAAGGTATAAGGGAGAGCAGAAAGAGTTTGGCTGTAGTGTTGAGGGAGGAAACTTAACTTAGATACTGCAGTGAACAGGTGGCGTTGATGAGGTTAGGAGCAGCATAAAGGTGTGTTTCCACCTAGTTTCAGACCGGGGACCTTTCGCGTGTTAGGCGAACATGATAACCACTACACTATGGAAACTGTTATGCCTATGGTGTGTTCAGGGACATTCTGTAAACTCACCGTCTATGAGTAAACAAGACAACAAGGACAATAGCGTTGTTTGCTTGTGCGTCTGTTTTCCTGATAAAACAAATGAATTTCACAGAATGATAACTGGTTTGATCTGTCACTTGACTCTAAGTCACACACGCACAACAAACAAGGTCAAACAAACCACATAATGGAGGGGAAACACAGAGGAAAACTAAAGGGGAACCAGGGGTGAAACAGCCAAACTGTAACATAATTAGCACGGGGATTCTCCAGTTCTGGCCTAATACCCTAATACCCACCGTCGAGGCGTTAGAGAGATACCGTGTTCACAAGAATGGGGTGGACAGACAACACGAGAACATAATACCTCGCAAACTACTGACATTACGACTACTAGAGTTTCTACTTCTGATACTTTAAGTGTTGTCATGTGTATTTGACAACTCACAGCTCAGAGTTAAACAAAGCTGAACTCTTTGAGTTTGTGTCTCTAAAGGATATAAAGAAAAAAGAATCAAAGTCAAAAATTCGATTTTGAGATATCTTGATCATGTGGCCAAAAACGTAATTTGTGACGTCACTGTGACTTTGACCTTTGACCTCTGACCACCAAAATCCAATCAGATCAGATCATCCAAGAGTCGAAGTGAACTTCTGTGCCAAATTTGAAGACATTCCCACGGGGCGTTGCTAAGATCTCGCCTTCATGAGAATGGGACAAACCCAAAGCTGTCTCCAGAACAGAGTCATAATAAAACTCTCACCTGTGCGTCCGTTATCACAACTTTAGATGAAAACACACCTGTGTGGGTGGGTGTATATGTGCACCTGTCCAACTTTTATCCACATCTCCAATTCCCTAAACTCTGCCAATCTGTTATCAGTGATCACAGACTGAATTTAAAATCTGTGTGACTGATTTAAACCAGTCTTCTGCTTGAGGATAAAAATACATGTGAAGAGGAAGTAACTCTTGTGGTATGTTGATGGTACTGCGCACACACACACACACAGTATATAAGCCTCTCTACTGCTGCTTTTACTCTCAGTTCTGACTCTGTCGGCCGTCTGTACCTCATCATGGAGGAGATCTACGTCAGGCATGTGGAGCTGCTGGGCTTCGAGAAACGAGAGTTCCCGAGTCAGCACTACGTAAGGCTCAAACCCCTCACCTCACAAACTGCTCAGTGAGCTCTGAATCCTCCTTAAATCTTCACATTTTGAGACTTTTTTGGAAAAATAATCAATAGATCTGCATCGTGGTTCAGTTCAGGTGATCGAGGACTTAAACAAAGAAGCTTAAATCGCGGATTTAGCCTCTGAAAACCATCAAGTCTCCTGTTGTGTTTGCAGGTGTACATGCTGATGGTGAAATGGAGCGACCTCACCGAGAAGCTGATCTACAGGACGTATCCTGAGATGCACACCTTACACGTGAGTTCCTCTGCACTACAAAATAAAAGCCCAGCTGATGTAAAAAACAAAACAAAAATGCGGCTTTTGGGTCTGTGGTCAGATTTACTTTTTGTTTTGGTCACAGAAATCATTGAAGGAGATGTTTCCCATCGAGGCTGGTCAAATAGAAAGGAAGGACAGAATCATTCCTTCGTTACCAGGTAAGAAACAATAATAATTTTCATTATATTTGAGCTGTTTATACGATTTACGCCACTTTCTGGTGCTCGTTTTCCTTCCACGACACCACATTAAATCCCAGACTAGCTTGAACAGATAATCAAAAATAAGGGTGAAGTCATGGAGGAGGCGTTTTAAAGACAAGGGAAAAAGTTAAAAGTCCCTCTGCATGCTGTAATGTTCTTTCAGGAAGCACCTGTGGTTATTGAGCACATGTGGGCATGTCCACTTCTCTTTTTTTTTCTCTGTTTGGTTTGTTGAAGCAATGATCAACAAGGCAACAGAGAGGCTGAAATCACTGTGTCAAAATGTGGCTCTGAACTGAGTTTACAACCAGACACGGATAAACCAGACAAGACCAGAAAAGAAGAACTAGGAAACAGCTCAAGGCTTTAAGAGAAGTTGTGTTAACTCTTAAGAAAAAACTGACACAAGAAAATATAAAATATGCTTCACTTTAAAGTGTCTAAACTGGTTATTAAGTTTGTCCTGAAGGTGGAGCTCGAGGAAAAGTTTCATTATTCCACAAAGCTCCAAAAACCAACAGGTACTATAGAATTAAATGAAAACATTTGAGAAATCTGAATCTGAGAAAAGAGGAATAACAGCTCAGAACAGACACTAATTAAAAGTGAAATTAGCTTTTGAGAACTACTGCAACATGTGGATTTTAGGGCATTTCCCACTTGACTGAAAGCCAACTGAAAGTTTTCTTTCAGCTGCAGCTAAAGTCACTTCTTCCTTTCACTTGAAAAAAAATCCAGGTGTCACAAACGGAAAAAAAAAATTAAACATGATGCAGGTCTGTGTTCTCACCACATCAATTCCTGTTCATGAAAACAGAACTCAAACTTTGCACATTCCTTCTTATGAAACATTAACTACAAAAACATGTGTTGCAAGTTGGAGAAGGAGAAGCAAAAACCAAACCTCTGAGCTGATGCAACAGCAGCAGCAGCAGCAGTTACCTACACAGATGCATTTAATATGTTCCAGATACTAGATCATTTCTTATTATAACTTTGCAGTTTTCGGAAAATATTTGTAGCTCATCGAGAAATCTCTTGCACACTTGGATGATCTTTGATGCGTAGGCGAAGCAGACACATCTAAGGAAGAAGAAACACCTGCACAATGTCTTCACTTGCTCAGTAAAGAACCTCCTTCTGCTGTATCATTTGAGGTTCTACTAACTAATCCAATATTTTTCTATTTTCCTAAAGAAACCAGTTAAAATGGTTGCTACTGTTTAATAAATTGACGTGTCTGTGTTTGTGTATTCAGCGCCGCGGTGGGTTGACACCCAGAAGTCAACAGAAACCAGGCAGAGCACCTTGGCCGACTACTGTCGCTCGCTCGTCAACCTGCCGCCTCACATCTCCCGCTGCAAACACCTCACCAACTTCTTCAAGGTCCGACCCGAGGATGAAAACCCACCTGCCCCGAACACGTCAGTATCACACGAATTACAGCCGATGTGTTAAACCGGACAGGTTGCATCACTTCAAAACTGATCAAAATGTTAAATTTCCTCCACAGACTGAAAAGAAACGAGACATTTGTGGTGTCCAGGGAGTTGAACCGAGGCAACGCGTCTGGTAAGAGACATTTTTAACTGTTTGTCAAGGATAATTTTCACTGGGATCGAGGAGTTCAAGTTCTTTTTAAAAAGATTCTTTCTCTCTGATTCCAGGCCTCAAATGAGAGACTGAGTTTCTGAGAACTATATTTCAAGTCTTAAAGTCTTTATAGTTTGTGATTAAGTGCAGCCTTGTCTCTCTGAGTTAAAGGATAACTCCGGTAGAGTCCAGAGTACAGACAGAAGGCCCAGTCATTGCATGAAGTGGGTGTAAAATGGTCAGACCCCTGCAAACCCACTGAGCCTTCCAATTCTGATGTTGGAAAAAAGGATAAGACAAACTTTTTAAGTCCAATAGTGGGGGGAATTTGTGAATAATAAATGATTCCTCCCCGTCGGGGAATCGAACCCCGGTCTTCCGCGTGACAGGCGGAGATACTGTCCACTATACTAACGAGGAGATCTGAGTAGTTTAAAAGACTTTGAAATCCAGCTACTGGATTGTCCAGATCAGTGTCCTGTTAATGTCAGAGGTTGTATCCTTAAATTAAAAAAGAATATTGTGTTTTTACCTCTCAGACATTTCTGGCCCCATCATATTGGACAGCTACAGAGTGATCGCAGACTTCACCAAGACGTCCAAACACGAGATCGATCTGCACACCGGCGACCTGGTGGAGATCGTGGAGAAAAATCAGAACGGTGAGAAAAACTGCGACAAACTTTATTTTAAATTCAAGAACCCAAAGCCTTGAGGATCGCATGTGCTGCTACAGCTACTGTCGCTGTTGTCACGTTCTGATCTGCTCTGGTCCTGGTCTCATGTTCAGGTTGGTGGTTCTGCCAGTGCGAGTTTAAACGAGGCTGGGTTCCTGCGTCCTACCTTGAGCCTCTGGACAACCCAGAGGAGGCTGAGGAAGCCGAACCCAACTACGAAGGCAAGCTGTTAACATTGTTTTCTTACCTAAATGTTATTCTTAATCTTTGCCAGTCAGTCTTTATTAACAGGCCTGTGTTTCCCTACAGGAGAGCTGTACATGACCACTGACGCCTACAAGGCCGAGCAGGAGGATGAGATTTCTCTGGAGGTGGGTGAAACCATCGAGGTCATTCACAAGCTGCTGGACGGCTGGTGGGTTGTCAGGTACGATAAACACAAAAACTACACTACTACTACTACTACTACACTACACGTTAAATAGCAGTTCTTGTACAATGTTTGCTCTGGTAGGGTTGGGAGAGCTCATGCTAATCACAGAAACTGGACTTTAGGGTGAAGTGTAGACAGATCCAGGTGAAAGGCCTCTTATTAATCTGAAATTTGCAAATAATACTATTAACTCCCCGTCGGGGAATCGAACCCCGGTCTTCTGCGTGACAGGCAGAGATACTGTCCACTATACTAATGAGGAGAGGTGAGCTGTGGGGGAGGGGGTTTCTGGAGCTGTTTGACAAACATTTAACAATGTAGTTTTTTTTTTTAGGCAAGCTGCTGCAAACACACTGATCCTGACAAGATAAAGAAAGTTGCATTGAGGAATATATCCCAAGTTCATTTCCTTAAAAACTGCAAACCAGTTGTAAAACGGCGACAACATATGGACAGATATTCATCAGTCCTCCAAAAATCCCTCTTTGTTTAACTCCATGCAGAATGAATGTACTGGCTCATAGCTCAGGTCACAGCTGTAATATTCTGGTATTGCACAGTAACACACAATCTCTGGATATGTCATTTTCATTTGAACATAATCCAGCCTGGGATTTTATGTCCTACAAAATGTATTTGCTGTTGCAGTTTAGTTGTACCTTGACATAAACTGAACTGGTTGCAAAGGGAAAATCTAGAGGTAAAGTGAAAGGGTCAGCACAGACTTTAAGATTCATGCTCTTGGGACCATAAATGTTTGTACAATACTTCCATTCAATAATTGTTAAGATATTTGACCCTGAACCAAAGCGTTGGGCCGGTTATTTACATATTCTACACTTGTACTTATTACATTTGTTTCCATGAATATTTATAATTAATTTGGATTTGTTTTTTGTGCAGAAAAGGAGAAGAGACCGGACATTTCCCCTCCATGTTCCTGCAGAGGGCCGGCAACAAAGAGAAATATGAGGCAGGCAGGACAAAGCTGAAGGGACAGAAACCACCACCTCGCAGGTACACCGCACTAAAAACAATGGATTCATTCAAACATTATGGCTGAAAATACATGATTTACTAATGACCTGATATGCCTGATAACCACAAATGTGCAGGTTTGCACGTAGCTCCTCTGTTGCCACTCTGGTGTTTTATTGTGTCACTTCAGACAAAAAGGGAAGTGAGTTGTCTTCACTTTCTCGCTCTGTTGCACCAAAGTTTCTGATTTCGTTTCTCTTTCCTGCCGACGGACGAAAGATATGTTCACATAAAACACTTAAAACCTGCACTAAGTTACATCTGACTTAGGTGGAGTGGCACTTAATTCTGCTGGACCCTGAGTCCGATTGATTTGGAGTTGAAGTGGTTTTCATGTGCAGAACACAAAGACTATCAATAGTCCTACTCACTTAACTGAAACACGGTCCGAACGGTGTATATTACCTATGATCCCCGGTTTCAGAAGCAGGAAGTGCTGTCAATGTGACAAACACACCAAACTCTGTTCATAATTCTTGATATTTCTGTCAGTTTCCTGGCTGGATATCAGAGATGAACGCTGGTTTTTAATGACTTCTAAGTCTTTTCAACTGATCTACAGTTCAGCTTTACTCTTGAACTTGCTGGGCCTGATTCCAGCAGTTTAAGCCGCTGACTATCACTCAGTTAGAGGGACATCGTACCCACTCATATTGTAGCATACATATTCTGGGGTTTTGAGGGTTTTGAGAGAACCTGACCATCTAGACTAACCCGTATGAATCTGCGTGTGTCCTTGTTGCCGCCTCAGATCCACCATCAGAAACGCCAAGAGCATCCACAACAAGTCTCGCCAGCGGCTCAGCCAGGACGCCTACAGAAGGAACAGTCGTCGATACCTCCAGGAGAAGGGCAGGAACTCCAAGATCGTTGCAAAGTCCCCGCTGAGGGAGAGGAAAAACCAGAGTAATGAAAGCCTCTTGATACAGACACACTACAGTTTGTTTGGCACAAAATTCTACCCACAAAGCCACCTAACGCACATACAAAACTAATCATTTTGTTTTTTCTTTAACCAACAGACAACATCCCCGAGGTGTCGGGCTCCAGTTCGGAGGGCGAGCTGAAGAGGGAGGCTCCAGTCATCCCTCCCCGGCCGAGTCCAGAACTCATCCTGGAGCGCTGCACCGACAACACCCGCAAGAAAGTCAGCATCCACAAGTCTCGCTCCAGCTCTGGGAGCTGAAGTGGGGACTCATCGTATGTCGTAAGAGTCACAACAAAATGGCCTTTTGAGAGCTTGAAAGATTTAGTGGGGTTTTAGCTATTTTTTTACATGACAGTTTATTGTAAGGAGTGGAAATGGTCAATAAGGTGAAACTATTTCCATATTTAATTGAGACTTTAAAGAACAAGGCCGGTATTATTCTATATATTTTACTTATTATCATCAAATCCCATAAAAAGACCAAAACCAATAACATTTATGGCTGCAACTGAGGACGTAAATCTTTAAAAACATCTCACAAATATAAAAAAACAACAATTTCCTAAAAACAGCTGCTTGCATTTCCATTTACTACCGACATGGAACAGGTTTGGAGCTTTTCAACCAAAAATAAAATGGTTTGGAACCTGAAAAGTCGGTTCCCAGCTGGAACCAAAAAATATTAGGTTATAAACTGCTAATGCTCAAAGATAATCAGTGTGATGCACCATCTTACATTCCAACAATCTTGAACAGAACAAGTTCAAGAACCAGAGTTGATTTGGTGTAAAAGGCTAAACTGTAGTTTTTCAGACAAAGGAATAAACCAATGCTTTTGTTGGGGACTATTTTCTGTGGTCGATTAATCCACATTTGGTGCCGTAGTGAGTTTTTAGGGCAGAACAGTGTGTATGTTTATACTAAGGAACAAATCACCCAGTGCAACTCTGATTTGTTTCAATAGTTTTTGGGAGTAAAATAGAGCTGAGAAGAATAAGATATATCACACAAAATTTGTTGTTTTGGTGTTTTCATGGAATTTGTTGGTGAGAAGATAAATATAGAGTACCAACAGAGTTATTCATTGAGCCACTGTGAGCCACTAGGTTTTTAAAAAAAAAAAAATTACTTTGGCGCCATCTCATGGTCAGATCAAGAATAACACTGTGGCGCAGACACATCAACAAACCACAAAACCCCATTTTCCTCTGAAAATTATTATTATTATAAGTATTATTTTGTGGCGTTATCTGGAGAAAGCAGCGTCATTATAGTTCGGCATCCTGGCTTTCTCCAGAAGAACCTGTGTATTATTAAGTGTATTATTTTTACTTATAAACGATCAATTTCAACTTACATATGTGTCTGTGCAGCCTGGCTCAATAAATAACACATTATATCTCATTAATTTAATCTGGACCAAAGTGAAAATCAACAATTCTCCATCTTATGGGAGTTTATGTGACTCTTTCTTGACTCTGAGCAGTTGCCAGTCGAGCTTTAGAGGTGCTGGTAGCTGGAGTTTTGTTACTGTAGGACAGAGCCAGGCTAGCTGTTTCCCACTGTTTTCAGTCTTTATGCTAAGCTATGCTAACCTGCTGCTGGCTGTAGCCTTACATTTACATTTTTTGCGTTCAGGTGATGTAATGACAAAAAACGGCAAAAGATGCATATATTTCTTACTTTGTTTTGCTTTGGTCTGATGTGTTCGGCTCTACCTCGCTGGTGTCCACAGAAGCTAAATGAAGAGTATGTTCCTAGTTAAAGGTGAATTCATTTGATCGCAGTGTTTGTTCAGAAAAGTTTTACTGAGAAAATATTTGTGTTTGTGACCTCTGACTTTTGCAATCTGTAGAGCTTTGTTTTTATTTATTTGCTTAATAAATGTATGCATTAAAAAAACAACACAGTAAGCTTTTCTCTTTTAATATTTCTCTGGCTCTAGCTAATAATTATTTTCATTATCTATAAGTCTGCTGACCAGCGTCACAATTAACCAATAAATTAATCGATTGACAGTTTAGTCTATGAAATGATAAAAACAGAAAAAAGTTGCTTGTTTGATTTACAAAGAAAAAAAATCTCACATTTTAGTAGCTGGAACTTGCAACGAAAAATGTCTGAAACAATCAATAGATTATCAAAATAGCTGCTGGTTAATTTCAGCTTTATATGTTCCTTTAAATTAGTCTCAGTTTATGCAAAATAAGGTATTAGCAGTGATTCCCTTTGAAAAGATGCAGAAACTCAATCTTAGTTTAAAGATGTCAGTTTATAAAATAACTCCTGTGACTTTTATTGGACTTTCTTAAACACTGAAAAGACAAAGTGGACAAAGGTTTTCCAGGTTTTTTGTGGGACAGAATGTAGGTTGGAGAAAATGTAGGTCCGTCTTTAAAAAGCATCAACGTCAACAACCTGCGGCACATTTAGAAATGAGGCTGAGGACAAAAAAAAAGGTTGATTTTAACATCAGAAGTTTTTTGAGTCCCAGATCCCAAGTTGGCATATTTACATGTATCATTTCGACACCCTAACAGGCCAAAACTAAAAGAAGTACAGATACCACACAATAAGTACACTAAAATAAGTAAATGGTACCTAAGTTAAGTTTTATCAGGAAAATGTGCTTTAATTATCAAAAGTGTCCCCTGTGAGTGTATACAGTATACAGTACTCAAGTAAATGTACTTAGTTACTTTCCATCACTGTAGAAAACTAAGAGAACCAGCAAATATTTGCATGAGAAGCTTTAACAAGTGAATGATTTTCCTTAAAGAATAACAATTAATCAGTTATCAATATCATTACTGTTGATTAATTCTCTGGCAATGAACTAATGTCTTGTTTCTACCATACATAACTTAATATTTTATAATCCCACATTACAATATTTGCTGGTTCCAGCCTCTTAAATAAAAATAAAATATACTTTTCTTTGTCATATAAGACAATAAACTGAATATGATGTTCGGACAAAACCGACCATATAACACTAGTACACTATTGACTGGGTGGTTGTTTGTTCTATAAGTCAAACACTAACATTGATAATTGAAAACTAAATAAATAATGTGAAAAACGTTTGACCCCGACGTGATTTGAACACGCAACCTTCTGATCTGGAGTCAGACGCGCTACCGTTGCGCCACGAGGTCCCGTTTTTGTACGGGCAATATGCCGGTATATGAATACGAACCGACTTCCCAACAACAACGAATATTCTTACTATTATTTAATGATATGTTTTATAAACCTCTGCAATTAAGCATTCATTGCTAACTACAACATCACATCTGAGAGGAGAGAACAGCTGCTCAAGCTAATGTTATGCTAACATGTAGCCGAATGGAGGAAAGTCTTAAAGTGTTTTAAAGTCTGCGTGTGGACAAAACAAACTCACCTGTAGCGTTGCTCCTTAAACATGTCTGACAGTGACGAGGTGTGGAGATAAAGTCAAATTCACGCGGCATTACTGACAACTAGTTGCCAACTAACGGCAACGCCGACTGTAACACCCGACACTAGCCGTTAGCTGCCGGTTGTTAACGTTAGCTGGTCAGTTAGCTAACTTCAGGACACGCTAACCGAGTTAGCCACCTCCGAGACGAGCGGAGGAATTCTGCGCACTTTATAACCGTTGAGCTACGGTTGACAAATAAATAATTCCGTTTAAAGTCGCGTCAAAACTGTCGAGTACTAACTGGCTAACATTGAGTGTAACTATATAACGGAGGCTGCAGACCCGTATGTTAACTGTCCCTGATGGTCTAGTGGTTAGGATTCGGCGCTCTCACCGCCGCGGCCCGGGTTCGATTCCCGGTCAGGGAACAAGAATTTTTTGAGAGAGAGGACCACACACTGACTAAACATGTCAAGGTCAACATGCTAATGCAAGAAGAGAGTAAGTGAGCATTTCCCATTGATGTTGTACTGTTTCTTTAAAGTCCATTAAGAGCATCATGTTAGCACTGATAGTTGGCTACCATTAGCATTAGCATTAGCATGATCTCAGCTGCATCATGATAACAAAATGATTTCTACTGTGATTTCTACTTGACTTTCTTGACTCTTGTGTAACAACCACAGACTGAGGAAGTGAAAATGAAGCCAAGTGAAGTCCACAGAGCAGAGGAGGCTATGAAAAGACATGAGAACACCACAAGAGAAGCAAGAAAAGTTTCACAACCAGAACCAGCTTTATAGAGGTTTACCAGGACACAAGGACAACAAGGCTGAGCAAGGATAAATAAATCTAATTATACATTATGTACAGGCCAGCAGGTGAAAAATAATAATACAAAATGTAAAATACATATTAAAAAAGAGGAAAAATAGACACGTATATACTATTAAGTATGTAAAAGATAATAATAAATAAATAAAAATAAGACACATACATATAACTAAATACAGATAAATAAATACAAACAAAATATGACTATTATGTAAGTAGGTTTAAAAAGGAAATGCATGATACATATAGCAACAATTAGATGAATATTTAATTTAATGTCATTCAAACATCAGTACTGTTTAACAGTGATGGTGAAACTAAAATAAATCAGTCATTACTACAGGACACGGTGGTGTTGCCCTCTGGTCTCTCTCCTGTGTGTCTTCCCTCCTTCTCTGCAGAGATTGCGTGTCTTGGCTGCTGCAGAGAGATCTGTGAAGTTACACCGATTTAACCTGGAGACAACCGGATGTCAGGTGATTATCCCTTCAAAATAAAACGTAAAGAAAAGTGCAGCACAGTGACAAGTACAGCTATTTTTGTAAAAGCGGTGAGTGGTTATTTAATGTGACTTTACAGGCACTTAAATAATTAATCATTAGCATTTTTCAGCGTTATAAATCAACACCAGTCTCCAATGCCAAAAACAGGAATTTTACCAAACAGAAAAACAGGAGCTGCTGGAATACCACTGCCCCCATCTGTTAGTTTGTTTGTGTTTTTCAGTGTTGGAAGAGGTAATCAGATGCTTTATATAAGTAAAAGTACCACAGAATAACACAAACACATTAACAGACTGAGGCAGCAGCTTCTGTGTTCTGCTTGGTAAAATGAGTGTTTTTGTCAGTGGAGTCTGGTATTGACATATAGTGATGTTTCTGGTTAAGCAAAAAGGATCTTACTCTTTAATAAAAAATGTTTTTGGCTTCTTTAAAGTGATCTCTCAAGACTTCCTAGAGGGTCAGTGGTCAAAGGTCAAGGTCACATGTTTTGGGTCATAACTCAAATTCACAGCAGCTGGTGGTTGAAAGGGGTAAACAACTGTGTTAATTATTTTATTTATTATTTATTTATTTGTGCAGCTTCTTTCAGTCGACACACATCAACCGGCTCTTACTTTGAAAACGTCACCGGAAACGCTTTTCTCACCTTGACGCTAACTGGACGGTAACGTGCCGCAGCCTGTGCGGTCGCATAGAGAGGCAGCAGCTCCTGGCCGCACTTCTCCCGATGTCCCACCGGACACCGACGGCGGCCTCGCGGAGCAGACGGAGCAGACGGACGGACAGCGGGACCGCGACGCACGGGACTCACCGGGAACATGGCGGCGGCGGGAACAACAACCTGCTCGGTACCGTAGCGACGATAAATCAGAGGAACGACGCGACTGGCGGGCTGGTAACGGAGGAGCATCACTTAACACAGGTCAACGACAAGCAGCGTAAACCCTCAGATTATCTATCATCTATCATCTATCTATTATCTATCTTTTCTTTTACTGATCCTGTGGTGACTCGCATGGTCTCTAATGATGGCCTTTCTCTAATGTATCTTACACCGCGTTATTTACATTAATTAAATGCTGTATTTCAGTATGTAATTCATCATATTTTCAATTTTATTATGGTATAATATTTAAAATTAATTAAGCACCACTTTCTGATTTGGCTCGAAGGGTTTATAAGCTATAATTAATGGTTAATAAATAATTAACTAATTCTCTATTGATTATTTATAAGACATTAATAAGACTTTTGGGTTGCCAGATTGAGGGAAATCATTCTCCAATACGCTTTTTCTTTCCGTCTTTTTAGCTCTTTAACTTATTAGTGTGTTTGTTTTAAAACACAAACATATTAAAGTTTACGATCATAAAGAACGAAGAAAACCAGATAATAGTCACTTTTGAGAAGCTAGGATTCCTGAATTATAACAATTTTGCTTAAATAAATCGCAATTTTTTGATTATCAAAATAGCTGCAGATTAGTTTAAGTATATTAAAACAACAATATCTAACTGTTTCACCTGTTCTTGCTCTTCGTAAATTTAGTGAGCGGATACGATCTCCTGCGAGAAGTGCGCAGTCTTTTACACCACTACATCGCAGACAGAAGAAGGTAGCTAGGCAATAATTTGTTTCATTTATCAACCTGCTTTGATGAATTTTGTGTTTGTTGGCTTTGTTTTCCGTACATACGCTGCTACCAATGTTCGTAATCGCTGAATCCAAACAAAATTTAATGCACTAGCGTCTTGCAGTTACCGTTTTTGCCTGCAGAGGCCGCTGTTTCCACTGCTCAGCAAACATTACATATGGTTGCTTTAGCTAATCAACTGATTTCCACCGCTCTACGTAGAGTTTAACTCGCTGTTGACCTGCGTACAAAACATATAATCGAACAAATGCAGGAAGAACAACACAGTTAATGTAAAATGTTGACGTAAAAGCTGTTTTTATGACATTTTAAGGTGGTAGTAACACATTTTTCTAATAATGCAGCTATAAATCCTGGTATGAAATGAATAAAGGCTGTTGGGTTCCTCAATTTCTGACGAGCTATAAGTCACCTGCAGTTATAGATATTAATAAATCACTGATAAGAGTCTCTACAGCAACAAGTTATAAATGTTGATTATCAGTTAAATAAATGGAGTTTGGTCCAGTTGTCCTGCAGGTGTGTGGTCCAACAGTCCAGGTGGGAGGTCTCACTTCTGAATTAAAGAGATATAGTTTGTAAAAATCAAAAGTAACTGTCATGTTTACGGTGCCAGAGAGCAACAGATTGTATGTTTGATTTCCTCGACAGAAGTGTAGAAAAACAGCACTGCAGCCAACTGTGATTTTAATCATAAATCGAGCTGCAACCAGAGAAAAACTGGCACATTTTTGCTTAAAAAGATGCAAAAATGATGAATGAATTATTAAAATATTTGCTGAAGGTCAGACGATGAAGCTTTGTTGTTGTTGTGAAGGTAAAAACATGAGGAAAAGTTGTTTCATATCACATCAAATGCTGATAGTAAACAATAATATATCCATTTTTATTGCGCCTATTTCTTCAGGTAACATGTGACCTGTTTACATGTTCAATGCATCTTGAATTTGTGTTTTCAGCTCTTGTTTTCACATCTCATAATGAGCTTTTATTCTGAAGTCTGTTTCTAAAATAGAGCCTTGTTTTCATCTGTGTGTGTGTAAATATATATATATATATTTATATTTCCGTCCACAGAGGCAATGAGGGGAAACCTGAAGGCAGCAGCTCGTCTCTAAGCAACAACAGCAGCAACACAGCGTGCAGCACCACACACCATCATGGGCTACAAGGTAAAACTACACACCAGTGTTTGCTCTGAAAATCCTCCGCATGTGTCCAGAGTGTAGAATAAAAAAATCATTTTCAGCCACTGTTTGAAAACTCAGGAGTTTTTTTCTCCTCAGAAATGTGTGTTTTATCCAGATGACTCACAGCTTCAGCTGTAGTAACAGTTAATGATTCAGCCGTTGCACCGTTAACACCCACAGCAGTGTGACTTATGCAGATTTACCTACACTTAATACGCCAAAGAAAAAGGCTTCACAACATCCAGGAGGCTTTTTTTAATGGATTTATTTACATTATCAGTACAAGTAGAGAGTTACAGAGTCGTCTTTACTGGTTTCTACAAACAGAGGAAGCAAATAAGACTAATTATGGAGGAAGGAACAACTGGTCATTTTGGAAGGAAGGGAAATAAATTACACACTACTCTGTAATTATTTTTTTGTTAATATTTAGTACATACAGGGTACAGCAGTGGAAAAGACCAGAAATGTGGCTATATGTCAGTACCAGACTCCTTTGAAAAAAGTAGTAATTTTACCGAGCAGGACATGAGAGTTAATGGAATACCGCCATTAGTTTGTTTATGTTATTGTGTGGTATTTTTACTTATAAAAAAGATCTGAATACTTCCATCACCACTTAAAGCCACACAGTAACACAAACAAACAAACAGATCAAGGCAGCAGCTCCTGTGTTCTGCTCTGTAAAATTCCTGTTTTTGTCAATGGAGTCTGGTAGTGATATACAGTGATGTTTCTGGTTAAACTAAAAGGATCTTACTCTTTAATAAAAAGCTCTGTCTCTGTAGGAATCTTATCCATAATGTTGTCAGACACTTATAATAACCCCAAACACCTGAGTTATTCTTTAAGAAAAAGGTTATTTTACACAATAAGGGTAAAATATTTTTCCTTATGTTTCTATGCCCACACTCGCTCTGTCACTTTTGCACCTACACAGCACTTGGCCTGTTTCTTCTTGTGCTGCTTTAACACCTGATTTCCCTCTGGGGATAAATGTTATCTTCTTTTCTTAGTCATAATTTTGAATTTCGTGCCGTTAAGAGGAGATGGCACCGAGCCGTGCGGAAGCTGGATCGTGTGTTTTCTGACGGGCCGAGGCATAAATGTCACGCTGCACCCGACAGCGACCGACCAGTCAGCCTCTCTCTCTCTCTGTGGTTTGATTCAGAGCTGCCGCTGACACATACATAACCATCTACGTCGCTCTGCACGACCAGATTAACGCACACACACACATAAACACACACTGCAGGGACACACACACTCCTGCCTTTTAATCTTGAATAGTTTATGGCTCCGTAAGTCCATGCATAACACACACAAACACACACACCACATGCACACACCTCTGGCTGCCTGTGTGTGTGTGTGTGTGTGTGTGTGTGAAGGCAGGGGATTTAGGGTGACATCTTTAAGCAGATATCGAGTGACACCGCCATCTGTCTGAAGCACTGCAGCCTGCGGCGCTGCAGCGATGCAGGAGGCGTTACACTCATTCACTCACTCACTCATTCATTCATTTATTTATTCATTTATTTATTCATACATTCAGAGGAGGGAGAGAGGGAGGCGTCACATCCTCCAGCGGTCGTCTCAGTCGTGTAATCGTAAAATAAACCCAGATAAAGGCTGCAAATGAAGATTATATTCCTTTTTATTAATGTTATGAGTCATGAGTTGATGTTTCTAGTGTGTTAGATGTGAGATTTCTCTGCCTTCCCTCATTTTAGCAAAGTAAACTGAATATTTTGGACTGAAAAAATAACATTTATTGACATTTCACTGGGCGTTTTTCACAGCTATTCATCAGTAAGTCAGTAACAAAAAATAATCAATATAGTAGAGTAAAAAGCTATAACGTTTCCTCTCTTTATCAATTCATCTGACAGTTATGTTCTAGATTAATCGAACAGTCATATATAGACCTATATATCACCACCAGACTCCACTGACAAAAACAGCAATTTTACGGAGCAGAACACAGGAGCTGCTGGAATACCACTATTAGTTTGTTTGTGATATTTTGCTTCAGTAAAGGACCTGAATACTTCTTCCATTACTGAAAGTCACACAATAACACAAACAAACTAACAAATCGAGGCAGTGGTATTCCAGCATCTCCTGTTTCTTCCTGTTCTGTAAAATTCCTGTTTTCTCAGTGGACTTTGGTGCTGATAAAACAGCTGTTTCTGGTTAAAGATAAAGGATCTCACTCTTACTTTTTATCCTCTGTGTAGTTGCTTCATGTTGTTATTTTACGTCCTCTAACAGGTCATTTGTTGAAAATGAACACTGACACATTTACCGTCATACTTATCTAACCCAGACGTCCATCCGGAGGTTAAAGAGTCAGATACTGATTTAGATGTGTGTTTATGTTCATCAAAGAGGACTCGGGCTCCTTTCCACCAATAGAAGCCAAGTGGAAGCAGCTGTTTCCTCCCAAAGCCTCCTGATTTTATCCTTGAGGTCGATCAGTGAAATCTTTTCAGTTTGGTTTGTTTTATCTCAGAGCGGACTGAACCAGGTCCCAGAGGAGTTTCCTGTTGTCTCAGCAGAGACAGACTCCAACACTCATGATCTCCAGAGCATGAAACAAAAAGTCAGAAACAAAGACAGGACGCAGTTCACACCTGGTGCTGACACAGGATCAGTTTTCTGATGTATTGATTTTCTATTTCAAATCAGTAGAATCTTATTTTATTGTGATCTACAAACAACAGAACTGTAGTTTGGGTTGTGGTGCTGCAGCTTATGGAGGATAATTCGGAGATTTTTGAACCCATAAACATCATTATATGTCCGTACCAGACTCCATTGACAAAATCAGCAATTTTACAGAGCAGAATACAGGAATACTGGAATACCACTGCCTCCATCTGTTAGTTTGTTTGTGTTATTGTGTGACATTCAGTGGTGGAAGAAGTATTCAGATACTTTACGTAAAGTAAAAGTACCACACAATAACACAAACAATCTAACCGATTGAGACAGCAACTCTCCCGTCCTGCTCGGTAAAAATTCCTGTTTTTGTCGATGGAGTCTGGTACTGATAAAATTACTTTTTCTGGTCAAAGAAGAAGGATCTCAATCTTTAAGAAAAAGGTCCATTTCTGTAGGAAACCATAATCTATACTGCTAATCATGGGGTGGGGGTTGTGGGGGGGACCACAGTCATTGGTTCAGAACCACATCTGACCACAGCTATCAAACCAACCGTCATGTAGCTGCAGTATATTCTGCCTCTGGCTCTGCACAAACCAGCTGTATAGGAGTAACACAGCAGGGACATATTGATTTTATAAGTTCTCTGCACTCGTTTGCAGCAAACTGGGCAGTCATGTGTGTGTTCCTGATGTATAGGGTCTGGTATATGCCATGGATCCCATCGATTCCTACCCTCCTCTTACCCGGCTGCAGTCCGGGAAAACTGCACAAACTGAGCCCAGGATCCAGGGTTAGATTTAATCAAACCCTATCAGATTCTCCATTATCCAGCCTCTTTTATCCAGCTACTTCCTCTACCCACTCCCCGGGGGGGATCCCAAGGTGTTGCCAGGCCAGATGGGGTCTATAATCCAGGATGATGCCGGACGAACGGGCAGGCAGCCAAGTCCACGTTTGGGAATATTATGGAGAAATGTCAAGAAAATGATGGTGAACTGTTGTTGTCCAGGGTGGCTCACAAAACCCTCTGAATGAGTGCTTCAAGTGCAGCGTCCGAACGAATCTTAAGCACAGTGGGGAACGTAGTCGCCTCGCAACGCTCCCAGCTAAAGCCGGACAAAGTAGACTGAGGATTTAATACGGCTAAATTATTTTCTATCCTGTTGAGCGAAAACTCCCACAGTTGCTTTCAGTAGTCCTTAAATTACCCCTTTTTAATAACAGGGTAACATGGAATCACTAAGGAATCACATAAATTAACACCTACCTTGTTTGGTCCGAACCAAAACAGCAGGTGTGAAAGGTGCCTCAGATCAAGGCCCAGATCTACCAAATTTTGGTCCGACCAAAGGAGGTGGTCTCAGTCCTGATCAAACTGAACCTTGGTTTGGTTCGTTTGCTGTGTGAAAAACTCTTTTTTGGCTGGTTGTAGGAGAGAAGCCAGACTGGGACTGATTCAGGAACCCTTATTGATCGTCCAGTAACAGAATAGGTACCTGGTGGCTGGACTTTCACCTACAGCTGGACTCAACCGGCCTTTGATGCAGAAACTGGTTCAGGCTTTGCTGAATTCTGGTTCTTGTCATACTCACTGATTATGAAAATGCAGCTTATTCTCAGCAGATTTAAGCTGCGATAAACAGCCACAGTGTAAAATGATGAACCAGAGAACAATAATTCTGATGTGTTGCTCGTTTTTTCCCGGAGTTGTGGACGAGCTGCCTCAGCTGGTTTTAAGGTTTTGTGAATGCAGAAACTCTGCATTCCTCTACCTGCTGCTGAGTCATGTTAGACCACCTTCCCTCCCTGCAGGGATTTATTTTGGCTTGGCGATTACATTTCCACCGTATCACTACTGTTTCTGTGAGGCCAAGCCACAGACTTCAGCACTCACTGAAAAGAAAAATCCTTTAAAAACTCTTTGGACTATCGGCAAGACTTACGGTGGATGTTAGAAGATATCTCAGATCTAAGTGAAATTAGCTGTGGATTCAGGTCAATACTAATGGATTTTGTCAGTGTTCTTCTTGTTCTGTCTTAAATGATAAAGAGTAAGAGATAAAACAAACAAAAAGCAGTTTGAAGATGATGGTTTTCTCCCTGGATCCCTGTTTCTAACACTGTAAGAGAGTGAGTGAAACAACAAAAGAAGAATAAGGGCACAGGAACACGCCATCATTGCCCCGGGTGATGGGTGAAATCAGGGAGAAAGAGCAGGGAAGAGGAGGAGGAGGAGGAAGAGGAGGAAAATGGCTCGATTCATCAGAGGACAGGCCAGACATGTAGAGGGAAATGGGGGGAAGTGCATTACAGCAGCAGGAGCCAAGAAGACATCAGTCACGTCTAATGGGAGTAAATGAGGCTGGCGACTGGACAGTGTGGCTTTAGCACATCTGAGGGAAACAATAATGACCACAGAGAAAATGAGTGGTGTACGGAATTAATATTTAACAACAAGAAGCTAGCGAGCCAGAAAAACAAGAATAAAAGACTGTTGATGATGATTTATTTGTTCTCAGAGCATCAGTTGTTTTTTGTTGTGAAGGTTTAAGTTGCACAAGGAAAAGATACTGGGACAGGTGAATCCAAAAAGAACAGAGCTGTAGTTCAGCTGCTGATTTGGAGGCTGTTAAAAGGATAACTCTGGGATTTTTGATTTTTGACACAACCATACTCCATTGACAAAAACAGGGATTTTACTGGAGCAGAACACAGGAGCTGCTGGAATACCACTGCCTCGGTCTGTTAGTGTGTTTGTGTTACTGTGTGGAACTTTTACTTTATGTAAAAGTATCTGATTACTTCTTCCACCACTGAAAGTCACACAATAACACAAACAAACTAACAGATGGAGGCAGTGGTATCCCAGCAGCTCCTAGTAAAATCCCTGTTTTTGTCAGTGGAGTCTGGTAGTGATATATAGAGATGTTTCTGGTTAAAAATAGAATCTTACTCTTTAATAAAAAGCTCTATCTCTGTAGAAATAACTGGCCACCTTCACTGGCCAACATCACTATATATCAGTACCAGACTCCATCGACAAAAGCAGTAATTTTACCGAGCAGAACACAGGAGCTGCTGGATTAATTCCAGAGTGCAGAGACAAAAACAGGTAAGGCAAGGTCCAACAGTCTGACTAGGTTTAGGGATCTGTAGCATTTACAGCTGAGGAGCATACAACAAACTGGCAAGCACCTGAGAGGAAGACAGGGCTTATATACTGCAGAGGAGGGGGTGGCAATTAGCAATGATGAGCAACAGGTGAGTGGAAGGAGGTTAGCCATGCTTAGCCGATTAAACAAACAAGCACATAAGCAGACAAGAGAGACAAATGGTGAACTTACAGGCAACAACAGGGAATGGGAAAACAACTAAAAAACAGACAGGTAACACTGAAACCCTAACAAGCTCCTGTGTTCTGCTCTGTAAAATTCTGTCTGTCAGTCTGGTATTGATATATAGTGATGTTTCTGGTTAAACTAAACAATCTGAGTCACTTTAAATTCTTATTCTTGAATCAAAAGTGACCTCGTTTGTCTTTAATTCTGCTTTTATGTGCAAATTAAATCTTGACTGATGCACTGTTAGAAATCACTTGTTGGCAGCTCTTATGCACTGTGAGTTGTTTTTAGCCTGAGGAAGTGGGTCAGCAGGATCTTCTTTCCCCTGATGGTCCTGAGTGTAACGGACTAAAGAGGAAGCAGAAGAGGAGGCACTGAAGCTCTTTTCATCAGAACTGTAGGGGAATCCAACAAACTCTTATCATGGCTGACGTTTACATGAGCTCATGATCAAAACTTGAAATGACTGAGCTGTACCGAGCCGATCCTGGTGTTGGTGTTGGGGCTGGCCCAAGCCTTTTTTCTTGGATGAGTAAAATCCAATCCTGTATTTACTGTACTCTACTGTGTTTTGTCCACATCAGCCTCCTCATGTTGCAGCGCTGCTCTCCTCAATGGCACCCGCACTCCACACTGCAGCCACTCAGCTCCATATATTTGCTAATGAGTGCCACATAAATAAAACATAGGTCACTCCACTAACCCGTCAATTTCAGCAGGTATCGCTCTGCTGTTTATCCAGCTTTAGAAACACAAATCATCGATGTTGTGTAACCTGTCAACGCCACAATTCCCTCACCTTGCCAAGGACGTTAGACATGTCCTCTGGTGTTTTTGAACATGGGCCTTTCTTTCCCCTGATTTTGGGTGTAAATGGTTGTTCTGGGTAAAATTGCTGATTTTGTCAGTGGAGTCTGGTACTGATAAAACAGACATTTCTGGTTAAACTAATTTAACTTTAATTAAAAGCTCTGTCTCTGTAGGAATCCTGTCTATAATGTTGTCAGACAATTATTATACTTATGCACTTTAATGCGGACAAGTGCTCCAGTGTGAGTTGCATTCAAAACAATTAAAATATGTAAAGCATAGGAAGCTGAAACGTTTCTGCGCTGTGTGTTTTCCCTCTGCAGATCCCCGGGGCAGCGATGGACAGAGTCAGCCTGCTGTGGCGTCTGAGGCGTCGGGCTCGCCGTGGAGCAGTCTGCATGGCCTTCTTCTGTATCTCCATGGCTCTGCTCTACGCCCTCTGCGCCGAAAACAGCGTGCCCGTCACCGACGCAATCTTCGGGGTGCGGGCGCGAACCCGGGCTCAGCCTCGCACGCACTCCGTCATCAAGGTCTGTCATCGGTCAAGCTGCTTTTCTGACCCCATAAATGCGTCACATTTGTCAGGACTTGTCATTATCGTCCCCATGACTCCCACAGGTGCTACGAGGAGGAGCCAAGCCCATGTACATCGACCCTCAGAAGCTCCCAGGTGTCGTCCCAGGTGACCCTCACCGTCCAATCCCCGTCCTCTCCTCTCTGAACCGCACCCACGAGGAGTCGCCGTTGAAGCGGAAGTCGAGGGAGCGGGAGCCCTCCGGGTTTTTCGCTCACCTGCTGCCGCGCCCCTTCACACGAGCGCTGGAGACCCTGTTCGGAGGCCGGCGGAGGGGGGAGCTGAGCGGCAGAGGGGGGGACGCAGAGTTCTTCGGGCCTCACGGGCTCCTGGGGGAGGTGTGGGATGATGAGATGTCCAGTAACATGCTGGGAAGTAGACTGAGGAAGGTGGTGCAGAACTATCAGGTGACCCACACTGCCTGAAACATAAAATATTCTTACACTAAAAGTTTGTTTCTCTCTAATCCACGTCTGTATCTTTTTGTTTTTCCTCTCAGGCGATGAATAAATACGGAGTCGAGGTTTCCGGTCCCGGCGGTGTGTCCAGCAGGCCGAAACTGAGCCGTCCAGAGCTTCTCTGCCAGCTGAAGGACAAGGTAGAGGTCGCCACCTTGACCCCTGACCTCCAGCCCTTCTCCTCACTGCCCTGGGCCGCCCAGCTGCCGCTGAAGCCGCTGACCTCTGACCTCGGGCCATACAAGAGCTGTGCCGTGGTGTCGTCGGCGGGGTCGCTCCGCTACTCGGGACTTGGCAAAGAGATAGGTGAGAGATTTTTACAGCCAAGTCACTTTCACATATACTGTTTCTAATAAGAGGCATTTCTGATTTCGTAACTACAGACATAGAAACAGAAACTGTGCCACATCAGCAGCTCAGGAGGTTTCACTACCGGTTTTAAAAATAAAAAAATTCAAACTTAAAAAAAAAAAAAAAAATTATCGTTGCAGACTCCCATGATGCCGTGCTTCGCTTCAACGCCGCACCGACTGCCGGCTACGAGAAGGACGTCGGCTCTAAAACCACAATCCGCCTCATCAACTCACAGGTAAAACACGATATCAAGTACGTACGTGCAATTGGTTCAGAAAGAATCCTTCCATTCTTATGTTAATTTTATTTTAAATGGATAAAATTCCCATTTTTGCCCATGAATCTCAATAATCCATAGGGACATTTATTTTTAGAAACACCAGATATCTCACTGACAAAAGGATTCAGACCTTTTACTGTGGCTCCAAACTGTCAGGTGCATCCTGTTTGCTCTAATTATCCTTTGTGTTTAAAGCGTCCACCTGTGGCAAACTGCACTGATTGGACATAGTTAAGAAAGGCACACACCTGTGTATACGAGGTGTGTTTTTTGTTTTTGTCTCAGATAGACAAGGTTCAGATATATCATGCACATTTATAACAGTCATATATTCTTTAAATGTAACACTATATTTGTGCCAGTGGGTATTTTGTGTTTGATTCTTAATCGGCACATCTGAAACCATGCTGTGCTGTTGCTGTGGTAACTGTGAGGTGTTCATGCTGCTTTTTCACTATTTTTGTCCTTATGATAAAAAAGATAAAGAAATTTAACCTTCATGTGGGGATGAATAATCAATCAAACACCTACGTTTTTAACTTTAGACCTCAGATCATTCTCAGTTTATCTGCCATTTTCCTTTTATAGATGCTTTAATTTTTCACTTCTGAAACATTTAATTTCAAGTTTTGATTCAGATTTATTCAACATGCACACAGCAGGAACGAAGCACGCTTGTCTTTGCCTCACTGATATATATGGTTTGAAATAAAGATTTGTGGGTTTGAGCGAACTTCGGCCGCCCAGCGTGAGATTGTGAAGACACAGCGGGGCTGGAGAGGTTTATCTCTGAGCTGTTTTTCAGATGGACTGTGGAGGAGTTGTTCAGGAGAAACTCTGCAGCAGCGGCAGAGATGAGCTGTCTGTGGGTGTTTGAGTTGCCTGTGGGTGTTTGTTTTGGATGTAAAGCTCTGCAGTGAAAGCGTCTCACTACGAGGAACGAGGACTCGAACACTTGTTGAACTCGAATCGTCTCCACTCGTCTTGTCAAGCAGCCATTAGTGGATTTATATTTATATTCAAAACGGAGAAATGAGGGTTTTATCTCTTTAGTCCTGCTAAACACAGAAATACAGAAACAATAAGACAATGCCCATGATCACACCCGTAAACAAACGCCCTCATTAGTCTTTATTGTTGTTTTTCTTCCTCCACACCCATACTCCTGTATACTTCCAGCTACAGAAAACATTCAACTATCAAAATGTTCAGTTCTTTCCAGGACATTTATGCTTGTATTCCACTTTTTCTGTAATTTTTAATATATTCAGCCTTTTCTGCAAAACATTTTCCATTCAAATGAATGGAGGGAATGTTCCAGTCCTGTAAAACTTTCTCCTCTTTGATCTTCAACTAGTTTGGCAAACTTCCAGCTAGAGACTTCATTGCAGCTTTAAATGGATCCCAAGACTTTCAGCTATTCAATTTGTGTTCAGCTTTTTTATATCTTGTGCAGTTTTTGCATAATCACAGTTTACATTTTATGCTTTTTTCCCCCTGACATTTTCTAATGGGTGTGTATGGGAGCAGGTTAGAGTGGGTGACCATTGTCATTCTCGTACTTCAGCTCTTGTAGCTCCTGCATCTTTCACTACTCACACATAATTTATACATAATAATGTAGACAAAGTTGTGCTCTTTCACACAGTATGACTATTTAAGCAATCAGATTCATGGTTTTTGAGGTGTCAGCCTCTGAGCACCAGGAGAACCCTCCACCTGCCCCACAGTCATGTTAAATGACCTCTGAGCACAAACACAAACATGGGCAGTTTTGAAACTGCGACGGCGCAGTCATCCTTCACTTTATCTAGACAGATGACACATTTACATCCTCAGTAAAGTCTCCCGATGCTGGCAGTGAAAAGATTTCAGCGATACGAGTTATGGTTTTTGACTCGGTAGCAGAAGTTTAAGAGGTGAACATACAAATGCAACTAAGGCCTATACAGTAACACATGGATCATTTTGATTGGTGGGTTAATGAAGCAGTGTTTGGCAGTTGGTACCTTTTTCTTTCCTTTCAACAGCTTTGGTATTTGTGTGGTACTTTTCCTGTAAAGGATCTTAATACTTTTTCCACCACTGAAAGTCACACAGGCACACTAACAGACGGAGGCAGCGGTATTCCAGCAGCTCCTGTGTTCTGCTCCAATAAAATTACTGTTTTGTTGACAGGATTCAAATGTTAACTGAGCCTCTAGATGGATAATATAGATGCATATGTTTTTTTTTTTTTTTTTTAATTAATGTTACGTGTGTCACAGGTGATGGCGTCTGATGAACATCGTTTCCTGTCCAGCTCTCTGTACAGCTCAGGTGTTCTGGTGGCCTGGGACCCCGCCCCCTTCTCTGCTGACCTCACTCAGGTGATCTTTACACACTGCCACCCACAGAAAACAGGCTACAAGGTCATAAGGGGTTTGTTTAGTGTAGCGATTATTGCAGTAGTACTGCAAATTAAAGATATATATTCTATTTTTTCATGTTTACAAACACCTTTTCTTCAAGACAACAGCTCAGCTAAACAGTATTATTGTATGTGTCCACCCCTACAGTGGTACAACAGGACAGACTACCCCATCTTCGTCCAGTACCAGAGATACAGGAGGCTTCATCCTCTGCAGCCTTTCTACATCCTGCATCCTCGCTTTGAGTGGCAGGTGTGGCAGAGAATACAAGACAACATGGCTGAGCCCATCCAGAAGAACCCACCCTCCTCAGGCTTTCTCGGTAAGGGGAACATTGCTTCTCTAACCACTTCCTGTTTACTCTGTGGTCTCAGGGTTGGCTACGCCACAGTTCAGCAGGTCAGAGGAAGTGGTAAACGTTCTCACACGTAGCACCACCAACATTTCAACAAGGTTCAAGGACATTTAAATGAAAATAAAAATGGAAATATTAGTGATGATGAATTAAATAAAATAATCCAAGTGACACAAATCAGCCGACATAATAATATCAACAAGGACACACACTGAATCATCTATGTTTATGCACAAAATTCCCTAGAAATAAAACAAAGCAACCACAGGAAACCCTGCAACTGACACCGTCTGCACAAGTGGCAACAGACTAACTTCCTCTGACAGTATCAAGTGCTTTTTAATGCCGGCACAAAGGCGAATATAAAGTCTCACCACTGCTGATTTTAGAAAGGTCGCCACCAGAGAACCTGTTGTTTGTTTTGATTATCAAACGGACAATGAACCATCTGTATGTTTTTGGCTGATAGCATTAGAAACATGGCTACTTTCCAAAGCAAGAAACAACCCTGAATTCACACGCTAATTAACTGCTGCTGGACTGGTTGGTGGAGGTGTCCCACGTCAAGGAGGTAAATCTAGTTTTAAGCAAAAACACTGAACACTTGCCAGGTTCATCTTCTCTAATGTGAGAATGTGAAGTAGTCACAGTGTCACATTTTCAAAGGCAGTTTTTTTTTTTTGACATTTTATTGATAAAACAAGTGATGGACTAATCAAAAAATAATTGCCAGATTTACTGATAACATTTGTCTCAACTTTATGAAGTGTTCCAGTTGTACTCGGAAGTTGTAATTTCTGAGTTCCTAGTCTGAAGTTTCAACCTGAACGCCCCCTGAAGTTGTATTTCCAACTCGGGAAAGTCTGAGATGCTCCACCAACCCCAACATAAGAATTGTTTGCATTAAAATAAGTCTTGGGCTATATTCTCTTCTTCCCTCATCACCCATGGATTTAAGACTGATGTTAAAATCAAAATGCTCTTGACATTATATGAATTAAAACCTCTTCTTTGTGTCCTTCCCAGGCACCGTCCTGATGATGTCGCTGTGTGAGGTTGTGCACGTGTACGAGTTCCTGCCGTCGCGGAGGAAGACGGAGCTCTGCCATTACTACCAGCGTTTCTACGACGCTGCCTGCACGCTCGGCGCCTACCACCCCCTCCTGTACGAGAAGAACCTGGTGAAGCGGATGAACCAGGGCTCCGACCGCGACATCTACACCAACGGACGCGTCACGCTGCCCGGGTTCAGCAAGCTGAACTGCACCCAGGCTGCTGCAGGTTCAAACGACCACTGACTTGAGGAGAGCAGTGAAGCAAAGCACACACACACACACGTCAACACACACGATGCAAAGCAGAACCCTGCATGACAAAAACACGTAGTGATGAGGACAAGACGCATGAAAACTTCATACTCACTGCCGAACAAAATGAACGCCGTGCCACTCATTATAAATATTACACGTTACCACACACTGTAAACACTGGAAGACACACACATATACTGGAGTCCAATCAACTGATGGATGTGCCTGCTGTTCACACACACACACACACACATACATACATACTTATGAGGACATTCCACTGTTGCCGTCCTAAGCTCAACCCTTAAGGGACCATACTGCTGTTTTCAAAGGTTTTAGCCCGCTAATTAAAAACTGTGTACTTCATATTACTGCCAAACATTTTCTAAAGCAGTGTGCACTTGTGGGCCCTCATCATTGGTTGCTTTACTAAGGGGGAAAGTCAACATAATGCTGCTGCAGAAATATATTTATTTTTAATTATCTTGTAACCTCTTAAATTTGTCCAGGGACGCATATTTCTGTCCAAACTCGATCTGAGTCAGAGCAAGTGGTGCATTTAATGTACACTGGGGCACTGAGTTTGTGTTGTCATGCACAGCTTTCCTATTTACCCTGATGTGTGGGCACCTTGTAAATGATGTAGATTGTTTTAGCACACACACATTATGCAAAGTTATCAGCAGTTAATAGTTCCAAAGTCAAATGTTCACTGCCTGTTGTTCAGCCGACGTGACTGAACCCGATACATAATTTCTAAATTTATGTCCAAACCCGGATAACCGACCTGAGCCTGATGGGACTCAACAGGTCGGCTATTTCTCCATTGATTTTCACTCTTCCAGACAAAAATCAGTCCCACACGCTGTCAAGAATTAAATTTCTTTTCTTTAAAAGGTTCAGTAAGTTACTAAAATAGTTTTATTCGTTGAGGACTATTTTCAGTGGTGGATTAATCCACATTTGGTGCCCTAGTGAGTATTTATCCTGTGCATTTTTGCAGCTTATACTTAAAATAGTCTCTTTTTGGCAACCAAATGGTGATTAAAAAATGTTGACAACTTAACATTTTCTATAATCCCTTTGAAATCTGTACATAAGTAATATTAGGTACACACAATTAATGATTTCTGGACTGAAACATGTAAAACAACCAGTATGGTCCTTCACCCTCATTCCATCCTTAACCCTAAACCAAACCAAAGTCTTACACTGAATTCTGAAGGGGTGAGATTTCGCCAAATGGATGTCAATTATAAAAAATGTCCTCACTATATGACAGAACTCCACCATTCAGACCTGTTCAGACTAGAGAGGTCCTTTACCTTTTCAGAAATGTGTGTATATATTGTAACATATTATTTATTCCACCGTGAGACGCTGCAGTCCTGCCCTCACTGTTTCACTTCATGTTAGGTTTTTTTTTTTTTTTTACTTTGGAAAGCTACTCTTTTTTTTTTTGTTTGTTTCTTTTGTTGGATGTTTGGATGGCAGCTGTTTCACTCTGAGCTCTGTTTAAGGTACTCAACAGTCCTGAAAGGAGCTGTAGAGTAATTTAGTTTTTTCTTTGTTTAATGGCAGAGGGCGCCAGTGAAGTAACACAGTGAAGTAAGGAAGGGTTGAGTTTTTAGATCAGTTTCTGGATCAGTTTTTTCACTGCTGATTCTGCTTCCCTAACATCTGATCACAGGACCAATCTGACTCATCTCAGTTTTAACTTTGACTTCATAAAGACTTACAATCAGCCTGTCTCATCTTTGCACTTTACAGTATGAAAAAGACAGGAAATATAGCTGCTTTTCTTTGGTTTCATACTTTTTTCACTTGTTGCTCTGGGTTTTATTTTTAGGGAATTTTTACTGCCCTATTTTCAGGGCATTAAAAGCATCTCTTCAATCAGCGGGCTCCTGTGGCTTGGCCAATATAAACAAAACTGAAAAACAAGTTGCTGCAGTGGAAAAGGCCAACAAGATTCAGCCAGTAGAAGCATACAAGATACAAGATGCAGCATGTAAATCATCCTTTGGAGTTGTTGGGAGGTGTGTTTTTCACTTCTGATGAAACTCGGCCAGCTGTTTCTAACCGAATCAAACTGATATCCATCTTCTCTGGAGAACACAACAGGAAGACGTCAATAAAATGTTGGACTGCTCCTTTAAGAAGCCTGTGGAGGGCGTGAAGTGGTTGGAGAGTGACCACGTATACTCATACCTGCATACGCACCTCACTGAACCTATTTATCGAAGAAAATACTGCCTGCAGATGACTTGACTCCCAACTTCTTACCTTATCTTACCAGTAATCAAATGATACGTCCATCCTCTAACAAGTTTAAAGAAACTAATATGAATTTTGTACCCACTTTGTCAACCCTGTAACAACTTATTCCCAGTGACCTTTTTATAATCCGTACATAGTGTATATATTATCACAGTAATACCTTTGGGGATGCTCTTTGGGGTGATTTTATTTCTACAAACATTCATGTGGTCACTTGGCTTCACTGTAACATTTCTGTAGAAAACTCATATGTAACATCAAAAAACTTGGACTGTATGGCTGTTCTTGGAATAATTTCTTTAATGTCAATATCCTGAAATCATGACTTAATTATTTCCTCATCTCAAGATTACTAAAATCATTTTCTGAGGATAACAGTTTAATTTATCTCGTTATCTCAAGAAATCAGCCTTGTTTTTTTTTCTTGTTATTTGTCTGATAGTTGCCAAGAAAACAAAAGGCTGATTTCTCAATAATGAGATGAATTAACCCCTCATCAGGAGAAAATTAGCTTTGTTATCTTGAGATAAGAAAATAACTAATTTGTGATCCTGGACGGAATCATAAGTTTCTAATGAAATTATAAAATGACTGTAAATACAGCCGTTCTTAGCTTCAATAAGATGATAACAACCGTGACAAAGAAATTTTATATAACTTTCCTGTTAGAATGAACAAGATGTGTTAGTAGTTTTGTGATGACAAGATAAAGTGAAATGTTGCGAAAAGCAAAACTTCTTTTAAAAAGAAAATAATTTGGTATCCAATAATACATCATTAGAACCTGAAAAACATTTTGCAAAAACAAGAACTTCCATTAAATCGCATTTCATTACACATCATTTCATTGGCGGATTTAAACTTCATTAGTTGAAACCAGTTTTTCTCTCTGGCTATGTAAAAGCTAAAATGCATGAATGAGAGAAGGAAATAATCACCATTCAAATCTCAGTGTTTTTCATCTCTGGTACTGAAAAATGTACCATTCTGCTCATCACACTAAAGAACATCCTCAGGGTCATTCTGACTTTTATTCTACTATTACTGACGCATGTGAACCAGCTGTAAACGTTTTCTCCAAACTAGTGTAGCAAGAAGAGAAAGCGAGAACAAACTACATCTCTGATAAACTGAGAGATTATTCGCATGGCACGAATGCAGCTTTTACTTCTTCATTTTCTCTCCACTGAACGTGACCATTGATGTGAAACAGGCATATTGTTATTTGTGTCATTACATGTGAGCCAGGTCATTTGCATGCAAACAGAGACCCTGAGCCTGGATTAGACAATGACTGTGTGATGCTCCCTGAAGGGTGGATTTTATGTGTAAATAAAATGCTGGCAAAACATCTTAAATTTGGTTATTGACCAGGCAAAGCAGGAAACTGCACTAGAGGTCCCAGGCTGACTGCTTGTTAAACTGTTTTGGTAGTTTGATTAATTGCAAATTTGTCAAGGAAACTGGTGTCATTTAAGTACAAAATTACTTAAGGCAGGTCCTGCATTGTTTGCTAAAGTTTGACAGATACTGTACTGTGATATTAATCTTGTATAGCGGGAGTTAACACAACGCAGCTGTCAATCACAGCCATTGATCGTGACGTCACATCCCTCTTTTTAGTTTGGCTCGTATGTGATCGACCGATATGGAGTTGGAGGAGTTGTCGCTCAAACGTCTGCCCAGCTTTACGTTGTAGCGAACTCCTTATCAAAATCTAGTTTTCACGCCTTTATTTTTCGCTTTATATTGTGCAGTTTCCTAAATAAAATAGTATTTAATCAGATTACCACAAACTAACTAACACAGAGAACATTCTGGGGACTGGAGGTGTTGGCATTATGGGAGAACTGGTTGTGCTGGTTGGTCTCGGGGCCTCTCAGCACACACTGTGTTGAAGCTTAATGAATCAGAGCTCAAGCAAAGTCTCAGAGTAACAAAATGTCTCTGCTGTTGTTTTTCTAATCATTTTTGTTTCATGTAGATTTTCTACCAGGACTTTATTGTTTATTCAGAAGGCAAACACTTGAATAATTGATGTCATTGCATTTCAGAGGAAAACTAGGAGAACATTTTCTCCCTATGCAGTCGCACTCTCGTCCCAACTCCTGCTCCTTTTAATTTCAGCCGTCACTGTTAGTTTATGTGAAAGCTTCTGGTGTTTTATTTTAGCTTGCAGATGCACTTTTTCCTCTGCTTTGCCTTCGTCCTCTTGGTTTCTGAGAGGGTTGGTTGTTAAGCTGTTACTGTGTTTCATGTGGTCAGTGTGTCTTAATTTTTGGCACTGAACTTTGTGACTTGGTGTGAGAACAAAAATGCCCTAGAAACATACAACTGAGCATTACATGTTTGTTTGTTTTTTTGTTGGTTTTTCTAAGATGTGAACTCTTCGTGACACTACATGCTAAAGCCACAGTTCAGTTTTCTTTTAAATTGTAAAAGCCAAACACACAGATTTCTTGTTCTGGTTACATGATGTAAAACCTGTGTAATAAATTAATACAGTGGTTCCCAACCTGAGGGTCTGGATCCTCAATAGCAAGGATGTAATTTCCAGCAGGGAATCATAACATTTACATTTTAGTTTTAAACTGCCCTTTCTTCTTGGTGTAGGAGGCCTGCAGACACAACTCGGGGCTGGAAAAGTCCACAACCCTCTGCATTTTTCTGTTATTTTGTGTTATTCAATTATTGGTGAATACTTGAAATATTATAATGATAACCAATTTAATTTAGATGTATTTTTTGCTATCACTTTTACATAATTATTCTGTTTTGTTGTTGTTTTAGGATTTTATTTCCTTGTTTGTTTTGTTGTTTATTCGTTTGCCACTTATGAAACCAAACTTGCGCCTTTGCTAATTTGGCTCACAAGGTGATTAAAGGGATAAGGTTTAAAAATATGGTAATTGCACAAAATTTGTTTTTATGTTTTGTGACAAACTAGAGTTACAGCCTCGTGTTTGTATGTCTCCACCAACCAGACCAGTTGCAGTTATGTCCAAAAAGCTGCAGTCCTAGTGAACATTTGAGCCAAAGACTTTCCCTCAAGGCGCTCCTGACATACTGGACAATAAAATGACTGTTTGGTTTCACACAGCTTCTGTTCTGAACCAATTTAACCAGCAATTAAAAGATTAGATGCTGTTTTATTTAATGAGCTAAAAAGGTTGGGAACCACTGATGGAACATCCTCACTCCCTGAATATTACATTTTACATCCACACGGGATGAAACATGGAATGCTTGTGCATTTGTTTTCATAGCAGTGTATTATTAATTCTGCATGAATCAGACTCAAGAACTGAAGGTGGGAATGTTCAAATCAAGAATCTGCTTCTGTCAGATGAGTTATCATCATCATCATCCTTATTAACATTATCATTGTTGTATTTTGACAATTCCTCGTCGTGTTACAAACTCTGTCAGTGAACTGTTTACACACAGTCTGGTTAATGACTTAATGTTTCAGGTGTTGCATTATTCAGCCATTTTATCTGTGTTTAAGCAGGAGGGAGTGAAACACCTCTGAATGATGGGATGAAAAAATACATGTATTTAAAACTTAAAAACCAAGGCAATCGATCAATAAACAACTGAAAACAACAAAAAGGCTCTGGAAATCATTAGTAAAGAGTAAGTTTAAAAACCACAGATGCAAGGGATCAGATCAGATATTTTACAACTTAAGTCAGAAGTGAAATACAGTGCAATGGGTTGTATGGAAGTCATTTTTAAATTAAATGAGATTTAAATAAGATGTGAGTCGCATTTTGTCTTTAGTAACTGTACATTAAAAGTGAATACATATTGTATACAGTGTGTATTGTAGCTCACTTTCTATCTTTGTTGTTAAATTTTCCATAAACTGAAGAAAGATGAGGACGCCCCTTGCTGGTCAAAACACAAACTGCACTGAAAAATGACTTATGTGTGAATAAATTAAAAAATAAATAAATGCTGAAATAAACAAATAGATATTTTCAATAAATAAGCAGGAGAATAAATATAAGTAAATAAATAAATGTTAAATTATTACAAATGATAGAAATGCTGAAGCATTGTTTGAAATGTGACTTTAAGTTCTAAATAAGCATAATTTCCTTTAGGATTTATGTAACTGGTAATGAAAATAATACTGTAAAAAGTACTGCTAAATTGTACTTAAGTATAATATTGGCAAAACAATGTAAATTATAACTTAGTGAATTCATGCTAACATAATACTTAATTTTTCTTTTAAAGGTTGAAACCTGTTCTTGTAAGTAAAGACATTTAAAGTTTAATGAAACATTGTACAAAATATTTTGTAGAAACATAAGAATTTAATCACAGTGATACTGAAAGAAGGTGTGGCCTCTATTAAGTCAGTCCAGCCTGAAACCCTGCAGCAGGTGAAACAAATAAATGCAGTGACAGTCATCCCAGGTGAGAAACACCAGCTGTCCTCTGATTGGCCGAATGTGGTCACATGACACTTCTCAACCATAGTATAGTGGACAGTATCTCAGTTTTGTGTAAGTCTGGTCAGTCAGTGATAGATGTTGAGTGATCAGTCTGGATTACCTGAGAGTCTGTTGAAACTACAGCAGCAGAAGGCCAAAACGTTCCCCTGTGTTGGACACCTTCAGAATGGGATATTTTGCCTTCCCTGTCACCTCTACTGAAGACCTGCTCAGTTCAGCCATCAGTAGAGGGTCATGCAGAGGTACGTGTTCCTTAACATATGAAAACAGCTGACAAACATTCAAAACAGAAGATTTGAGTTTTCTATTTCCACTTATACTTGTTTGATAACAGATCAAATCTACCAGCTAACACTTTGTTAGATTTTGTGACTTCAAAGTCCATGAAAGGACAATTTACAGTGCGTTCTCCAATAAAGTACATGGCAGTAGTTTCCGTAGTGTAGTGGGTATCACTAAAGGTCCCCAGTTCAAACCTTTGCAGAAACACAGTTTTCGCTGTGACTCAAACGCGTTTGTTAAGAAATCAAAACAGAAGGTTTTAGTTTTCCATTAATACATATTTGTTATACTTGTTTGATGATAACAGATCAAATTTACCAGCTAAGAGTTACGTTCTTGAAAAAAAGCTTACCTTGCAGTAGTTTCCGTAGTGTAGTGGTTATCATGTTTGTCTCCCACGCGAAAGGTCCCCAGTTTGAAACTGGGCAGAAACACAATGTTTTTGCTGTGACTTACACATGCTTGTTAAGAAATCAAAACAGAAAATTTGAGTTTTCCATTTATACTTTTTTGTTATACTTTTTGATGACAGATCAAATTTACCAGCTAACACTTTGTTACATTTCATGACTTCAAAGGCCATGAAAGGACAGTTTACGGCGTGTTCTCTGATAACGCACATGGCAGTAGTTTCCGTAGTGTAGTGGTCATCACGTTCGCCTAACACGCGAAAGGTCCCCAGTTCGAAACTGGGCGGAAACACTGATTTTTCCACTGTGACTCATACATGTTCCTTAACATATGAGAACAGGCGTCCTTGACTTTTCCACATTGGCTTACAAATCTTTGTCAATAGATCAAATTTACCAGCTAACGCTTTGTGAGGTTTAGGCAACAGAAATTGTCAAGTTTTTTTTGATGTGGTCAGATGGATGTTCTCACCTCTCCTCGTTAGTATAGTGGACAGTATCTCCGCCTGTCACGCGGAAGACCGGGGTTCGATTCCCCGACGGGGAGTTGTTGTAGTCTTTTTGACTTTCTATGGAAGTTATGTTGTTTCTCATGTGAAATGGCCACATTTTCCTGTATGTTAAAAACTTTTAAGTCATCTTCAATATATTATGAAACATGCCAAGTTTTTAGCACCTGCAATGGACGGAAACACAAATTTTCCACTGTGACTTGCCAGCTACCGCTTTGTTAGATTTCATGATTTTAAAGTGCATGAAAAGGGAGTTTACAGTACATTCTTTAAAAATAACACTTTTGCAACATATCAGAATATGAATATTTTAGTTTTCCACTTTGACTTGCCAATGTCTCTTAACAGATCAGTTTTACCAGCTGCCGCTCTGTGCGACTCATTGATTTCAAAGTGCACGAAAGAAGAGTTACGTTCTTGAAAAAAAGCTTACTTTGCAGCAGTTTCTGTAGTGTAATGGTCATTATGTTTGCGCAAAAATGTGTAAGGCAATGAACAGGGAGTTTACAGTGCAACAGTTTTGCAGCATAAAGTAGAGCATTCTTATCAACAGGTATTGCTAACAACCGCTAGTGCAGGATACCTATGAAACGGGTCACGTTCATGACTTAACTCGGACCGTTAAATTTGAACAGCATTTTAAGAACTTTCTAAAGCATTTGGATTAAAATCTAATGTTAACAAATAAGGTGTTCTTCAGGTGGAATGTAGATTTGTTTTTAACTTGTGTATTTTCCAAAAGACCTACTGTAAAGGCTCTGTGAGCTGTTTTTCTGACTTCTCAACTGGAGCACAGTCAACTCGAAGGTGACATTATACCCATTTTAACAACAAAGATTAACAACCAACTCAAAATCACTAGATTCCCTTAAAGGTGCAGTAACCAGATTAGCTGTAGACTGAAAGCTTAAATCTGTTAGAAAGCAACCCTCCAGAAAAGGAATAAAACAACAACACAAAACTGAGGGACAGAATACTCCCCGTCTGACATCAACAGGATGTCACACTAACCCACGCCCACTGTTTTCAAAGGATATGAGGAGTCTTTCAGGTGTAATTCCTCGAAACCAGCAGGATGACTTCACTGATGGGTCTCAAGTACAGTCTCTGTTCGCCGTTGCGAGTTATCTGTACCTGGATCTTCCTTACCCTTTCATCCTGGCTGGGAAAAGTCTTTGCAACAACAGCAAGAGGCCAGTTGTTCCTGTGCTCTTGCCCATCTTTTAACAGGACGACATCTCCTACTTGTAGGTTTGGTTTAGGTGTTCTCCATTTGCGACGAGGTTGTAGTCCACTGAGGAATTCCCTCTTCCATCGTCCCCAGAAGACATTGGCCAGATACTGTACACGTCTCCATTGTGCTCTGAACAGGTCGCGGTCATCAAAGTGGCCTGGGATGACTGGGGGTGTGGCTGCCTTTTGAGTGAGCAGCATGGCAGGAGTGAGAATCTCAGGACGCTCCGGGTCAGTGGAAACTACTGTAAGCGGCCTTGAATTAACAATAGCAGTCACTTCCGACATGAACGTCACCAACACTTCATGTGTGAGCTTGGCCTTTCCGTGCTGCGGCAGCATTGCATCTAGAATCCGCCGACTGACACCGATCATGCGCTCCCATGATCCAGCCATGTGGGAGGCCTGTGGGGGATTAAAATGCCACTCACAACCACTGTTTCCAAGGTAGGTGTTGATTTTGTCATTGTGACAGCCCTTCTTGTCAATGTGAAGTTCCCTACAAGCACTCACAAAATTTGTGCCACAGTCTGATCTGAGCAGCTTGGCAGCGCCTCTGATGGCGAAGAAACGTCGCAGTGCATTAATGAATGACGAAGTGTCCATTGACTCTATCACTTCAATGTGGATAGCACGAGTACTCATGCAGGTGAAGATTACTGCCCATCTCTTAGCTTCTGCCTGACCTGCACGTGTTTTCCTGACTGTGATGGGCCAAGGGCCAAAAACATCTAGGCCGACACATGTAAAAGGAGGGTCCGTGCACATTCTGTCTTCTGGCAGGTCTGACATGATCTGTTCTTGTTGTTTGCCTCTCAATCTGCGACATGTAACACAGTTAAAGATGACGCTGCTGACGGCTCTTTTCCCACCCACTATCCAGAAACCCGCAACTCTGATAGCACCTTCAGTGAAGTGTCTGCCCTGGTGGCGTACTTGTGAAGTGTCTGATTATGAGCTGAGTGACATGGTGTTTACTGGGGAGGAGTATGGGGTGTGTTTCGTCTGCTGTGAGTAGACCCTTTGTCAGCCGACCTCCAACTCGAAGGACCCTGCTAGTGTCCATGACTGGATTCAGTTTGCTAAGTGGGCTTTGCTTGGGGACAGACTCACCACGTTCCACGTGCCTGATGTCATCTGCATATACCTCACTTTGCACTCCACGAATGATGATGGCTTGTTCTTGTCACATTTATGCCATCCATGGCATCTGCTCTCAGTGGCAGCCTTGAAACATGTGACGATGTGGAGCAGCCTGGCGATGGTCTTTGACAGACGACTCCAGCTGGAGAATCTTTCAAACCTTGCAGCTCCGAGTGTGCCTTTTGACAGAGAGGTAGCACAGGATACAACCTCTGGACGCAGTTCAGTGTCGTGTTCAGGGTTAATGAGGTCAAAGGGCACTTCCTGTGTTTGACCTTGGCTCGAATCAGTAAGGAAGGGAGGCCCACTGAGCCATGTAGAGTGGGAGAGATGCTCAGCAGGCAGTCCACGTGTGGCGTGGTCAGCTGGGTTTAAATGTGTGGGCACAAAACGCCATTGGTGAGCCCGAGTGGAGCGCCTGATGCGTTCTACACGATTATGTACATACACATAAAAGCGTCTCTTGTCGTTGAAAATATAGCCCAGTACTACTTTAGAATCTGTGTAGAAGTTTACCTCATCAAATGTAAAGTCAAGCTCTTCTTGGACCATGTCTGCTACTTCGACAGCCAGCACTGCGGTGCACAGCTCTAACCTGGGAATGGTAATGTCTGGTTTTGGAGCTAGCCTGGCTTTGCCGAGGAGAAAGCCCCTGTCACTGTGTCCATCAGCAGCGATGAGTTTCAGGTAGGCGACAGCCCCAACCGCTTTTGTGGCTGCGTCACAAAACACATGCATTTCCTTTCTCTGTGTCTTGGACAGTGAGATGGACGTATACATACGGGAGCTCTTGAGCTGTAACAGGTGCTTTAGAGAGTCTTTCCATTTCTGCCACTTGTCCTGCTGCTCCTTAGACAGTGGAGTATCCCATTCACTGATGTCTTTAGAGATCTCTCTCAAGATGGAGCGTCCTTCGATGGTGACTGGCACGGCGAACCCAAGCGGGTCATACAAACTGTTGATGACTGATAACACGCCACGCTTGGTGAAAGGCTTGTCATTGATCTCCACTCGAAATGAGAACTGATCTGTGGACAAGTCCCAGCCCAGTCCAAGGCTGTGTTGCAAGGGCGGGGCATGCTGTCCGAGCTCAAGTCCCTGCAGACCTGTGGCGAGATCCTCACCTGGGAAGGCACTGGTGACTACAGGACTATTTGACGATATCTTGTGGAGACGGATGTTGGACTGAGCCAGCATTTTTTGTGCTCTGATGAGGATGTCTATTGCCTCGTCCTCAGAGGCGAATGACTTTAGCCCGTCGTCTACATAAAAATGGTGCTCAATGAATTTCCTCACATCGCTGCCGTACTCACTCTCTCCCTCCACAGCGGTTCTCTTGAGTCCATAAATGGCGACTGAGGGAGATGGACAGTTTCCAAACACGTGCACTGTCATTCGAAACTCTTCCACTTCTCCATCCAGGTCGTGATCTCGGAACCAGAGAAAGCACAGGTAATCACGATGGTCTTCACTGACCATAAAGTTGTGGAACATCTGCTCCACATCAGCCATCACAGCGTATGGTTCACCTCTGAACCGGAGGAGCACACCTACAAGACTGTTGTTGAGATCTGGGCCTTTAAGCAGCACTTGATTAAGAGACACATTTCCACACTGAGCACTTGAGTCAAATACAATTCTGATTTTACCTGGCTTCTGTGGGTGGTAAATGCCAAAGCTTGGGAGATACCAACATTCTTGGTGGGGTTTAAGATGAGGGGCCTTTTCTGCATGTCCCTTGCTGAATGTCTTTTTCATAAACTCCACGAAATGCTCTTTCATTTCCGGCTTTCTCTTTAGCATCTTGCGTAGAGACATGAGGCGGATGAGTGCCTGCTCTCTATTGTTAGGCAAGCGGAGTCGGGGATGACGAAAAGGGAGGGGAGCCACCCAGTTATTTGCCTAATCTTTAACAAACCCATGGTGCATAACATTCAGGAATGACTCTTCTTCTGCAGAGAGTGCTAGTTTGTCGTCATCTGCTGTTTGTTTAAAGATGTGCTTGCTCAGCTCATCTTTGGGTCGCATGCTCTCAAAAGGGGGATTGTCTTCTGTGAACTTTACCTTCGTGTAGATTCTGTTTTCACAGGGAGAGAGGAAACTGGGGCGGCCGTTATCAAGTATGTTTGTCTTGTAGGAGTTCACTGTGGGTCTGTGGGCTCCTGAGAGGCAGACATCTCCAATAATTACCCACCCGAGATCAAGCTGTTGGGCGTAAGGAGCTTCGTTTGGGCCGTTTATCTGTCGGCGGACCTTGTGAGCCTGAATCACATCTCTGCCCAGCAGGAGAAGAATGTCAGCTGATGGATCAAGTGGCGGTATTTGTGTGGCTACATGAGAGAGGTGAGGATGTGCGGCTGCAGCTTCAAGGGAGGGTATCTCACTTCTGTTGTTTGGGATCTGGTTACATTCAGTGAGTGTGGGTAGTGTTATTGACACTTCTGTGTTTATGCCCTCAATGGCAAAACCATGAGCTCTGCGCCCTTGTGTGCTAATGACACATTACTCTGATCATCTAAGATCGCGTACATTTTCTTTTTCTCATTTGGGGCTGAGCAGGGGTACACATTCACCAGGCAAATTTTAGAACATGACTTTCCCTGGAGTCCTTGTCCACATACCTCAGTGCAGCTAGATGTGGTCACTGTGGGGCTTGGGGTATCTGGCTCCCCGCCATGGGCCAATGGTAGGGTGTCAGGGCCTGTATCTGTCCATGGGGGTGGCCCAGCATGCATGGCGGAAGTGTGAGAATCACTGTTGCACTCCACACAACGAATAACAGCTTTACAGTTATTAGCCCTGTGTTCTGTTGACGAGAGACACTTGTAGCAAATTGACAGCTCAAGCAGCCTTCTCCTCTCATCCAATGTCTTCATTCTGAATCCTCTACATTTGGCGAGAGAATGTGGTTTCTTGTGTACTGGACACTGTTTATTGGGGTCGAGAGGAGGAGCTTTTGATTCATTGTTAGCTGCACCGACCTGTGTTTTGTTCGTTGTGACGGGAACTTTGAACCGCGTTTGTCTCACTAGTGTCCTTTCTACTTTCATGTGTGCAGGGGCGCAGTTTCGCAGGATGAAGCTGGGATCGGTTCTCATTTCAGCGTGGTTGTTGACAAACTGGACGAAATAGGAGAAAGGCGGGTAGTGAACTTTGTGATTTTTTTTATATCTTGACCCTTCTTTGACCCACGCCTCCTGCAGGAAACCAGGGAGCTTTTCCACAATTGGGTTTATTCCTCTTGAAGTGTCGAGAAAGCTGAGGCCTGGTAGATACCCTTCATCTTTCGCCGCCTCGAACTCTTGGAGGAGGTCTGCAAGCTCTTGCAAGAGGTGACTGTCTTTATGGCCAACTTTGGGAAAACTTTCCAAGCGACCGAACAGCGAAGCCTCGATGACCTCTGATGAGCCATAATTTCTGTCGAGCCTTTGCCATAAACGTTCAAGACCTGCTTTGGGGTTGTTAACGTGGACGGCTCTAATCCTCAGAGCATGCTGGAGGGACTCACCGCTCAGCCATTTGGTAAGTAGATCAAGCTCTTCACAGCATTTCAAGTTCAAATCTCCAGTGGCGTTGTGAAACGTAGATTTCCACGCTACATAGGTCTCTGGCCTGTTATCAAACACTGTGAGTCCTGCTGTCAGGAGGTCACGACGTGAGAGGAGCACAGCGAGGTCTGATACATCAGTTTGTTGGCGCAACGATGGAGATGGGACATTACATGCTCCAATGTAGCTGGGGGAATGGAATGGCGGTGGCTTGGGTTGTCCGATAGGTTGATAGCTGGGGGTGTACTCACATGCATGTATCATAGCTGTTGACCCACTTGGTTCGACATTGATGGTGTTGTTTATGTCCCACTTTTGTTCTTTATCAGGCTTTGTCTCATCTTCCACATTGGCCTCATTATGAAAATGAGTGTTTACGTAGTCTTGAGTGCGGCTGGCAGCCATGGCTATTGTAGCAGGAACCTCTGGTGACTCTTCCAACTCTGTTTGGTCCAAAACTGCGGCCTCAAGGACCCGTGCTGCTGCGAGCGCTGCTTTAGCCTCTCCCTCTTGCTTCAGGGCGTTCATAACGGCTACTAGCCGAGTCTTTTCCATCTCGATGCGTGCCCTTTCGACTTCCATGTCTATTTGGCGCTTGGCGTACTCTGCTCTGGTGCTGGCGGCTTCAGCGTCGGCTCGTGCTTTTGCTGCAGCAAGGCTGGCTGACGACCGGCATGATGAAGCTGAGCTGCACTTTGATCTGACTTCTAGCTGGGAGAGCGGTGGGGTGTCTCCGTGCTTAGACATGTCTGCTATCACTCACGTGGAGAGTCTCAGAACCCCGACGATGCACTTGATGTGTAGATAATCTTTTTACTCTTCTGCCTTCGGCTAAGAGCTTTAGCCTATGCAGCGAGCTAAACATATGGCTTCAGTAACCACCCGTGAGGCATCCTTGAGTTTACTAATCCATTTTACTTTGTAAAACTGCGAGAAAAGAATCACAATACACAACGTTCAGTTTCCATGTAAAAAAAAACGTACATTCACACTTATTTCTGTGTGTAGAATAACCAACCTGAGGTCTTAACATTAGCAATACGTAGCATTTTGAATAGCACAAAGCTAAATGATGACATCAGCTATACTGAGTGAAAGTCGCACCACCTTCAATAACACAAAACGCAAAACGAAAGTGCTAGTAAAGATTCCTAATTAAACATATTTGATTTAACTTACAGATTATGCCTTTGACAAGCGCAACAGTTGAGGAAATAGACAGACTCGACCCAGGAGCGACATGTTTTTGTACTCATTCGCTGTACTTTCTATCTCTCGCCCAACGCACTTCCTGCTTCCAACATACGCCACTAGATGGCAGTGTAAGATTAACAACCAACTCAAAATCACTAGATTCCCTTAAAGGTGCAGTAACCAGATTAGCTGTAGACTGAAAGCTTAAATCTGTTAGAAAGCAACCCTCCAGAAAAGGAATAAAACAACAACACAAAACTGAGGGACAGAATAATATGCATTAGTGATTGTTTATCTACTTGGAAATTTAAAATTTCAAACCTGTTATTGGTGGATATAAAAGGACATTTTTTTCTTTTTTGACTTTTTAAAAAAGTTTTGGATTTAGGTCAAAGTCAAAGAAGTTACCATATACGGTTCCTCGCCCACCTCGGATAAAAAATTCCAAATAATATGTGAATAAATTATTGTAAAAAATACACATACAAAGATGAAGGAACATTTATTTCCAAATCACCAGTCAGACATATGTCTTACGGAACACTCACACACATGATACAGTGCAAAAACAACTGCAGTAAGTCACTGCATGTAACCAAAAAATTGTGAGAATAATTTCAAACTCCTTACATGACCATTGTCAGCAAAACAAATAAGTGCACTTTCCAATATCTACTTAGCTAGCAACTTGTAAATATCAACCTCAGTAACATATGAATGTAATCATGTTAGAAACCTGCTTTCAAACAAGATGACTTGGATCACCAGTCAATTATAGTCCAGTTGCTTAGGCAACTGCTTCACTTTATGAAGCAGTTGTGCCCAGCATTGAGGCACAGGTGGGCCTTATAGACTCTGCAGAGCACGTCTGACCTCAAGATTTGCCCTTTCCTGCTGCAGTGCTTGCAGGTCTGGCAGGTGGTGTAGACAGGGGCATGGAAAAGGGACAGGTCAAACTCATCTGGGGTGTGGCTACCTCTGCCCTACCACCTCTTGGATTTCATGGGGCTATGGTAGAGATGGACCAGCATGTCACTCTTGTCAGTTACCTCCATGTTGGGATTGTAGGTTTTGATGACAGCAGGGCAGCTCACTTCCTCCTTCTGCTTGGTCTCACTGTAGTACCGGTGGACTGAGGACATGGGATCCACTCCCATGTCTGTTGACAGCAGAGTGACAATCTTGTTGTCCTTCCACCTGAAGGCTAGGATCCCATCATCACTGGTGGTGTAGCTGCAGGCACCCCAAGGAACAGCCTTCTTTCCATCTCCTTGATGGACTTGAGTGGAGGCTTCCCTATTCTGTTATCCCTGACTGTCCCTGTGTACCTGCAGTTCTTGTCCTTGAGGTACCGCACCAACCCCAGGCTGGTAAAGAAGTTATCTGCAAAGATGACTGTGGGTGGTAGCATCTCATCTTCAGTGGTGGTGAAAGTGGTGTTGATGTCTTTCTGGGTTGCATATAAGGTGGTCTGGTATGTTATGTGCTTGATGACTTGGGGGCTGAAGTACCTGCTGAAGTATTCAAAGTGAGTCCCAACAAAGTCAGGGGAAGAGTGCTGGTATTCAGGCAGGGCTGGGTTATTCAGGTCAACCATCTTCCAGGTGGTTAGTCTGGCTGTGGACGTTTTCTCCTTGGTTGGCCTCTTGGCCTGTGGTGCTGGCTGGTCATTGTCTTCATACCTGTTGTTATTGTGGTCATAAATGTTGTCTTTGCCGTCGTGATCATTGTCCTCATCCTCAAGCACCTCTACTGTAGGCTGCACGCACCTCTGCTTAACAGAGGGATCCTCTTCACTCAGGTCTGGAGTGTCAAATGTTTCAATGTCATCATCCTCACTGATAGCTGGGTGGGCTGGCACAACAACCATCTGTGGCACAGAAGGCCTCCTCTTTCCATATCTGTGGAAACATCCAATGCACTATTGTGTACTGTTTTCTTAAATTATAATTTGTTATTGGTGAAAAAATACACTAAGCAAGGCTTACTATACGTATTGCGTGTATGTCTATAAATAAACTTGCCAGCACTTGCCTTAGTTTTACGTGAGCAGGGCATATGATCATATATGGGGTCTCTTTTTTTCACGCGAAAATGTCATTACATTCTAGAAATCTGACACAAATGACACCTATGTCAACATTTAGTAAAACGACTCAATAATACTGCTGAGTGAGTTTCATCCGCTTACCATGGTTAATTTTGATGCTAGGGCCGTGGTTTGGGATCCAGTAGAGAGCAGAAGACCGCATTTCTTGTCCTCTGGAGAAATAGGAGTTAGAGACGCTCTGGCTCACATGTGATTGGTCAGAGGCCATAGTGACTGTGTTGTGATGTAGCCAGACCTTGGTTGATTGACTGGATGAAGTCATGTGATTCTGCCCCTTCTTTGAGAGACGTGGGGATGCCATTTTTAAAGCATGCAGAAGTTACCATATATGGACATAGAACATGTGAGGGGTCGTGGAAACCCTGTGTGTGTGTTTGTGTTACATACAGGGTTTCCATGACCACTGTTCCCACGCCATTGTGTCATCAAGGTTACCTACATAAAGATTGCCTATAACTCAAAATACACACTCTAACTAGCTTACATCGTTGATAACATACACATTTACTTTATGCAAACGTGCACGTCTGCTATCTTGACTTGCTTCCCTCAGCCAAGGATAAGAAAGACTAAAGAAAAAGGCAAAGCAGTAATGTAAATATATTTTAGACTGCAGATGAAACTAACAAAAATAATAAATAACGTTAGTAAATGCGATTAGCAATTTGTATATGCTGCAGGGCAAATTTAAACACCTACCTTGTTAAAAAAAAAAAAAAAAACTACATCCTACTACATCTAAACATCCATTACTTAGTAAAATTATTTATGTGAAATAATATGCAATTAAGGCCTCTTTTCTCAGTTCTTAAGTTTCTGTTGGCACCATGCAGCAACCATTTCAGCAATTAAGCCAGGGTAAACTATGGTTTTGTCAAAGTAAATCAGTTTCACCTTTGACCTGAATTAACACAGATAATGCCACTCATGTTGATCCTTGCACTCTGTTTCAAACACTAATTTTTTTTAAGTTAAAACACTTACATTTTTGAATGTGTTGTCTCACTTGCTGCAAGTTCCCCATGTTTTCTGGCATGATCGTAATCACTGATATAAAAGTGAATGCATGTGACTCACACTGGGAAATCATACATATCAATATCTTTCACCAAGGACAATATGGGTTTACTGGCAACTTTAGCTCCCTCCATATGCTATTTAGTCATGTGTGCCAGAGTCCTGGCATGAAAAACAACAACAACAACAACAATAAAAAATATGCACCTGATTACCAAGAGTCTCAGTTGACTTTAAGGTGAATGAACACTTTATGTGAAAACAAATATTCAGTGGTGTGTGAGTGATGGGGCTGTAGGTAAAAAAGCCAGTGAGGAGGCAGAAACCTGCATTCACTCTTTGCTGCCATGTGTTTAGCCAGGAGGAATATCACACATGATTTAACCCCTGAATCACTAGGAGGAAAGTCAAGGCCAGAGGCAAGTAACTGCTCTGTGTGTAGGGGTCTGTGGATCATATTCACAGAGGGGTTCAAAGAGAGGTTATGCTGCCCCCACTTTTTGCCTACTTTGCTTTAATCCTCTATGACAGGCCATGTGTCAATAGCACTGTGATGTTTGGAGAAGGAGGGGATGACTGCAGGTTGAGAGGGGAAAGTTGAATCCTGAGCAAAGAGGTGATGTGTAGGCTGTTACTCAAGACGCTAGCTCTGTGTATTAACACAAACTCAGAGAGAATGACAGGGGCCAAAATGTCAAAAAACAGTGAATCATTCCTTTGCATATAACTTTAGAGCGGTAATATACAGCACTTTTCAAAACAAGGTTTCAAACAAACAGGTAAAAGAAATAACCATCTAAATAAAGAATTACAATAAACAAAGAGTTAACATACAAAGACAGATGAGGTAAAAATAAAGTAAGTAGTAAAACAATATAAGATTCATGTAAAAGCATGTTGATAAAAGTGGAGTTTTATTTCAGATTTTAAATGGTCAAGTCAATTATATTTATATGGCACCAAATCATAACAGAAATTATCTCAGGGCACTTTTCATAAACCACACTCAATTACAGGAGCAAGAGCAAGCGCCTGGAAAAAATGCCTTTTTGGTGGGTAGGCAGCCATCTACCTTGACTGGTTGGGCTGAGAGAGAGAGAGGGAGAAGTTCCACATAGACATGTCATAATAATAATGATAATAACAACAAAAAGCAGAGTTTGTTGAGCAGTATCATGGGGGCAGAAGGTGATTCCAGATTCACCAGCTCAGGAGGAAATTGACACAAGGCTTATTAAGGATTTAACAATTATGTAACGTTTCAGGTTTCAGGATCAATCCCTGACCAACTCATCAGCCTTCCTTTATTGAATGCCTTTTTCTTGACATTATGGATGTAGTAATATAGTCTGTTCCAACACTGCATTTGTAAAAACAGGATTTATAAGTGATCAACAAAACTTGGAGAACCTGTCGGACTTGTTCGTGTCAACTTTCAAGGCTTCACCTGCTTCTGTTCCTGCAGAAAAGCTAAGTTATTGAGAGTGATGTATCACTGCACTAGGTAAAGGGGAGAGTGGCCAAATCTGAGCTTTTTGATCATACTTTTTATCCCTACGTGTTCCCTGGCAACTGACTGAAAGCTCAACTAAACTGAGAAATGAACAGATCATTTCAGGAAGTGATTCAGTTCACCTTTAAGATTGACAGTATTGGGGGGAAAAAAGTGTTTTTTTGAACACATTTGTTCTTTTGAACAAAACTGATCAGTTAGAACTGGAGGCCTTTCTGATTAGAAGTGAACCGTCTTCAAGAACCTCAAGCAAGTCCTGTTGCCTTCTTATGGCACTTAGATACACCTCTGGAGGATTATTTGGGTGATACTACACTGCAGGAAGTACTTCTGTATACTTGCATCATAATGTCAAGAAAAAGGCTATTAACAAAGGAACTCAGATGAGTCGGTCAGGGGTTCATCCTAAAATCTATAACTTTAGAAGAATGGAACAAACAGAGGTGTTCTAAAACTAAACACTGGTAAAATTCAGAAATTGTAGATAAAATGTTTCCACTCTGCTGCTGTGTGTGGACAGAGAGTAACAAACAGATATTTATTTACTTTGACCTGACTTTTGTTTTGGTTTGCTTGAGGACTGGTTATATCCATGAGTAAACCAGGGGGGATCAAACTAGCAGGAATAGGAAGGATTAGTGCCATGGCGGCATTGAGAGTTGATCACAGAAACAACAGAGTAATGTAGAGACAAGAGGGGAGGAGGATAAATGAAGTCACTGCCAGTTTTCATCAAGAAGAGGTCTAAAATCAGTTTGGAGAATCTAGCACAGATTCACATAATGTTTCTGTTTACTCTGTTTTATTCATAGAAGAGACCAGTTCATATGTAATTCCCCTCGTTCTGGCTCTTTATCTCCTGGTGTAATTACTGTAATCAAAGGAAACCATATTGGAGACAACTGGAAGCCTCTGTCTCACATCTGTAGAATGATTACCCTGAGTCTGTGTCCAAATTGCAAACTATGCACAGCTCAGACAACAACAAGAATAATCTTTGGTTTCCTTGTCAAGTTTTGAAGCCATGAAAAAGCAGTGGTGAGAATGTGAAATAAAGGAAACAAAGCCATTTCAGCCTTATTTTCATTCATCCCATCTCCTCACCAGTGCAAAGGCTACTGTATATTCTGCTGAAAGTTAGAGGCTGAGAGAAGTAGAGAGACACAGAGCAGGAGAGAGAGTAAAACACTGGCTGCCCTCCATTTGGGATCAGGAGGTCAGGAAGTGCCTGAAGAGAACAGCTACGTTATCTGGCTCCACCTACGCCTCTGAACCTGCCACGGCCCCAACACAGCGGGGCACCCTGGGGGCCCACCCAGCACCAACTGTGGCCCCTAGAACCAGGAACCCCCCAAATGGGAAAGGGTGAAGGAGGTCAGAGCATAGAGAGAGAGGTTAGAATACATAAAACTATGAGGCTATGAGGATACATACAAAAAGACACCTCTAGCAATCTTACGCTTATTTTAACATTTAACATTAACTGTTATATTTAAACAATTGGTGTTTATGGCAAAAGGTTATGGCTCCTAACAAAATAAAACACAAAGTATAATACTGATTTCATATTTTAATGCTGCTAAATCTTGTTACTAATTTCTGAAAAGGTAAACAGAATTTTTTTTTTTTTTATTGTCTTTCAGAGTAATCAAAGAGCTGTTAGGCTAATGGTGCATTACCATCAGTGACACAGAGCAGTCCTCCACATGTCTCTGAAAGATGTACTGTGACTGTGGAAAATGCCACCTCTTTCTTGTTCTTTGTTCACAGTTTTCAATCATACAAATATTCAGAGAGACTTTGAAGGAAAGACTTGGAGCTAACAGCTCTACTCAACAGAGTGAGTCGCAATATTGTGTAGTTGTGTGCAGTGTAATTTCAGTATGGAGTGTTCGTGGATGAAAGTATAAAGGAAGTTCAATCCAACAGAGTCTTCTAGGATAAACTCAAAGAAACAAATGTCGACAGCACAAGAAAGCTATTTATTACAGAGAAAGAGTCCTTGATTTGAACCTCATGTTTGAAACTTTTCTTTTTTTCTTTCTGCATCATTGTACACAGAAAAACACAGGATAAAAGCATGACATGATACAAACTTTCACAAACATAATCTATTCTCAAAATGATATAACTGCAAACCCAGCTCTATTGAAAATGCTCTGATGCTTTTAGTTACCTTAACCCTTCCCCTACTAACAGACAGAATTTCATATATTTTATCATGACAAGCAGTCATATGTTACCAGAAGCAATAAAATATGAGTATTAAGGTGTAAGGTGTGTTACCACTGAATGTGAATTGAATTCTTACTTTGCATTCTGTTCTTCTTGAGTGCTTTTTCAGGTTTTGTTTATTGCTGCAAACAGCAGATGCAGATAAAACCTGAGACTTGACATGTAGCAGTTCTAAGTGTTTAGTCTGTGTGCTGTAAAGTAGCATGGTGGGGAAGGGCCAAAGAAAAGTATAGAATTGGTCATACTCCTACAGCTGATTGAAGAAAAGCATCAGTGATAAGGTTGATTATTTCCAAAAGTTAAATAATAATAATAATAGAGATAATGAAAAGTCAGAATCCTTAGCACAGGGTAACTCAGTAAAATAAAGAAGCTGTTTGATGTTGAGTGACATCCTCCATGTATATGTATTAGTGTAAATGAAGAGTCATGTCCACTCAGATTCCAGTATTTGCTTACATTTTATACTAAATTTATTATTAACTTATTTATTTGTTTAAACATGACATGACTTGATTATCACAAGCCTTAGACAGAGAACGCAAACTTGAAGGATTATTAGGTTTTGTCATTTGTCACAAGGTGCTGAGACAATAGCATACACTCAAAAAGAGGGAGGAAAAAAAGGAAAGTAGCTGGGGGAATACATATAAGCCTGGAGGTGGAGAGGGGTGTTGAGTCTTTGTGGCTGGAGGTCAGCTTTCTTGTGAATTCTGGATATTGTAGTAATGACTGAAAAACAGTCAGATAACATGACTGTTACACTGTTACAGCCACCATGAAGATGTGAGAACTCAACAGCCTACAGGTAGAGTTGTCTGTAATGTGCTCAGTTCAGCAGATCTTTACTCTGCACCTTCAGTAACTTTCATTCAGTACTATCTCAGCGAATTTACCACCATGACTCTACTGTTGCTTAAGTGAGTGTGTGTGTGTGTGTGTGTGAGTTAATTCCCTTGTAACTATTTTGCCCCAGTAATACTAACTGTTCCAGGCAGTCACTCTAACTGCCTGGAACATTAACTGCCTGGAACATTAACTGTTCCAGGCAGCAATGTCAGCCAGCCTGCTCTCCCCAAACCAAACTATTACCTGAGAGTTTATCACCTTCCATTTCTTCCAGAAACCCTGTAATCCTCCAGCTCTTTCTATTCCTCAGTGGAGCCGCTGGTATGCTAAAAAACAATGGCTCTGCATGTGTGTATGTGCATAGTTCCGATCCATGCTTCTTCCTCTTGCACTTGTTGATGAATAAGGAATGAAGTACTGAGCCCGTCACCGCAGGGGAGAGATTCCCCTAGCAGATCTTCCTACTTGCACACACACACGCAGAGAGAGAGAGAGAGAGAGAGAAAGAGAGAGAGAGAGAGTAAAAGAGAAATAACATAAACTCTCACAACTACACACAAACATTTACATGCATACACAGATGTGGATGCTCTCACATACAAGTGTACAGGTGCTAACACACAAAGCTTAATACACACACACACACACACACACACACACACACACACACACACTGGTGCTCAGCTGTAGCCTGCTCTCAGGTGGTAATTATGCGGACACTGCACTGTCTCTCTGATGCATCCTGGGGATTATTTAAATGGCCAAATGAAGTGATCTACCACAGACCAACAAGTAGGCTCAGGGGAGCTTTAGCAACAGACAGACTGTGTGTGTGTGTGTGTGTGTGTGTGGCCTCTGTCTGTAGACTGCCGTATTTTCTCTCCAAACAAGTTGTGGCAAACATGTTTCTGTCCTCAAGTCCCCAGAGCACCTCAGCTGTGTTACAAACAGTGGCCTGTGTTGGTTTCTGCTTATTCCTAATGCCTCCATTAGGAATGAGCATCGAAATGGAAATGTGTGTGTGTGAATGTGTGTTATAGACTGAATCTATTAATCTTAGTTATAAGATTATATATTTTAAGATTATAATTTGCATATAACTGATATGATAGCTATGAAGCAGGTTAACAGATTGTACGCTCACTGTGATCAATGCTACGCTTGCTCTCTGTGGCAGGAGTTTTCAAAGTCTGACACTGTGGGTGCCTGTGGACAAAACTGAGACAACTGCACCCCCCAGATGTGTGAGAACCATGATGATAGGACATTCTGAATCTGAGCAGTGTTAAAAAAAATGGCAACAAGAAGTTCTTTCATAACCTCTGCAGTGAAATACAGTGATACAGTGAGCCTAGGCCACTCTGCCATCAAACTGTTGTAGCTCACACACGTTGAAGATAAAGGCAGAATTTATCCCAGAACTGCTACCACATAGGTTTTAATTGATAAGCAGCATCTTTTTTTCCTTAATGACTTTAAAGCTGAAAAAAATGCTGAAGGTAAAAAGTACTGTCAATACTGTTATTGCGTTAAAAACAATACCAACCATAATACTTTTGGATGCACAATTAGAGTGGAAAGAGAAACTATATTTTGTACTAAGGAGAATACAGCACATTGGTGGTCACATGATGTGATACACTGGAAAAATGGAGAAATAAAGATGGTTAACATTAACATTAGTGTCTATGATTTAGTGTCAAGGAGAAATGCAAATGCTTTGTTTTCCAGCAGCATGAGAAGAATCAGGCAGTCAATATGTAAGCTTTACATGAGGATTGTGCAGCACACCCTCTGACCTGCTTTTAAAATGCAGAATACTTTATCCTGCAGTGCATAAGGAAAGGACACCTGTTGAAATTTTGATACAGCCCAAACCTTATTAAAGTATTTGTCTTTTCTTATTTCAGTACCATCGTGGTTGATGTGGTGATCACTGGAGGTTGACGGGAATTCCAGAAGACCCATTCTGAGAGGAATCGCACAAAGCAAACCCTTATAGGCCAAATTAGACACCACAGCAGACACAGGAACATCCATCCTCACTGATGAATGGCGTGCCTACAAGTGGCAACTTGCTCAGTATTGCTCAATATTCTGTCTGCCATAAAAAAAACTTTGTTGACTGAAAGACTGGTGCTCATAATCAGCACATTGATCGTGCATGGCAGAACTACAAGCTGGAAGTATGGTGCCATAGAGGTAATCATACTCCTGAGTCACTGAAGCTTACCTCAAGATAATAGGTTGGAACCACTGGTTAGGTGTACGCCATTACAATGGTGTCTTGGGCAGACTTTTCCATGTAAAAAAGCAAGTCACGTAAACATCAAATCTGACAGTGTAATTACACTTAATGACATTAATGAAAAAAGTTCAAATTGTTCCACTTGAATTCAAAGAAAACAGTCATGACACTGTTATAAACTCATTTGGCAGTGTAGTTACACTTAAAAGACAACATTTATGACACAATCATCATGGTCTCATGACAGCCAGTGTCAAAACCAACTATGTATGACAGTTTAACGTCATGTTAAGATATAAAGCTAAATAGTTTTGTTTTTTTAATTTGACAGTTAGGTCTGCTATGTCATGTTTATGACAGGTTATGTTGTCTTGGTTTACCCAATGACACTTAATGACACATAAGCATTCATTCGTGTTCATGACAGGTGTCATGTCAGTCTTATGCACACACATTCAAATAAAGTGTTACCTAATATATCATTTTAATAACTGCCACATATTGATCCCATTTTTTATTTATCTATTTATTTATTTTTTTAACAATTTCAAATGGGTTAAACCTCATTCATTGTAGAACTGTGTGCAGCGCAATGATTTGCTCAGCCCCCCCACCCTCTATCTATGTGAGAGGGAGAGAGAAAGACTCTTTCTCTCATAAACACAACAGACTCGTCTGTCAAGTCTGGACCAAAGGTCAGAGAACAGTCTGAACAGAGTGATTATCCAATTAATTTATTCTAAATCAACCAGTGCTGCTGTGGCAGGTGAAGAGAAGAATAATGGCATCAAAACCAGTAGTTGATTAATATTACCTGCCAATCAGAACTGCATTCTTCATTTATGTTTCCTGAATTACAGATTTTAGCCATCACTCCTCAGTGAACTGCCTAAGTTAGGTCTAATATTTAGTTACCATGGATTTACCATGTTTCTCAGGACTCTGTTCACTCTGATATAACAACAACAATTAAACAAGAATATGTTTTATATTTTAGATATTTTAGATTCTTCTGACAGATTGGTACACTTCTGGCATTCTCTTAGTCACATTCATGAGGTAGTATCCTGTAAAAAGTTGTTGTTGATATTTGAACTCCTTCCCTCAGTGCTCCTTCAGAGGCTCTGCCCCCCTAAATTCATGGACACACATCGCCATGGAAACCAGCACCAACAACTGGCCAAAGAGGAAAATGGAGGAGGAAAATCCAGAGCATCCACAGCCTGAGGGTAAGTTAGTGACAATGAGATGGAAATGCTATTAAAAACTCAGGTAGAATGTGATAGTAGTGTAGAAAGTGCCACTGACCCCTCACACTGTGTGTTCAAGCCATGGTCTAAACCCAGGATTATCTTAGCCTATGCATTGGTAACTTCAACAGCAACAGTAACTTATTAAACTGTCAGTGTTACATGGAACAATTTTGTTTACAGATAATTATAAAAGAACAAGGAAGAAAATAACCCATCAGGGTTATATTTCTGACATCATTTAGATTGTTTTCTTACTGTGGTGTAATTGCACAGTCCAGCACAAAGCCAAGTAATATTACACAGGCAAAGATATGTAATTCCAAGGGAAACAATATGAGGTCTGTGGTAGCAAGTCAAATCTTTTGTATACCAAGTTTTGCAAGGTAATTATCTTTAATTTTATTCACATTTTGTCATTACCATAGTGTAGCTCTGTTCCTCACTGGTGAGGATGGGGAAGAAGGAGAATAGCCAGCAGAGGCAGTCTGGAACCTGACGACCTACAGCGTGTGCAGATGCTGCAGGTTCAAAGATGTGCAGCTGAGCAAGTAAACTACCCAGCTTACATGAATTATTTCAGCTGTTCTCTACATAAACATCCCCACAGCCCATATTAGTTCAATATAACCATATTATCTCTAGATTCACACTGGGACTACATGTAATGTGAAAATAACTTTAGTTGGTCATAATAAATTTTAACCCAAACATGATGTTTGACCCACTGTCCTCATCACCTGGAGACAGCCACACCACACCCACCACGCCCTCTGACATTGAGCAGTGCTGTGGCCAAGCCCCCAACACCTGCATTTTTTATTTATTATATGGTTAGGTTTGTGGAAAAATGTATAATAAATACTGGATATGACAAATGGTTATTTGTAATCAGCAGCCAGCAGCCATCTCTACAACCTCTCCAGGCCTGAGCAGGAAGCCATGGAGAGGTATATTAAGGACTCCTTGGCTGCTGGCATCATCCGTCCCTCCTCATCACCTCTTGGAGCAGGGTTTTTCTTTGTGGACAAGAGGGATGGGTCCCTCCAACCATGCATTGATTTTCAGCAGTTAAACAACATTACCGTAAAAAAGTACCCCTTGCCGCTAATGAACTCTGCCTTTGACTCACTCCAGGGGGCCACCATGTTCACTAAACTGGACCTTCGAAATGCATACCACCTGGTGAGGATACAGGAGGGCGATGAGTGGAAGATGACCTTTAGTACTCCTTTTAGGCCATTTTGAGTATTTGGTGATGCCGTTTGGTCTCACCAATGCCCCCGCTGTCTTCCAGGCCCATGATGTCCTTCGGGATATGATGCACCGTTTTGTCTTTGTTTACCTTGATGATATTCTCATCTTTTCCAGGAACATGCCTGAACATGTACAACATGTCCATCAAGTTTTGCAAAGACTGTTAGAGAACCGCCTCTTCGCTAAAGGAGAGAAGTGCGAGTTCCATGCCTCCTCCTACCTCCTTCCTGGGTTTCATCGTCGCTGAGGGGCAGATAAGAATTGACCCAGCCAAGGTAAAGGCAGTGTTGGGTTGGCCCAGTCCTAGCTGTCATAAGGCGAGAGGTTTCTCAGATTTGCTAATTTCTTCAGGAGATTTATCAGAAACTACAGCTGTGTTGCTGCCCCTTTTTAACTGCACTAACTTCGACTTCTAAGCCCTTTCTGTGGACGCCTGCTGCTGAAGCAGCATTCTTCAAGCTGAAGGATCTTTTCACATCTGCACCCGTTCTCATCCAACCTAACCGGGAGAAGCAGTTCATAGTTGAGGTGGATGCCTCGGACATTGGAGTGGGGCCGTTCTCTCTCAGCGCTCTGCCATGGATGGTAAGCTTCACCCTTGTGCTTATTTCTCTCACCGCTTATCTCCTACAGAGAGGAATTATGACGCGGGCAACCGGGAGCTCCTGGCTGTTAAACTGGCTCTTGAGGAATAGCGCCACTGGCTTGAGGGATCTGAGCAGCCTTTTGTGGTGTGGACGGACCACAAGAACCTGGCATACATCCAGTCTGCTAAGAGGCTCAATTCCCGTCAGGCCAGGTGGGCTTTTTTTTTTTTTTTTTTGGGAGATTTAACTTCTCTCTGACCTACAGACCCGGTTCTAAGAACACCAAACCTGACGCCCTGTCCCTCATGTATGTCAGGGAGGATGGTCCTATTGAGTCCCTGGAACCCATCCTTCCAGGTTCCTGTATCATCGCAGCAGTGTCCGTACAGATTGAAGAGGAGATTAAAGTAGCCCAGCAGACTCAACCTGACCCAGGTAATGGCCCCCCAGGTCGTCTGTTTGTCCCTGATTCAGTTAAGTCCTCAGTTTTGCAGTGGGCCCATTCATCTAAACTTACTTGTTATCCAGGTGTAAATCGAACACTTTCCTTCCTTACACGACGTTTTTGGTGGCCGTCTATAGAGGCGGATGTCCTGGCACCGCGCCTGCTCAGCCCTGCTCAGAGCCCCTGACCATTACAAGCACCAGACTAACCGTCATTGAACTCTGGCACCCAACTATGCTCCTGGAGACAAGGTATGGCTTTCCACCAAGGACCTACCTTTTAAAGACTGATTCCAAGAAACTGTCCCCTAGATTTGTTGGCCCTTTTGAGGTTCTGTCACGAGGTCAGCTGTTTGACCTGTCTGTCAGTGTCTGTCTGTCTGTTTGTCTGTCTCTGTGTTGCCTGCCCCTCTCCCTTGCACTCTGTCACTTCTGCTGGGTCTGCCTGCTTGCCACTCCACTCCTGCCTTGCTTCTGCAATCAAGCTCATCTGGTTCCAATCAGCTCATCACCAAGGTTGCACTTAATCCCTGCTCCTGCCTTCAGTCCCTGCTGGATCGTCACTCCATGCACACAGTTTGTGTAGAGAGAAGTTCTCATCTTAGCTCCAGAATCTGCATTAGGAGTAGTGCCTATCAGATCGTTTCCTAACCTCCCTGTTTCTTTAGCTCTGTTCCTGCCAGCCAGCCCACCTGCCATTTCCTCCAGTCAGTCTGCTGCTCAACTTTCCAATTGGGACCAGCACCTCCAGCAGCACAACCCCCCCACCCCAGGACTCCTTCACCTGCCACCGCACCCCTCTTCGGACCAGCACACCCCCAACCCTTCTTCACCACGTGTTCCTTAATAAACTTTATTTGTCCTGCAGTCTGTGTTCTGCTTTTTGGGGTTCCTAGCTCAGTCGTGACAAACATAGGAGAATGTGCAATGAAGAGGAGAATTCAATTGAATTTGTGGAACAGACTGTACTAAGTGGGGTGGAGTACAGAGGGGGTTAAGTGGTTGTTAAGAGAATAGTCCTTTAATTGATATTTTGAAATATTCTTGTTTTAGCATAACTAGTAACTTTTGCCTGTTCAAAATGTGCCTGTGTGGCATTGTAACACTAAAACAGCCCGGAGGAAATGGTGTGTGAGTTTGTAAATAAGCCAAGTCAACATTCTATGGTGCCACTGATGACATGTGTTTTTGATTTTATTTAGAAACATCACTAAAAAAACAAAACAAACAAAAAAAAAAACAGTCAGCACTGCACTGACTTGAGTCCTCAGCAATACACCTGCAAAGTTTGAAGATGATCGAATGAGCACTTGTCAAGAAAATCAAAGGACAGACAGAATGACAGACATTTCTGGATTAATTTGCAGGATGAGAGGAACGGCTTATTTGACTGCAAACTAACTGCAGTTGTTTTTTAGAGGAGATGATGCCTGTATGAAACCAGGGGGTAGCCTGGCCTTGTATTTTACCAGTCAGCAGTGTTCAGTGGTGCAAACGTCAGCTCAATATGCTGGGATGTAGTATTAACTCTTGAGCAGGTACATTTTGGAAGACAGGAAATGTGGCACATGAACTCAAACTTCCTAATTTATTATGTAATTTATGTTCATACACTCCTAATAATAATTTTCAGTTCCCAAAAAAGAATTCCTGGGCAGTATGTTGTTTAGTTTGATTGTCAGTTTTTTGAAGACAGATTATGTGAGTAACCATGTTGCAGTGACAGTAATTATTTTCTAATCCATCAGAATGACAGACAGGAGTTTGACTCATCTGTCACCACTCCTAAAACTCTGTAAATGACAGCTAACACAAACCCTGATTGCAATGTGGGCTCCTTCTGTCTTTTTCTCTCACACATCCACCAGGTTTTGACTGATGTGGGATTTGAAAGGCTAATATTTAATTTGGCAAAATACTTAATTAACATTGGTTTCTGTTGAGGTGTTCCTATAGACCAGGGAGGTTTTTAAACTGAGGTGCGTTGAAGGAGTAACATGGGGGGGAGGCAAAGATACTTTGTTAGGTGAAAGGGACAGGTAAGAGGTTGGTCACCGATTTGGTCCACTTTCCTAGCATCAGTGTCACACTTCCTGAGGATATAATTGTGTCCGATCATCATGTTTTTAAATTTCCTTCAGTATAAAGCTATTTCAGCAAACTTTGAATACATCTGTCTTCCGGTGTCCATTCTTAGACAATCCCCCTGTGCTTCCCCAGCTAAAGTAGTAAACTAAAGTAGGAGATTAAGGAGTAGCTAAAGTATGGAAAGGAAATCACAGAGGCTGCTTGGCAATTCATAAAATACTGTTTTTACACCTTGAAAGTGTCACAGGAAACACTGTCAGCTCATAAATTCATTAAACTGGAAAAAAAAGTGTCTTTTGAAACTTCACGTCATTTTTCCCTCTTTCACTCCTGCACCCCCACCCCACCCCTCCTTAACCCACTGGCTTCTTCCAAGGCAAGCTTTTAGCATTTGAAATTGTAATGCCTGGACCCACTCTCCTTATAATGACAGGCCCCCGTCAATCACACTAACTGATGGACAGCCCATATTAGCATAACATCTGCTCCACTTGATCTTTCTATGGCGAGATGACACATTTTCATACAAAGCTTCACTTTCTGTGATTACCCGGGAGCCTCGCTGGTCAACACACACTTTCAATGTTGATCACATTTTATGGAAATAAGTCAGTTGTTGTGATTCAGCCTGAAGTTGGGGATTGGGGATGAATAGAAACTTGTTGAGAGACTGTGAACGGGCCAATTAAGATTTGAGCGAGGCAGCTGTAATTAAATGGCAAAACAATACACTGCTACATATGCATAGTCAATTTGTTTAAATGGGTATGTGCATATTTTGTGTACATTCTATGCCTTCTATGCAGAGATGTTTAAATGTGTGTGTGTGTGTGATTTATGCTCTGTGGAAGCTTGATTGCTCACATTAGTATATAAGTGTGTGTGTGTGTGTGCGTGTGGAGGCTCTTCTCCAGAGCAGGGATTAGCTAAACAGCATCTGGATGCTCACTAATTGGCTCTCCTCTCCACACAACCATGAAAAAAATAGCACACCTCACCTCCTTGCACGTGTGTGTCTCATATAAAGTGCAGCTTGAGCCAGTAATTGGGGATTACCATGGTAATATGGTAAACCATGTTCACTGAGAAAAAAATTACCATTATGGCAGATAAAGAGCACACAATTGTTAGAAATGTCTAACTGGTCACTCCTGGCACTTGCTGTATTTATTGGCATCTCTTCAGCATTTTTCTTTTTTTCTGCTGATCAACCTGGCTCTGCTGCTGCTATTGTCTTCCGGTAAGTAGCATTGCCACTTAACGACATAATGGGCCTGCTGCCACTATTATTACACACTACTTGCTGCAGTCAAGGGCTGATAGCAGGGCTGACTCTCAGTCTGTCCAAACTAAAGCCAAGGATAGAAAGCAGGACAGATGGAGATGCATCACATTATATAAGCAGTGAAGGACACAGAGTCAGAGATGTGGAGAGCACTGAATGATGTATTTTTCACTTGTGTATAATTAATGCATAGTATATGTAAGTACACTACATGAGGAAACACAGTGCATAGCAAATGTATGCAGTAGAAGTGCATGGGGACTGGGGTGCAAAGTCCTGTTTCAATTATGACAGTCATTCATAAATAGCACATAAATGTGTGTATTCTACTGGGCTTGAGTGTGGTGTTTGTTTTGATTGGTGAATTGTGTTGAAATTAACAGGGGGAAGAAATCATCTTTTGTTGCAAATCGAAGCTTGGATTTTGCAAATGTGACACAGTTCCCACAGGTGTGAATCACAGGACTAGTGAATTCAAAACAGCTACCCAAAGGTTTAACTTAGACTTTTTTTTTAAATCAGAGAATGAGGCTTTTTTCAAACCATTGTTAATTTTCTGTGCTGATGTTACAGAGAGTTTTATTATATTTTGGCTCAATGTCTAGTTTAGACCCTTGAGCAGACACAGACAAGAACACTAGCTATAGGCAAAGGTAAGTAGTTTTATAATGGATATTTTAAGAGTTCTGATGGGGAACGACAAGGGGCTGGGGAACCAGGAGGTGCATGCCAACCAGGTGAGTGAGGAAACCAGGGAATGGCGACAAGCAGGTAAGTGATCCAGGAGAGGGAGGATGGAAACTAACTGCCAGTTTGCAGGTGAGTGGGGGTGAGAAGAGGGGAGTGGAGACTGGATAGTAGTTGCAGAGGAATGAAGAGGCAGGAGGGAGATGACAGAGACCGGAGATGGACAGCCAGTGAGTGGTGTGGTCAGGTAATTGCAATGAGGCTGGTAATGAGGCAGATAGAGAGCACTGGAAACACTGGAAACACTCAGATCACTAGAAATATACTGAGCTGCCAGGAATGTAGTACCACAGAGCATGTGAGCTCGAAAAGTAGTGGAACACAGGTGAGCCAGGTACCCAGTGCTGCACCACGCCCCTGCAGAGAAGCACACACACATACACACACCATCAGACACATGGCAGGAGACACTATAGAGACAGAGACAGACATGGGAAACACCAGGAGGATCTTGTGGTCACAGCGGCCTGCGATCCAAGCAGTAGAAGTGCTCCAGCTGTCAGCCATGGGTTGGCTATGGGTCAAATGAATGGGACTTGTACTTCTTCAAACAGCTCCTCTGACTTCAGCAGAGGTAAAAATGCAACTTTTTGTTCAAAAATTACAAAAACCTCACTCAAATTAACACTGACATTTGCAAACAGTCTTCATTATTACAGCACATGACCTTGCTAAGCAGGTTTTGGGGTTACTATGCAGCAGGCTAATGACATTTGCACATGATTTAACAAAGATATACACAATGGACAGCCCTGCGGAATGTCATTGTGCTCTGTCATAGCACTTGTCAAATTAAAGGCTGCAGATTTATTAGCATATGTGTCCTCCTGCCTTCAGGTGGTTTTAATGAACTGAAAGAAGCTTTTCGTGAAGCAGCTGTGGACAACAAACTCTAACAATCACTCATACTAATTTGGAGTTAAATGCAGACTGATTTACCTAAGTTCCTGCTTCAAACACAATAAATGTTCATTATTTATGCTGATTTAAACGCCTCTTCTAGGTGGGTAACTTTTAGTTGTTAATGGTTGATTCACGTTTTAAATGTTATTCCATCCATTACTGTGTTTGCTCTGTGTATTAATTTGCTCTTGTTCATAAAATCTAGATCTAGAATAGAATAAGAGTGAATTAAGATAAATATACTGAGTATACTGGGTATGGCATTAAGATAAATAAATATAAATATACTGAACTGTATATGGCTGGCGGTGGATGAGGTTATTGAGGGTCACCCTGCGTTTGGCACCTTCACACCACACAGATGGGCAAAGTGAATTTCTAGATCAGGAAATTACTTAACTGTCAGAGTGCTGCTTGTGCTGATCAAAGTGTCACCATGAAAATAGGGCCCTGGGTCTTAGTCCAGAAGTCAAGAGTTTTAGTCGTACTTAGTCAGTGAAACTGGCTAACTAATGGTTAGGGCGTATACCACGTGGGCCCTAGTGGCCTGAGCAGGCGGACCCCGGTTCAACTCCCGATCCGGCCGGACCTTTGCTGCATGTCATTCCCCTACTCTCTCCCTGTTTCCTGTCTCTCTCTCACTGTCCTATAAATAAAGGCATAAAAGCCCGGAAAAACATAACTAAAAAAAAGAAAAGAAAAAAGTAACTGGCTAACTGACTTTAACTATGCTATAAAAAATAAATGCAATTAATAAAACTTCAACCTAGTGATTGAAACTAGTCTACGATACTCAAGACTTTACTGAAAACAGCTGTCTGCTGCTGTTGGAACAGAGATTTATGAGATCAGTGAGACTGAACCAAAACACAAAAAATTAATGTAAATCATTTTTGGTGACTATATGGCTATGCAATCAAGGGACATTGTGGAGTCAGCTTTAGCTACATCAAGGCACATCTCCAAACAACTCCAGTTTGTAGACCATAAACCTAAAGCTTCCCCTATAAACTGATCACCAGCAACCATATCTCATTCCCACTGTGATTCCTCCTGACCCAAATAAGTCCTGCAATCTATTTTGGTTTGTGTAGCATGCACTCCATCCCCCAACCTATTCTTCTCTCTATCTACTTCTTTATTAATCTGTCATCCATGCATGATCCTTTTAGGAAGAGCCTGCTCTGATTCGATTAGATGGGCTTTCATTATGCTAATGGTGGATTAGGCAACAAGGGGGATCAAGGGGGATGTTTGTGCCTAGTTCTGCTGCCTCCGCTACACAATACACAAAAGATGTATACATTTGCTGTATAGTTGTGTGTGTGTGTGTGTGTGTGTGTGTGTGTGTGTGTGTGTTCTGGTGGGATGAGGATAAGGCGTGTGTGTAGGTGCATGCTATGTATTTTACCAGGGGCTCTGTGAATGTCATCACTCACTAATCTTCAGTGCACATGCTTGGTGCAGCACACACTTCAAATGGTATTATTCTGGTGATGAACACTCCACTCCTGCATATGAAATACATATATGCAGTGTGTGTGTGTGTGTGTACGTGTATTGTTTACATTCATTCTGTATGGAATAAAGAGAGTTTGATTTAGCACTGCATGCAGTTGGTTAAACATTAGCTACTAATATAAAATGAGACTTCAAAGACAGGTTGCCAGCTAAAACACAGTACTGAGTGTTTTGTATGAAGAGGATATGAGGCTACATCAAACTGCCTACATTAAGCTTGATATTGAAAAAAACACACAAAAAGTCCTAATTTGTACAACCAAATTAGCAGAACATAGCACTGAATAACACTGTCAATATATTTATATACTGTATACCAAAGGTACGTCAAATAAGACACAATGTTGTTAAACAAGCAGAATGTCAAGGATATCCACATACTGTATATCCAGTGACAGTTGTCATGCCACAGATGAGTAGCTCCATTTCTAATATTTATGGCACTGTATGTAAAAAAAAAAAAAAAAAAAAATCCTCAAAAGACTTCGACAACAAACTTTAGAATAACATGATCATAGTACCAACGCTGACATTTGAAAGTCTGTTTAATTTTCTTCTTCTTTTGTCAGTGTGAACAAACTATCTACTTAAATTAGGGCTGTCAAGATGAATCTGTTATTCTTTTCACTATTAATCTGATATGAGAAATATGCTGGGCATGGGCACAAACTAGATGATGAAACTAGAAACTAGATGTTGCTTTGGTGAAATTATGTTAAAATAAATCACATGAGCCTCATATACACATGAAGATTTCTTTGAATCATTGTCATTATTTTTGTACCACAAGACTTAAAAGGCTTTAAAAGACAGCAGAGTCATTTTCTAATTGAAAACTAGTTAAACCAGGTTTGCAGGGTTGAATAAAGCATTTGTCCCTGCCATGATATTAACACATATGTTGGTGTTGTGTGTGTGTGTTTTTATCTGTTTTTTTTTTTATATCAGGAGAAATCTGACCTCAAAGTGGAGTTCATTAATATTCCTAATGGCAGGCCCATTGACTTGATTGCCTGACCGGGTAAATAAGGGCAGGCCCCCCAGAGCCAACAGAAAGCTTGGTCTTAACCATCTAAGTCACAATACCACTAAGTTTACATTCCACACATTCTACACAATCTGTGCAGTTCCACCACCGCAATTATCAAAGTGCCTCTCAACCTCCAAACTGAGGACTACATCTTAATTCAGTCAAATGGCATTTCAGTGACAGAGGCTGGAGCCGTGCCACAATATGGATTAAAGTAATCAGGGGGGTGGGAGGGCAGTAAAGAAAACAATCACAAAAACAGGCTTAGGATTGTTACTGATTATACTTTTTTCCTGTCAGACAAGAATAGCTTGGCAACCTGCTACTGAAAATGATAGACTAATCCCTTCACATTATTTCCATACAAAACCGTTTTCTTCATCTGGACCGGAATTTCTCTTCTAGGTTTGAGCTGGATAGATAGCTGCATATTTACAATATACAGGCGATATAATGGCTAAAATGCATTATTCACTCGATTCACTTGAAAATATGTACAGTATTGCAGGGAGGGAGGGAAAGCAATGAATGCAAAATGTCAACTTTTTTTTTCACACAAGTAGAATTTTAAGTTTTTCTTTGCTGTGAATGTTTCCCACTGCACAGAGGAATGAAAAATTCTTTTACATCAAACATTCTTTCTCAAATTTTAACAGAGTATAAAATATTCTTTTTAACTGTCAAAACATCCCATATGCAGACCCAAATCAACAATGTGCATGTATGTGGCTGAGTACTGTATTCTAACCCTGGCATATATTATTCCTCTTTAGCATAGAGCTCCACTGTTGTGCAAAAACACAAAAACACATATCAGAGATTTAGCCCTCTCCACTGGAAGTCTCCTCATCCACCAAATTGGACTCAGTGGCTGAGGGAAGTGATGCAGCATCTCAAACTTAAGAAATTGAGATTCATAATACGTGGCTCCCCTGATAACTTTGCTCTAATGTAATCCATAAACGGTTTCTAGATTTTCTCAAAGCTTTGACTCCCCACCTCCCTGAGCATAACTCCCAAGGGAATAAGTCATATTCATTTATTATCTGTCTTTGTATCCCATAATGATGAGACAAGCCTTGGGGCTTTACTCTGTGTAACCGCCTGTTTGTTAATATGTCTGCATATGTTTTTTTCTTCTTCTTTTTTCATTGTTTTTGTTGTGTTTTAGTTAGTATTGTTATATGGCTGTTCTCTGGGTTCCAAAAACTTAATAAAGAACATGTTTAAAAAAAAACTAACATACACACACACAAATACATCATTAAGCCACACTGTTGCACATGGCATATTCCTCCATTACCATGAGTGCACTTTATCTTGAGTCAGTCCCACATACAAAATTCTGCTGCCCGAAATACTCGACAGAACTCCAAATGTGGATCAGTCCACCACTAAAAATTGTCCCCATCAAATGTCTTATTCCCTTTGGTTTGAGTTTTCCAAAAACTAGAGAGAGCAGCTGTTTTAGGAAATGACCACACCTTTTTTTCTAAAATGTAATATTTCTGAGTTGTTTTTAAAAAGTTCCATCTTAGGTTACATCTCAGACAGGGTAGAGATCACAATTGCATCACAATTTGAGCCTTTTGTTTCTATAAAAATGCTAAAGTCCTAAAGAGCTGTATCTCCATATAATTTTCATGTCATGTGTACATGTCAGTAGCTCATCCAAAGACTTTAATTCCTATAAAAATTTATGGAGATCTGAAGCCACCATCTTCTACATCTATGGTAGATAGTCATGCTTGAAAGTAGTTCAGTGTGGTGACAATCAACATTTACATTTTGTTTGTTTTTAAAGATTGGTATTGTTCACTGCCAGTGACTGAAGAATGGTCTTATCTCCTCCGTCTGTCAGGTAAACTTCTGTTAGTTAGTCAAAGTCTGATTACCTTTGCTTGAAAGCTAAAATATCTCCTATAGAAATCCACTGATCTTATCTGATCTGATCCATGTTATCATCAATGTCATGGTAAATTCTATTTTCAGTCACATCAGTCATTGTGGACTTCTTACCAGTTTTGGTAGGTAGTGTTGCCTTATTCTCACCAGTTATCAGATTGGATGTTTTGCAACACAATGCTGTGTATTCATGTGAACATGTATTTTTCTGTGTAAACTGTAGCATTAAGATGGTTCCCCTGTGTACTGATCATTATAAATGTGTCCAGCCTATAAACAAAATCAAACATTGTATCTCAGTGTGGTTGTCTGTCTAACTTTCTCTCTGTCTCTCGGTGGACAGACTTCAGGCTGTCACATGCCACATTACATCACTGTCTCCTCCTCTCTGTCCCACTTACAGTAACATCCCTCCATAACCTCTCTCCATTCACATCTTTCTGTCCAACTCTCTGTCTTTTCTTTCACTGTCTACCTGGCTTTCTGTGTCTGTCTGTTTCAGTGGCATGGCACCGAACTCAATGCAGACACCCCCAGCCCCTCACACCCCATTACTGATGTATATTGAGTTCAGTCTGTTTAGTGAAGGGGCCTCCTGGGCTTTACCTGATGGTCATATAGTTTTGTCAGTGATTTTAGTTCTCCAGTGTTCCTACATTGTCTCTCTTGGTTCTTCTACTCCTCACACGTCAGGCCCCTGAAATGGCTTAGCACCTCATATTCAACACTTAGTTTCTTTACACCCACACCCAAATGTGAGATGTGACCACCTGTCAAACTGTCTGATGGAAGATGAGATTCACCCAGTCTGAGACATGGACAGGGTGGGAGTGAGGGGGGCACCAGACTGACAGAGACAAGGAAAGATGGAGAAATATAACACTGTTGATGTTAGAAGTAACATTTTGGTTTTGTGTTGTGGCATTACATTTTTTTTTTAATTAGGTTAATTCTTCACAAATCTTTAAAAAATATAATGTTAACGTATTTACAGTATTTACACTTTTATGAATCCACAATTTCAAAAAATCCAACTTAATAACATAATGTGGAAAGGTCACAGTAAAATGTTCCCTGACACAGATTTTTTTTCCCACTAAAATATCCAGTTGCACAATACAATAATACAATAACCTTTGTTATGGTTATGTTTAGGCACTGCTAGCATGAAGGGAAAGATCATGAGCTGATTTAATACAGATCCTGTCGTGTGGAGCCACCACCTGACATTATCAAAACCTAAAGCACTAAATCATAAACCTGATTTAACAACTGAACTGAAGCCACCATCTTTCCTCAGCATTAATCAAAGTGTTGCTGCCTAAACCTAAACCATCCAGAAGAGTCTAGATATGAACTTTGGTGTCTGGTGGCATCCTCCCCAACCACAAACACAACCCTGTAATAATTATATAATTTCTCAGTGGAAGAGTTAGTAAATTACTGTTGTATTGCCATATCAAAGTTTAAATCAGATTACATGATATTACATTATTTAAGCTTTGCCTCTGTAGTCAGTGATGGTGAAGCGGGTTGTACCAGTTGAACACAAGGAAAGGGATGAAGGGAATCCCAAAGCAAGGGATGATCCAGAGAAAATGATTTTCTCTGAGCTGTTTTTAAGTGAAACTAAGATTCCTTGTCCGCTATTACTGTGCTGCTTTTTTTCTTTCTAGTCCTCCTCAGCCCTCTCTTTCCTCTGTCATCATTTCGCTCTGCTCATCCTCTTGTGGCAGCTTGGTCTGAATGCTGACAGGGCCTCAGGGTTGCTGGTCCAGTCCTCCACATATAGACAAGGGGGAGATGTTTTGCAAGATCCATTGTTTTGATGGTGATGAATAAACAGAGCATGGAATGGGGCTATGTGTGAGTGTGTGTAAGTGTATCTTATAGAAAGTACAAATAAAATTCTTTTTGTCCTTTGGAACTCAGGCCACGCTTTTTTCCTGCAATAATATTCTCCTTCTTATCTACATTTGTTTCGTTATCATGAGATTCATTTTTAGAATCACAGGAGAACAATTAGCAGTGATGGAGCCACCACCTGACATTATCAATTGCTAACGTTCTCTGTGACAGTAAGCAGCTGAGTACCAGACCTCAAAGAGTTTGTGCAAATAAGAGTCCACGCACACACACACACACACACACACACACGCACACACACTGCCTCCTCATAACCTCATTTTCTCGTCACACAACAGCAAAGCTCTCTGGCAGGAAGTGTTGAATTAAAATGGAGCCCAATGGCAACAGTCTTAAAGGGCAAATGAGTGACAAGCAAGAGAAAACATTAGTAGCAGTTGAAAGGCATTTAGAGGCTTTGAAGGTTTGGCTGAATTAGAAGGGGATAATGAATTTCAAATGGCTGTTTATTTTTGGATGTGATGGATGCAGCAAGTATAAGCACCACTAGGGGGTTGTGAAAGCCATGCTAGAGAAATCAGCAGTGTTTTTTGTCTGTGAGAGTGTGTGTGTGAGGGGGATGTTAGTCAAGCAGATCCAGGGTCAGCGGAATGGAAGAGTAGTCTGTCGGATCAGGATGGAGGCGCTTGTCTCAGAGCAGCCTGTACAAGAGAAGTCCTTAGAGACCAAAGTGATGCATCCTGTTCTTAGCTGTGGGGGAGTTGGGAGCTAAAAGTTGGAGTGGAAGAGCAGCAGCAGCAGCAGCATGTACGCCACCAGACAGTGTTGGAGGAGGTACAACACTGCAGCACAGGGAAGATACAGTATGTGCCAGAGGAAAAGCGAGAGCAACATTAGGCCTGAAGCAGTATTTCAGTTGGGAAGGTCTATAAAGATCTGTAACGATGGAAAAATATCTGAACTTCCAGTAACAGCCTAACAGCTAATCACAGCACATCAGCTCCTCTTGAATTTGAAAAGAAAATAGTTTAATGAGCTAAGAGGAGAGCAGGATAGCTTTCTAAATGAAGCTAGAAGAAGGGGAATGTATGTATGAGACACTCCCACCTATTTGTGAAAAAAAAACAAAAAAACGAGAAGAAAAGTGATACTAGGCTACGCAGCTCGTTCTCGTTTATGAACCCCACGTTAAAATGACAAGTTGCCAGAATAAAATAGAGTTTTACTTTTGTAAAGATGTCAGTTACAATGATGTTGGAACAGGCAGCAGGCACCAGCAATGTTCACACACATTCTAACTGTTGTTGGTGGTGTTGATTATTGTAATTGATTCGCTATAGCTTCCCATCCTTATCTGGCAAACGTTTAAGCCTTTTGTGTGTGCGTGCGTGCTGTATTCTTTTTGATGATGTCATAAAAACAGCACCTGTCATCAGTCTATTGGTATACTGTATATACAGTGTGTATATATGTACAGTGGCTTCGGAGAGAATCTGATATTGCACACTTTATGAAATTGTACATGTAATTTTAAATGGATAAAACTGTAACAGTGGGTCACAGTATGTTTAGGTTTAAGCACAAAAATCACTTTCCCAAAATTTAGGAAAAGATTGAGGTTTGGGTTGAAATAAGTACTTCATGCAGACTCTGCTTTACACAGGAAACAAGCAGCCATCTCCTGTGTCAATTCCACCATTGAGGCCTGATTCACACAGTCTCCTCTGAACAGTTGATGTTGAGATGTGTCTGCTACTTGAACTCTGTGAAACATTTATGTGGGCTCTAATCTGAGCTGCTGTTAACTGTGTCACCTGACTTCCCCTTTTGCTCCTGTCAGAATTATGCTACTACAGCTGCTACAGGTCACCTAATAATAAAACATAACCACTGACCATAACAAACTGCTTGCACATTCAAAGTATGGGGTCAGTTTTTTCTACAGGAGGACAGTCACATTTTTGAATAAATAAGAGTTTTTTTTATTATTATTATTATTTTATGCTCTGTATTTATTTATTTACTAAACAAACTCAAAGTTATATATGACACTTTATTATCCCTGTGGGCTAATTGTACTTCATATTGTACACACCTACATTTTGTATATCCACATTTTCCTGAACACCTGAAGATATGAATATATTGAACTCAAATGTCAAAAACATGTGTTTCAAGATATGGGTATATAATTTATATATTAGATAAGTGTAACACAAACATCATTAATCAACCTTGCCTCCTAATTACAGTCATATGTAAAAAAAAAAACAACAAAATAACATGTTTTGTGAGTGTATTTGCTTTCTGGATTACATCAGTGGCAACATATTTTTGGAATGACTGGTAGTTTGGCCATGCACCAGACTTTCTCATTAGTAGATATTTATTTATTGTTTCAAATAAATGGAAACTGTCAAAACATATCAATGCAATTTCCTTTTTCCTACAATTTTAAGTAGGCTACAACTTAAAGTAAGTAAATAAATATAATAAAAATGCTGCCAGTTCCCAGCACATTGGAGGAGGTTTTTGTCAGAGGTGCAGTAAAATGCTAAGTGGTATTAGACAATTCCATGGATGTAGTGGGTTGTAAGTAGCATGGCATCATGCAACATTATCAAATGAACACAAGTGATATGTGTTTTGAATGATTTCATTTATTTGTTGTGCTGAGCGAATGAAGCTGCATTCAAAACTTCCATTCTGAGGAATAGTTGCAGTGTAGGCACAGGTCATGTAGGACATGTATCACAATGCCAAAGACCGTCAGAAGAGTGAATGATGAATAAAAGGATGTTTTGCTGTTTTTATCTGTATGAGTTCACATTAGCTAGCTAATTCACTGTGCCATGTGAAGGCCACCAGCAGCTACTGGCAACATTAATATTTTTTGCATGTTACTCAATGCATAAGTTGAGTGAACACCTTAAATGTCAACTTGATTTGACAACTCTGACCATTCCATTTGTTTTTTATTGGCTCTCTTGCCCAACACATGCTTTAGAGATGATTGGATTCGTTCGGATTTTCAAGTGCTTAAAAAAATATATATCAGTTTTGGAATTTTCAAATGTGGAATATTTTGTTTCCCCACTTGGAGAAAATAGTTGTCTGAGTGTTGTTCTGGTGTGCTCCAGCAGTACTACACCTATGGTTATTTTACTGATATGTAATGCAAAAAAGCCAAAATTTCTTTGAGACCTTTGGACAGAACAAATTCCCCATGAAAACACAAATATTAACCATGATTCCTTAAATAACAATGTTTTTTATGAAACATAATTTGTTTTCATTTATTGATTTTTGTTTTTCCTATTGATGTATGAGAAAATTTGGGTCACATTTTACTCCTTTCTATTTAACTTATCAGCATTGAGAAGAAAAACAACTGCCAGAAATATTAAAGTGAGTGTCGAAGCTCCAAATGTGGTCTGTTTGTAGCTAGAGGTTTAGCAGGTTAAAATCCTGAGTACTCCCACAGTGCTGTAGGTTTCTTTTGAGCTACTAGCTGCTGAAAAGCAGAAATGTTGCACTCTGAAATGTTGCTTTACACTGCTGAGGTGATAAGTGGTAGAGCTCTGTGGGCCGCAGCCATGACATATAAAATTGTTGGATACAACCTTGAGTGAAAAATGCTTCCTCACTCACAGTCGCACTATGTTCTGCTACATGGAGGGTGAAGAGGAGAGAGGAGCAACATGGAAAAGGTGTTTTTACACAGATTTTAGTGCTGTTGTAGAAAAGAAAGAATCCAAGCTGTGTAAGACTCTTTATTGATTCCCATGTAGAAATTGGGCAAAAAACTCAATGCATTTTACTCAGACACACTTTCCCAACCGGTCGAGGCAGATGGCCGGCCACCGAGTCCAGTTCTGCTTGAGGTTTCTGCCGCTTAAAAGGAAGTTTTTCCTTGCTACTGTCACCTAGTGCTGCTCATGGTGGGAACTGGTGGGCCTCTCTCTGTGTAAACACCATATTTTAAAGAATATGGTCTAGACCTGCTCTATATGAAAAGTGCCTTGAGATTACTTGTGATTCAGCGCTCTATAAATAAAACTGAATTGAACTGAAATGAAATTCTACTGTGTTTATCTCTGTGTTTTTTTTTTTTTTTTTTTTTCCCTAAATTTGGACTATCAGTCATTTTAGCAGCTCCGTGTGTGCCTTGCTCTTGTTTTGCTGTTTTCTCTTTATTTACTCTCTATTTTTGCTCTTTTTCTAATCTGCGTGATACTCTGTGTTATTCTATCCCATGGAGATGGATTTTTTCACACCAAGACTTGTTTATTCGAGGGAATTACTTCTTGCTTTAAAAACATGGTCCCACACCAGGGTGGTTCCCCATTTACCTGACGAGGTGAGGAGGCCGTATTGTGGCTGCAGAGCTGGCGCGAAGCTAAAGGCTAAGCGTCTAGCGAAGAAGTGGTGATTTAAGCCTACGGTACCTTCTGTGATTATGGGAAATGTGAACTCACTACCGAATAAGATCGACGAACTGGCTGCGCTGGTGAAAAACATCAAGACCTACGGAGAGTGCAGTCTGTTGTGCTTCTCTGAAACATGGCTCACGTCTAGCATCACGGATGCTAACGTGGAGCTACCCAGTTTCAGCACAGTCAGAGCGGACAGAGACACAAAAGCCTGTGGGAAGCGGAAAGGAGGAGGACTCGCTTTATATGTAAACACAAGATGGTGTAACCCTGGGCATGTGAACATCAAAATCTCCAGCTGCTGCAGGGACATCGAAGAGAGTTTGGACACGCCATTGTTGTCATTGTTTACATTCCTCCACGTGCCGACACGGAGGTAGCGAGTGGCGTCATCCACTCCGCACCCAGAGGCACTTGTGTTAATCTCTGGGGACTAGAATCATGTGACATTGGACAAGACACTACGTGCTTTCTACCAGTATGTGGACTGTAACACCAGGGGAAATAATATCATTGACCTACTGTATGCTAACGTAACAGACACATACAGTGCCACCCCGCTGCCTGCACTGGGGAAAGCAGACCACAACCTCATTCTTCTCCAGCCTCACTACAAACCTAGAGTGTGGAATCTACCCACAACCACACGCTTATTCAGGAAGTGGTTTCCTAATGCAGAGCAGGCTCTGAGAGACTGTTTTGGAACCACAGACTGGGATGCACTGCAGGGGTCACACAGTGAAAACATCAAGGAGGTTGTTGACTGCACTACTGACTACATCAACTTCTGTATGGATGTTGTTGTTCCGATTAAAACTGTACGCTGCTATGCAAACAACAAGCCCTGGATTACAAGTGACATCAAGGGCCTTCTGAATCAGAAGAAGAAGGCCTTTAAAGATGGTGATCAGCAGGAGCTAAAGCATATGCAGGGGGAACTCAGAGTCCAGCTCAGAGCAGCGAAAGAGCAATACAGAAGGAAGCTGGAGCAGAAGTTGCAGCATGAAAGAGGTGTGGGATGGGCTCAAGATCATCACCGGCTGCAGCTCAAAGAGGGGTGCCACCATTGAGGGAGATGTTGGGAGAGTGAACCAGTTGAACAACTTCCACGTCTAGACAAACTGGTGAGGAAGGCGGGCTCTGTTGTGGGCACGGAGCTTGACAGCCTGACATCTGTGGCAGAACGACGAATGCTGAGCAGGCTCCTGACGATCATGGACAATCCACTACATCCACTGCACAGCATCATCTCCAGACAGAGGAGCAGCTTCGGTGACAGGCTGCTGTCACTGTCCTGCTCCACTGACAGACTGAGGAGATGGTTTCTCCCCCACGCCATGCAGCTCTTTAATTCCACAAAGGGGGGAAAACGTTAATGTCAACTGCTCTGACGGACTACACACTACATACATATACACACACACACTATACACCACGCACCTTAAATATGGCATTCTGTTTGCACTGAACTCTGCACTGGACTTGAAGTTTCTTCACTGTGTTTTTTATTAGCAGTGTTTTTATTATTATTATTCCCAATATTTATTGCATGCCTTCGACCTTTTATCTTAAGTTTGTTGATGCTGCTGGAGCTGTGAATTTCCCGTGCGGATTAATAAAGTATGTATCTAATCTATCTATCCAATAACTAAATTTGCTCTGTTCCATTTTAGGCTGCCACACATGATGATCATTCCTCAGTCTGTATGTTGTTGGGTCAGAGTAAGGTGTTTACAGTTCACTACATATGCTATACTATACTATAGCAGTGTGCAATAGTAAAATACAATACATTATAAGAGGATCCAAGGATTCATTATATAACTGAATGATGTTTTTACCATGTGTGTGCTTGATTGTTAACATGTATTTGAGATGTATGTTTGCATACTTGAAATTTATTGAGTTTTTTATGTAGCTGTATGATTTAAAGACTTTTGCATTAAAATGCAGAATATGGTTGACTGAGTGGTATCAATGGGTATTTTCATTCAGGCCAGTGTTTGCAAGTGTGCAACCTAGCTGGATAATGAACTGAATGAATGATCAGCTAACTGGATGTAGATTGTGGGTATAAGTCTGCCACTGATAGCTGCAGCGTACACCAACAAGATCCAGACACAGATGAGAAAATAGCTGCTGGCCATTATTCCTCTGTACACAGATCTTCTGAAACATAGACGGAGCACCATCCTGCAAATGACCACAGCACTGTGCAATAATGCTGGAACAGTAAGATATAATACCCACTTTAGTCTAAATACAAAATGTGCAATGCATTTCACTTAACACAATAACATTTTATTTGAACAGACTGTATATACTGTACATAATCACCCTGTATATGTATATAAAATAGAATTTTCCCTTATTTCATATTTATCTTATCATCTTCTCTTTTTATCAATAAAAGTCATATCACATACTCTTTATATTATCATACTCTTTATATTATTATATTTACAAAGAGAGACCCAACAGTTCCCACCATGAGCAGCACTAGGAAACAGTGGCAAGGAAAAAACTTATTTTTAAGAGTAGAACCACACACGGTCATCTGCCTTGGGTTAAGAAAGAAAGGGGGTGGGGGGTGGGGGGTATGGGAAAGAGAACATAGCATTATACAGATTCCATGTACAGATGTAAGTGATATTAATAATAGTAACGCTAGCTATAAAATAATAATGTCAGTTTTAATAGTAATAATAGTAATAGCAATAAGACTACCAATAACACTAATACATTTTAAATGTAAGAACAGCCTTTGAGCGGGATCGTGGGAGCAGCAGGAGGCATGACATCACAGATCAGACTCTATAGATCCAAAGGCAGAAATATCTGCAGAAAGTAAAAGGAGAAGAGGACAGAGACAGGAAAAAAAAACTGTTGATGGAAACACTGACATCACTTTTTTGTTTGTTTGTTTGTTTGTTTGTTTGTTTTTTGTATACTCTACATGTACATGACTGTTAACAAGTAATAATGTTTGGAATAATGTTATGTGTCATCTCCTGATAATTTCATAAGTTTCTTGGAAAGAAAATTTTAATTCAAGAAAATATTCACTATACAGTATGTTGAATTTCTGCATGCCTGCTGACAAATCATAAATTTTCAGCTGCTGTGCACACACTAAAGCACTAACGGTTACAGTAGTACCTGGAAGTTTACCATGTTCTATTCCTGCAATAATTTTTGTTTTTTTATTACCTGTTACAAACTAAGCCAATCTGATGTACTGTTAATGCTTTATATGTAGAGTGAAATGTTGAATATGTGTATAAAGAAACTGTCAGTCAGTTTGGGAGCAGGTCGCATGATCGTTGCAGTCTTGGTTGTGAACATCTTTGCAATACATGCTATACTCACTGTATGCATGTACAGTACAGTATGTCCTTTTGGCATTAGAGATGCCCTCAGTATTTATTAAAGAAAAAATAAACCGAATAGAGCAGCCGAAGATGAGAGAGAAGCAGTGAGCTGTAAAAGTGAGGTGGAGACAGCTGTGAGGCTGAAACAGACACAATCATACAGTTGGAAATAAATAGATCATGCACATACACAATAGAAGAGATAGGAAAAAAGAACAAGAAAACACCTTCAGGAACATAGAAGAAAAACATAAGAATCTTGTATGACCGCTTGTGTTCAGACGATTTTTAAGATTTGAGACGATCTTACTAGAGAACAATGAAATCCTTAAAATCTCAGCCACCAAATGAATAATGCACAGAATTTCTTTTCACATTCACCTGCTGAAGGTGGAAAGATTCTCTGCTCTAACCTTTATTCTCAGCATGTCTGAAGGAGAGCTCCATGATGCAACTTACACAACTGAGATGTGCACTTAGTGGACTCTAATGGAGTAGGAAACATGTTCAGCAGTAAATTTGTTTCTTACTACTACTACTACTCCTGCTAATAATAATAATAACTAAACTAAAACTGGTTAAGTAACTAAAACTGGTTAATTGAACATAACACATATCACACACAAAATACTATTAAAACAGTATTTTTAGATGCCATAAAAGTTTCTTTAACAATGGAAAATTGATTTATTATTTAGATAGGTGGTTATTCACCTTCTCTGTTTTATTCAAACCTGTGCAAATTGAATAAATAAATAAAGATTAGCCTCTTCTGTTACATTTTTATATTTCTCAAAGTAAAGTGCTCAGCAAAAGAAGGGAAAAAAGTATTATGATAACAGTACCAAAATCATCATATCAACAAATCAAAAAGGAACTATACCCACTGTGAACAAATCTACTCATTTTCGATTCTGATTTTCTCTACATTTCTGTGTTTTTGGCATTCACAAGGTTCCTAAATTTGAGTTCAATTTTAAAATAAAACCAGCTACAATCTCACAAGAGTGTGAGACTGCGAGAGGGCAGTTTGTTCACGTTTAAGATGCTGACCATGTTATTGCAATGTCCCTGGGAGACACAGGTGACATTTTAAGTAACAATACAACAACATTCCTGACTCCAGTTTAAATAACTGGTATTACTGTATTGGTTGCACTGAAAATATCATGTGGACACCCAGAAAAAAGAACAACTAAAAGGGCTCGGCAATGAATTAAAATTCAATTTGAAAGAGGAGGTGCAAACATCACGCACACACACACATACACAGACTGTATCTAATAGCCATGTCTTTCATATGAACAAATGCCTGTCTTTCAGGCTGCAGTTTCACTTTCCCAAACTGTGGAAGCCAGTGCCCCTGCCATTATTATCATTTGCCACAAAAAAACTTCTGAACCTGTGTTTAATGGATGGTTTTCTGGGTACAAAGAGGAGAACTGACTAGTAACTGACAAGATGCTATTAAACTGGGGAATATATTTTTGGGAGAAAGTCAATGCAAATGGTTATATTTCTGCACTGTAAAATTGAGAGCAGAGGGAGGGGTATGGATTATAAGAGGGACAGAGAGCGAGAGACAAGAAAGGATGAATGAATGAATGAATGAACTTTCCACCTTCCAACCTGTTTACTGTGCACTCAAAGACCATCAAAAGACCACACAGACAGTTAAAGCAGATTTCTAGAGCTGTTTTCTCCTATGAACTCTGGACAATGTCTTGAGAATCAGGTTCAGACACAACTCACGCTGCTGTGGCTCGCACTGTCCAGTGTCACTCTGCCCTCTGTCTTCATCACGTCTCTTACTTCCACCATAGTTAGTTTTCTGGTGTGGTTGTCTGAAGACAAGACTTGGTTGTATGTGATGAGTCAACTCATATTTTGTGAATCAAAAGTAAAAGTTACTATTCAGTCATCGTTCTCATAGCTCATAATATCTGCTGTTGTCCTCATCAGACAGTAAGTAATCAGATGGAAATCAACCTGATGGCAGTTCCTTTTCCTCAGTGGTGGACTTGAAGTAGCCTGCTGGATGTTATGTTAAGTTGCTGTGACATATTTCCCAAAATGAATATTGTCCCACAGGCTCTGGTCAACCCACGTGACAGTCAGTACATTGACATCACTCATCTCAACTGTTAACCGGATTAAAGTCATGAGAGCATCAGTGGTGACACACAGACTGTACTTTATTCATGGATTCCCAGAAAACAGAACTAACTACAGAAAAATAATTTCAATGCAAACATTAATGAACAAATAAGTGGACACTGAATTACTGTTATTTATCATTTTTAATGATTTACCTATATTCAATCAACCAATCAATCAAACTTTATTTGTATAGCACCTCTCATACAGGTTAGTGCAGTTCAAAGTGCTTCACAGTGGACTGATAAGGTGATAATAAGACAAACAAAACAAATTATAGAAGACAAATACAATGCTGAACATAAAAAACAGTAAAACAGAATTTTAAAAGTGGCTCATACGTTTTAAGCATGTGTGACAAGTAAGCTGGTGTAAGACCATGAAGTGCTTTAAAAACAAGTAAAAGAATCTTAAAATAAATACAGAAACTGATTGAGTGTAATGACTTTAAAACAGGTGTAATGTGGTCTCTTCTTCTGGTCCTGGTCAGCACTCAGGCTGCAGAGTTGTGAATGAGCTGTAGCCGATTAATAGCATTTTTAGGCAGTCTAGATTCGAGAGCATTGATGCTTGATATAAAGGCATGCATCATCTTTTCTGTGTCACTCAGAGAAAAAAATGGTAACACCTTAGAAATGTTTTTAAAGTGATAGAAAGCCAACTTAGAGACAGAGTTAATGTGAGCTTTAAAGTTTAGACACAGCCACATAGAGTTATGTGTCATCAGCATAACTATGGAAAAAGCTCAGAATCAGAATCAGAATCAGACTTTATTGCCAAGTAAGTTTGCACATACAAGGAATTTGTCTTGGTATATTGGTGCTAATTGGTGCTATTGATGCTGTGTCTCCTGATGAAATCACAGAGGGTCAACAAATAAAGATTAAAAGGAGGTGGTCCTAAAATTGATCCTTGGAAGAACTCTCTGCCAGAAAGGTAAGAAGAAAACCAGTTAAAAACGGTTCCTGTCATCCCAATGTAATCCCTCAGTCTATTTAAAAGAATTGTGTGATCAACTGTATCAAAAGCAGCACTCAGATCGAGTAGTACCAACGGTGAAGGTGTATTTCCATCCAGATGTATACTGATGTCACTGGTTATTTTTACTAAGGCTGTCTCGGTACTGTAATTCGCACGGAAGCCAGACTGATACAATTCTAACTTCTTGTTTGACTTAATTAAATTGGTCAAATGAATGTATGCACATTTTTATTACTTTATTTTTGTTTCTGTAGACAAGGCTGAATTATAATATAGTTATATTATTATATCATTATTATTATTATTATTATTATTATTATTATTATTATTATTATTATATAAAATGAATGACGGGAAAAAGCTTGTAAGTGGACTCTGAGTTAATGATTTATGTCATATCAGAAGTGGTAGTTTGAAAGGGAATAAAGACTAGAGACTAAACAGAATCCTGCTCATCAGTCCATGGTGACAGGGAATTGAAAGAACATTCATAAACAGATGTTAGTAATAACCTTTTTTTTTTCATGTGGTGCTACAAATTATCTAGCAGTGTTCCCGACACGGCTGGACCAGCAGGAAAAAAGGATTTGTGACACCTACAAGATTTCACTGTCCACTACAAGCAAGTCTTAATTGTTTTTTGGCTGCCTGACTAACACTCTTAAGTTTATAAGAATGGAAAGCTGTTCTGTGCTGCGCTGCTAGCCTCTCTATCCTGCAGCTTTTTCTCTTTCATCTTCTGGCTGCCTGCTTATCCTTTCAACACACCACACACACTCACACACACACACACACACACACATTTGTTCCATCATCACTGTGTGGACACTTACTACATAACACATTCCCTAGCCCCTTATTCTAACTTTAACCATCACAACTAAATGCCCAGCCTGAACTCTTGCTCTAATCCTAACCTTATCCTACTTGTAACCCTCAGAATCAAGTCTCCACTAATAGGGACCTCAATTTTTGTTGGTGTGCATTTGGGTTAAAGTGTTAAAGTCCCCACCAGGATATAAGAACAAGGAACACACACACACTCTCTCTCTCTCTCTCTCTCTCTCTCTCACACACACACATAAATAGGATGCAAACAATGTGAGTCCAGGTCATAAATGTTGCATGTCATTCTCTCTTCTTAGATTTAAAGTGATGTTTTGTTTGAGTGCTTTTTCTGTCGTCTTTTGTTTGAGTTTGTACGCATCCATGTGGGTGTGTGTGCATGTGTGCCTCTTAAAGATCTTTGGTTAAAAGGTGGAATGCAGAACACCAGAAGTACAAGTCTTTGGACTCCCCTCCACCTTATCAGAACAGCACAAACCCTGGCTTGTATCTGTCGAGCTCTACATCGTGCTGGTTTTCCATCCTTTTTTCCTTTCCTGCTCTTTATCTTTCTCCTTTCCTTCCGCTCACTGCAATCCTAGACAGCAAGTACAGACAGTACAGAGAGTGGTTTGATCTTCTCTGCAGAGCTCTGTAGTGTTCTTGGCATTGTTTGACATGTACTGGTCTCTGGGTGGGACGCACCAGATGGCATCGGCTTTGGATGGAAGCTCAGGTGCCGGCGGGTGTCAGCATGTCTGCAGCCTTCAGAAATCTACATTCCAGATCTTGTTTCAAACCCTTTTTTGAAAAAAAATAAAAAAATTAATAGAATTGGAATTTGAGAGCAATTTAAAATGGAACTTACTCTTATTTCAACGTGTGGTAGTTAAACTGCTAGTGATTCCTACCTAAAATTCCTACATTTCACAAAGTATTTAAACTGTTTGGTATGAAGCTGAGGGATGATGTTCTAAAATAATAATAATAACATGCAAATGTCAGCAGACTGAATTATGCTCCATTTCCCAAAACTCTGGCTTAAAAACCAAACTTTGTCTTCACACATAAGACAAAAGCCCTCAAACTCATACACAGTTTAGTCTTTCACACTGGTGATAAACACTACTTAAAAACCAGCAATTAGTAATGTTGCTTATGGTGCCCCACAAAAACCTCTTTACATGATGAACACAATAAAAGACACAACATATGTTTACATCTGTACATTTTTATTCCTCAATATACTATAAAGTATAAATGAAATGAAATAAAATGGAAAAAGCTGAATACAGTAAAAACAAAAACAAACAAACAAAAAAATATCCCCCTTGTCTTGCATGTCTTATCCACCCCTGACAAGCTGAAATCAACAGGCCTCTTCCATGGCCTGGGGGAGGTGAACACAGACATAAGGGTTTCAGTCAGAAACCCTCCACCACGATGAATTTCATCTGACACTACTTGTCTCCTTGACCTTTCCTTTCTTCCACCTGTTCCTCATCTTCCTTCTCCTACTCCTCTTCCTCCTCCTCCTCTTCTCCCTCCTCCTGTCCGGTTTCCTTGCCCTCTTTTGTGAAGTCTTTCTTGATCTATTGTTCCAAAACTACAGTAAGTGAACTGACCCAAGGCCCTTTCATCTATCTCCTGAAGGTTCTGATTGGTGTGTGAACCATTTTGACTCTGTGTTTCCACCTGGATAATTGTGTGCTAACTGGGTTCAAGCTGTGCTGCCTTGAGTGAATAATACCGACGGGTAGTGCTTTCTAAATGAGCACCTGGTGTAGGTAGTGATATATGAAGGGATTTGTGTGTAGAGTTCAACAGTTCAACAAATTTGAATCATCTGTCAAAAAAGGAGAATAGTGTTTCTAGTTTAGGGAAATGGGCGTGTTTTTTGGTAAATTGCGTTATGGTTATTAATTGTTAGCTCATAAGCCTGGTAATTGTGTGTAAGCAATCGAGAAAAACTGTAATACATAATCTTGAGTGATAATTTTGAAGATTTAATACTGTCTGCATAGCCACAAGAGTCACTCCTATGTAGTTTGTCCCCATGCTACACCCCATTATAGGAAGAGAAAACAACAAGAAAAAAAAAGAAGAAAAAAAAAAGGGGTTAAATCATCCTTTCAGTTGTCTGGTAGAATCTTGGATTTCATTTCATTTCCAAAACCTGAATCTATTCAAGAAACATGACCACAGTGTTTCTCAGTGATTCTGGGAGGCTAATACAAAACATTTAACGGCGATGATTCAGAGAACTCCCCAAGCACTAACTTGTCTGGTAGAATAGGAGAAATGTATCATCAAACAACAAATCATCGCAGGTTAAAATCATGGTATAGTACCAGTGTGTATTTTGAGTGTATGATGGTGTATTAATAGACACTTTTCTGCCTGTGTGCTCTTTGTTTTCTGATTGGTGGCCTGCTTCGGTGCTACACACCAACAGCCTGTTAAGGTCACTTTCTACACCCTCGTCATTTGATTGACAGTTTGCGTGCAGCTGCTAATGTGCAATTTGTGTTATATGTGGTGAAAGGTCTTTGTGGGAAGTGAATGTATGTGTGTGCCAGTGAAAGGATGGATGACACTACATCTGATTAAGTGAGAATGGCTTTTGTCAACCTCTGTGTCACCCATCACCATGCAAACATCAGTTCAGTACACTCCATACTGAATCACAAATATCAAACTATTCAGCTAGCTGCTATGTGAGAATCCAGTCTTACTAAATAACTATGGTTACTTACAACATCTTAGACTTCATTCACATTTGTTCTAATCATATTGTACTCACCAGAGTGATGGTGAGCAGTGGAGACATGACAATCACTACATTACCTGTTTAACACTAGCATGCTGTCATTGTTATCATGTCATTGTCATCATGTTAGCATGCTGTTGTACTAAACATGAGGAAGTTGTCAATTTCCTGTTGCAGATACAGAGTAGTTTTGTTCGTGGCCTTGCAGTACATGTTATTCAAACTGTTGTTTGGCCAGATTGGGTGGTATCGTGGTCCTGTATCTGTGCTGGAGACCATCCCCACTCCTCTTGGGGGTGGCTTCTGTTTCTGTGGGAAAGAGTGGTTCTGTTGGTTCTCTCCTGGCGTCAGAGGACTTTTACATAAAGTTGACTATTATAGACTCTTAGCCTTGTTAGTCATGTTAGTAAGCTAGTAATGGAAAAAAACAGTATTAGGTAATAGGAAAATACTGTATGCAGACTGAGTGTGTGATGACAGCTTGCATACTGATGATCTGTAAAAGTCAATATCCTGTTTTGGGTGTGACAGTGAGTGATGAGGAAAAGATGCAGCACAAACGATGCCACATCTTATCAAATATCCAACAATAGCCTATAAGGTTGTACAGTTATTAATTAACTTTTCTTTGATCCAGTGATAGGTCAGGCCCAGGAGCTGGGAAACCTCTGATCTAAACTATTTTATTAGAGAATAAAGCTGAAAGTGAGTACACATGAAATGTTGATGATAATTCCATATTGCACAGAACAAACAGTTTTGGTGTATATATATATATATATACCAAAACTGTTTCATGGTTCAGCAGGGGAGGGGTGGCAGGGGCCACTGACAATTGCCCTGCAGCCCACTAGCTTACATCCAGCCCTGGATTCAGACACACACTTGTTTGAAGCTGCCATTCAAAGAATTTCTGGTACATGGTGGTCAATGAAGACAAAGGGGAATGGTGAAATATTAATACAGGCTATTGTGTTCGGGTTTGCTGGCAGCGACTGATTGTCTCCTTTATGGGTGCATCAATGTGTGTGTGTGAGAGAGATTGGATTGTTGGGGGCAGGGTATTTATGTATCTTTCAGCGCGCACACACTGCGGCTTGTTTTTTCAACCATCGAGGTGCAGCTGGGCTTCCGAGAAGTACATGGCGCCGAGATAGATTTGGTTCAATATGATGGAGTAAACTGATCAGCTCTGTGTGTGTGTGTGTGTGTGTGTGTGTGTGTGTGTAATCATTTCATCCCCGATCTGCCCTGGAGACAGACAGTGTGTAAAGATGTCTATGATAATTCATCCACTATAAATGAACCTCCATTTATAGATTTTAATGAAATCCTAATTGCCAGCTTAATACACTCCCCTACTTTTATGGAGACATAAGTAATAGGCATGGGGACATGAAATTATTTTATTCTGATATTTATTATACCCATTTGACTCCCCTGCAATAAAGTTCAAAATTAGATACAGTCTGAAAATTATCTAACAAATGATATCATTTGAATCACCTAATTAGATGGGACAATCTCCACTGTTTGACTGAGGAGGTTTAACTCCCATAATAAGACAAAAATATGAAATGAGATCTGTTGAGTCTCTATTGATGTGTATGTAGATACAGAGGGAGGAAGGAATGTTTTTCAGAAAAGTCAATTATTGTTACTATGTATGCACCTGTCAGTATGTTAATGGTGAGTGCGTAATGCTTTAGGAAATTGAAAGCATAGAAAACTGCAAAACACTTGTTCTGCAGAATAAGTTCACAAAAAAATCTAATCAGTATAATCAACCATTAAATTACACTGAAGCATTTCTTATCTGGCAATAAATGACATAAGAAATAAAGGTAATGCTTGACATTATGCTTAGAGAAAACAAGTGCTTTCGCATTTCCAAGCCCTGATTTGTAAATGTTGTATACCATCTGCATTTTTTCCTCTTTGCATATCTGTTTAGCTTGTTCTGTTTTGCCATACAAGATATGAGCTTGTTTTTTAAAGTAACCAAATAGTCAACAGCTGACTTGATAACTGCAGAAAGTAGCAAGGGTGACAAAAGAGAGAGAGAGAGAAACATTATCAACCTATCAACCTGGTATTCCTCGAATGTACCATCCAAAATTGAAAATGTGTTTGTATCAGAAAAAAATTATTTACAGACGATTTTTGAAAGAAACATTTACTTGTAACATGAAGTTACTATATTAACTATATTATACTATGATATACTACTATATTATATATAACCCTAACCCTTATATTACTCTCATATTCTCTATCATATTATATGAATTATTATGTACATAGCTCATTATTACCTTCACCAGTACCAGCTGAGTTTTGACACTAGTTTGACATCCAGTCAGAAAAATTATGATGAAGAATGAACTGTGGCTGAGTTGTTGCACTGATGGAATTAGTTTTATACTATACTTCAGTATATACAGTTCATAATCTCACCCACCTCACTATTCTTTTATCAGGTTCAATGATAAACAAAGCTTTTTTTTTTCTAAGATAACTATGACTCCAAGGTACAACTAGGAAAGAAACATCTTAAAAGCTTGAAGCTCAAAGCTTAAAATGCTGAGAGAACTGACAGTACAATCTGCAGCTTAAATCAGTCCACCTTTAAATTCTTGGACAGATTTAATTAACAGAATTCAGCTATGACACTACATTTGGTTTACATCTGCAACAAGAAAGCATCTTTGATTCCTTACTGCTGAATTACTCACTGTGTTGATGCTCTTTGAAGAACAGACAAAAACACTGGAGTGCTGAGAGCAACACACTTTATGGGAAATGTAGTTTAGATTTAGATAAGAGATTAGCACTAACAATAACACTGATGTCAGATAGATGTGACTAGTCTCAGTAATCTTTTATTGTTTATGGTGATTAATCTGAAACTGACTGTATTTGACAATGATGCATTAGGTTAAACAAGAAGTTCTGGAGAACACAGAACATTTTGTGGATATCAGTGTGACCAACAAGCACAAATATATTTTACTATTCAAACTAAAAACTGATCTTCAGAATACTGAAATTATAAATAATAACTTTCTCTACACAAAGACCCGCATCAGCAAAGAACATCAACTGCCCGAGAGTAGATCAGAAAACAGTCAGGCTTCTTACTAAAATATGATCAAGTATAATCACCATACAGGGGAGGACTTCTGTTTGTTATATGTCTGCTTTAAATTAAATTAAACTCTGGATTAAATATTATATTAATAATAAATATTTATACTTTGAACACTGGTTGGGTTCTGGGTCTTTTGGTGCTCACATTGCACTGGATGAGACAGGGTGTGTTCACTGTGGACTGGGAAAAAGAGGTTGGGGAGATAAAACCAAGTATTAAAAACACAGATAAAAGGATTCATTTTATAATGATGTGAAAAGCAGCAAATTCTCAAATTAGAGAGGGTGGAACCATACAATGATTGATGCATTATATTTACACCATAAATATTCAAATAACTTTGAAATAATTCATTGAGCATCAAAATTGCCATCTACCCCTTTTCTGTCCATTGAGTAATTATTCTGACATGTCACTTTAATAATTAATTACTTCAACAGAACACAAGATTTACTGATTTATTTACTTCGTTATTGCTATCTGCAGGATCAGTTTTGGTTATGACACTAATAATTTTGTGTTATGTTTCTATACCTTGAATGTTTCTGCTTTAGAAACACTACATACTTTTCCAAGGCTATGCTGTGTCTCCCCTCATAATCAGGGGAAATAGGCCAATGCTGCACCCCTGCTTTTACAACTTTATGTTCCTATAATAATTAATAATAGATTACTGATTATTTTAACATTTTGCTTTGGTCTCTTACACTGATTTATTTTCACTTTAATCAATTATTTTATTTGATTAATTTATTGTACTTTTTTTTTTTCTGTAAATCAATTTTTTTTTTTCTGTAAAAATGCCATTCTAGTAATTATTTAAGTAAAAAGAAGAAAAAAATGCTAACATTGAAATTCTAGGGCAATGACTGCAGGGAAGAATTGTAGGAATTTAAGTATGTATTTATTTATGTCTCTGAAGAGGTAAGGTGCATCCTGTTGTGGTGTGAGTGGTTGTATGTGGTGTGTGTGTTCAGTCTACCATGCGCACCACAGAACATGGTGTGTGTCAGTGTGATTCCTGTTTTCTGTCCCCTCTTTGTCACCCAGCATGCACCCCAAGGTGCTCCCTCTCCCTGCAATCCCCCACCGTGTCAACATGTACAACCCCAGGCAGTGGACAGCCAACTGGGCGGTGTCTTGTGCTGAGACGCTTGTGGTGTTCCCTGTTATTCCCACACTGCTGCTGCCTGAACCACAGACAACACACTGACCCAGATTCCTGCTCCAGGGGGTCCCGCATGTTTGTATACACCCTGCCACACACACAAGCACACACAAATACACATACACTCACTCACTGTCTCAGTGAGACGCAGAGAGGCTTGTATCAAAGGTGGATGCAAACAATGTTTACAGAGGAGAATATGAGAACAGAAATGTGTCTTATGGATTCTTCTTGACAAAATGAGCACTTGCTCTAACAATATTATGTATTTTTTTCCCTGTGAATAAGATTATTTATTTATTTATTTATTTTTCAAGCAAAATGATGTTTAATGATTACAACTTCTGAAATATTCAGATTTTTTATATCATTTCGAGTAGAATATCTTTCAATAATGGATGCTGTTTTAACATGGCATTTTTTTCTTCAATTAAAATTTTTGAATAGGAGAGGAAGGAAAAACAAAAAATGGGGACAAAAGTGAAAGAAAAGAGGCAATGTCATTGATTTATTTTCTTTTTCTTTTTTTTATATTATTATTATTTTGTTGTTGTTGTTTTTGGTCAGCATGTCTGCTAGACACACTAATACCAAACATGTTGGTTTGGTCTAAACACATAAAATCACTCTAAAAACAGTCCATTTACTCTTTTGTATTCCATGAAAAAGCCAGGGTTCATGTTGACCCCTGCATGTGGGTCTAAGTCACATATATAGCCATATGGCTGCCATTAAAGCTAACAAACAAAGTGATGTGTTTCCCAAGGTGTCAGCACCTACCACAAACCATTCAACAGGTGAAAGTTCCTACACACATAAGGTCCACCACACTGACAAGACTATTCTCCTGTTAAAGAAAAAAAAGAAAAAAAAAGATGCCCATAGGGTGTAGGTGACGTAGCATAAAGAGCGACAAAGGCCATGTTTGGAGGGGTTTGGGGTGGATGGATGGGTCAACAAAACATGATTTTACACAGGACACCACCGCTCAGTTCCTAGTAATTTTTTTTGATTGTTTGTTATAACCATGACCACATATGTATTATTGTTACCATGACATCTAAGCTCCTCTAACCTTAAGGAAATACTTATTTTAATGCAAGCAATGATCTTTTCCCAGACCTAACAAAACTGTTTTTGTGTGGGACAAATGAACTATGTGGTCACTCAGATTGGATAATTTGTTGGTTTTGACTTATGTTGCCTGATTACATATGTTCTTGTACTGTGTGGGTATAACATCATCCTCCCCCATCTCTTGTTCAGTTGCTTGTGTTAGGGTTGGACTTGACCTGTTATCATGTCACATGAAGCACAGCTGTACTTTAAGCTGAGTAGAGGTATAATCAGACAAAGTCATTAGAAACACCTGTGTGAGTATGAAGGGTCTTTAAGATCTCTGCTACTGCACCTCAAAGATAGGACCCCATTTGTGCACTTGTGTGTGTGCACTTGTGCACAGTGCACATCTTTCTCCATCTTTCTCCTTTTCTCCTTGTGACTGCCCTTTTTGCAAGAGAAATGTGTGCAGTGTGATTGTAGTGATGAAAAGACATGTATTAAATATGTGCAGGTGCACCCAATAAATAAGAAAATATTAGAAAGAAAAATTAAGCATAGATGCATTTATCAGTGAACACAGTTCCCCTCTTACACAAACTAAGAGTGGATAAGGAGTTTTGACTTACTTGATTTGGAACTTGTCATTAATGACCTGTATAATCTTTACAGGCTGCTAACTTTATTTTTCTAAGACGCTTAAATGGACGTTTGGTTGCATTTATCCCAGTATTAGGATCCATCTCAAAACCATCTCCACTTCCACCTGCTCCTCTTGGAACCATGCATCTCTCTCTCTCTTTCTTTTTCTCTTTTTCTGAAATGAAACTAAACTGAAAATTCATACAGTGCTGTTTCCTAAATCTGGCCTACAATGAATGATGTAATTGCTGAGATCATTATGTCTCAGTTATAATCGGTAGGTAGAGAAGTGATTTTCTGCTCTGACCTGAACTTCTCAGCACGCTTCCCCCTCTTGACTAAAACTGCCTTTTATCAGCTCATAAGGCACTACAAAGGTCAGACCGCAGCCTGCCTTGTAGAATGCAGAGAAGCTTATGCATGGCTCCGTCTCATGCAGACTGGATTACTGCACTTTCTCTGGCCTCACTCAAAAATCAATAGTAGACTGCAGCTTATTCAAATGCAGCAGCTCACATCCATACCAGAACCAGGGAAAGTGAAGACATTCCTCTAGCATGAGCATCTCTAATTTTTAAATTTAATTGATTCAGGTGTATGGCTTGAATGGATCAGGTTCCTGGCAACGTCCTGGATCTTTTTAGCCCACATGAGCTGGAACAAACACATATGATCCAGTTAAGGCTAAGGTTAACAGTGGGAACCTTTAAATTAAATGTAACTATGAGCCACTGAGCAGGGACAAACCAACCCATTGAGCATTTGCTTCAGACCTCAGCTCTGCATGATATCCACAAAAAATATAACATATTAAAATTGCATGAATGAGTGTTTAGAAATTTCAGAGTAAAAAAAAAAAAAGGTGAATTAAATCATTTAACATCATCCATGGGCGTATTTAACTGCGCCAGAAATGGATAATTTAATTGGAAAATGTATTTTGTCAAATTAATGACCAAGGGGAAAACAAATGGAATGAAAAAAAAAAAAGAAATAAAAATAAACAGGCAGTTGGCTTCATTAAGTGCTTGATCAAAGGAAGAGGATAATTACTGTTGTTCAGTTAGGACTCTCTGATCTCTGAAGTCCTGATGTAATCATTGCTTTGTTTTTTTGGTGTGTGATAAGGTGAAGAAACAGATGCACACACACACACACACACACACACACACACACACACACAAACACCAACACAACTGTGATACTGTGTGGTTGGCTTGTGTCTATTAGCAGCGGTTGGTGGTTGGTGGGTGGTGAAGTTGGGTTCAGTGTGGTATTTTCCTCCACCAAACTGACAGCACGTGCTGCACATTGCCTGTTCCAGGAAATCCTTGTGCTGAACTTAATAATTGATTAGTGAGTCTCCATGTTGTCTCAGTGTGAGCTCTGTGTGTTGGCCTTGACGTCTGTCTGCCACTTTGTTTGCCTGGCCTTTCTGTACATACCCCCCCTGCCTCAGTTTGTCTCAACTCTGCCTGTGGTGGGGAAAAGAAAACTCTTTACATTGAAAAAGTGCTCATCTAGTATACTGTGTCTACGGTTACATTATAATGCTGGGTCTGCTAGTTGTTTTACATTGTGTGCGAAGTGGTGTTCACCCTGGACAGATCACCAGTCTATCACAGGGCTGACATATAGAGATAAACAACCATTCACACTCACATTCACACCTGTGGGCAATTTAGAGTACCCAGAGTACCAAACTCTCTACAAGTGTGTACAATTTGTGTGGCAGTGGCAAGGGGCGAGTGTGTCAGCAAGCACAATACATAGTCCCTGAAACTGATGCAGCACAATTGTCACAGCCCACCTGTGGTGTGATCTTCAGTTTCTGTTATTTAGTATTTTCTCCCTGAGTTTCTAGTGTTTACGTTCATGTGTTATTTTGGTAATCATGCGTTGCTGGTTTCATTTTGGTATTCCCTTCCCTCATGTTTCTTGGCCTTGTATTTCCTGTTTTATTTCGTGGTCACTTGTCCTGTGTCCTTGTGTCTTTACTTCCTGTTTTATTTTGGTAATGGTTTCCTGGCGTGTCTTTTGTGGTTTTACTTCCTCCTTACAGTTTTCTGTCTCACCTGTGTCCAATTTGTTAATTAGCCTCTGTGTATATATAGTCTTGTCTGTGCTCTCCTGAGTTGACAGAGTATTACCTTGTGCCGTCCCGTCCCGTCCCGTCCCGTCCCGTCCCGTCCCGTCCCGTCCTGTCCTGTCCTGTCCTGTCCTGTCCTGTCCTGTCCTGTCCTGTCCTTGCGTTGCTGTGTTTCCCATTGTTTTCCTTGGATTTTATTTTCTGGATTTCTGGAAAGTTGGACTCCAGTTAACTAGACTGTCGAGACTCGCAGGATTTCTGTGACGTCAGTGCTCTCTATGCTAACTGTGGTAGTGGTAGCTGGTATGGTAGTTATCATGAAGTTTCACATGAAAACAATTTTATAAAGCAACCATGTTCTAAAAATATACTGCTCAGATTTTCTTCATCATATCAGACAGTACTGAGCATATAGACAGGTGACAAATTAAAGGGCAAACCAACATTAAGTGTCTTTGGAAGGTGTTGAGCCACCGTGAGCCTCCAGAACACATTCAGTGTGTCCTGGCATTGATTCTCCAAGTCTCTGAACTCAACTGGAGGGATGAAGACCATTCTTCCCAAAGATATTCCTTCATTTGGTGTTGTGACGAGTGCTGTTCAACATGTCACTCTCCTAAAGGTGTTCAGTTGGCTTGAGATCTGGTGACTGTGAAGGACACAGCGTATGATTCACATGATTTGGTTGGGGAAACCATGTGGTCATGGTTGAATAATAAAATTGTCACTTCTGCTGGCATAAATCATGTCTCACAGTTAAACAGCCACCCTTAACACATTGTATGTATTGTATTGTATCACATATATATGTAATAAAGTAAAATCTGGAGCCTGTGCTTTTCCTACCAATAAATAGATAAATACATAAATAATTGGCAAGAAAAAAAGAGTTATCACATGCTCAGTGATGCTGGCTGTGTGCCATCAGGGAAATGTGAGTCAAATACCTACAATTTCCCAACTACATTATGGTATTTTTATCTATCTTTCATAAATGGTTCATATTTATATTAGCTCTAGGTTTCCATGAGCACAGTAAAAATGATAGTCATTTTAAATGTGGATCATTCCAAGACTGTACAACATTAGGACTAGAGTGTGATTGTGCCACATGGACACTTGACGAATAGCTATGTGCGTAGGTTTGTGGGATGTCTGTGTAAAAGCTGATGTGTTTAGGAGTCTGTATGTGTAGAACAAACAGTATAATAAATATTTAGGCATAAGTGCGGTCCATGCTGTGGCAGCATGCAGGCAAACACAGCTGTTGATTATATGGTTTCATTCTGTACACATTCAAGTAAGAGAGATTGCCTGTCAGTGTTTGTCCACACATACACACACATGCACATGCACACACACACACTCCTCAAAAAAGGCTAGAAATGTGATATATCAAACTTGGCCTGTGCTTACTTTGCTATGGCTTTAGGGACTGAGATTGTTCAACACTTTTCCTTTCTTTCTTTCTTTTTTGCAGATGAAGAGTGAAAAGTCTTTTGTTGAAAAAAAAAATGTGAGGAGTTACCTGTGTCTTACTCTCAGTCCTACTGCTGTCTCCTCCCTACACAGTTATTGCCTAAATAATAACATGGACATTTATTAGCCAGGTACTGATTAAGCCACAAGTAAAGTGAGTTTTAATCAAGCTAAACTTTGAAAATATTTTTGCAGTTTGCCAGAGGGCAGTTCCAGTTGTTTTTTTAAGGACAGGTTCTGTGCATGCAATACTTCTTCAACAACAGAGAGCTGTTGTTAAATTGGCTCTTATAGCATGCTTGATGCTGGATCAAATAGTTCAGCAGGAGCCATCTCTTCATCAAGTTGTGAGATGTCTTCCAATGGTATGCAAATTCTATGCATCAAACAGCATCCTTTCACAATGTAGCATAGACAAATTGCATTATTGTTATTGTGAAAAAATATGCATTGAATCCCACTGCTGTATCATGGCTAGAGAACGGCCAAACCTTATCAGACTGGTGTTATAGAGTGCCTCCCCTAACGGACAGACACTGTCAGCGTCCCTTCAGCAGTCCTATAGTACACAACACACTCTCACTGTTTCTTATTCGCTCATATGCAATATGTCTGCAATCCATGGCTCTGGTGATGTTGGGTAATATTAAGATAGGACAAAAATTCCTCACTACAACTGCCTTTTTTGCTGCTGTATTTGGAAAGGTGATGTACTGGCTGGGTAGTTAAATTAATGCCAGTAAAATGTTGCATTATTTAACTCATGCTTGGCTTATAAATCCCAACCTATCTTCAGTTTCTCTCTGGAATGTGCCTGTTGCTAGAAAACCCCAAGCCAACAAGGCTTGTGTGTGTACTTTGCTGGCCTTTATGTGACTTGTTAGCTTCTCCAAAATGGGAGTGAGTTGCTGTTACAGCTCCAGTAACTGGTGGTAGCAAACAAAATCCACTGATCAGCCACTGATCTGTCCCTGCAAAAACGCCTCCAGGGTCACTGTGGGTCACTGTGCAGTGCTCCATTTGTGGAAGCAAGCTCAGTCATTGTCTGCATTATTTCAAACAGTAGATAGGTGTGCCTTTTAAATTATCCTGCTTCAATGAAATTAGCTATCACTGTTGTTATGATTTCAACAATTATGCTGATTGTGCTTTTTGTGCATCTCATTGTAATTACACTCACAATGGCCTCTGCATATGCATGGTTAGGAGTGCTTCTAAATTAATGCTCACTCTCATGCAAAGATTATATTGATATATCACATTATACACACACATGGACAGTTGAGTCATAGAACTGTGCAAATGAACGAGGCCTCAGGAGTGTGTATATATCCCTGTGCTTTTATTTGTCCCTTATTTGCTGTATTTAAAAAGCTTAGACATATACTCCCTGATTGTGTTTGATTTAGTTTCACCATACTGAGATCACATTTTTGATGAATTTACGATGCAGTCAAGCATGTAATCACTGCTGGTGCAATATATGAAAAATGGAAATATGTCCCCCACAATATTTGTATTGACCAGTCATTAAATCCCTCCAAAAGCTAAAAGCTCATATTATGTTATCAATAATCAGTATTAAACTGACACAAAAACACACTGGGTGCTTCACGTTGGTTTACATGTCACACAACTACTGAACACAGTTCATGAGTGCATGCCAAGGTTTACTGCTCACCATGAACACACCTCTGATACAAGTTGATCACTCACAGGTCTGCTACGCTGACCAAACATAGTCTGTAGGTTAACATATCTGGTGGGGTGTTCCTCAACAACCTGGAGGATCATTAAGGTTTCACTTGACTTTTTAAACTTGGATCTGTGATTGATATGTCACTGAACTGTGTTGCTGTAATATGTTGTTGGTGGTATGCATGCTTATACTATTTCATAGGTAGATATTTATACTATGTTGATTTCAAGGTTGTCTATCTCTCTGTGATACCTACTGAGCCTCTCTTTCTCTCTCTTTCACATACACTCACGCGCACACACACACACACACAAAATTCCTTCAAAATAATGAAAAATTTAGGGGTGCCACGATGAAACCAAAAAATATATATAAAATATAAAGTGCTCTGTTTTGGATATGTGCTGTAGCACACAACAGTTAAGTTCAGGTGGACTTTAAGTCAGTCACACATTTAATACTATTCCCACTATATCGCTATTACTTAAAGCAAATAATTGAACTGCACCATAAGGTGAGTAAAGTGCTCATCTTCCCGGACAACTTCCCTCCCAGTCCATCTTCAAAGTGATGAATGGTGTTTAGTCAGGCACTTTGTAGCAGCCATGATCTATTGCTAAACAAATCTCTGCAGATTGAGAGATGAGTGAATGAATGGAGAGAGAGTACTGATGTATCATTAATCCCGTCTGTTTTCAACAACTGAAGCTACCTCTCTGGACACCAGCCAATATTTCTCATAGTTTGCTGGCCTCCATTTCAGCAGAGACTTATTACATTGTGCTATTACTCCTGCAGCGCTTCCCTGCAAGCAACAAACATCATGTAGCAGATATGGAATCATTTAGACAGTGATGGATATAATCTCTTAAACACAAAACCTGTCATTTGATGTTTTTGGTGTTGTCTTGTTTGTCATTATCTCTATAATCAGCCAAAAAGTACCAGCACATTAACCATATTTCAGTAATATGTGGTCTTCTCTCTTTACACTTAGGAGTCATATTTCAGGTTTCCATGACATGATCTGATTACTGTTCATCTTGCAGGTCCCACATTACTCAGGTTATATCAGTTGACTTGGAAGGCTGTCAGATATTCAACATTTAAATATCTAAACAAATTAGAGTTTTTTTTACATATAATTTTACAATTTTACATATACTTCCAAATCAACCACCCTAACCAGGACTGAGCAATATGTAGCATAATGTAGTGTACATTAAACTTCAATTGTAAATATATGCCTGTACTTAACATATATGCATATTCTTTTTATATCTGTTATGTTTCTTCTTTTACTCAGTTTTACTTAATCTTAGCATGCCCTTCTATGTCATATTCTGCTCTTCCCTTGTTTCACTGTACTGTATCACACAATTCTGTCTCTTATTCTGTTATGCCTTAGTTTTTTGTTTGTTTTTTTAACGACACAATCCTGGTGAAAATGATGTGATCTATGTTTTTCATAACATTTATCTCAGCACAAAGCAGTGTGTATTTCTGTCTTTTTTGATATTATGGACTGCCACTCCAGACAGTCAAGATTTAAAGGCCTAAAACGACCTTTGCAACTCTCCTGAGACTCATCCACTGAATTCAGAGAATTTAAGGGATACAAATTTATTTTTCACCTTTGAATTCTCTCTCAAATATGTTTGTCTAAAGATATATTGTTTTAGACAGCCTGTAAAGACACAAAAGCAGTGAAAACTTAATCCAATACCAAAAGCAAAGACAGACACAATATGTACTCTTCAAAAGATCCTCAAAGTGCTACTTTTTTGAAAACAGGTTGAGGGCCCTATGTCTGGTAAAAACCCAAAGCAATAAACAGTATATCTCCTAAGAGCATCTCGGGAGCCAGATACACATTGAATTCCTCAATCCCTCCTCTTTCCCATGTCTAATAAATTAAGGAATAAGCGGGGTTAGGGAAGTCAGATCAGCAAGTGCATTAGATTTGATTATTGCCTTTGCCTCTGATGCTGTATTATTGCTTTGGGATCCCCAGAGAAGGGATCTCTGTACCAAAGGTGGAACTCAGAAACTCAGGTTGGTGAAATTGGGCGGCAGAAAGGAAGCTGTGGGAACAGATGAGGGCAAGGTGAAGTCAGGGGGAGGAAGATACAGGGGCCTTGGAGGAGTTCAGCCTTAATAAGAGCGTCTGGTTTTGTGGGAGATGGAGCGAGAGACACAGACTGGGTGAGAGAAATAGAAGACAAAAAGGTTGCGATGGGGGTGGGGGGTGGGGGTTGAGTTGAGAAAGCAGGATCAGTATCACTGAGAAGAAAATTATATCAGGATATATAATAATAACCAGGACTGTTTTTAATGTCAAAGGGGAAATAAGAAAGAGCAGCTATTCCTCACTTGGAGTAGAGGATCATCATCACTGTGAATTTGATATAAGAGCACAGTATGAATCCCAATCGATTATAATACGATGTGCCAGGGTAGCAGCCTATTAGTCGTCTTAGTAACTGAGCCCAGTGAAGAGTCCTGGACTGGTGCAGCAGCCTGTGGAGACCTTCACACCCACAGAGTAAACGTCTGATGAGGAGCTGGAAGCCTCCTTAACTCTATCAAGATTGATTGTGTCAGTGTTCCTCTTCATCATACCCATAAGCAGTGCCACTTTAATACATATACGGTAAGCACTGTCAATACCACGTCACTTACAGAACGCTGAGCACACATGGAAAAATCTTGTTAAACACATTATGAAAGTGGATGAAAGGATGTTTGCAACAGTCTGGGTAATAATTTTACCATCTACCTTCATTTTCTTTCACTTTCCTTAGACTAACCTGGGGATTTGTTTACCTCCACACTGTCGCACGGCCGGATCTCTGTAATCAGCTTCTTACTTCCAAGTGATGGCAAAAACTACAGAAAGGTTTGTGTGAGTTAGGGAAGCATGGCCAGCATGAAATGGGAAAATGATTACAGCAGACACTTTTGAAATAATGGGAACCTATTCTTTAAAGACAGACTTAAAGAGTTACAGAGGAAGTAGTATAAAAATAAGAATTTAGTTTTCATTTTGCTGGTAGGGGTGTTGTTCTGGCACAAAACTAAAACTCTTGCTTGCATGTAACTAATTACTATTTGACCAAATTGACATGACATTACAAAATTGTGCCCATTCAGATTTGCTTGTGTGCAAGTTGATATCCAGTGTATAACTTTCCAGTCTGGAGTCAAGTTAATATATTTGGTGTAGTCAATGTAGATATAGTATGTCAGCGAGAGAGGCAAGAAGAAGGAGAAAATACTTTTTCTAAACTTATAAACTCACCTAAAACTGCTTTTAATATTTAATGTGCTAGCTTGTGCCTTTATTGTGTTTTAGTTTTCTTAGGCTCTTTTATCTAATTTGTCATAAAGCATTTTTAAGTGTCTTGAAAGACAGCATATAAGGAGGCTAACCTCATCTAAGCTATTATCACTGCTCACAGGCTGCCTCTGAAGTTTCTCTTCACCTCCTTTCATTTTAAGTCATGCTACTAGCATAGCTCTGGTGATGGCAGTGTTAGTTGCTTGGTTGGTCCATTGCTTTGATCCAGATTGAAGTGTCATGAACTATTTGTTGTCAGTGATCCTCTGACTTTTCCTCTACCACCACCATAAGGTTGTGGTTTGAATGAAAAATTGCCATGCAATCTGGTGCATGTTCACCCCTCTATTTACTTTTTCAGTTACCATCATCATTAAAATTTTAACGTCCAGTGCTTTGGTTTGTGACCAAATACATGAAAAACCTATGTAATTCCCATCAGCCTCAGTTATACTTTGTATCTATTACAAAGCAAAACATTATACCCACTAACATCAGGATGGTAGCATTGCCATTTTTAACATGTTAGCATGCTGATGTTCATATTTCACTCAAAGCACCTCTGTGAATAAGCATAGCCAGGCCTAGTTTTCTGGGGGGTTTTTTTGTTTTTTTTTAATATTGTTTCGTTGTATCCTCTTTACTTCTCCATGTTTCTGTTTTTACAACAGTGTTTCTTCCCGATGTTCTGTCTTCTTTCTCTTCTTTCTTTACTTCCAAAACCATTTTAAAGGCTGTAACTAAACATGCCCTGTGTTAACATCAGTAAGACAAAGGATCCACATCAGAATGTCATTCCCTGTGGGAAAACAGAAGATATGGAGTTTGCATGCCTAACTTAACTCATCACTCCACAGCACGCTAACAACAACACACAAGACTAATCTAGCCTTTTTTCCTCACTTAAGGACTCATAGCTAGTTAGTTAACTCATGGTCATGTGACAGATCCCAGCACATCTGACATAGTCTTTTATGTCTATGTGGCTCCAGCCAGCAGTTATGCCTGCTACAGCTTCCGCGCAAGAGTATTTCTTTAAATGTAGCCCATTTGGGTGATTGATGGTCTTTCCATCGTGGTAGAATGCTAATTGTATCAGTGCACACGTGGGGGTACAATGTTACAGCAAAAAACAAAATCAGAGATCCTAAAATTGGTAAAAGAAACCACATGAGGAAATCCATTTACCTTTGCTACAACTCTGGTTTTTAAGCTAACAGTAGGAGTTAATTCACCCTGGGCTGAAAAACAAAGCAGACATTTTATTTCCGGGTCGTGTGCAGGAATCCAGTTTCAGGGCTAATTAATATGCCATTTGTGGCTCAGCCAGGCCTCATTATCCCATTTTCTCTGACAATACTATCTAAAGACTTGGAAAGTTATATCTGGAAGTATTTATAAATTGCTTGTTGATTTAAGATGGAAATTACCCTGATATCATCATGTGAAGTGAATGACACACTGTTATTACTCAGTAATGACATGCTGTCATTCTTCAAAGAACCAGCTGATAGGTTATAAGGTGTTGTGGGTACATACTACTGGAAACATTCACAAGTGTGCACCCATTAAAGCAGCTAAACTGTGTTTGTTCAAAAAGGATGACACACACTTTTTCTTCCTCCAAACGGATTAAGGAAAAACATCAGCTTCTCCGCTTAATGTGGGAAAACAAACACACACACTCAGATACACACATGCACACACAGCCCCACACACAAAGACAAACAGAGGAGAATAAAATGATTTGAAATAGAATTATTTCTGGTCCAGTGCACTAAGTAAAAATCAATTCCCCATTATAGAAATAGGATACAGAGTGGAATTAAAACTTAATGAGGTTTTCCAGCTAGAGTCCACCCACTTTTTAACCCTGAACTTGGCAGCACCGCAAGGCAGTGTGTCACGGCATGTATATGCCAGATTGCGTGTTTGTCACAATATTCTGTGGTGTGTGTGCGCATAAGCCCTCTCTCCTGTGCACGTCAGGCAACAAGATGACACTAATGCTGCTGCATCCTTCAAAGCTTCCTTTCCCTCGCAGGTATTCAAACTCATTTGTCACTCCCTCACACACACACATGCACACATGTATACACACTCACATGCCTCACTCTCTGTTGGCAATATTGATCTGCAGTTCCATGGTGACAAAAGACAAAGCTTTTCATGTGACAGGCAATTAGATGGCTGTGGAGCCTGCAGTGCTTATCCACAGCACAGGCTGGGTAAATACTAACAACGCCAGTCCAAACGCTGTATGGAGATGGGAAGGGGATTGAGGAAGACAAAGATCTGCCTCCACATGCATCCTCCTGCGTTTCCTCTAACACCTTCTGGTTACAGCCTCGCAGCACATATTGATTTTGGTATTATTAGCTTTCAAAACACACATACACAGTTGGGTCCCATAGCTCAGTCAATCAATCTATCCATCCATCATCCAGCTCCTCATTAGCTCCGTGATCCTGGCTCAGGCACAAAGACAGTGACATGTAGTAGCAAACAAACATCAGATGAAGAGCAGCTTGTGATGTAAATGTCAACTACAGAAAATCACATCCACTGCTCGTATGATTTGACACCACTGTTTGACGATGGCATTTATATCTAAACATCATAAAGAAAACAGGCCACACAAGCATAAAAACAATACCCGGAAATACAAATACAAAGCAGATGAACATTTTGGGAAACGTGGTTATTCACTCTTTTATTGAGAGGGGGACAAGAAGCTCAACATCTGACTCATAATTGTGTTTAAAGTATGGAACACAGCACTTAAGATTGTGAACATGGGTAAACAGCTATCCTGGCTCTGTTTATAGAGAAAAAACCTGTCAACAGCTCTAAAGATGACACATTGTGTTGTGTTTAAAGGCAAAACAGTTTATACCTGCTCTGAATGGCCAAACTTCAGAGTGGGTAAGAAGCTTGCTGTTGCAGCATCCTATTGCCTCCACTGATCTTTATCCAAGAATTGTGTCTTCTGAGCATCTATGAGCTATCTTGACACAATAAGATGTACAAAAGTAAAGTGAAGCACACTTCTCAACATGCTCTCTCTTTCATGGTGTTGTCCATGGTCGTACACCTGAAAAGTTAAAAAAAAAAAAAAGGCAAAAACAAAAACATTAAACTAGAGCTTAAGATAGAGGTTCAAACCATGTTCATTCCTCCACACAACAGGCTAATCCCTGTGTAAAGTGTGATTGTTGATTGTTGAAGTTACAAAAGATTTCAGATGATCCATACATTTTTACCACTGAAAAGAGGTTTTCAGACAGTGTTGGACAAGCAAGTATGCTGAATCTTTAAAGGTCACATTCTAGGGGTCCAAACATACCAAGGCTGTGAAGAACTTTCCACACCTTTCCAATATCATATACAGGGGATCCATGTCTGTGTCTCTCTAAGATTCTGTAACCACCTCTCACAGTAAACACACTGGCCAGCACACACACACACAACCAGTTTGGTGTTAAGTGCATTTTCTCCTGTCAAGATTATTATAATGCATTATGCTTATGGTTCAAAATATAGCTATTAACTAGAAGCCACTGATCCCACATTACCCCTTAAATTTAAAATATACCACAAAATCTTGTTGATTACATGTAAGACCCTGCATGACCATGCCCTCAGTTACATTTCATAGCTCCTCATTTCTTGTTCCACTTCCCAAACCCTCATATCCTTAAATCTTAGCTTTATATCCATCCCCCACTCCCGTCTTCCTCAGTCTCTCAGATTTGCTGAATCTTTGGATTGTTTTGTGTGTGTGTGTGTGTGTGTTTTCTTACTTAGGAACTGAGGATTGAACTTTCTTGAGCTCTCTTTTGTCACATGTTTTATGACACATTTGTACAACAACAAGGTAACATCTCCTCCATTTCTATGATGGCCAGCTTTTCACACTGTTTTCGAGTGTCTTCATTTGGATCAGCTATTTTTGATGTCTGATATGGTCACACAGGACATCTTATGAATTACCTCCTTGTGCCTGTCCAACTGGCCCCACCCTCACATCCCTGTTTGGCTCACTGGGATGTCAGGAGAAAATGCATTTTCTGGGCCCTGGGAAAGTTCTACAAATATAAAACCTCCACCCTTTAAAAGTTTAGAATACAAAGAGTGTGAGGAAATTTTCTGTCTTAAGGTCTGTTTTTTTTTCATATGTATATTCTTTATAGTCTGTATCCTCTTAATTAGTGAATGTGTTTACACAGGTCATACTTACATCACTCACTATAAATGTGCTAGTATTAAAATTCTTTAAATGGTTCAGAACACTGTGGGGAGAATGTTAACAAAATCCAGAAAATTTTACCACATTATTCTGATTTTAGCCTCCCTTCACTGGCTCCCTATTCATGTCAGATCAGACTTAAAGGTGCTTGTAATGACTTACAAAATTCTAAATGGGTTTGCCTCTTCATACCAGTCTGATCTACTTGAACCATATATTCCATCCTGTGGTCCTCATTCTCAGAGTGCAGGGCTGCTGTCTGTCCCCAGAGTTAAAAAGAAGTCAGCAGGCTGCAGGGCCTTCTCCTATCGGGCCCCCTTCCTCTGGAACAACCTCCCTGCTGACATCAGTCTGACTCAGTTGAGGCCTTTAAATCCAAACTAAAAACTCATCTTTATACCTTAACTGTCAGTTAGCAGCTTATTATCTTATTATTTCAGGCTTCCTACCTCAGTATATACATCTTCTCAATATATACAGTAAAATCAATGTTGTACTGCTGACAAGATTACTGCAAACAGGCTGAAAATGACTGCATCACTCTAACTCTCTTTGTTTATTCATGTTTCTTCCCAACGTCCAGGCTGTGTGCCTCTCTCTCTACCTCTTTCTCCTTCCTGTCCCCTCTTTTCATCTCTTTCTCCCATTATTTTATTCCTTCCTGCCTTGCGGTGAACTGGCGATCTGTCCAGCGTGTACCCTGCCTCTCACCCAGTGTTGGCTGGGACTGGCTCTAGCCCCCCCATGACCCTCAAGGATAAGTGTTGATGAATGAATGAATGAATGGATGGATGAATGAATGTCTCTTTCCTTCCACCCTGAGTCTGATTCTGCTCGAGGTGTCTGCCTCTTAAAAGTATGTTTTTCCTGCCACTGTTGCCATGTGATTGCTCATGATGGGTCTGTCTTTGGAGATATTATAAAGGAGAGCAGTCTAGACTTGCTTTATATGAAAAGTACCCTGAGATAAGACGAGATTCTGCAATGATTTGGAACTATATTGACTTAACTTACTTGGTTCAGTGTTGTTCTTTGGGCTGGCCATCTTGATGCCATCTTGCTGTACCTAGATCCACTGGATATTTGGCAGCTTGATGACAACCTGTCAACATCCAGTAGGTTTTATACTGGAATGCCAAACAGATAAAACAGCTTGCTGTTTCATTTCTATTTAATGAGCAAGATGGTGAACAAGCTGTGTAAAAGTACTGTGGAAAAAAATCCTCCTGGCTATCAATCCGTCTTTTATCTTAATGAATCAGCTGATTATCTCCAGTTATGACACCATCACTTCTGTTATCTTAATTCATCAATGCCCCATGGACTGCCCTGCTATACTCACAGTGTTTACAATTAACAATCTGATATCATCTCATTCTAACTTGTGAGAGCCTGAGCTAGGAGAAGTATGTGTGCAATTCCTGAGGCCTAAGCTGCTTTTTCCCCCAAGAGAAATTCAGCAAAATGGACTTTAGATTTACTGTTATCGATTAAAGGATGGTATACCAAATAGATGTGGCTGTAAACAAATTATTGTGGTGTCGCAAGGAGTTATGGATCCCTGCATCAGATTATTTAAACCCCTAAAAGGTCGGAATGATGATTATGATAAATTGTGCTTAGCTGGAGAGATAATCTATTCTTAATTATGATGAAATTGAATATGTTTGGGAGGCATTACACGCTGGCCCGTGGCCTTATAAGATGCTATTAATGGAGGTAGAGGGAGCGAATGAAAGGGTTTGTTTTGTAGGGAAACAGGTCGACAGCCTTTCAAACACTGTTAGCTGTGATGGGCCATGATCCACTGAGAGCAGCTCCTGCCCACAGCTGATAAATGGAAATACTGAGGATTAGTTGTGTCCCTGTGGGCAATGCCATCCAATTCACCATGATCATATGTGTTTGTGTGGGATAATTGTTATGCAGTGGATGTGTTGCAGTCTATAAAGCACACATCCACCAACATCCACTAGCAAAATGCCTCTCATATATCATTACTGCATTTCAAATCACTAATCTAAGTATAAAAAATTCACAGGAAACCCAGCGGTGATGTTTTGTTCTACCAGCACAGGCAGGTTCTGTAAATCTCCTGTGGACACAACCATCCACAGTTGTCATATCTGATTTATAAAATGTCAAAAATAAAATGTTTCTCTTGCAGAAATGAATCTTAACTTTATTCAAGACCATCCTGTCTACTGTAGTTCAGTCTACCTTCCAGAATGTAGTGAGGAAATGGATGCATCGATATACAATACATTAGTTTTGACCTGTAAGAAGAGAGAATCCATTTATTAATTTACTTAGATGACTCTTAGCATTAGAGTCATATCAGATTAAAAGATAAAAAGGGTTATTCAGATGCCATACAATTGTCAGCATGCCATCTTCTTTGATTTCCACTGAAAGGCATCACCCCCACAGCATCATGCTGTTGGGGAGTTTTTCAGTGGCGGGGACAGAGAGACTGGTCTAGAGCACTTAGGACCTCAGACTAGACTGAAAGTTCACCTTCCAACAGGACAATGACCATAAGCACACAGCCAAGATAACACAGGAGTGACTACTCTGCAGATGTGCTTCTAGTGAAACATGAAAATGCCTGTCTATTGGTCCCCAGTTTGTCTGCTGAAGTCAACAAACAGCATCCTGATGTAGTTGTTGGGGTTTGTGGGCTAGCAGCAGTCTCTCCAAACACTTCACAATTACTGGTGTAACAGCAACCAGCCAGTAATCATTCAGGCTTAGCAGGTAACCAAGTGCAGGTCACACACACACACACACACACATACACACAACATTACTGTTAAGAGAGGCATTGAGGAAATGAATGGGATACTCTCTGTGGCACTTAGTCCAGCACTTTCCTGCCAACATGAGAAGAGAAAAAAGGAAAATGATATAATTTATATTCACATCTGAATAATGAATTCATATTCTTACATGTGTACATCCCGAGTGGGTGTTTGTGTGACAACTGGGACACACGTTATATATGTGTATTTTCTGATTAGTCATTATGTGTGTGTGTGTGCGTATCAGAGCATGAATGTGCACTTACTCAAAGCACAAAATAATTTGTGATCAACATCAAAGTGAGTCTTTATTTCATTCTTATCTGTTGCCTACAGGCCTGTAATTATACATTCATGCCTTCCTGCACCAAGCAGCAAAGTTGGGAATTCAGTTTTCTCTCTTCAGAGCTAAACACACATTCACATTGAGATGCAGAGGACGTGTGCGGGAAATAAAAGAATCCATCACTCCATTCTATGGAAATTAGCTCACATCTGTATGAAGAATGGCATTCCCTTGATGTGGAGAGATACCACGAGAGAGACCCTGTATCCCCAGAGGCAGCACCTTGCTCAAGGATAGCAACAAAACCAGAATGACAGCAACCTGATCAACTAAACCTGACAACGGCTTCAAGTTAAACCACTACCCATAGGGCATATTCACACAGAGAGAGCTGTTACTTCACTGACTCTATTCAAGTCAGTAAAAGACGACTGACATTTTAACACAACTGACAAAAAAAGGACATGAGACCAAAAAATATAGCTACATTTATGTTGGGTTTTTTCTAAAGTCATATTGACTCTCAATATGCAAAGTCTGGGTGAGTGTATAAGTTTGGTTTCAGAAGTGGGAAGAGAAATGTCCAGTGTATGTAATTCCATCTTTACTACAGAGACTATTCTTTCCTGCCTTATCTCTGTCAGTTCTTGTGTCTTTTGGAAGACTGAAATGAAGTGAAAACATAAATTAAGGGAATTATTATTATTATTATTATAGCAGCCTGAAGCTCACTACATCCCCAACAACCTTCACTAAGACATTAGAACAGCATCTATGTAGCCTGAGAGATTAAACCCAGGGCAAAATAAATCTATCCACTTCTGCTCAATAAGTCACAGGGATAATGTAACGTATTTGTCCCTAAGCATTTAAACTAACCTCCCACATGACAGATTAACTTGATGTTAACCCCTGGTTACAGCCTTTTGACCACCCTGAAATGCAGAGCACTCTGTCAGTGCCTCATCTCATTACACTGTGGACATAAATCAGAATAGCTTGCACATTTTGTATTCTTTTTGTTTGTTGTTTGTACTAGTTGGTAACCATCCACATTTATGGTATCATCATCATCAATATTATTATTAATTTGTTTAATTAATTAATTTAGCCATCTATGGATTTCTGTAAAATCCAAATCAGAATGTTAATTTAAAAACCATGGATATAAAAAAATATTTACACATACAAGCTACACACCTGGCTGAATGCACCGACAAATTGACAGAGATATCTTTGATTCAGTAACTCGATTTCCGCTGTAATGACCATGTCAATATATTTCTGCAGCATGAACACACTCGCTCAACATCCAATTCCTGACATTGAAAATCTATTGGCATTGACAAAAGCATGTGCAACCATGATTCTTAAATTTTCCTCTCAGTCTGTGTCCATCATTTCTTTGGGAACTGTGAAAAGTTTCCATTTTCACTCACTTTCTACATCCACCTAACCACACCATGTTCACTTTTATGTAGAATTAGATACAATGAAATTAAAATCCATGTTGAAAACTTTTGCTGACATTATACATTCTGATATATCCATGTCTATTTTGTCATAGCCATGTGATTCTGGTACAAGGTGAACAGTGCCTGTCTCATTTCAGTGGGGATATCAGATTTTTTTTTAAATGAAACAAAACAAACAAACAAAAAAACATTAATGTGGGAAGGTCCTACACTCATTTCATAACGCCACTAAAATCCCATCCAAACAAATGAAGTACAACCAGTCTATTGAGACTGTGTTGGTTCAACACCATGTAAATTTGTTGGTGAAATGTTATGTTAATATCTCAGATCAGTGTATTTGCCTTTTATTGGATCAGAGTGTTCATCCTTAGTTTGTCTAATCAAATCTATTTAAATTCAATTTACATTGGTCAAACTGTTTAGTACAATGAAATTCAGCCTTGTTCTATGAACTGTATGAATTGTTGGATGAACATAATTTCATTACGCCACTAATATCCCATTTAAACAAATCAAGTAGAACCAGTCTCTCTTACTGTATTGTTTCAACACCATGTTAATATCTCAGTTCAACGTATTTGTCTATTATTGGATTAAAATGTTCATCCTCAGTTTGTCTGGTCAAATTCAATTAACTTCAGCTTACAATGGCCAAGCTGTTTAGTACAACAAAATTCAGCCTTACTACAGAGAAAAGAGCATCCAAAACTTTTTTAACATTTAATATACAGCTTAACATACATTCAGAACCATTCCACCCACAGAAATGCATGTAGGAGAACTTCCACCACAAAATTCACTCAACTGATGCCACAGCGAGAAGGATTATACAAATGACACACTCATTAGTACTGGGATGTTCATGCTTTAACATGGTAATTGACAAAAACAGCACCAATTAAAGCAATTCTAAGACATTTTAAGACTCATTTTGTATTGCTTGTGTCAAATATTTACCTAAGAATGCAGTTCTTACTTCCAAATCCTAAGTGTAGTGGCTTCAAGAAGATATAAAGTAACAAACAATCCTGCAATAGAAATTGTTTAAGATTTTTAACATTCAGGCAATTGCAATGCTTTCCAGGTTATTGATGACCTCCATACCTTCAGTTAGGACACTAATGTCTTCTGGGTTATTTCCGGCCTGTGCACCCTCCTTCTGAATGACATACACTCCCATCACAGTTTGTTCCATGGAAGACTTGGCCTCAGTGTCTGTGTCCTGTGGAATAAAATATAACAAATATATTTTCTGAGACTCAAAGAAGTGTGGCAAGAGACTGGAGGCGTATGCTGTGGAGGTCTGGGAAAGCCCACTATTCAAACAAAAAATAACAGGTACATACATTACAAAAAGTTTGGAAATCCTAGTGAGCACCAAAAACATTTGCTTAAGAACCAGGAAAAGAATTAACAGATACAAACAATCGTAACTGAATCACAATCAGCTCAGCTACAAGAAACACAGAGAACACTGCATAAATCTGGTATGTGTGCAATTAAATGATGATAGCCAAAGCCAAATGCTGTTTAATAAGTCATATTCATAACCCTTAATTTCTGCTGTGAATTTAACATATCACGCAGACGTATACAGGAGAAGCGACTCACCATGTATTCCTTTACAAGTTTCTCATGGTCTTCATTCAGGTAGGTGCATAGGGACTTGATGATGCACACTTGCCTTGTGTTAATTGTGTCATCCTGTAAAAAAAAACAAAAACAAAAGGAACCTATTTTGACAATATTCTGCTTTTTGAGCAGCTGTTTGTTAAAACAAAGTCTTAATAATAAACTGCAAGTTTTATGAATCTTAAGTGTTCAGAATAGTGTGTAGTTGACTTTGGTCTTGGGAACCCAGAGGGCAAATATCACATCTATAAAGGTAAATCACAGCTAAATCACACATGAAATGAGGCAACCAGGCTGGTTTTTCATTCGTACCAGTTCTCTCCATACTCACTTTGGCACTTTTTCTTAGCAAATGAACTGTATAGAGAATTATGCATGTGTTAGGACAGGGGGAAGGCCTTTCATAAGCATAGGTCTTCCCATGTCAATACAAACCTTGGAGATATTGGAGTTATTTTTATTCCAGCCCCTCCACCTTTGCCTCAAAAGATCTCCATCATGCGTGGTGGGTACTGGTCCAGTACAGCAAAGAATGGAGACACTAGAGGTACAGTTGATACAGTTGAGTTAAACATATTTAAGTCTGCATTTCAGCTAAATCGTTAAACCTCAGTGTTTCCCCTACCACTGCACAGGAGCTGCAGAGATGTAAGTGTAAGAAAAGCTCTAACAAACGTCCAAAAGTCAAACCAAATTATCAGCGTTTTTTACAGGCTCCATCTGCCAACAGTGGCTTTGCTAACAGGGTGGCTAGCCCTCTTCCAGCATCCGTGTATCACTATAATATAACTATAGAAATATAAGGCATATGATTATAATCATTATTAAAGCTGCAAGCAGCGCTGAACGGATCCTCACGCCCTGCACCCATTGGGGGACCTGCGGCCGCGGGGTCCCCACAGGTTGTACGACATGGTTCTGCGACTGCGTGAGCACCGGACACAGAACAAATCAGAGTCAGAAGTCCCTTACTTCCTCCATCAGGTGGCGCTATAACTATACCTCTATATTGGCATGTAACTGTGTTCAGGTCATTACACTTAGCAAATATGTGAAGTTTGGGGCAGATTGGACTGTGCATGCGGGAGTTACAACAACTTCCTGTTCAATCTGATTTTTCTTTGAGTTGTATCCAACAAACACAAACCAATCATTTAATGACCATAAACAGAAGCAATTCGCTTAATACTGACATATTTCTAGGTTGCTAATCATACACACGCCATAGTTGAGTTTTTGTGGTGTAGAGACAATGGTCAAGTTGTTGACTTATATACCCTCACAAGAAACATATGCTGAGTACTGTTGTCATAACAAGGCTTATAATATTGTGCTAGAGGCTTCTGGAGACGGAATGTGTCCAAACATTTGTAGGACATGTCATCTAAACATAGCTAAAGGACAAAGCCTGTACAGCTGTGTTGATTTGCCAAACATCAAAGGGGTGAAAAGTATATATTTGTACAATTGTGCAATTGGGGATAATGGCACACATTCTCAGACAGTTCATACTGTTGCACTCAGTTGTTCACACATGAATAGTGACACGGTGGTGGTGTGAATAATGAAGAGAGCTGAGAGAGAGAGAAGTTCAAATCCTGCCTACTTCACCTCCACACACATGGCCAAACACTTTGGAATACCACTAGATAAGCTCATGGCATAGGAGTGGGAAAGTGGAAAAAAATAGATATAACAACAAATGAAGATGACCAACATACATGAAAACGCTGAGAACAGAAATCATGTGAGTTGGAGAAAAGCTGTTGTTAAGATATTTTTCTCTGGATCACAATACTGTTCAGACAGGCTGGACAACATTGCATCCTAAGGCACATCCATCAGCAGGGCACATTAGCCGTGTCCTCCTTCAAAGGAAAATAATGGTGAATAAGACCAACTAAGACTATAGCTATAATAAAGGCTATAATTTTATTAGATAATTTTTGAAATATTCAATCTACCACAGACAGACCCCAGTCCTCAGAAAGTCAAAGTGGGGGAATTTACTGACCCTACTGAGTTAACACTATGTCCAAGGACAATTCCAGTGTTTCTGATCTTAGTTTCATAACACTGACTGTTTGTAAGTACCCGTATATTTCATATTTATTTATGTCACAGCACAAGCAACATGAATGGCACCTGGGCCTTGTCAGGAGATTTAAAATATCACATAATTGCTTTGTCTTACTAAACAGTTTAATGTGAGCAGCGCTGAGGGGGAGTCCTCAGACCTGAGTCTGTTTAGTATGCACCACAGCAGATTTACCTCTCTGCTGCACAAAGGAAATAATCATCTCTGGCACTATAAACATATATGTGTTCTAATCCATGTTCACTGGATATTATAATACCTTTTATTACTGAGAAAACAAAACACCTCTCATTACTTCACAAACATCACCTAGAGAGTTTATCTTGAAAAGACAGTGCTGGATGATGGGACTGATTTCATCTCCACAACAACACTGTATCAGGTTTCCTTGTAATAAAGAGACCTTTTGTCATCATATATTCTCTCGTGAGATCTTTTCCTGTTATTACCTGTACTATCAGAATCATTCCTTCATTGATCTTTTCTTATTATACTCAGATCTGTTCTCGTTATATTGAGTTATTTTTTCATCAGATCCATTCTAGTTATAATGCGTTTTCTCATCAGAACGCCAGGTTATTGTAATATGGAGAAAAGATTGGAGACTAGTGGGAAGGAGATCAACAATAGTGATGGGAATTCCAGAACCCATGTGTGACATATCTGAGAATATTGGAGGTGTTAAATCATGGGGTAGACAAAATGAGTAAACTTGTACTCCACACAACATTGCTCTGGAGTAGCCTCAAGGCTTTTCCATTTCTAAGGCCTAGTCCACAGCATGGTGGTTCAGTGATTAGCACAGTTGACGCACAGGCTGGGGTTTTTCTGTGATCATGTGAGTTCTCTCCAAGTACTCCAGCTGGTCAGTGGTTAATGTGCAACTCTGAATTCTCCATGAGTGTGAATGTTTGTCTCTAAACGTCAGCCCTGCAACAGACTGGCGACCTGTCCAGGGTGTACTGTGCCTCTGGCTCCAGCCCCCCATGACCATCAAAAGATAAGCGGTATAGATGATTGATGACAACAAAAAGTCAGAAACTTAGGTTCCCCTGTCTAGAGGTTAACACTGAAAACAAAGTTTCTTAATATCTTTACCTTGGAGTGTCCATTTTCAGTGACCTAAAATGCAGTTAGCATGTTGACAAAAGACCATAATGCATAGAAAATGCTACGTTTTTAAAAATACCAATGTATGTGTCAACTAGGTACAAGTCCACATACAAATACACATACATACAAAGATTTATTTAAAGCTTTTGAATTGTGGAGATGGCTTCCACTGTACATCAAGTCACATAAATACAAACAGAAGTGAGGGCTTCATATAGTTTTGCCAAGTACAGGATTTTCAGTAGATAGTATTTTATTTTGCGTTTCATTAAAAGGTCAGTAGAACTATATCATGAAGTATATATTTAATTATATATATTTATATATTTTCTCAATTAGCTAGAGGTATTGAGTCGTGGTTGGTTACATTCTTTCAGGTTTTGAGATATCTGTCTCTGACATTTCTTTTTATGAGTTGAAGACACTGTAATATGAGTTCCCCAAAGGGATAAAACTGAGAATTACTATGCATATACACATATGAAACCATATTCACATTATGTACTGAGAACCTCTCGCACATGCTCACACACACTACTGAAATGTTCTCACACACATTAGTAAAATGTGCTAATGTATACAGCTGAAATGCTCCCTTACCATATTGTGATTAGGTAAGAAGATCTCAGAACAGAGGGGGCGGTTCCCTTAAACCTGGAAACCCACTGTGACGGCAATAATTGATTTTTGAACTGCCATTTTGAAGTTTAAGTTGCCATTGAAAAGTTAAAAAATATATTTCTCTAACCACTTTTCCTCAACCTTGATGGAAAACATCATGAGGTCAAGGAAAGAGAATTCCTAAGGACTCATGAATCTCCATCCATTGGTTCGGCTGGAGGCTGGCTCTGAGGTAGAAGAGTCTTCTCTCCTTCTTTGACCAGTCCCATGGTGGAAGATGTCCTCTTCATCCACTGCAATGGGGATGACCAGGAGGGTGTGTCAAGCATCAACCTTGTCAACAATGGAAGACCTTGACCACTTCCACCTGCAGTACCCAGACATGACGATCACCGTCAGTCATCACCCAGAGATACAGGTGAACGGCTGATGCTGATTGCAGATTTAAACAGTGTTATGGCTACATATATTCATTGTGGTAGCTTTGGAGTCATGTGTGTAGACATACACACATATATATATATATATACACACACACACACATATATTGTGGTTTCTCTTGTTCACCTTTTCCACTGCAATTTATACTTGTAACTAAAAATTCTGTTGCACTGGATATTCAACTATCTTTCAACTATCCTTTATCTGCAACTGTATTTTGTTATTTTAAGTTTTTAAAATAGTTACAGTTCATGGTAAATTGCACACTATATTATTTAGGGGAGCCATATCTGGTGTGAATTTTAACAATGGCAACATGCACAGTACTGTATTCATACAAGAACACAATGATGGAGGCTATTTAACTTTAGTCAACACCACAAACAGTAGAAATGTTTGTTGCTGTCTTTGACAATTTAAAATAAAGGATCAAAAGACAGACATTTAATTTTGTGCTTTCCTTTCCATGTGTGTTGTATAAACGTCTAAACAGTGGGTCTGTCCTTTCATCAGGGGAAAATTAACTGGACGTGGTTTTCTGACATCATCATTACTTTGACTAAAAGTAACTTTAAGTCAAAATTTGCCAGGGGTATGAATAATTTCGGGCTTGACTGTACATCTCCTTTTTTTTTTGTAAACTCACCATGTAATGAGTAGTGTGTCCAAAATTTAGACATCACTGGTAAGAACTGACAACATTTGTTTTCCTCTGCTACAGGAAGGTTCCTACATGTGCAGAAATGAAATTGTGAGCAACAGTAGTCCTTTGTCATTTAGAGAATTTCTGTTTTTTTGTGAGTAACGGAGAAAGATCCTGCCCTAAAATAACTGTATGTCAGACAAAAAAGTTCTCACAGATTTACAACTATTATTAGTTAATTTTTTCTGAAAATGTAACTAATTTCTCCCCGTGTCATGTACCATGCTTTAAAACAGAAAGTGAATAGTTGCTACAACCTGTGACCTCATATATGTCTGTCTGTTTTTAGACGTTGAGAGTTTCATTCTGCAGCAGTAATCTGTTTTTGTTTTTTTTCAGAATTTAGTCTTCTACGCATGTTTTAGGTCAGTTTTCATTCAAAAGATTTAGATTTATGCATTTTAAAACAATAGGCTGTCAACACACAGTTATCAATACACATTTACCCTTTCACACACATCTATGCAGCGCTTGTTCTATCCATATAGACCACATATCCAAGCACACTCCTCCTCTGTATGTCTGAGCTTTTCGCTGTAATAAACTATTTCTAATGCATCCTCCCATGGTACTGTTAGCTCCACAAAATAAATAACCTGATGTATTTTTGACCACAACACAAGATCAGAGGCCTTTTTGAGGTATGAGGAAGGTAACTTCAAGTTTAACCCTGGGTTTTCAGGGTTACAGTGGTGGTTCACTTCAGGGTACATTGCCGTGGTAACTCATGCTGCAAACCTAACCTATTCCAGAGGAGGCTACATTCGATATAACACTTCAACATATATAAACGCACTGCCTGCGGATAGTGAGAGGGTCTCACAGGGTAACTGGAAAACTGCTTTGGCTTTTCCTAATGATTTGCTCTATAACAGATATAGATTCCAGTCAGAGGGAATTACTTACCTCTCTTAGCTTCTTGAGCCATATGTTGCCAGTGTGACACATCAGAGTTGGTTAGGTTAAGTGTGAATACATTAATTCCAAATTTCAAAATCAAGCAACTGTTATTGTTTGGATGTACTTAACTTAAAAGGAAATGAACCGGTATAGAAAAGTAAACAAGTGAGGTGAGAGAGAATGAGTTAAATGAATATTACCATGTGTGGCTGTGGCCATCACATGATCAATTCTTCAAAGGAAATTAATCAAATCTCTCTAACCAGGTCCTCTGTCTGTGCAGACCATCGGGACTTCCCTGACAATCAGTTCTCATTTAATTACATCTAATTAATACTGGCCACAATTAGAACCAGTGTCAGAACTTTAACCTCAAAGACATCCATCTTGTTAAATTTACCTGAATGGGACAAGCAATGAGGAAATGGAAATCAATAAATTCCACTGATCAGTTATACTACAGGCTTGTAGGAAGCATGCACGCGCCCACCCACCCACACACACACACAGGTCTTTGCTTACTGTGAATGCCATTAAGGGATGCTGGTAAAGCTGATTTAGCCTTTCAGTCAAAACAAGTTATCATTCATTTACATGACACAGTGTTGTGATATCAAATGTAAAATGACAGAAAGTGGTTTGGTCCATTTAGCACCAAATGTTAATAGCACAGGTCATCCTCTGCATACACCTTAAAATTACTTTCATTTTTGGTTCAAGTTCCTTTATCTACAACCATGCTTGCATGACTGTGCTAGTATTTTTTAACACAAAGTACAACTAAGACTAATGTGAATGGGATTTGGTCATTGGAAAAAAAAAGTTTGACGTAATGATGGTACAAAGTCTGGGGAAAATCAGTGAAATCACCAAAATAGTTGATGTCTGAGCCAAATTCCATGGCCATACAGCCAGAAGTTAGAAAGACATTTCACTCAAAACAATGAAAATGCACATATTACACCCATTCCTAACCCTCTGCTTTGATTACCAGTAAGTCTACATTAAGATTCCAGCAAGTTACTGGACAAGGACCAAGTCACAATGTTTTTTTCAAATTCATTTTCTCAGTATGAACCCTTGTTGTAGTTCTTATGACACAGGCCTGCCTGCTGTTCTTTGGGTTAACACGAAACATAAAACTGCATCTGGGGAACATGAATATCTGTGCACAATAGTGGGCAGACCCAGGTGTATAGTGTGGCTAAACCTGGCAGCATTACTAATGCTCTTTCCTGGATCACTGTTTCTCACAGCTGTTTACTGGGACCTCTGTCTTAGGAAGTTCCAACAGAATAATAAAATGAAAACGTGGTTAACCCCCAGTAATAAAAGTACTTGTATAAATATTGTGATGTTATGTGATACTTGCTGTTCACCTCTCCATGTACATCATCTTTTCATGTGGGTCCCTGACACCAAATCCAATCAGATGGAGCCTGGGGCACTAATCTTTATTTCAGGGTCTGTGACTACATATAACATAAATCACAGCTACAAAATCTTTTACAAAGAAGCAGAAAACAAGGGCAGACATGATTATAAAGGAAATTTAAAAGGATGAGTCATAAAAATGAAGTCAAAAACAACCATAAAAAGGTCATTAGATAAAAAGCTAAAATAAATGGCTGACAACCACTGTCTTAGATCTTACAGCAACATTTTTACTGGATGGACAAATCAGATAAGAAGGGCTCTGGCAAGTCAGCAATGTCTTAACACTAGATACTGAGATCTGGCAAGACTGACATCACATGAACGATCACATGGGTGGTAAAACATGCTCCACTCAAAAAATGACATTTTAGACAGACACACTAGAGTGGTTTAATTTGTTAGCTTTGCTAAGGTGTGAATGAGTTTTACAGGGGATGGAAACTTATCTCAAGTGCTGTAACATTAATTGATACCGTTAACTACTAGATTACTATATACTATATACCTTTTTACTTGGTTCTTCAATATGTACTTTTCATTACAGTTTAACTGTAAATATTTTGGTATTTCAAATTTATTGGTTTCATTCTTCTTGGTCGTTGGCTAAAAACAAGTAAAACAGTATTAAATGGTCAGGATTTTACCATTTTAGTGATATTGAATACACAGTTTTGTTGTTAACTGTATGCTCCTTTTGTATTTTGATAGTAGCGTAGTTTCAGGAATACTTTCAATCAGTCATGATAAAACTTAACCCTCTACAGTAATTGTTAAGATGTGTGAACACAGAGTAACAGCCAAGCCAAATTTGAATAGGTTTCTTTCACCACTTTGGTTCTTGTCAGTATGTCTGAAACAAATATCTCTCTCTTAAGCTTTTCTTTGTTTGTTTGTTTTGTTTTGTTTCTGGTCAATACCACACTTGAGCTGACTTGAGTACATCTTACCAAGCTTAACAAATGATTTGTAAAAAATACTGTATACATACAAATCAGCACATGAATTTAAAACTTACAACGTATAACTGGTAACTTCATTCATCCACATTTATACTTACAGTGAATTGAGATGCTAAGATCGTCGACCTTAAAAAGAAAAAAAAAAGACTTTGTATTAAAAGCCCCTCTAAAAAGCAGCAGCTAATCTCATGTAAAGCTCTTAGTCTAGTGATGCCCCTTGACACAACAGACATACTTTTATAATTGGGAGTCCTTGATTAATGCATGACTACATTCTGCCTCCAGAGGAGCTCCGTTAATCAATCAAAACTTTAAATGTTCATCCAGCCATATGCAGCTCTTGTTAACCCTCAATCACACAGGCTGACAGAGTGAATTGGAGAGGACTGCTGGTTAAATGTGTGTCACTGCAGCATGTTGCTGTTCAAAGGTAGTGATGTAGACCTGAATGGCAGCAACTGTTCAGAAACATCAGGTTTAACTCTGAAGATAAGACTATTGTTTTCATTACAATCGCTTTAGCTCAGGGGTTCTCAAACAAAAGTTTTAACTTGGTTGCTTCATAGCTTTATTTGCTAGAACGCTGTTCTCAATGTGGAGTGTTACCTAACAGATGTGATATGGCACAATCACAGAGTTTTTATCGAGCCAAACCTAACGTCAGTGTTAGATATTCATTATTATCCTTTTGGAAATTTTCTGTGTGTCTGTGACAACTTGTCAGATAAAAACAAAAACAAACACCGCCACCACAACAACATTACATCACCAGACCCCCAACAAAATGTTCTAAAACAACGTCAACTGCAATCACGAATTCAGAACAACAGTACAGGCTTATGTCTTCAAGATTTGTTTAACCAATTCTATTCTCTAAAGAACCTGCACAAAAGATCTTCTGGGCACACAGGAGACATAGAGGTGGTACCCCCGCACCTGTGTCCTGAGTGGTAGCAACAAAACTCACACAGCAGTCAGACTGTGTTGATACTGTGATCTTGCTAGACTGTAACATTCTTATGAGTTTGTTCTTATTAACTACAGACAATGAAAATACCAAGCAGTGAAGTAGAAAGTTAAAAATAGTTTCCACAAGCAGTAATAAAAAACCAATATATCTGTCCACTCCAAACTGTCAGGCTGGCGCAAAGCACAATCGTTGTAATCCTTTCACTGTAAAATGCTGAATCCCTAGCGGATTCAATACATGCGCTAACACCTGGCCAAAACTCAGATTAAGTTATTGTCAGATTGAGGCAGCCAGGGTTTTATCAATTCTGACTTTCCTTGATAACCCAAGTGTGTCCTTCTAGCACTCTGAAATCAAGAATCATTTCTTTAAGTTTTCTTGAGTGTTAGGTGAAGAAAATTAGCATGACACCAATCAACAAACTCATCCACTTTAATACTCTGTTTCATCCTTAAATTTATTTGAAAACACAGGAGATAAGTTTGCTCTGATGATCGTAAAGGTAAACAACACTGGAGAGAGATAACACTCTGTAGGGACCCAGTGTTGGTAATAATAGGAAGACACCGCAGCATTTACTCCTGACACACATGATCTGTCAATTCAAAATGGATCCCTACATCTGATGATTCTATTTACCTCTAACTGTAACAACCTTTCCGCTAAAAATACACAGTCTTATATTATTAAATGCAGATCATTTGGTTGGTCAAGATGATAGATTCTGCCAATACATACATTGTCCACACAGAAAGTGTATGTAGTCTATTACCTGATGACAGGCTCAATCAAGACCACTGGCATTTATCCTTGGGCGGCTGTGTGGCCCAGGAAGGTGATGGTTAGGTTCCCGGCTCCTCCAGTCCGCATGCAGTATCCTTGGGCGATACTGAACCCCATTGCCTCCGATGCTGTCGACCCGGTGTGCAAATGTGTGTGTCTGTGCTGACACTGTTGTATAGAACAAGTGCTGTATGAATGTGTGTGTAGATGGGTGAGATGTGATCAGTAGTGTGAAGCGCTTTGGTGGTCGAAAAGACTAGAAAGCGCTATATAAGTGTCCATCTATGAATATGTCCCAGTATAGACAGTCAAAACACTGAACAATACCTGCTTCTCAGTGTGCAGCTCACTTTTTGCAGCCAGCCGCCAGTGGGTCTGATCCATTCTCACAGGATCACTAAACTTCACAGCACAGAAGCGATGGTTGTCAATCATCCTTTAGCCATGTTTCAAAGTAAAAGCAGCAGACGCTGTCCCCACCTTTTCGGTGATGCCTCAGGCTGGGCTCTGTGGTTGCCTAGAAGTGTGCAGCCGCTGAAATGTCACTGTCGGTGATGACACTGCCATGGGCCCAGGCCCTCCGACACCTCCTGCACAGCAAGCCTCTCCATGTAACCGCTGATGTATTTATACTCTCGCACTCCTTGAGTTCAGAGAGAGATATCGCCATTCGTGTACTGCCTAACGCCTTGACTTATTCCCAGCTCTTTGAAAGATACCACACTGGCTTGTCAGCAGTGGAAAGCAGCCTTAGCCAGTACATCTTAATTGAGGCGCATCATGGCTTACCTTTAACATATTTCAGACATCAGAATAATTACAAAAACAGTACACAGGAGCACATACTGTGAAGGGTTAACTCTCTCTGGTGCTGGGTTATCAAGGAAAGTCAAGGCTGACAAACGTGCTTAGCCTAAATTGCAATTAGCAGTGCTATAGCCCGGTGAATTAAGGTTTTGTAGCGTGGGTAGGTAACTTCATCCAGACTTAGTGCATGTGCATAAAACGGTAGCCATTATCTCTCCGATGACTGTGTTAATTCTGCTGGTTTAGAATTTAAAGAGACTCCTAGCGACAAAGAGTAACAAAACTTCTGACTGCCAATAAAGCCAGGAGACTTGCACTTCTCAGGATCATAATTTGTAATATGAAATGGATACGTAAAATATGTGAGAATTTTCAGATACTTGGATTACAGTCAATCATTAGGTCACATTTCTGAAAATATTATTACCAATGACGTTCCACCTGGAACCTCAAAATATGTGTATGAATTTAATGCAGTTATGTTTCAGTATGAACTTCATTTTAACGTGTTTTAACAGCTCAGAAGTCTGAACCTGGATGAAATATAACTTGCCAGGTGTTTTATTAATATTTTCCAATATTAATGCAGCATATTTTGATATGTAATGATCTACAATTACAGCAGCCTGCATTATATTGTCTTTAAGGACATGTGCCTGCCTAACGGAGCAGTTTAGAAATTCGATTCATAAATTACTGGCAGCAGACCACGGGGTAAACCTATCAGCTTTGCGTGAAATGCAGGTTATTACCGGAAATTACACGGATGTCCACTAAAGATTACTCCTATTGCGCCCTACGTGGGAATATTAAAACATGGCCCTCGTGCAAGGCCTCATACTGAGAATTCTTCTCTCTGATTTAACTCAGGGTTATCAAGTAAAGTCAGGGTTGACAAAATATAGCCGGTACTACAGTGGATGTCATTAAGTTGAGTGGTGTTAACGATGAAATTTATGCGTGTGCGTTGGCGATATTATATAGGGATATTGCAGTAGCGTATGACACTGTTAATTGCTGCAAATCCTGCCATGCATTTCTCCATGTGTTTTTACTGTGCAGACAGGACCTGACAACTGTGTGAGTGCTGTACAAGCACATACTCTACTGGACTGTAGAAAAAAATTTTTAATTGGAAGTTAAACTGGGCGTATTCAAAAATTACTATACATATTCCTTTTTAATCAATGTGTCTCTACTATCTTTTTCCTTTGGAGTTGTAGACAAAATGCAAAATAAATCTACTCAAAATAGTTTCTCTTGTCTTTTATTTGAAAAATTTGGAACAGTTATGGCTTCTGTATCACGCCTGTGCAGGAACCCCAAAAAGCAAACACGAACTGCAGAACAAATAAAGTTTTATTTGAACTTGAGGTGGAGAGGGAAGAAATTGTGCAGGTCCAAAAGAGGATGCGGTGGCAGGTGAAAGAGTCCTGGGAAGTTGTGCTGCTGGAGGTGCAGGTCCCGATGGGAAGGTTGAGCGGCTGGCAGAGTGGAGGAATGGCAGGTGGGCTGGCTGGCAGGCAGGAACTGAATAGAAGAAACAGAGTTAGGTTAAGATCTGACTGGCACAACTACTGGAGTGCAGGCGGGCTAAGCAGGCAAACTTCTCTCTTCACCGACCATGTGCATGGTGGCGAGCCAGCAGGGACTGAGGCAGGAGTAGGGTTAGAAACCCAGCCTGGGTGATGAGCTGATGGGAACCAGATGAGCAGTTACAGAAGCAGGCAGGTGTGGAGTGGCAAGCAGGCAGACCCAGCAGAAGTGACAGTACAGGGGGAGGGGCAGGCAACACAGAGACAGACACAGACCAGACAGACACAGACAGGAACAGGTCAAATAGCTGACCTCGTGACACTCGACAGCTGCACCAGTTGGATGGTTACGTGTAACTGGGTCCACTATGTCTAAGTGGCATTGGCAGCTGGCATGGTGCTCTTTCTTCTGCGGATTGCAGCGGTGTGTGGAGACACCACACGCGCTGCCACCACCCTCACATACTCTGGACTGTATACTACTGAGCTATGTTGTATTTTGTTGCTCTGGTTTGAGGGGTCAGGATAGGAGCGGTCATCTAATTACCGGCAGACTTCTTGGGTACCCTCTGTCTCCCAACAGCAGGCCATCAAAATGCCCATACAGATAATAAAACACCAATATATCACATTGTCACCAGTATCTTGCCTCCGTGTGACCTCCCAGTGGCGCCCCAACCCCAGAGGCAGTGGCTGTGGCATCCCAGGCACACCTGGCTCAATCAGCTCATCTGCTGCAATGAGAAAGCCTGGGTGAACCTCCACTCCTCATAGTTGTTCCACAGTACTGAAATTAGTGGCAGCAGGTGTCACTTAGTGTTACAGGTTGCTGTCAATGTCGCTCCAGCCTAAGCCTGTGAGTCTTAAGAGGTCCCTGTGCTGTGGAGACATCATGTCCGCACCAAGTTCCTGTGCAGGCGCCCCGCGTCCCAATGAGCCAACTTTTCACAGACCTGTGGCACTGATGTCACACATCATAGAGACCCTGAAGACTCATCCTGGATAATCATTCCCATGAATCAGACAACAATTCTGGACCTCTCAGTTTGCCTACCATCCCCGAGGACAGAGTTGAGGACGCATGTCTATCTGCTTGACGCATCTGCTCCCACCTGGATAAGCCAACAAGCACTATGAGGTGCGGCCTCAGTGCATTGCTGGGCCGGCTCCCTGGGTGAAAGCAGCGATGCAGGTGGATTGCCCTCGTTTGTGAATTACCTGTCTGGCAGACCACAGTCGTCGCTGCCTGCTAGGTCAGACAGGCGTTGCTAATACTGGGGCTCTGCAGGGGACAGTCCTCTCTCCCTTCCCTTCACCCTGGCCACCCACGCAGCTTTAGCTGCAGCACGAGACCTGCCACCTTCAGAAGTTTTCGGTGACTCACGGTAGTTGAATGTATCAGAAAGAATTGAGAGACTGAAGTCTGGGGCCATGGAGTGACAACTATAAATGTATGATGTATAGTGTTCACTTTGAAGGGTATATTGTTTCTATACATTTTGCGGTGGGTTATATCCCTGACATTTTTATCTTGCCGTTATGTTATTTTATTCACCACATATCTGTACTTGTAAAAATAGAGCACACAATACAACAATTTCCTACTACTTGAACTATATTGGAGGCCAAGTGCTCATCATACAGGCCATTACTGGTTTCAGGCAATCATTGTGAAAATTTCAGTTCCTTTTGATCTCTCCTCACTCTCCTAATCTGCTAGGACAACGTGGCTCTCTTACGCATTACAGATTGACTAAGCGCTTTTTCTTCCGCTAAGCGGCCTGACGTGTTCTGCCACTCCTGTCTCTGCACTCAACTCCTTCACAGACACTGGCCCTCACAGACCCCTGAACCCCCTGACCTCAAAGTCAAAGTCAAATCCAACTTTGTCCTTGAATTCCTACCACTTCTTAAGACAACAGAGAACAAATTACGTTACTCTCAAACTTTCTGTGACGAGTAGACCCTAAATGTATATATTTAAAAAGAGCAATGTTAAAAATAAATAAAGTTGTACAATGCAAGGCAATCTAGAATGAACAAAACCAGGTGCAGTAGTGCAAATGTGGTAGTGCAAAAAAAAGTAACTATCATCTGGTGGTGATTAAAATTATGTGTGTTGGCACCTGAGGGAAGAAGTTCACTTCAGTGATTTCAAGACAGAGGTGTGTGTGTGTGTGTGTGGAGGCGCTCCCTAGGGCGCAGAGGGTTAGTCCCAGGTGATGTGTGTGTGTGTGTGTGGAGGCAGGTGAGGGGAGAGTTCAGCATCCTGACCTGAGTGGGCCAAGCTGTCCCATGATCTGCTAGTCCTGGCCAGGCTGCAGTCCCTCCTCCCCGATGGCAGCAGGCTGAAGGCTGTGTAGCCAGGTGGGTGGGGTCTGCGATACAAGGGCTTTCTGGGTGGCGAGGTGTAAGGGGTCTTGGAGGAGGAGGGAGAGAAGCGCGGCGATCTGGCTGCTCTACGTCGCTGGAGAGTTCTTCCTGCAGGACATGGGCAGGCACGTACCACCAGTGCCGCATCAGGGCGCTCTGAGAGTGGTGCCTCTGAAGATAACATGAGTGGGGCGAGAACTAGCTTTCCTCAGTTTGCGGAGGGAAGTAGAGGCGCCTGATTCGCTTTCTTGGCCAGTGATGTGGTGTTGAGTGGTCCAGGAGGGTCTCAGTGCTTGCACCAGAATTTGTTTTCTCCACCTCTGCAGCATCAGTAACGTCGAGGCATGCTGGGGGCGTCTTCTACAGTGCAACAATCTCCCTTAAATCTTCTCCACGTTCAGAGAGAGAGATTGTTGTGTTCACATCCTGAGCCAGAAGCTCACCTGCTCCTGTAATCTGTCCGTCGTTGTTGCTGATGAGACCTACCACAGTTAATGTCATCGGTGAACTTGACGAGGAGGTTTAAGAGCTGTCTTGACGGTGTGCAGTCGTGGGTCAGCAAGTGAAGGAGGAGACTCGCACCATCATGAGGGGGCCCCTGTGACAGTGTGGTGGTGCGGATTATGTTTCTGACCAGACTGCCTGAAGAAGTCTCCACGTCAGGAAGTCCATTGGTTACGATGAGGTGTTTTAATCGGCTGGTCAGTTTTGTGAGCTGACTGCAGGATGATTATGTTCGATGCTGAGCTGAAGTCTATAGACAGCATTCTGGCTAGAATCTTTTTGTCAGATGAGAGCTACAGGTGGAGGCAGTGCTGGAGATGGCGTCATGGTTGGCGGTTGGGCCGATCACGCCGACTGGGAGGGTCAGGGAGGTGGGAGGACAGTGCAGTGTGCTGCTTCAATCCCAAAAGTCCAAATCTCATTCAGGAGCACTTTGGTATCATCTAATTGCTCACCTGGACATACAAGTATGGCGCAAAGTTGTTAAATAAATAACTTTATTACCACCAGTATTGCGACACTCAACATTAGACACATGAGTCATTAGAAAATATGATGGTGACAATGAATTCACTCATCCCATTATTTTATTATAGACTGCATGGGACTAAACTCAATCAGATCAATAGGCTACCTTCATTTTAATATCTGAGCTGATGGGTTCCAAAAGTGCTGAAAAGACCATTGCTATTAACACATTGTGGTGGTTACTACAATTCATATCCTTTCACATTCCTTCATAGTTCTGGGTTGTTAGCATAATCATCATATCTATTTTTTTCCCATTTAATTTGGTAACATAAATATAATACTGATTGGAACAGAATGAATATCAATACTAATAGGACATTAACTAATATGTTTATATAATTTGTATTAGAGGGTTTTTGCAGTAAAGTGCAGCACTTTGTACAAAGGAGAACTTCCGGTGTTGCACATCTGTAATGTGGGTGAGACATATTGTGCTCGTATATATATATATATATATATATAGACCCTTGCTGCGTGGTAAACACATGGCAATGCTGACTTACTAGAGCATGGGTCTATAAAGCTTGACAAAGCTCTTTCTATCATTACTACTGCTGTTACTGGCATCACTTTACCATGCTTATATGGAACCCGTGTTATGCTACTGAGTCTTCTGCTATTCTCACCCTCTACCTCTCTCTCATGCCCAACCCAGCAGTGGGGCAGATGACCACCACCCTGAGTCCGGTTCTGCAAGGGTTCTGCCTCTTAAAGAGTTTCCTTGCCACCTTACTTCGTGCTCTTGGTGGGATTTGTTGGGTCTCTCTCTGTAAATGCCTATTTTAAAGGTATGAGTCTAGACCTGCTCTATGAAAGAAGTGCTGCCCAGGATGACTGTGATATGAAGCATATAAATAAAACTAGGAATTAAATGAATAGGCCACACAATACATGAAACAACTGTTATATTTGTCTGCACATGACACTGTGCACTATCTCTATAAAATATCACCGTATTTGTGATATGGGCAGCATCAGTGTGGTGTGGTGGTTAGCACTACCTCAGAGCAAGGAGGCCTTGGGTTCAAACAAGTTTGGCTGGGAGGTTTTCTGTGTGGAGGTTGCATGTTCTGTAGCTTCCTCCTGATCAAAGACATACAGGTTGATTAGTGGTGACTTTGAAATTGCCTGTGGGTGAGATGGTAGCATTACCACATGGGCCCTAAGTGCTCTGAGCAGCTGGTCCCCGGATCGACTCCGGTCAGCCGGACCTTCCTGCGTGTCATTCCCCACTCTCTCTCATTTCCTGTATATCCATACCTCTCTAATAAGCAAAAAAAAAAAAAAAAAAAGAATAAGTGGTATAGGTAATGAATAGATGGATGGATTATGTGACTTAACAGTGTGGCTGTCATGATCATTTAAACTCTCTTTTTGTATGTTATCCTTAACATTTCCCTGCATTCAAATATGTGGGACAGGTCCTCTCTCTCTTATTGTGTGGAAATAAACTAAACTTCTGGCTGGGTTCATCACAAATTCAGACATTCTGAGCAGACTGTAAGGTGTGACACAAGCTCTAGGAAAAGCTAGTAAGTGAACCATGAAGTTGGCGCGCATCCTTAGAAATTTCAAGATCAAGAATTCTATCTTTTCAGTGTAATGTCCTTTTACAGTGTAGATGATGATATAAATGGTGGCAAAGTGTCGGTTTGGTCACATTAGGAAATGTTCATCCTGTACATCAAAATGACCTGATGCAGCTAGGTGACAGCATACAAGTAGGAATTCTGTCCAAGTACACTTTACCCTACCAGAACATGAACCAATGACATGTAGAAGACAAATTATAAAAAGCTAGAAAAGCTGATTGCTTGCTTGCCAGCAATCACAGGGTTCCACAGATCATTTCGAGTTAATATAAAGTAAAATGTTTTTGCAAAAAGAACCATGGAGGACACTGTTTTCTTTCACCTTCATGGGGTAAAGTGTCAGAAAGCTCAGCCTTCTTCTTACGCAGGTACAGTTACTCTACCTAGGAAAAGGTGTGTGTGTGTGGCATCTTTGAGTGTGTGTGAGGTGAAGGTCCTATGGATGGATGACAGGGGTGACGTGAACAGATGGAGGCTCACAGTGGATTGCAGCAACATGAAATGTGACAGAGGGAGCATGGGCCTTGTGGTCAGTGCAGCATGAAGCCCTACACATATCGTCATTCTCCCCATCTCATCTCTCTACTCCTTTATTGGTATGACTGTTTATCAGAGCACCAGTTCAAAAGCAGGGGCGCTGAATGTCAACTATCAAAACAACAAGTTTTATTCCCATCCTCCTGTCTATGACTCTTCTCCTGTCATGATTTTCTGCTCTGGTCAGAACTTCAAGTTGATTTTTGTCTATTTTGTTAATTTGAATAAGTTCCTGTATGTTTTGCACAGGATGGTACAGAAAACACTCAAATAGATTTGCAGATCTGACCATGCAGTGGTGCAGTAAAGGTTTGATCATATATATATATATATATATATACGATATCGCCTCAATGCTAAACATGTAGCAGGCAAATTTAACGTTAGTCCTGATACGGCGACAAGCAGTGTCACCAACCCACACTCGACCAGATAATAGTTTCAAAGTGTGAGATAAAGTGATCCGTCCAGCAAGTCTAACAAACTGCTAAAGGCCAATGGGTTTGTTATTGTTACGTCACTAAGATGTTGATCAAACTGTACTGCTTCATATATTGCAACAGAGAGTTTTGCTCAGGATACTGGAAGGCAGGTCGGACTGAGGTCAGTAAAGGACCATTTTGATTTGTTTGTTTGTTTGTTTGTTTGTTTTTCTTAAACCATTTCAGATGGTAGAAATGGCACTTTATGTTGAACTGCTGTTAATTTTTGGCCAAGGACATTTTACTTACCATTTTACCACTCTTCTGGAATGTACTTGAAAGTACTGTTTTATTTAAAAAAAACACACAAACAAACATGTTTTCTAGACATTGGAAGTTTACAAAAATTAATAAATACACATGATTTTGTTGTTTAAACATATGTATATGTCTATTCATTGATTCAGACATCTACCAAAATCTATTTGAACTGAAAAATGTTGCTCCTTGTATTCCCAAATATTGATATCACGATTAAAATGTGATTGTTTGTGATTAATTAATTCAGACCCATAATTAATTAGATTATTTTTCTGAATTCTTTTGCAATTCCTGTCAGCACAGAACTATAAATGTGGTGAAATTAAAGATGAATGCTGTATATCTGCACATAGATTTGCCTGACCAATCATGCATCTTTAGTGACTTGTGACATACAGTCTTAGGTTTTGAAAGTGAATTTTTGAAGACGAGTTATGCTGACAAAACCAGCTCAGCCATTTATTCAACCACTGAGGGAGCTCATAGGAAAGCCTTTAGTTGGGATTTCCTTCCTTGCAGTGACAGTCATTATCAGATCCTAGTGATGATTATGAAATCAAGGGAGGAATTCAAATTACTGCTCTAGGTGCCCCCCCCTACTTACATCAGTTGCATCTACAACCTATCACGACTTAGCTGCAGGTCTGTATCCATCCAAGTTGGTTTCTTCTTAGTAGAAGACAGGCCACATACTGTGCCATTACATTGACTACCAGGCCTAAATAACCTGATAAAAATGATATCCCTGCTCATGGAATTCTGCTTTGGGACCCCATCATCCTCCACTGGTTCCAGAAACATCAAGCTGATACCTCTCACTGCCAAACTGACCTGGGAAAAAACCAGCCTCCAACAAGACCATTCTTTCATGCTATGTGGTGACAGCATGAAAGTGAAATTCTGTTGAGGAAGCTCAATGGTATGAATGCTTTTTTTGTGGGGACTTGGGTAGATTCGTGAGTCTGTCGTCTGGAACACTCAGATAACAGGCAGATGGGATGATGGGCCAACCAGGATGGAGGCAGCCCTCCCACTGTGTCATTAGAGTGCGTTCAATGTCATGCGTCGCTGTGGAAGTCACCATGTCATGACTTTAAAACCGCGGGAGTAAGGCGCCTGCAGTTTTCTCCAGTTTTCTGCAGTTGCTTTCTCTGGCTACTGGGCTGGAAGCCACCTCTGTCAGCGACAGCACCTGTTCTGATGGCTCAAACCTTCACTGATATCATGATGTAGTACATTTTATTCAGAACTTCAGATCAGTTCTCTATGAGTTATCTCTCTTCCAAAGTTGATCTAATTTATTTGATCTCCTCTTTTCTGACAACTCGTTTACATCTGTGCACCAACACTATAGTTTTAATTTCCAGATAGAAGCTGTTCATCAGTTTAGATGAGGAGTTATTGGTTAATGGCCTTATAGGTCCTTTTTTTATCCTTCATATTTCACCTCTTTTCTATCTCCTGAAGTGATGTGGTAGCCCATGTTTTTATTCTCAAGTCTATGGTTCTTAATGAAAGTGATCTGTTGCTCTACATGTGTAACTTTTACGCCATATATCTGGTACAGATCTTTCATACTTTTTTTTCTTCTTCATACTCTGGCTTGGAAATGAAACATAACTTTGGCTGGTGTGTATAGGCCTGTGGGTTTACAAACAGTCCTGACATATTGAGGGAACAGTCATATTTTAAATTTTAAAAAGCACAGAACAACTGTACAAGTTTTCCCCATAAAGATCAATATATTTGATGAATTGCGAGAACAACTGGTAAAAGCCAAATGCCATCACCGGTCTCGATGTGGGGAAGTGTGCCTGACTTGACTGCAGTCGTTTCCCAGCAGTCAGCAGTTCGTTGACCATCAAGTCAAGTGCAGACAGCCACAGTTGATCTCAAGCACCTATTGTGTGCCACCTGGCTGCGGATCACCCGCTTACCTGGGTTGAATATACCCGCTCCTCACCTAGTTTAGCTACAGGTATGTCTCCTTTTCGCTGATGACTGCTGGACCACCAGCTTCCCACTTCCCTGTCAGGAGGAGGTTAGGCGTGTTGCAGGCCAGGCCCATCTCCATCGCTGCTGCAGTCTGGAAGGCCCAGGCCACCTGCTGAAATCAACCCCAGTTGGCGCTTCTGGGTCCTGCCCTGCTTGCACTCTTCCAGATTGGTGTGGCACAATGTCACCAAACTAACCCTGCGTTGAGTCCTTATAAAGATTGGCACCCTGATCATTGGTCCCTTTGAAGTTATTGAAATAAGTGCTTCGCCTCTGTGAAAATTCAATTATCTGCATCTCAGGCGCAACCTTCGCCAGCAATCGTTGTTGGGGCTGTCCTCTCATAAAGTCCCATTGCCTCCCCGCAACACCAGTGTCTGTGTTTGCATATGGGTCCTCAAATAAAACTCGAGGCTTATGAGGGTTCCTGACTGAGATATTCATTGAATCAAATTTGTGAAAGTCACAATCTGCTAACAGCAAAATACTTTTATTGCTAAAGCTAACCACAGGAAGCACTCGTGTGAGAGTCATGTCGCTGTATGACGCCATTTCACAGCCTGTCTCCTTTCAACTCTGCTTCATTGATGAATGCTTGCTTAATTCAAAAATAAATTTCAATGAAAACAGATGTATTTGAAAGGGAATTGTTAACAGTGTCACAAACAATGGCATATTTATGTCAATGCACACAAACTCAATAGATAACATTTTGCTTATTTCTTTCACAAACTGGCATGAAACAGGTTGAAATGCAACCTTATGCAGTAGGTTAAAATTCAGTTTTTGATACTGAGTTTTCATTTGTTGATTATAATGAATCACGGTGGGACAAAGAAATTAGAAATAACATTATTTGTGTGTGTGTGTGTGTGTGCGTGTGTGTGTGTGTGTGTGTGTCTGTGTCCTCATACCATCCTGCTGGCAGAGAGGCTACCTTCCACTTGTGCATAGCTGTAGTCCCTCACTAAGTCACAGTTCCTCAGTGTCAAACACCAAATACTCTCTCTCTCTCTCTCTCTCTCTCTCTCTCTCACACACACACACACACACACATACGAGCCAACTTATACCTAGGTAAAAATAAGAGAGGCAGAGAGAGTAGTGAACCTACAGATATGTTTATGAGTCACTTCAGTCCCTGAGGCAGGTTTGCCATAACGCTATCTTGTCTGCTTGGCTGGCAGATTAGCAGGTTATTAAGCACTGTTGGTTTTATTCTCAAAGCAGTATTAATATTTACTCATTCCTTATCCTCATTTTTGAGTAAAAGTAAATGATTATTGCTCCCTTAAGGAAGGGTAATTGGTTACTCTAGGATATTTGGCTATAGACACCCCCAATCCACTTGCATATTTGCAAATGCCTCCTTAGAAGCAGGTCTATGGTCTGGAGCTGGAAGATTTGTTATATACCATTTACTTATTGAGTGCTTTTATCCAAAGTGACTTACAAGTGAGTGACAACACAAGGCTTCAGTGCAGTAAAACGCCCAGTAAATACTAAGTGCCTAAATCTATATGGCAATGTGCAGGAGATAAATTAAAGTGTATAGTAAGTGCAATTTCAGCATAAGGTTGCAGATGTTTGTAAAGTTACAATAGGACATGGAATGATAACTGCACTGTGGACTGGGTCACTTGTTTCTGTCTGTGCACACTGACATCTATCATGTTGATTACTAGAGCTGCCTTCCACAATAGGTTTTGTTCAAGTCATCCCTCACAGCAGCTATGAACATGCTTTCATATAGCGCCACATCCACAAAGGAGATGCTCCAGTTCTGCTGCAAGGCAATTTTTCTGTTTCTGTGTCATTGAATACCATAGTTTCCTGTAGTTGCCTGTAATCTGCAATTGTGGCTATCTGTCCTTGTAAAATTAAAATCTACATACAACAGATTGATACATGCTGAAGTATGCCCAGCTCTTATCCAATCACGTCTGCTAACTTTAAAGCATATGCACATCTAATTTTCTCTACAGGCTGTGTAGGCAAAATGAAATTTCCATACAATTTGTGAGGGAACATTTCCTCCAACCACATTGATATATGGAACTGCTCATTGAGTTTGAAACACTTTTTAGGGCTGCTGAAAAGAAAAAAAATGGGAAGAATGCATGCTGACCATGAAAACACAGATGACATGACTACTATTCAGAGGTAAAGGGGAAGCAGAGAGTAATGAGAGAAATTTCAATATCTCAGAGCCCTACATGAAATCGAGCAAATTCCTTTTTTAATACCACTTCTGTTTTTCCATCAAGATGACAGCATAGTTATAACCTCAACCTCAATTAATGTGAGATAACTTTTAGAGCAGTGGAAAACACATTAACAAGAAACATTTAATTGAATCTGCTCAAATCTAATTAAGCTGGTTTGCTTGGTAGTGTGGATAGAAGTCAATACTTCCACTGCAGCCTGGCAAAGATGTCACTACTTCCCTTCCCTCACTTCATGACAGAACTGATGAAGTAATGGGAAGGTGAAAGAGCTGCCGTCAATGGGAGATGTGATGAGTGATGCTCCATCGTCTTAATCACAGTATTGGAGAGGATAGTGGAATCTTAACTGTTTTCTCATCTTTGCCCTGAGCGCTGCCGCCTACTCTCAGCCCAAGCAACTCCTGATGCCTCTCGTCAGCGTAATGAGTGAAGGGAGGATGAAGAGAGGAGAGATGAGGGATGGACAGAGAGGTGAGGCTGGGTCGAGGCAGAAAGAGACTCTGTCTGCAGCTTGACAATTAATAAATGGTCATTGCAGTTTCTTTAAAAGGACTCCTACACACTTGGCTTATAAGATCACCTTTTCTCTCCAGAATCTAGACTCTCATTAGACCAGCCTGATGGCTGACTACAAACATCAGCCAACACAATGCTGGAAATTGTGCTGCAGTCTAATGGATTGAGTGAATACCATGGCAATTAAAGGTGCAACAAATAATGTATATCCAGAGTAACAACCCGGTGGCCACATTCCAATGTGTCTGTCTTTCAATACTCTGTTTTTGAGACAAAAGTTGGATAATCATGCCTCATGTGCAAGACAATTTTATGGCTAAGATCAAATATAACAGCATCATCTGACATCATCCAATCTTTGTTTAAAGCAAGTGGCACCTTTACAATACACAACACTTTCACAGATATTCTGCAGGGTATAAAGAAAATGAACACAACCTCAGCTTACAGTATGACCAACTGGTCTCCCTGAACATTTTTGGATGACTTGCAGCTTGTAAGATAACTGAATTCTGATGCTGTCGTGACAACTTTATATATTATCCAAAGTCAGAATGGGCATCTCCCACCTAAAATCTAGGGCTGCATGATTACTTGATTCATACATCTATGAGATCTCACTTCTGACAGGAATTCACTCGCTCCTATTTCCCTTTGAATTCAGGTCATGCTTCATTCTCACGCTGACTTATTTGCTTCACAACAATCCAGGATTCTATATCAATCACAGTTACACATTGTAAAGCAAAACATGCTATTAATTCAACAAGCATATAACTCAATCATCTCTGTCATTTCTCTTAATCATTCACAGCAATTCCACCTGACACGGCATCAGTATGTTTAGGACAAACAGGGAGGAAGCAGACAGAAACAGATTAGCCAGCCCACTCTACAGAGTCGGAGCCAGAAAGTTTTCATGCTAAAGAAAAAAAATAATGACACTGAGGAGTGAGTGAGGCGAGTGATGTGCTCATAATGAAAAAAGGAGGACATTCCAGCTTGCGGAACTTTTTCTGGTTTAAACCTGATGATGATGTACAGTACCAGTCATAAGTTTGGACACACCTTTATCTTTATTTTTATTACTTTCTACATTGTATTTGTAAAACTATGAAAGAACACGTGAAATTAGGTAGTAAACAAAACAATGCTGAACAAACCAGAATATGTTTTATATTCTAGATTCTTCAAAGTAGCCACCTCTTGCTTTGATGACAGTTTTGCACACTTGACATTTTCTCAATCAGCTTCATGAGGTGGTCACCTGGAATGGTTTTCAGTTAACAGGTGTGCCTTCTCAATGATTTGAGACCATCAGTTGTGTTGTGCAGAGGTAGGGTTGGTACTCAGTTCTATACAGTAAATAACCCTTTTCATTTACTGTTCTAATCCATATTATGGCAAGCAGTGCCTCCATACCTGGCTTTAAGACCATTCAGATGGACAGGGACACTGAGCATTAAGGAGAAAGGCGGAGGGGTTGCTATCTTTGTGAATGAAAGGTGGTGCAATCTTGGGCATGTCACTGTGAAGGAATGTGCTCCCCTGATATTGAACTCTTAGCTGTGCTCGCCCGTATTATTTACCACGGGAATTCTCCTTTGCCATGCTGGTCAGTGTTTACATCCCACCGTCAGCTGACCAGACTGCAGCATGTGACGCCATACACACCACTGTTGCTAGGTTACAGTGCCAACATCCCGAGGCTCTTGTGGCCATAACAGGAGACTTTAACCATGTTACTCTGGACTCAACTCTCCCAACTTTCCACCAGTTTGTAGACTGCACCACACAAAGTATGCCCAGCAAATGTTGCAGATGCATACAGTGCCACTGTCCTCCCCCCACTCAATTCAGATCACAACCTGGTGTCCTTAACACCTTGGTATGTTCCTGCAGTGCAAAGACAGTCTGTTTCCATGAGGACTGTAAGGAGATGGACACAGGAGGCCAGTGAGGCCCTGCAGGACTGCTTTGAGACCACAGACTGGGATTTGCTCTGCAATCCACACAGGGAGGACATCGACAACATGATGGACTGTATCACTGATTACATCAACTTCTGTGAAGACATCATCATCCCCGCAAGGACTGTTTCCCAAACAACAAGCCTTGGATCACCAGTGACCTGAAGGATTTTCTTAACAGGAAGAAGAGAGCCTTCAGGGCTGGTGACAAGGATGAACTGAAAGGGATACAGTGTGAACTGAAGGTGAGACTGAGGAGTGTAAAGACTCTTACAGACAGAAGCTGAGAACAGACTTTGGCAGAACAACATCAGGGAGGTGTGGAAGGGCATGAAACAGATCACAAGCTTCAGCATCAAAGAACGCCAGCAGGAGGGCAGCCTGGACAGAGCCAATGTATTTTTCGACAGGTTCGGCTCAGGATCCCCTACTGGGCCTTCCCACACAGGACCGGTCTTCACACCCTCTCAGACACCGACTCCACCAGCTTGTAAAACTCCCCCAGGGCAAGGCTGCGAGACCTGACGGCATCAGCCCCAGGGCCCTGAAGACCTGTGCTACCCAACTGTCTACTATCCTGCAACACATCTTCAACCTGAGTCTGCTGCAGGAAAGGGTACCTATGCTATGGAAAACATCCTGTTTAGTACCGGTACCTAAGAAGGCCACACCATCTGGCCTCAATGACTTCAGGCCGATCGCCCTCACTTCACACATGATGAAGGTCCTGGAGAGACTGGTTCTGGCCCACCTAGTACCACAGGTGAAACCTGCTCTTGACCCACTCCAGTTTGCTTATCAACCTCATGTGGGTGTGGATGATGCTGTCATCTATCTGCGGCAGCGTGCCCACTCTTACCTGGATGGTAGTGGAGGCACAGCGAGAGTCATGTTTTTTGATTTCTCCAGTGCCTTTAATACCATCCAGTCTTTGTTGCTGAGTGAGAAGCTGCTCAGGATGGGTGTCAGCATGTCCACCGTGTCCTGGATTGCTGACTATCTATCAGATAGACCACAGTTTGTGCGGCTGGGGTCCTCCCTATCTGATGTGGTGCTCAGTAACACAGGAGCACCTCAGGGGACCGTCCTGTCTCCATTTCTGTTCTGTTCTGTTCTATACACCTCAGACTTTCAGTACTTTGGAGTACAGGGGATTAATAAATAACTTTGTGGAGTGGTGCAATAAGATTCATTTGCTCCTAAATGTCAACAAGACCAAGGAGTTGCTGGTGGACTTCAGGAGGACTAGGACTGTGACCAGACCCATAACCAACATGTGTGAGGAGGTTGGAATTGTGGAGGACTACAAACATCTGGGTGTCCACTTGAATGACAGACTGGACTGGAGCAGCAACACCAATTCTGTGTACAAGAAGGGGATGAGCAGACTCTATTTCCTGAAGAAGCTCAGATCCTTCAATGTGTACAACAAAATGTTGGAGATCTTCTACCAGTCTGTGGTTGCTAGTGCCATCTACTTTGCTGTAGTCTGCTGGGGGAGTAGCATCAGTGCCAGGGATGCCAACAGACTCAACAAACTAATTCGGAAAGCTGTCATTGGACACAAGATGGAGACCTTTGAATCAGTGAGGGACAAGAGACCACTGAACAAACTGCTATCCATCATGGACGACTCATGCCACCCCCTTCATGAAACAATACAGAGACATTCCTGCCATTCTCCATAGCTCTGTACAACAACTCACCTGTGTGTGTCAGATCAACACTGCCACCTGTACACACACTCTGAAAATACTGGGACTATCTAACAGTACAACATGTTGTAATATTGTACATACATATACTTCTTAGTATTCATAGTTCTTACTTTTTTTTCTTAATGTTTGTTGTTACCTATTGTTGCTGTCTCTTACTGTCTCTGCTACGGTAACACAACAATTTCCCTCATCAATAAAGTACATCTATCTATCTATCTATCTATCTATCTATCTATCTATCTATCGTTAATAGATGATGGTCAGTCAATCCAGAAAATTTGAAGAAGTTTGACTGTATCCTCAAGTGTAGTCAAATGCAGTCAAGCGCAGTCGTGAAAACCATCAAACGCTATGATGAAACTGGTTCTCATGAGGACCACTCCACTAAAGGAAGACCAAGTTACCTCTGCTGCAGAGGATAAGTTCATTAGTTACCAGCCTCAGAAACCACAAATTAACAGCACCTCAGATTAGACATATATACCACATAAATACTTTACAGAGTTCAATAGCAGACACATCTCAACATCAACTGTTCAGAGGAGACTGTGTGAATCAGGTCTTCATGGTCAAATTGCTACAAAGAAGCCACTACTGAGGAAGAAAAACAACTAAAAGAGAACTGCAAAAAACACAAGGAATGGACATTTCTGGCTACTTTAACACTTGAACTACCAAGGCAGTCATTTTGACTGCTTTCAAAATTTGCAACGTCATAACTTGGTTTTAAAAAAAGTGTTACTACCTCGAATGACCACAGCAGTCAAATTGACTGCATGCTTTTTACAGGGGGTGTCATATTTCACTATTTGCTACATTTTCCCGCTCTTTCTCCTGCTCTATTGTCTGTTTGTTTTTTATGCTCTGTGAAGCTAAAACCTAGTTATAGCTTCACTCTAAACCCAAGAGAGACAAAAATGACAAGTAGAAAGAAAATGACAGTTATGGAAGCTTTAGCCTTGCTTCAGAGCCTTGATGAGGAAGAATCCGACGGAGGAGGAGGTTCAGAGAGTGATGTCTCTTGGTGTTTGGAAGAAGCTTCATATTATAGTTTTCATTTAGTGTCCTGATGTGTTTTTTACCTATTCCACCAATTTATTCTTAGATCTTTTTAATGATAATCCAAATTATATACAAATAATGTCCGAGCAGTCAAAATGACTGCTACGGTCATTCTAGTAGTTGCAGAATTCTGGTAGACCGAGTGTTAAAGAATCTAAAATATGAGACATATTCTGGTTTGTTAAACACTTTTTTGTTTAGTACAGAATTCCATGTGTTCCTTTATAGTTTTGATGTCTTCAGTATTAATCTACAAGGTAGAAAATAATAAAGAAAAAAACATTGAATTTCCACCATACGACCTTATACTTGTATAACCAACAAATTTCAGCAGGTAAAGTGATTTTCATGTACTTGGGGTAGTCTAGGTGCAGGGCAAAAAGGAGATTTCCCAGTTCATCCATCACCACACTCGCTTCCAAGATGATCCCAACTCTGGATGGATTGAGCTGAGGATTTTCGAGATAACCTCTGTTGTGAATTGCCGCTATATAAATAAAATTGCCTTGACTTGACTTCATTGCAGAGAATTCCCACTAGAGCTTGACTGTACAAGTCCTTTTCAGTTACAGAACAAGAAACAGATTAACAAAGAGACTGTAAAATCATGCCAGTTAGATAATGCTGTGTTGTCCAACAAGTACCACCAAGTATCAAGTTTTGAGTTTGTTTGCTTGTTGAATAAATAAAAATAAAAAGATCACATCTTTGTAGCATAACTTAGGCTGAACACAAGTAACCTCTCCTTAGCTGCCAAGCTACCAAACCATATTGTCTAGTCTCAAGTCAGAAGCAAGAATCCAAGATTATGTCTATAATTATAATGTCAGTTGTTTTTAGTTTATGTAGTGCCATAAATCAATAATGCAGTAATTCAAAAGTTTAAATTTGTTAAGCCATAAAATAGAAGTCCAAGTCTGGGAACCACAGAATACTGATTAAATGCTTCTCAAAATTAGTAGCAGACAAATTCATTTTATTTCCTTTTCACAACACATTTAACTTACTTACAGAGCAGGTTGAATAGGGCAGATTCGGCATGTGTTCTCACCACTTCCCCTGCCTGAATAATACCTGTTTGTGCTATGGTTTGTAATATGCAACCTACAAGTCATAATTTTGGAACTGCTGGAACTTTTACTTAACCTGTTGCCCTCGTTGGCTGTTGTTGAGCTCCATGTTAGCTCCATGTTAGCTCCATGTTAGCCACTGATCCCCGGACTTTGAAAGCTGATAACCACTCACCATTTGGAATTTTTGGCATCTGTTCATCTGATCATTGGCCTCTCAATGACGGGAAAGAAGCTGCTGAGCTGTGGCTGCAAGTTATTTTGTGGCTGGCTTGCCCTGCTGTCGATAATACACCCTCTGGCTTCCTTACTTAGCCTCTGGCAAACTCCCTCGGTGGCCGGCATGGCGTTCATGTACGCCACTGCACAGCTTCTGAAGCTCAATACAAACACCCGCCCAGTGTGTATGTCTACCATCAAGGAACATGGTACACCAACCTCGTTACATCCATAGAAGCTCTTGGAGAAAGTTTATCTATCATCATCACCCCAACCACTCTGCTCCAACAATCCCTGCTCTCTGGCCAACAACCAGCACACACTGCACACGTCATCAGAACGCTGTCGCACTTGATGTATGTAACATGGGTAGCGCCGCGAGATGTTCCTTCACTGGCCAAGATTGAACTCTTATGCACAGTATACAATACACAGTCCCCGTCAAACAAGGCATCCTTTATACAGGATCATATCCTTGAAAACGGATTTGATCTCCTGTGCCTTACTGAAACATGGCATGAGCCAGAAGTATTTTCTGCACTTAATGAATCCTGCCCTCCTGGCTACTCTTACCTTGAGAAGGCACGCAGTACTGGCCGTGGTGGCGGTCTTGCTGCAATACATCATCAGGACTTGGAGCTATCCTCCATTCCTTTGCCTGTACTGTCATCATTCGAATGCCTTGCATTCAAATGCAAGCCTCCTCTGTCGTTAACTTTTCTTCTTATCTACCGCCCTCCTAAACCCAACTCAGCTTTCCTCCCAGAGAGGCAAATCCACTTTAGATCTATGAAAAATATTGACCCTGACGCCCTTGCTCTACACCTCCAACATGTGTCATCTGGCTCTACTGCTCTCTCCTCAGTTGTTGAGACTGTGCTGTATAGTCACCTTCTCGCGCTCTGCCCCTAGGTACACTAGTGAGCTATGGAGAATGAAATCAGCTGGACGTGTCCTTGAATGGCGCTTCAAGGCTTCAGGACTGACTGTACACAAGCAGGACTTTAGGGAACATCAAAAGGTCTATGCCAAATCTCTCAAAGATGCACGGTCCCAGTTCTATTCCAACATAATCAAGAACAATCCTGGCAATTCCAAGCAGCTTTTCTCCACCATCAGCCACCTTCTCAAGCCGCCAACCATCTCTCACTCGGATGCTACTGAGGAAAAGTGCAATAACTTCATTAACTTCTTCAGGAACAAAATAGTAACCATCTGCTCCCTCCTCTCCAGTCCCTCTAGCACCTCAGCCACTCCCATCATTCTCACTGACCAACTGCCAGGGCCTTTCAGACCTTTCAGCTACCTTTCCACTGTCACACAGCAGGAGGTTGAGGCCATCGTCACAAAGATGACCCCCTCCCCACAGCCCTGGTAAAGTCCAATCTTGCTGCCATCAGCCCTCTCATTACCAGGTGATAAACCTTTCCCTTCAAGCTGGTTATGTTCCACCTGCACTTAAAACTACTATCATCAGGCCACTTCTTAAAAAACACACACTAGATCCATATATTTTTACTAGTTACAGACCCATTTCAAACCTTCCATTTCTCTCAAAGGTGCTGGAAAAAATAGTGACTGCTCATCGCCACAACCATCTCAAACTCAACAGTCTATATGAAACATTTCAGTCTGGTTTCCGTAAAGGCCACAGCACAGAAACAGCGCTGGTCAGGGTGACCAACAACCTGCTGATGACAGCTGACACCAGCACCCCATCCCTTCTCATTCTTCTGGATCTGTCTGCGGCCTTTGCCACTGTCAATCACAACATCCCGCTGCACCGTCTTCATACCACCATCTGCCTCTCTAACTCCGCCTACAACTGGTTTTCCTCCTATCTTGCTGGGAGAACGAAACACGTTGCCATGCGAAAAGCCAAATCAGAGACCCACATTGTCACCTGTGGTGTTCCCCAGGGCTCAGTGCTAGGGCCAACTCTTTTCACCCTATACCTGCTACCCCTTGGTTGTGTCATCAGCAGGCATAGATTGGCATTCCATTGCTATGCAGACGACACACAGCTTTACCTAAAAACTGGTTCCAACCACTCCAACCACTCTGCACTCTTGTCATCTGTCACTCTTACCACCTGCCTGGAGGAGATAAAGGCGTGGATGAAGCTTAACTTTCTTAAGCTAAACAGCTCCAAGACTGAGGCCATCCTAGTCAGTACTCCACACCAGGTCTGCACTTCCACCATCACCAATATCACTTTCTCCAATCAAAACATTCCACTATGTCCAGTCATCACCAACCTTGGTATAAAAATGGACCCTCACCTCACTTACGATGCCCACATCCAACAACTCTGTAAAACCTCATTCTATCACCTAGAATCGCCAAACTCTGTCCGTCACTCACCCTGGCAGATGCAGAAAAGCTGTTCCACGCCTTTATCACCTCCAGGCTGGACTACTGCAACACACTCCTCATCGAGATCCCTAGCAAGAGCGTTAAAAAGATCCAACACATCCAGAATAGTGCTGCTAGGATCCTGATGAAGGTGCGAAAATTCTACCACATCACTCCCATTCTCAAAACACTCCACTGGCTCCCTGTCTCACTCCGCATTGAATATAAGGTTTCACTCCTCACCCACCAATGTGTTCATGGAACTGCCCCCACCTACCTCAAGGATCTCCTCACTCCTCAAACATCCTCTTGCTCCCTCAGTTCCCCCACCACCTACATCCTTAAAACCCCAAGGTCTAAACTCCACACAATGGGGGATCGGGCTTTCTGCTCGGCCGCTCCCCACCTATGGAATGCCCTCCCAGACCACCTAAAGGCACCGCAGACCATGGACACTTTTAAACATGCTCTGAAAACTCACCTTTTTAAAAAGGCCTACTGTTGTTGTTTTTATGTGCTGTTGATTTACTCTGTAGCACTTTGAGATTCGTTTTTAATGAAAAGTGTGTTAGAAATAAAATGTATTGTTATTTTATTATTATTACAACATACAGTTTTGTATACAGACATGATACATGGTTACTGATCTGGAGTCTTGATATCAGAGTGGGATAAGTGGTCTTGAATGTGAAGTGAATGCAGTGAGTAATTTTAAATGTACATAGAAAATCCTGGTTTAAACTGGTGTTCTTGCAGAACTTCCATGTTTAAACCTACAATATTTGTGCTCTGTGCACAGTTCACAGGGTAATGCTTAGATTTCCATGGCATCTCCTCCTGTGACCTGCAACACAATAACAAACAAAAGTCAATGAATTTAAGTTAGTTTAAGCTAGTGGGGTCCCACAAGGGTCGGTCCTTGGGCATCTACTCTACATGCTCCCCCTGGGCCATGTCATCGGCAAGCATGGAGTCTCATTCCACTGCTATGCAGATGACACACAGCTCTACATGAGATTACAATTTGACCCCACCTGTCATTTGATACACATGTCCACCACCTCTGTAAAATTGCATTCCTCCATCTTAGAAACATAGCCAAACTCTGCTGAAAAGCTGGTCCTCGCCTTTTTCTCCTTAAGGCTGGACTATTATAATGCACTCCTCATCGGGATCTCTGGCAGGAGCCAGAGTAAGTACATTCTATTTCAAAATAATGGAATATTGTCACGGCCTGCCTGCGGTGTGACCTTAGTTTCTGTTTTCTAGTTTCTAGTTCTTCTTTCTCTTGTGTTTCTAGTGTTTAGATTTGTTATTTTGGTATCCTTGAAGTCTCTTGTCCTGTTTGGTCTTTGTCTGGTTTCCCTCCTTTTTTCAGCCCCACCTGTTGTGTTCTCCAGTGTTCCCAAGTGTTCCTTTTGGATTTGTTTTGGATCTCTTGTTTTCTTGGACTTTTTCCTGTGCTTTTCGCAGTGAGTTTTTGTTGGTTTGGTTTTTGTTTAACAAAACTTTAGTTCTGTCTGCATCTGGGTCCTCGCCCGTGTCCTCACCCTCAATTCATGAAAGAATATACTTCAAAGCAGTAGAATATACTTACTTTTGATAGTAATGCAATCAAACTTAAATCCTTTATGTATAATGAAACTGAATCATTTAATTACATATGTAATCAGGGCTAACAGCACTATACCACACACACAAGTTGGTAGAGTTTTGTTTATGTACAATACATGACTATATCTGAACTCAACGCAAATTTCTTAAGAGGACAATAAAGTTTATCTTAAGTGAGTGAGGGACTTGTACTAAAATGGGTTTAGAGTATAAATAAAGTAACATTTAAATCTTCCAGGAGATACTGTGGGATTCTTTTTTTTAATTGGGTTACTCCATTGAGATTTTTTAAATGTGGCAAATTCACAAAAAATATATTTGAATGAAAAGCGAGCTGCTGGAAGTGAACAAATTCCTCCTTCATCTTTCTTGTGCTTTTGTCATGACACTTAATAACACATTATGTGTTAAAGCTTTTCTGCTGCTTTCTGTCTTTCTCTCTCCATCCTCCCTCATCCCACGATCTCTGGGGAAACAGCAGAAAACAGAACAAAAAAATATTTTCCTCAGTAGTGCCACCCCCCAGGCTCCAGGCTGCCATTGTAAAGCACAGGAGAATAAAAATGCATTTTTAAAATGTCCAATGAAAACAGTTTTAAATTGCCAGTGTGTGTGTGTGGGTACAGACAGATGAACCTCAGAAGATGAGAAAATGAATGGCGAAAAAGGTTTATCATTATTCAAAAATGCAGAGACAGAGGACCAATATATCCAAAGAGGTTCACAGTTGAGTGTGCTTATTTGAAATTTTTTCATCCTCTTACCGGTGTGGAGGTTCTGAAAGCAAACTGTAAAACTACCCATAACATAAAAATAATTGATTGGAAATGGCAGCATCTCAAATCCATCCGCACATGTCTAAGCCTGAATCTCTGAATATGAGAATGTCTGTGTTTGGTGAATATAACATCCATTACCTGCTTATTGTGTGACATAAAAGGTTTAGTCTTTCAATCATAATCTATTAATACAGTTTTTTTGGAAGACAGACTCCAAAATGCCAATAGCGAATCACAAATGAAAAGGTAGATTGGCATCTTCTTTTCGAAACAGCTCAGTTTGCACCAATCCAGCACGTCTGATGACTGAGAGTAGCTGTCAATCACATCTGTCAGTCATTCCAAGCCACACCCCTTTTTTCATGAAATAATAATAAAAAGAAATAATAAAAAACAACCACCTTATCAATAAATGACAACTTGAACACACATCAGCATGAGGAAACCTACCTAAAATGACAGGGACCACTTTGGGAAAAATTTACCTGTACTTTAAATTCTTAATACAGCTCAATGGGGGAGAAGTATTCATATCTTGTACTTACACTGTAAAAAAACAAAAACAAAAACAAATTATGTTTTAAAACATTTTAACGTTTTACCCATATTTTATATCTTGGCTAATAACAAATATTGTCTAGTAAAATCATGTGAAGAAATAGTTAAATTACAAGCCATTCATCAAAAAGCAGGGAAAAACTGTAAATGTTATCCACAGCAAAACATCTATATTCTTATGGGTTTTTTTGTTTGTTTGTTTATAACAATGTTTAACTGTAGAATTGCATCATCATCTAAGAATTTGTCAATTTTACTGACACATATTGTCTGTTATTTCAAAAGAAAAGATTTTTTTTTCATTTAAATGTATAATGTATAACTGAACTGCATAAATATTATAAATAAATATGATACAATTGTATTCATACTCATTTCTCGTAATATGGTTATTTTGATAATAGTATCACCAGCCTGATACCTGCTGCACACTGACTGGGTGGTGTAACTGTAGAATATATTGGTCACTATTAAATAATTAATTAAATGAAACAACTAGACAGACTGAGCATTTTTATCTTGTGGCCATCCACAATAACATTGTAGCGTGTCAGGGAGAAGGTGGGTGGAACCTCCCAGCATGTTTTAAATTGTGTAAATGATTAAAGCCATTATTTGGCATGTGTCAGTAGTATCAATAGTGTTATGGCTCTTTACATTGTTTCTACAGGGTTTTTGGTAGTTTACAGTTACAGTTGTAAAGAATGCATATTTGGCACCATGAGTGAAGTTATGGACACAGTAACTACACCCAGTAATTGTCTCCCTGAATGTGTTCTTGAATTCATAGCAAAGCAATAGATACACTGATGTGTTGACCATGGAGGTGACATACCTTCCCTAATTCTAGTGAAAATTTTCAGGATTGAATAAATCTTTGGCAAAGCATAAATAATGTGATGTAAACAAAGAACAGGTTCCACTACATCCCTAGCAGGATGTGGACAACTGTAACCTGTCCTAGTATGTACACACACTTCATTTCTAATCACCGTTATGATGTCAACCTGGGCTATTTGAATATGTAGGTTTCTATAATGCCACATGACATTATAAGTAGTTCTAAGACCATAAACCCAAAAGAAAAAATAAAATGGAACTAAAATGTATTAAATTGTATTAATTTTTCAACAGAAGAAAATTATGTGCAAGTGTTTGGAGTCTAAATTCATGTAGCCCAAGGTCTCAAGTAACAAACAAAAGAAAAATGAAGTCTCTAGTGCATACACAGGCAGAGATATTTACATTTATGTCTGTGCATCCACTTGTTTTTTTCACTTGGGCCATTCTGCCCCATTGTTTCTGACCCAGGATCAGGCAGAGGGCTACATCACATCTTACTCCACTCAAAACCTTATAGTTTAAAAAAAAAATGTTATGTGTGAACAGTGTCCTTTCAGGATGGCAGAGAACTTTCAGCAGAGTTTTTTGGTTCAGTTCAAGGCATTGTGCAGATATGCTTAGGCACAACACCTAAGTCTAATAATTGTAGGGAAACCCCAGACGATGCTATAGCCTTTGCAGGTACCAGATCTCGACCCAACTGAACACCTTTGAGAGATTTTAAAAGGTGCTCTCCACCATCATTATCAAAACACCAAATGAGGGAATATCTTTGGGAGGAACCAGTAGATTTCTAATCAATGTCAAGGTGCATTGAAGTTGTTCTGCCAGCACATGGTGGTCCAGCACCGTAGTGGGACACTTTATGTTGGATTTTCCTTTGGCTTGTCATCTGTCTATATGTCAGAAAGCTGGTTATGATTATCCAGTAAGCCCAGTCCCGGAACACACGTAGAGCATCATGCACACTCCAAATGACAGGCACACAGGAAGTGCCATTAAGATTAAGAACTATGGATTTTTTGGTGATCCACTGGCTCACTGATGTGACGGCCCACCACGATTTGTTACACTACATAGCTACGCCTGATCATGCCAGCACCAACATTTTCTTGGGGCTGAAAAAATATGCAAAACATTTTCAGGTTCAATTTGTGATGTGCCATAACAAGCCACCTTGGCTTTGAGATCCCTTAGAGCTGGAGAATATAAAATTGAGGTGGCTAGTGTGTAGTGTCTTAGCTGTGAGTCACCAGCCACTTTTATTCAACCTACATGCGCATAGGCTGAGTATAAATTGCTGCACAAAAGAGGAATAGTGTGTCCTGTTAGCAACGAAGCAAACTAGCTAGCGATTAGCTTTCCAGCTGCACTGGTATACCAACTATCTTGGCGAGTACTCACTATAGAACCAAGCTTATTTTTTGGTCTACTATTGCATACAAATTTGCTCTCTAAATCACATGCCTTGTGTTCTTCTTCGGGAAAAAATCTGAAACCAAAGAAGAGAGATTCAGTTTTTCAGCCTCTGAGCAATCCACATTAAATAAAAAACTACCAAATAAACATTCACCAGGGGAAAGTGTATTGCAAATGTCAGTTTGTAAGCTTGATAACTAATTGCAGCATAATAAACGGAATATAAATGTATCTGCAAGTGTCCTTTTGATCCTCTTAGGTGCTGCTGTAGTCCTTGCACTTCAATGATACACCATGTTGTCTGCAGATGATTTATAGCTACAGCACAAACTTGTTTACTTTGTGTCTTGCTTCCTACATGTAACACTCTGGCAGGTTGGCATCATGCTGTCAGTTAAACACAGACACATACTCCTCCAGTCAGCTGAGACAGAAACAAACATTTCTGAAATTTTCCAAAAGACCTGTATATCTTCTCTTTAATAATACAAAGAAACTATTAAAAATAAATTAGCATATTAGATTTAGTTATTAAACACACTGAAATAAGTTTGTCAGGAATTTCAGTGATTTAATGTGATTTAAGTTATTTCAGTTGGACTTAAAAGAATGACTCAACAGCAGGCTGAAAAGCAGTGCTTTGTTGGCTATTCTGGTTAAAAAATTTCAAGTCGCCTCTGATCACAAACAGCAACACTGCTGGGTCACAAGTTTGCTCTTAACAGTGATATGAGTAGAGGTTGAATAATTTTTATCATTCAACAATTACATTGCTACTAAGTAATGGGTCTGAATTTTTCTTCCGCCAATGCTTTTAGATGTTTTATTTATTTATTTATTTTTAATTTTGTTTCAGACTTAAGTATTGGTATTAGAAATAAATACTGTAGTCAAATTAATTTAGATTCACAGGCAAAATTATTCACCAGTGATGTTCAGTGCAAAACAAATCTGAACTGCATAAATGTAAATTCATTTGTCACAGAGTGAGTAACTTTAGAGAGAAGTTAACATTTACCACAAACACACAAGACAGATGAATCACTGAGCAGCTTTCAGGACTAACTGATGACGCAAAGTCCTCTCATGTACCCACTCATTCACACTCCTTCCACTTAACACACACTAACTCACTATCACTCATGCACACACACACACACCGACGTACTGTTGATATTTTCTTGCATACAAATGCGTTTTTGCTGCTGTCAGAGCTTTCTTTCATTCATGAAGCAAATGGTCTTTAAAGAAGCTGATGAGCGGTGTGATGAACGAGATCATCCCCCAAAATTGCTGAGTGATAAAATATGCCAGAAGCAGATAAGGTGTGTGGTGGTGTTGGAGGGGGTGTCATCTCCCCGGCGTTAGGAGGAGACGGTGTTAAACAAATGAACGTTGATAGTTTATAGCCTGATTCAATCCAAAGCCAATCAGTATTTCATCGTGAAAGACAGATGCTTTTCTACTGCCATATTTCTGAAATGTGTTCATTTATGAATAGCATGTGATCAGAATTTCTGCTGTATATCAGGCTGATATTGGCTGTTTAACTAAGTTAGTATGACCCATTAGAACCATCTGTCTCTCCTAGGATGGATATGATGCATCTTAAAATGATTACATTTTAATTTTTATCATTAATCAAGAGCAGGCTGCTTGTCTATGGAAATACCTTAACCTAATGCTTCACTGTGATTTGATGCATGTATACATTTATTAGGTGAATGAACCTGAAGCCTAATAAATTCTGCTCAACAACAACACTAAGTGCAAACCAAGTGAGAAGAATCTTTTATACACTACATCGAAGTGGATACTAAGTGGATATTTTGTTTCTTTCTTTTTTTTGATAGAACTTTAAATGTCATACTCCACTAATTCCACACATCAAGATTTGTTTACTAGTCAGTTTTATAATTATTAGTCTAAGGTCATCACTACAACTGTAAAATAGAAAGGAGGTATGGTAAGGTAAAAAATAAATAAATGACACCATTTTTTGTAATTCTGTAAATTATGAGTCATATCAGTTTGGATTTGCTGTACTAATCACACACCACACCTTTAAACTTTTAAAATTTCATCTAAATTGATGTGTGTCTTTAGACCAGGTAGTATACATTTGGTCTGAAAGTGGCAAAAATGTTTTATTATAAAAATCACTGTCAATAAATTGGTTAATATTTCTGACAACAGCATTGCTCCCTTTTATTCTAAATGCACTGCAGTCGTTCAGCATGGGTCCTGATGCATAGGGCTCCAGCAAAAACGACCTTGTTTAATTTTCAGGAGATGAACTCCATCATCCAATTATTTTGTAGTATGAATGGTGCAATTGTATTGTTTACCCCACAGTCATTGAGTTTGGATAACATCATTGTCACCATGATAACTACGGAGCCTGGGAGGAGACACTGGAAAAAATATCTGATGGTTGAAAAAAAGAGATCCTGAGAAACTTGTGACTGAGTAAGCCACAAGCACAAGCTGAGTAACCTTGTATATGCTGTGCAATGCAGTGAGAAGTGCTCAGACCTGTACATAGGTGAAACCAAACAACCACTCTACAAGCGCATGGCACAACACAGGAGAGCCAGCTCACTGGGACAAGACTCGACTGTTCATTTAGATCTAAAGGAGAGGGGACATTCCTTTGAGGACAATAATGTCCATATTTTGGATAGAGAGGACAGATGGTTTGAGAGAGGAGTAAAAGAGGCCATCTATGTCCATCTGGAACGTCCATCTTTAAACAGAGTTGGTGGCCTACGACACCAGCTATTAGACACCTACAACGCGGTCTTGAGATCCTTACCTATGCGATTTAACCTCCACTCACACTCCGAGCCATGTGACCCTAACAACTCACATGATGTCGGGGTGTAGCAGCGACTCTCAGGACCACCTCCAAGAAGTTAAATACCTGGGACTCCCCAACTAGGGTTCAGAACTGAAGAAGCCTTTCGGATGAGAGGTGAAACATCTTCAAGAAACCTAAAAGTCCAGTTGCTTTTAACTTTAGCACTTAAGACAGGAGAGAATGCCTTCCCACAATTCCATGCAGTAGCAGTGTTTAAACTGACACCTGCTTAATACTTTCACTGTGGCAGACACGCATACATGTGGACACAACAGAGCACCTGTTTTATTTTTGTGACACAATCCAAAACTTATAGAAACCCCTCATGATTGGTGGAGCTCCAAATCCATAAGTATAGATTTCCTCTGTTTCAGATCCAGGAGCCTGGAGTCATTAAGAGGGATAGACAGATTCAATTTCTTGTTATTATCATCATCACAAGTAAATACCATACAAAGAAATGTGGTTTCACTAAATAATTAATTTAATGGCTCAACCTTCTCTACTTGTATATTCCTTTCTTGTTATTATATTATTTCAACATTTCACTTCTGTTTGTTTTTATTTTTTAACAGTATCTATTTTAATGCTGTTTAAATATTCCTGGTGTAGAAACTGAAAACATCATTTTTTAGGTGTGATCCTGTGTTGGACAGGAAACCTTACTGAATTGTAGCCTACAGCACTGTACATGTCTTCCATGTGTTATAAATAAAGTTGATTTAAAGAAGAAGAAGATTCTCTGATTACCGTTTTTCCTAATTTCTCTGTCACATCTTTCCTTGATCTCATGATGTTTTCCATTGATTTGAGGTCAAGGAAAAGTGGTTAGGACGGTGGTTAGGACGGTGGTTTTGACTATCTGACCACACCTAGAGTCTGTCTTATTATCCTCCATGTCAGTGCAACAGATAGAGACAGGACACATAGGATGACGTGACCACACATAATGAGGATGACATAAAGCCAATAGGAAGAAGTGGATCTCCTCATGACCTTGGAGACAGACCTGTCTGTATTTAACCCACATGACATGAAATTTATCCTACTGATCCACCATGACTGGTTATGTACTCAGACACAGGGTACTGCTTTAATGGTAGCATTAGTCTTCTCCCTGACTCTGTTGTTGAACTGATGAGCTTAGTGCTGTGTAAATGTATATTATGCTGAATTTATCAGGTAATTACACAATGCTCCTGCTCCTCAATGGCTTAACAGTCTATAGCAGTCAACCTGTATTCATTTGTGCAGGCCAAAGTTGTTATCTGAGACCTGGCCATTATTTGAATACCATCTCTTATATGAGGATTTTACGGCAATCATGTTTACATACATGGACCTTGTTATACAGAACAAGAGTCAGAGGAAGGTTAGCAATGCAAAGTATTTTCTCTTTGCTTTTTTGAAAACACACTCTCACACACTGTTTTATTACATTTTTGGTGTAATATTCCTTTCACACTTTACAGTAATATTAATAGAGGTTCTTGGTGGAGGATTTTTTTTCTCAAAAATCTAAATGTGGAAGGGCAGATATTTTGTGTAATGTTTTATGAGTGATATCCTTAATAGAGGCCTGTTAACTTTCAAATCTGCTAAATTCTACAGTCACGTATATTGACACGTAGAGTATGGACAAAAGTATTGCATAAATGAATATATGATCAATTTTGCAATATATAATGTATCTGCGAATTGACCATCATTATCATTTTAGTTGCAGTGGTTGTGTGGTGAGTATCTCAATGGTTCCTTTAAAACCCTAGAACACTAATGTCAGGTGATTTTCACCCACACAATTCTTGTCATGTGATTTTCATTGTGTTGCTGTTGTCAGAGTTGCATGGGTCCTTGGGTAGCTTCAGGCTTCCCTCCTCCCATCTATGGTTTTTTCAAGAGGCATGTGTTTGGGTGATTTTCACCTGACGTTAGTGATAAAGAGTAACATATTTTACGGGTGGAATTTACCCGATGTTAGTGTTTGTGTGTTTAAATCAGGCGCTCTTTGCACTTTTCAAGGGAAACAACATTCAGGCCGGCCACATTCTCTGCCCCATTTCATCCACAGCTGTCATCCTGTCACAGGCTTGGTTACTCTGGCATGCTAACAAGTGAGTAACATGTAGCTAATGTTAATTTATATCTGCAATCGTTAGCTACGCAGATTTCTTTTTTTCTACTAGAGCTAAGCTTTTAGCTAGCTAGCTACAAGTGAAGTTGTAGCACTCAGAGAGAGGAAAAAAAACAAATGTCCAGAAAATCAGTAAAATACCTGACTGAGAAGGAAATATAAGAGCTTCTGTTCAGGGAAAGCAGTGATGAAGATGTTGCTCATGTGGAAGCAGAAGTGATGTATGACAGTGACAGTGATAAAGACTACATACCAGAACCAAGTGATGAGGATGAGGATGAGGATGATAGTGATGGCATTGAGCCTAGCACTTCAAGTCATAAGAGAAAAAAAATATGACACCGTGATTGTGGTAGCCCTACCACCAGACAAATGGCCACCCCAGGACCTGTTGCCTCTACATCTACTGCCCATCCTACTTCCCCTGCCACACCTCATCCTTTCTCTGCCGCACCTCAAGCTGTCCCTGCCGCACCTCATGCTGTCCCTGCCACACCTCATGCTGGTCGCAGAGGGAGAAGATGACACCATGAGGATGAGGATGATGGCGTGTCCCCTGTTGTGAGATTTGAAAACAGCTCCTACAGGAGTACCTCTGGTTTCCAGTGGAGTTGTCGGCCTCAGACATCAGCAACCACCAGGACAGCGGCACGGAACATTATGCCTGCTTTTACACCAGGACCAACACCCGAAGCATCAAATGCTGACACCCCTGAGAAGAGCTTCACATTATTTTTTGAGGACCAAATCATCGACGAAATCGTGACATGGACAAACATCCGTATTGATGCTGAAGCTGCAAAATATCAGAGGAGAACAGCTACAGTGCCTCGAGATAACTTCTGTTGTGAATTGGCGCTATATAAATAAAATTTGACTTGACTTACAGTTCAGAGAACAACAGCAGCAGAGGTGTGTGCAATGCTGGGGATTTTTATATTTAGTGGTGGTCAGAAGGACAACCATCTGTCAACTAAGGAGATGTGGAACCCTAGTACTGGGGCACCTGTGTACCGTGCTGCTATGTCTGAGGGTCGCTTTTCATTCCTCCTTGCCTGTCTGCGATTTGATGACCCTGACACAAGGCAGGAAAGACAGGCCATGGACAAATTTGCTCCCATTAGAAAAATATGGGACATATTCATCGACAACTGTAAAAAGTTGTATGTGCCCGGGGAAAACATAACTGTGGATAAACAGCTGTTGGCATTCAGAGGGAGGTGTCCATTTAGGATGTACATCCCCAACAAACCTGCCAAATATGGAATCAAGCTTGTCCTTGCCAATGATGTCCACAGCAAGTACCTCTTGGAAGGGATACCATACCTGGGGAAGCAGGTGACACAACCACAGGGTGGTCAAAGTCTTGGCCATTATTTCACCAAGGAGCTGACCAAGCAATATCACCAGACAAACAGGAATGTGACCACTGATAATTGGTTCACCTCTGTGCCACTGGCCATCGACCTGCTGGAGATCTGTGGCATGACCCTTGTGGGGACGGTGAAAGCAAACAAAAGAGAGATCCCACATGTGATGAAAGAAAATCGCACGCCAGGCTCCAGTGCTTTTCTTTTCACCAAAGAACTAACTTTGTTGTCCTTCCTCAGTGACGCAGCTTCAAAAAAGAAGCTTGTCCTACTCTTGTCATCCATGCACACACAACCAAGTATTGGACCCACTCACAAGCCTGAAGTGATCGAATTTTACAACCAAACGAAGGGAGGTGTTGATACTTTCGACCAGATGTGTGCTCAATACGGCTGAGGAAGAAAAACCAAGAGGTGGCCACTGTGTGTGCTATATGGCATGATGAACGCTGGTGTGATAAACTCATGGATCATACACAAGGAGAATGCCATGAAGAGAGGTGACACACAAATGAAGAGGAGGCAGTATATGCAGGCTTTGGCAATGGCACTCATCAAGCCATGGGCAGAGCAGAGGCTCCCCTCTTCAAGTCTGTCACGTCAGCTCAGAATCCTCATCTGCAGCGTGTGCAACATCCCTACGCCTGGCACTCCTTGGTTGGACCAGTGGCAGCAGAAAGCGGAGGTCCCTTAGTGAGGTGTGCTGACTGCCCCACAGGCTCAGACAGGAAGACACGACACAGGTGTCATGTCTGCTGTCGACCAGTGTGTCCTCGCCATTACTACCCTGCCTGCACCGACTGCATGTAAGGCATAAGGTAAGTTAGAGTTGTCCCAGAATTTGCATGTCATCCTTAATTAGTATAATGGCTATGAATAAACATCACTTAATAGTAATTTCCAAGGAAATTCATATAGTCAAAAAAAATTGGTCATTTTTTCCCTCTCAAAAAATGCCATTTTTTGTCTATCTCTCCCACAGTTGTCAGTGATGCAAGAAGACTGTGCCTTCACCAGACAAGGCTCACATGTCCCAGGAATGGGTAGACCGAAGAACAAGTTCACAGCTACATTATTTTTTTTGTTTGGAAATTTCTCGTTAAGGATTACCTGATTTTTCAATAATTTTGCTGCCTTTTTAAAGGGTCCCCCATGGTACCTTTTTTTTAAATTTTATGTGATATTGTATATTGGGAAATTAAAGAAGAGTACTACAATTTGGCATACAGTGTTGTACTTTTACATAAATTGATGAAAACTGTATTTTATCCGGGATATTATATCGGGTAAAATATACCCGACGTTAGTGATGGTGTTACTAATTAACGTTAGTGTTCTATGGTTAAGAGTTGGTAAAGAAATAGTGAGTAGCTAAATGGTCAACAGTATAAGCATTACTGATTATTAATTCACTGTGGGACTTTGCATAGTAAGAATGCAGCTATTTAACCCTGTTTTCCCCACACCTCTTCAACTTTAGAATTTGATTGACCAAAAGCAGTCCAAAGGGAGGTGTGACTGGCATGTCCTATTAGGTGAGGAGAGCTACTGCTTGTCACACTGCGGTGAGGTTTGTCTTGTCTTGGGATTTTGGTCTTGTCATTTCCTGTTTTATTTTGAAGGATTTACTCTCCTCTCGTTTCAGAACACTTGCCCTTCCTCATGTGTCACCTGTGTGTCCTGATTACTCATTGTCTCCACCTGTTTCCCATTACCTCTGCGTGTTTAAATAGTCTGTGTCTCCTTTGTCTTGTGCCAGAGTGTCTTTGTCCGTTCACCCGACTTACCTCCAGCCTTGAATCCACAGCCGCAGTGTTGCCTCCAGTAAGCCATTGTTCCTCTGTAAGAGTGATTTTTTGTTTGTAAATTTTGATATCTCAGTTTCTTGCCTTAGCCTTAGAGTACTTTCTTAGTTGTTTGATTTCCTCCTTTTGGAGCGATTTTGTTTTACTCGTTTATGTTCATAGCTTTTCTTAGGTCCTCCGTTTTTTAGGAGAGAGTTTTATTTAGAGCTTTTCTGGTTTTCCTCCTATTGGAGCGTTTTTTGTTAAATCTTTTCATAGCCTTTTGTTTGCCTCCTTTGAGAGTGACTTTTTGTTTTTGTTATCTTATCCGCCCTAGGAAAGTTTTATAGCCTCTGTTTCTTTGTCACTCAAGTGAGAGAACTTTTGTTGTTAATAAAGTCTGTTTTATTTACGTCATCTCTGCGTCTGAGTCCTGCCTTTAGTCTCGGCCTGACACTCCTGAGCTGTATTTGCATGATATCTCAATAATGATGTTATTAATTATTGTGATGATGTTATTAATTAATGATGTTATTAATTATTGAAAAGATAAAGATTATTAATTAATTAATAATGATGATGTTACATTTCACCTCACAGAGAATCATGACTACGCTGTGCCTATAAGAGCCTGATAATCATATTGAACTGCAATTTTGTTTCACTCAATTCATTCAATGCTTTTGAGGTTGCTAGGAGACACTAATTTCACATCTTTACATCTACATTTCACCTAAGTTACCTTCATCAGGTATTTAATGCAACAACATGGCAACAAGCCTAACCCAAGGGAGTAGGCAATCAGCCATCAAAAACAGCAAGTGTGAAAGGACAGGGGAAAAGATAAAGTGTTATCAATCAGTATATGGTATGATAAAACGATATGGTTTTTTCAGGGCCGATACCAATACCGATTATTAGTAGTCGAGGCCGATAACCGATATTTGGATCCAATATTCATTTGCAGTAAAAGTGAAAATATTGCTGTCAAAATTTTGAATAATACAAACTCCAACACTTAACTTCGTTTAAATGCCTTTAAGCATATGTTTATTAAACAGCTTTTCAGATTTGCAACATGTTAAAGTTTTTTTTATCTTAGACAATAGACATCTTTGTTTTACAATTCTAACAAAAAGTGCAGGGAGCTCCCAGGCTCAGCAGCATGTCTTATAAAGTTAACTGAAATTTTAAATAAATAAATAAAGCTTCCTGAAGTTTTATAAAGTAAATAAAACGATGGTGCTGTGGGTGGGACAATGCTGGAGACAGAGTAGTGACTGCAGACAGAGAGGCACGGCTGCATCAGAGCCAAAATAACCCAGTTTTAAATTGATCTCATATCGGCCGTTGGATTTTTAAAAAAGGCTGATGCCGATAATCGGCCCGGCTGATAATCGGTCTATCCCTAATCAGTATATACAGTAAATTCATTATCATGTTGAAGAAACCAGTTTAAGGTGATTTGAGCTTTGTGACATGGTGCGTTATCCTGCTGTGATCATGGTCAGCAACAATACTCAGGTAGGCTGTGGCATTTAAATGATGCTCAGTTGGTATTAAGGGACCCAAAGTGTGCCAATATCCCCAACACCATCACACCACCACCAGTCTGTACCATTGGAGAAGGCAGATTGAGAGAAGGCAGGATGGATCCATGCTTTCATGTTGTTCACACCAAATTCTGACCCTACCATCAGAACACTGCAGCAGAAATCAAGAATCATCAGACCAGGCAAAGGTTTTCCAATCTTCTATTGTCCAATTTTGTTGAGCTCATGCAAATTGTGGCCACCCAGTGTCGTCTTCTGCTGCTGTAGCCCATCTACTTCAAGATTTGACGTTGTGCGTTCAGAGACACTCTTCTGCATACATTGGTTGTGACAAATGGTTGAGACTAACGCTGTAATACAATTTTATTGAACATAAACATTTCAATCAATGTCTTTCTCCTTCTACATCCTCCCCTTCTGCATCAACACACCGCTGCATTCAGGTCTTCCACTGATCAAAGCAGTGAAGTAGGTCTTCTTTGGACAGTTGTCTCAGGACCTCTGTTGTTCTTTTCTTAACTTCTGACACAGACTCAAAACGTGTTCCTTTGAGCACAGATTTGATCTTAGGAAAATGGAATAAGTCACACAGTCCTAGATCAGGTGAACAGGGAGGGTGATCATGCACTGTGATTTGATTTTGGACCAGACACTGCTTTTCCTGTTGATCAGGAGTCAGAAGTTTTGGGAACACTTTGGCACACACTTTTGTCACGTTCAAATTTTCATGCAAAATTCGCCAAACTTTCTCTTTATCAATGGAGACCATTACTGCTATCATTCTTATACTGAGTCGTCGATCATTTCAAATGATTTGTTCAATTTGTTGAATGTTTTTTGATGTGCATGGGCGCCCAGAATGTTCATTGTCTTGGACATCCTCTCTGCCTTCACTAAATCTTTTGTGCCATTCAAACACACGTGCACGTGACATGCAGTGTTCCCCATATAATGTACGAAAAGATTCAGCTGCTGTTTTGATAAGTTTCACCAAGAATTTCAAGTTAATGCTCAACTTTTAAGCTAATCATTTTCTGACACCTTAGCAAAAACACATACACTTCAGTCAGTAGCTGCAGTGAACTAAAGACGTCACTATGAACCACGTGGTTTTATCCTCATAAGCGCAGTCTCATTATTTAATAGCCATACATACACACACACACACACACACACACACACACACACACACATATATATGTATATGTGTGTATGTGTGTGTGTGTTCACTATGAATGATATTAGCAAAACACAAAGACAAAAAGACAATAACAAATAACAAAAATAACAAAAGATGATGAAGAGGTCTGCAACCAGGCTAGTGTCACATCCCTAATTGGTTTGCCCAAAATCATCCTGTGTGAAATGTGTGAAAAGACAGTTCCAAAGATCATTTTCACACCTCCAGAGAGTGTCCAGAGAATTAAGCGTGGACATTCTCCAGTGCCCTTTCACACATGCAGCACACACTTGGAGAATGTCTGTGTGAGACTACTACTGCAAACTACTGCAATATTCTGTAGCTCACTTAACACGCTCTATGGGTAATGGAATATCTTTACAGCATATCTAATCTGTAGCTCTCTTCAACACAGGCCAGTGTCATTCATACTCATCTACATTCCTGTGAGAGACTCCTTATAAAGCCAAGCCAACATTCTTCACAGTTCCTTTTTTCAAATATCTGTCTCTGTTTTGCAAAGCTTTAATAACATTTGGAGATATATGCTGGCCCAGAAGAGGGAGGACTACTAAGGCAATAGATACTTTCAGAATTTGAACTGAGATGTATTATTCACAGCCTTTGCTATAGGTTTTAAGATATTGCAGTTTATCTTAATATCAGCTTGCTTCAACTTCATTACCCCACTGTTTTCAGGTGATTTCTTCTGGCATTCTGTGTGAAAACATTTGTCCTTTCTGCACAAGAATGCAATCTTCTTTTTTTGTTGTTGTATCTTTTTTTGAGCCTTTAGAGCTCTCAATTTGCACATATTCAAAAACACTACCTTTCAGAAGCAGACCGGCATGGTGCCTCTACTTTTTACTGAATTTCCTGTATAAAATTCTGAATACACAAATTTATGAGATTTGTTGTGCTTTGAATCCAATAATTTACTGTCACACTGTCATAAATTTTTGTTAAAATGTCAATATATTTTATTTTGACAAAACATCCTATGTTTCATTCACTCACTCAAGAGCTATTGGATAGTTTTGGTCTTGACTATGGTGCAAGCAAGACGTGGTACACACACATTGATTTTTCTACCTAAAAAATATCTTGCAACATAGACTATTTCACTATTTATTTTTCAAGTATTCTTGGCACTTCACTGGGTTATTACTCTTCTTCTAGCACATTGCTGTTTTATGTCTTTCATCTTGTACCAGTTAATGACAGATATTAGCATCACATACATATTTTAGAAAGTCATCAATACTACTACTTTCAGGTGATTTAGAGATTATGTCTGATTCTGACTCGTAGCACCTTTAATAGGGTCCAATGACACTTGACCTTAACTCAAATGGAGAAACCTGTGAGAGAAATTGGACAGGGTGTAATGAAAAAGAGGCCAGATTTAGGGAGTAATTAGCAGCTAGAGTTGTGATAATTTCAGAAGATATAGCTTACTGTGGAGTGTGTGAGGCAGAAGCTGCGTTTGATAAGGTCAGCAGTGACAGCATTGTGAGGCCTTCTAATTAGGAAAGGGCTAGCTGAGGCAAGGCTGATCGCTTTAAGAAAATCCATGAATTAGAGGGTTTTACTGGACCCCATAAACAAAACTCACCATGACGGATGCTCAAAAAGTTCATGGCGACTTTTGTTATGGTCTTCTTTTTATTGTCATGGTTTCTATTTGAGGGCACATTGAAGGCAATTTCGTTGCACTGTTGTCCTAGACAGAACAGCTAAATGAAACTGAACATGGAAGTCTCAATGTAATGCAGACACACAATCCAATCCTGTAGAAATTTGTGCAGTTGCACATTTGTATGAAATCGTGGGGTTACAATGAAAAACAGCAGTAGAAATTATTTCAGTGTTGAGGGAAAGCTTGCTTTAGGATTACTGTCTATACCAAAATGTGTGAAAATAAAATTGGACTGCAAGAAAGTAAGGCCAGAAAACCTCCACAAGGGAAATCCTGACCATGTTATTGTCTGTGTTATTAACTGTATGATTTCACAAATAAATGAAAGTTGAGTTCACTGCTATGGGTGGAGAGGAGTTGTGGAGATCAAATGCAGTGTAACATTGAAAAGTTAATTTTTATGAAATAACCTAAGTAAAAGTGATGACAACAGGGATTAAATGAGGGACATGAATAGTCACCCCATCTTTGTGCCATTTAGGCGGCCATGTTACTAGATTTGCTGCAAATTAGTGTAAAGGCAGGTAGAACAGATAAGAAAAAACAAAACATTTTCTGTGCTGCGGAGTTGAAGTTATTTCCAATTGAAATACATTAGTCTGAAAGTTGTGCTGAGAGGCACAAAAAAAAAAAACTGAAAATTTGTGTTTGTGAGCTTGTAAATGAGTTAGATGCAGACATCTTGATCCTGCGCTCTACTTGGACCAGGTGCAATGAAACACTCTGAATGTATGAGGGGTGGAGAAAGGACCCCAAACTCTGATTGGATCAAAGGGATCTAGGTGAAAGGTCAATCAGTTGAGTCTGATGGGAAAGGATTCATATTACACTCATGAAACAATGTGGTGTGCAAAAAGTGAGGGGGGTTTGAATATTCTCTGAGGTCATTGTATGTGTATGCACATGTCTGAAATTTGTCAATATGTCCCAGCATTTCCCAGGCTGCAGCAAGAGTTAATATATCACCCGTACTGACCTTTTATCATGATGTCAACTGGACTCCTGTAATCATCACCACCCTCCCACATATCCACAACACATACCACTTCTCTCTAATGAGACTGCATACTCATATTTATGACACATACGGATACACAGTCATGCATACACTTAAAATGGCCTCATGCATGAGCACAATTGCAAACCCATGTGTATGGAGACAGAGAAGAGGAGGGGGGGACTATGACATTTAAGAAGCTTTAGTCCTCTTTATTCTGGCTCCCAGGAGACCTGCAGAGGGATAAAAAGCTAATGGCTAATACTCTGGAGGAGATAGTGATAGACTTATTTAACAAGGAAGCTGCTTAATCAGACATATATGCACAGCATCAGCTTGGGGGATTGCAGTGTGTGTGTGTGTGTGTGTGTGTGTAAGAGTATGCACATGCCAGTGAAATATCCTGGCTAGTACAAATATGAGTGCCCTAAGGGTAAAGGCTTTGTCTAGTTTTGGTGTAAATACATTTTTGATTTTAAAATTTTGTCTAATAAAACCATACAAGATATCTTTGAAATGCTGCATGTTACAAAATGCCAAACTGGTAAACATCCTATAAAGTCTGTGGAGACCCCAGACCTTAATCTGAGATGCTGTGCTGTGACACTCTGAATGCTGTCCTCACAAGACAGCACAAGACTCAAGATGGCAGCCTCTAGCTGGTAGAGCTGGTAGACATAGTCATTTGCACTGAAAATAAACTAATCAGACAACACACTAGAATCACACTCATTGAAATACTGCATAGGGAATTCCAACAGTGCACCAAAGCCTGGAACTCAGTCAGGATCAAATAGACACACAGTGCAACACTCCATTAACACTCCCATCACCCAGCTCACTTCTGTCATCACCGAAAGCAAAACAATGAATGAGACTATTCTGAACTTGAAAGTAAAACAGACATTTCTGAACAAACCACAAACAACCCTCAGAAATCAATAAAGGAATTCATGACCGCACAGCTCAAATTACCCTCAGATAGTTAACATCATCACATTTCACTGTATGTGCTGTCTGGGATTCAAGGACCAACATCTCACCGTGACTGATCATAGTGAAATCTGAACTCTAAAAACACAAAGAACTGGTTGAACAACAAGGGAAACAGCTAAAAGGAACAGAATACAGACTCAGTGATCAATACCCATGGAAAATCTTATAAAGTCATCAGTAACCGCTATCAGTCCATCCATCCATTAGCTATGTCACCTAACCTTTGAAGGTAAGAGAGGGGGCTGGAGTCAGTCCTAGGTAACATTGGGTGACAAGCAGGGTACACCCTGAACAGGTCGCTAGTCTATCACGGGGCTGACACAGAGACCCAAACCACCATTCACGCTCACTTTCACACCTACGGGCAATTTCGAGTCACCAGTTGACCTGCATGTCTTTGGACTGTATGAATCCAGAGAATTCAGAGGACTGGAGCTTTCTTGCTGTGAGGCAACAGTGTTAACCACTGCACCAAGTAACTCCTACCAATCTGAAAACATCTGATGAAGGAAGCTTAATGAGGAACAAGCCGACACACTTGATCCACCAGTAACACAGAATGAACTTTCCACCCTTCTCAATGTCATGCCTAATTACAAAGCATCAGGACCCAATGACATCCCTGCTGAGCTCCATAAACATTTCTGGTCAATTACATCACTGGTCTTCAACAGAGTGATAACTATGAAATAAAAGAAAAATCAAGACTCTAGTAAACATAAACACAGCCACAATTTCACTCCTCCTAAAGCCTAACAAAAAAGTCACCATCTCACTTCTTTCATCAAAAGATATAGAAATCATCAGTAAGGCCTTGGCTCACAAGATAGAACAAGTCTTTCCATCCATAATCCATCCAGTTCAAACTGGTTTTATTAAAGACATCCAGTAACACACACACACACACACACACACACACAGTTTCATTTAGCACTACTTGTCACTTCAGCAGAGAGAAACCATCATAGTTTCCCTAGATGCAGAAAAAGTCTTTTATATTTCAGATTTACAAAATGTTAATGCCTGACAGCCTGGCCACCACCACACCAGTACCATCTAAATATACTTCAGTCTGGAACAACCCTGACTTTCTAATTAACAAAAAGACATTTAATTACTGCATATGGATAGGAAAAGGCATCACATCTTTAACATCTTCCACAATAACACCATGGTTTCATTTTATTAATTCATCCACAAGGATGGTATCGGAAGTAAGAATTTTCTGGAATATGTACAGCTAAAATCATCCATCCAAATTAAAGTCAACATAATCAACCTACCTCTAATCAAACTAACTAGACTCTTTCCAACTCCTTTTAAAAATATATAGACTAATAGCTGTTTCTGAAAAAAGATATCCATACCTTTAATGAAATGAGAGCAAGACATCTCTGTTAATGATGACCATTGGAAACAAATTTGCAAAAACAAAAATCAAAAAAAATTAAAAAAAATACCCCATATAACTGTGTTCATGCAGAATTGCACTGCACATCCATTAAATTATTTTGGAAAGAAATCATCAGTTGTTACTGATTCCTGGGCTGCCCCATCCCACTTTTAACAGCCACCTTGAACAGGAAAAAAAAACAGTAGGTTGCTCCTCATGGCTCTAATTATGTCACAGCCCCGCTGTGACCTCAAGTTTCTCCTAGTGTTTCCTCTCTGTGTTTGTTCTTTCCCTGGTCTTTTCCCATGCGTCTCCTCCCCTGTCTTTTGTCTACGTGTTTCATTGGCAGAGGCAGAACACAATTGGTGGGAGTCCTGGCACACCTGCTTGTCATCTGATCATCACCTACTGCATAAGAACCCCTTCTCTTAAGGCACTCATCACCAGATAGTTCAATTTCTCTCAGTGGTAACAACTACGTAATTTCCCTGAGGGAGTCATCCCAAGGGATCAATAAAGTCTGTCTAAGTCTAACTGTGGCTGAATCTCTGTGAACTTACCTGTGAACTTTTGCTTTGTGTTTTTCCTGTGTTCTATCCTGATTCCTGTGTTCATTATAGTTACCTGCCAGGTCCATGTGTTGCCACTCTGCTCAGTCTCTGACCTAAATCAATATATAAACAGAGAAATACGGGAGGAGGAGATGTACATATTTGTAATTGCTTAACATTATTGTTGTTATATTGTTTTTTTAATTATTATTATTTTATTGTTGAGGTAGACAAATAATACACATACTGACAAAGTGAAAATATGTTTCTAATTTTTTTTCAGATTTATTAAAAGTCAAAAACTTACACACTGCATTTACAAAGGTATTCAGACCCTTTGCTGTAGCACTCTCATTGGTTAGGTGCATCTTGTTTGTTTTAATTGTACTTGAGATGTGTCTAGAACTTCCACCTGATTGAACAAAAAAACAAAAACAAAAAAAACACAAGCCATGACATCCAAGGAACTCTCTGTAGACCGCCATGATAATATTATGGCAAGACATAGATAAGGACAAGGGCATAAAACCACTTCTAGTTTGGAACTATCACAGAGTCGCCTGTCTAGCTAAACTAGGTAACAATGCAAGAAAGGCCTTGTAGGGAGATGACCAAGAATCCAAGTCACTCTAACAGAGCCTCATATGTCTGCTGCAGAGATGGGAGTACCTCCTTTTGGATGGTCTTCTCAGCAGCACTCCTTAAATCAGGTCCTTATGGTATGGTGATTAGACGCAAGATACTTTGAATAAAAGTCTTGTGACAGCTATCCCGTCATCATCAAATAACAATACATATTAAGCATGATGAATTACATTTATAAGTTATTAATTATTTGCATCCCACACAGGTAGTGGGCCTACAGGGTGGCGGCCCAGTGTAATTTTTTTGGGCCATGCCAAGCCCCATGGGTCAATGTCTAGCCACTGGTGAACCCCAATAAGTCTGGCTCCAGGATGGGGCCCCCGTTTTCAGCATTGTAAACTAGTTCTAGGGACATGGAATGTCACCTACCTGGTGGGAAATGAGCCAGAGCTGTGGAGCAATATGAAGTAGATATAGTTGGACTCGCCTCTATGCACAACACTGGCTCTGGAATTAGCCCCTGGAGAGAGGCTGGACTTTCTTTTCCAGAGTTGCCTGGGGTGTGAGGTGCTGGGCAGGTGTGGATATACTTACAAGCTGGACTTCTACCTGGAAAATGAGAAGGTTGCCTCCATGCAACTACAAGTTCTGGGAGGAAGGCTTTGATTGTATGTGCTTATGCACTGAACAGCAGTTCAGAGTATACAATGTGGGCACTAATGGAGAAACCTGGAGGGAGGTGACTGGGAGAAATGGACTGCCTAATCTTAACATGTGTTTTGGTTTTTTTTTACATTACAAACACCATGTCTGAGCTTAGAATGGTTCAGAAGTATATATGTGGTACCAGAACATCAACGATCAATGGACACTCAGGTGAAGAGAGGGACAGAGAACTGTCAACTGACCTGATGATGAGTTGGAGCAGATGGCGGATGAGGCTGCCAGAAACACCTGGTAAACTCAAACATAGTGAGGGTGGCCTAGGAATGCCTGGCTGAGGCTCCTGTCAATTAAATTTTCACCTTCCACCTCCAGAGGAACATCTTGTGCATCCAGGGGGTGGCTCTGGAAATGAAATGTGGATGGGCCATGTTCAGAGCCTCCATTGTGGACACAGCTGTTCAGAGTTACAGTCAGAAGGTAGGTGCAAAGTCATTGTGGTCATGTGGAAAGCAGCTGTGAGGGAGGTTGTCAGGGGTATCTCTTGAAGCAGTACATGGGCCAGAAAGGCTGCAGCTGTGGCTGTGGTTGCAGTTGTGTTCATATTCATGGGAAGGAAGTCAACAATGTTTTCAGTTGGTGTTTGCCTCTGCCAGGGTTATTCTTTGTCATCTATCCTGTTTGTGGTTTTCATGGACGCAGGAGTGTGTCTAGCCTTGGGACCTCAGGGTTGTCTTGCTGTGTTTTTCAGACTTTTTGTGATTTTGTTTCGCGTCATCGTTTCATGACCTCTAGCATGCACTGGGGTGGATTTCAGCTCAGTATGACAGCTGTGGTCATGGTTCTCTGTCGGAAAATGGTGGATTGCTTCCTTCAGGTTGGGAGTGAGTTGCTTGAGGTCTTGTTAAATGGAGCCTGATATTCACAAACAGATTGGTGAAGCATCAGCAGTAAGCGTTCGATTTACCAATCAGTCCATGTTCCAAGCCTCACCTATGGTCATGAGTTTTGGGTAGTGAAAGAATGACGTTGCAGATACAAGTGATGAAAATTAAATTCTCTGTAAGGTGGCAGGGCTCATCCTTATAGACCCTTAGAGCTCAGACATACAGAGGAAAGAAGGAGCAAAGCCACTGCTTCTTCCCATCGAAGGGAGCCAGAGGTGATTAGGGCATCTGATCAAGATGCCTCTTGGGCATCAGAGGTGTACTGGGCATGTCCAGTTAGTGGGAAACTGGTGGGAACTCACTTGACAGACTATATATCTCATATGACCTTGAGATCCACCAGGAGGAACTAGAAAATGTTGCTGGGGAGAGAGATGCTTGGACTGCCTAGCTTAACCGGCTACCATTGCGATAAAGTGGCAGAAAATGGATGGATGGTTACATTTTTGAATAAAACAATGGAAAAAGAAGGCTGAAGACTGGTCGGTTTGGATGGAGAAACAAACAAAAAAAAGTTTAGCAGTGGACCAGCTTCCTTTGATGGGTCTGGGTGCACTCTATTACATTAACTTTCCCAAAACACTGAAGTTCTTTTAGAATCTATTACTCACAATAATATGGATAAATATAATTATGTTTCTGTGGTGGACTTCTGTCCTGCACCCCACTGACTTTCGTTGGACCTGCCCTGCTGCTCTCCTGTTTTTAATATTCTGTTTTGTTTTTGTTTTTTAAAGAGTTTGAACCCCAATGTGGTGTTTCTTGTTTATTTTTTTTAGAATCCTACATGGTATTCTGCACAAACAGACTAGTCATACAACCAGTCCTCTGCAGTTTGGCTTCTTAAACTGTTCACAGGCCTCTGGTTGATTTTGTCATCCTCTCTGGTCTGATTCTATCTATTGCAGAAATGATCTCTCCAGGACTTTTCATATGTACACTGTCTATCTCTACTTCTTTTCACCACATGTGCCTTTCTCTCTTAGTCATCTGATGCGCCTCCAATTTACAGTCCCTCCATGTCTGACAACTGTTGTGATTTGTGTGTAACTGCACAGCAACAAAAATGTCATAACAGTGACACCTGAGACGCACCTTATGCCTGGAAAGGGGTTTGCTGGTTGGCAGAGAAGCAGAGAAGGAGGGTATGAGGAAAGAAGGGATGAGGAAAGAAGACAGAAGTGAGACAAGGAAGACAAGGAGTTGTCTTTTTTTCTCAAGGCTGTTGGTGATCATAATCCAAGGTAACTCAACATCTATTTTTTTGTCTATGTTTGTCTGTATGTTTGGTTGCAAATATCCATTCCTGCGGTGTTGCAGTGCTGCAGTGCTTTGCACTCTACACTTTACATTTAAATTATGTGTATATTTATGTTCCTTGTAAATGTAGTATTTGCTTTTTGCTCTTTACTCTTACTTCTATTCTTACTTTTTGTCTTTATTTACTATCCCTGTTTTTTAGCACCGATGTACCAAGACAAATTCCTTGTATGTGCAAACTTATTTGGCAATAAAGTCTGATTTTGATTCTGATTCTGTCAGTCAAACAGCATGACTGACTTTTTAACAGTATTAGTCAGTATTTATTACTATCTTGTTCATATACCAAAATTACACTGTAAAGCACTGACTCTTGCACAGTCTTCACCCTCACTTCTGTAATGTTGTAATTTTAAGGGTCAGGTGTTTGTGGTGATTGTAATGAATCTGAATTAAAAACCTCTGCACTACCCTCTGTACTCCATGTATTACTTGAGCCTGGAAATGAGGTTGCCAGTGGGAAGAAGGTTTTAGTCCCTCCTGAGCCCCTTATTTCTTTCATTTGGCTGTGCTGCTATGGTCACTGCAAATGGGGACCCACAACTCCCTTATAAACATAAACCTGCATCAATCAGAGAAACAACTGATAAAAACCTTGAGACAATTTTTAGACAAACTTTGGGCCATAAGTTTTACAATGTAAAATAACAATAATAGTAATAATAACAATAATAATAATAAGTTGTATAAGTCAAACTATATACAACATCTCATAACATCCTCCTTTGTTTCCATCAAAATTACTATGACAGCTTCAGATTGCTTTACAGTAATACATAACTACGGGTCATAGTGCGCTGCTTGCACAGATAACCTGTGGGGCTGATATTTCGGGATTACAGTCTCTAGAAAAACCTGATTTGAAAGTCACACTGTGATAGTATTAGATAGAGAGCACCTGTCTCAGTAGGGACAAGTTCAATGGATAAGTGTGTCACTGAGTTATTGTGTTAGATATTATAAAGTGATACTATTAACAAGTTTGCTTGCCAAGTAATGTTCAATCAAAGACAGCATAGAACTGTGGACATCTTTGCAATTCCTGACCAATCACAGTTGTTGCTGCCTCTGAAATGCAAAAATACAGTAGCATTCATTTGTGTTTACAGCAGTGTGTGCACTGATACATCTGTCTATTTTGGGGAAATGTTGCCACAAGAGGGTTGTTAAATACACTTTTGAAATCTCTTGCAGAAATGATCAAAGACAAGGGGAGTTTCCACTCAATGGCTGATGTAGTCTGGGTTTACAGATGGAACTGAGGCCTCCATTCTGCACACTGCACACAATGCACATACTGCAATCAGAGACACACCCACTCACCAAACATTTACGAAAGTGGTCTGCAATCCCAAACATCACAAACCCCATTGCACAGTACCCTGGTACACATTATGAATTAATTATTCAGCTCCTGTGAGTAGATTTTGTGGGAGGTGCTGATATTCAATAATTTGTGCAAGACAGTATAGATTGAAAATTAGATTTTTTTCAGGTGACAGTATGTATTGGCAGATACCCTGTAAGTGTGAGATTAAATCTGGCGGTGTGCTGCTGATGAGTCCTGGCCAGTAGGGTGTGGAAGGTGATGATAATCATAAACAGCAGAAGATAAAAACAGTTGCAACAAAAGTGTTGGCAATGCCAGTGAAGCCTAAAGGTTTATGGTTGTGCACCCCAAGTTTGTTAAAAGGCTGAGCTGTAGATCTGAGACTGAGAACAGTTTAACATTTTGGGAAATATGCCCTCTATCTGAGAGTGAGCTTAGATTAGCATGAAGACTGGAAGTAGAGAAAAACACGTACCCAGAAATGAATATTGGACCTTGGACCCCCTCCCTCTTACAGCTTCGAATGCTGCTGGCCTCTAGTCCCAGCTCCCTTGATAAGAGTCCGAAATGTGTGTTCACAGTGACTAAAATGTCTTCAGGTAGCCTGTTAATTACCGACACACCGGTCTCCCATGGCTCTGAAAAACCAGGCTGAGGGATAAGGGAGGGAAAGAAGGGAGGGGTGAGTAGACAGGGAGAGAGCAGAATCCCAGCCTGTGACAGAGGACATATTTCTGCATATCAGATTAACACAGATTCTCATCTTAACTCTGCTACCAACTGTGGCAGCAAACAGACCACAGAATAGATCAGATTGTGTTAAGTCAATCACAAACTATAGCTGCATGTCAGTGATACATTGGAAGCATATTTTTCTTCCTAAGATAACTAACCTTGTCAAGTTTCATTTACGTAAGATTTATTTATTCATACATACGTGTGTGTGTGTGTGTGTGTGTGTGTGTGTGTGTGCGCTCAAACCAGCCGGTATGGCACAGTCTACAGCCATAGTCACTGAGGACTTTTTCCCATTTACCATTTTCCCCCATTGTGATGTTTGATGTTAACATTATCTGAAGCTCCTGACTTATATCTACATGATTTTATGCACTGCACTGCTACCACATGATTGGCTAACTGCATAATTGCATTAATATTTATTGCATCAGGTGTACATGTGTTCCTAGTAAAGTGCTTGGTGAGTGTGTGTTTATGTACAACTACCTGCAACAGCAAATACATTTGTAAGAAAACATATTTGTGACTGGAATGCATGAACATAATGAAGAAATTTTGTTAATTTACATAACTGGCAAATTGCAAAAATATTGGCAGATGGGTTAAATGTATCTGGTTTTGCAGTGCAATATGAATAGCGGATGTGACACCAGAGGAGTTCACGTACACGCTTTGTATGCCTGCCATCTCCCCAAACCACATCAAGTTGACTCTGATACAGTTCATAAATGTAGTGTGTCATTGATTAAAAGAAAACACGGTAGCTCTGAATATAATCTAGCCAGTAATTACGTTAGACACCACAAAGTAACTGGGGAAAAAAGTGTATGTCATTTCTAGGAGAAAGGGTTGCAGTAAGATATTCAATCTAGTTAGACCTGACAAGAAATACATTTAAAATGTGGACTGCCTGGTTGTTGCTCTCATATTCCAAAGACATTTCATGAGATGCTATGGCTTTGTTTATTTGAAGAATCTTTAATTTAAATATCATAAAACTACACAGGATTATTTGATATTCTTACAGTTTGTAGAAAATTAGTTTTGCAAAGTACACAACAAACAAGACATCAGACTGCTCGGGATTTGGTCTGGGGGTGTTGACACTATAGCAACACTTCATCACTGTGATCTTGGGGACCATGTGTTGTTGTAGTGCGTTCTTGAGGTGCAAATTAGATTTTGCTGTTGAATGTTCTCTCATTTGTTAAATAGGACACTTTGGAAATGGCACATAATTCCTACCCTGGATGATCCTGAATATTTAAATGTGAGAATCTGCTGTGGCATTTTTGTGTGATGATGTGTGATTTGATGTGCGATCATCTGACAGGCTGTGGTGTTATCTGGCACCTTTAGGCATCAAAGGCAGAGAGTTTGTGCTCAGCTTTTTTAGGCTGTGATAGCACAATCAGGATTACTGGAAGGAAAACACAGGCATCAGGCTGCAGGATGGAGAGAGAGGCGCTCGCTTTTATTAGCTTCGCTATTGATCACGCTTACAATAAGATAAAGCAGGCAAGTGAAAATGGAATATGATACATCCTGCTGCTTTCTGGAGCCATTTCCAAAGTCACAATGCAGCAGTTCAAATATTGAGTCTAAACCACTGTAAGGCTCAGTGGGTGTGATAGACAAGGAAGTAGATTCTAATTCTATATCCTGAAAACGTCTACAGAATTACAGAATATTTTCATATTGTATTTATTAATTTCAATATATCCATCTAATTTCTTCTTTACAAATATTTGGGAAAATAAATATGCTGGTGCTTGAGATACTTTCATTGAGGCTACTTTATGTAGATGAAATTGTATCTGATTAAATAGATAATTAGTCATTATAATATGAGTTATTATGGTTTTCTTGAATTGTCATTTTGCCTGTGGAAGCATTTTAACTCACCTGAATTCATGACTGAATTTTTGGCTGTTTTTTTCTTTTTTTCTTGGTGGTAAGTTTCTGATATCTGAGTATGATCTGAGTGTGATAGCAGAAAATGTTTCATCTATTTAAAATGTCAGTAGTAAACATCAGGTTTTGTTGTCAGTCCCTCACAGTTAAAGAGCAAAGTGTTTCTTTCTGGGGCTGTCACTCATCACTGATATTTAACAATCATACAGAGAGAAATCCATTATAGCTTCTCCACTGACAGTAGACTCAATAGACCAGAATGTAATGCTGTCACAAGAAATGTTTATGTTGGAATAAAGACATCCACGTTGCCATAGTCACATCTGAAAGTTCATGCACTGATTCTATCCCCCTTATGTTTTGTTGACATAGTATAAACAGCATATCAGTTATGTCACTTACACAGACCAGGACAGAAGATATAAAATGACACAAAATGAATGCTGAATTCCATGAAAAAGGTTTTATTATTTAAACCTTTACTATTCCCAATTATCAAATGTGGAAAGGTCCATAGAAGACAGATTGTGAAGACAGATCAGGAATCACTTGTTGGCTGAGATGTCCCCTTTGGAAAAACATAATACAACAGAGATTACTGTTTTAGTTAATGCTGCCATACGCTCCAATAGGCCATTGTTTGATTGTTAATCCTTTTCCAGGGCTCTGTTGTATGGTATTCTTGGAAATGTAGGAAATAAATGAGGGAGGAAAGGAAATATGTATGGAAGTGTTTGAGAGTGTGGTGGAAATTCATGATGTCCTTAAGAGAAATGAATAATCTCATGAAACAAACTTGTCTTTGTGTATTTTATTGAAGAATGGTAAAAAAAAAAAAAAAAAGTGTTGCAGAGAGAATGTTATTTCAGCTGAAAGGACAGAGCTCCTACACCTGAGGTGCATTCAAAAGGTCTGACATTGAGCATACAGAGTGATACATATCTTAGTAAAATGTTGTTACCTATGACCGATATGACCGACTCATACAGCGCATCATCACCCCCCACACAGAGAGTTGAATTTCGAGGTTATACAGAACACAGTTGCTCACACTCATTCAGCTCTAACTGGAAAACCACATTCTACTGCACACTTCTAAGAAAGGTTACACTAAGGTCTGAAGTTCATATAGAGTTTAACAGAGTGTGCATATGCAGTTACTTTCTGACCTTAACAGGAACTACATCTAGACATCAGATAGAGGGTACTGAAGTAGACATATCTGATCCTGGAACCAAACCACCTTCAAATTACTTAACAAATTACAGAGTACAGTTAATGGTCAATAACATGATTCTAAAGTTTGTCACAACAGAAAACATTTGATCAGGTCACTGTTCACAGCTCTCACATTACTATGCTCCTTCACACATGACTGAGATAATATGAGTATGTATGTATGTGTCCTCACACTGAACCAAAGAGACCAAAACACCTCTGAAATCTCAGCAAATGGAAAGCTTCAGCACTCTCTTTTACATCTCCCACCTCCCTACTTTCCTTTCCTTTCCTTAGTCATTCTTTTTTACTTTTATTTCTTCCTCCTCTCCTTCCTTTCCTTATCAATACCTAACTTCACTTTTTTTAAACTTCTGTCCTCTTTTCTCCCCTTCCCTCTCTCTGCTCTCTTTTCTTCCTTTCTCCTCTTCACCTGCTTTCCTCCTCAGTCATTCTTACTTTACTTAACCCACATTTCTCTCACTGTCTTATCCTTTATTTTCCTCTTCTCTCTTACATTTCCCTCTCCTCTCCCTCTTTTTTCCTCTTCTCATTCCTTGTTATTGTTTTCTTTTTTCCTTCCCCGCTCATCTATTCCTTTCCTTTTCTTTTCCTCTACTTTCTTTTCTTCTCTTAATCTCCACTTTCCCCCCTCATACTTTCTTTCTTCATACTTTGTCTTTCCTCTTCTCCTCTCCACTCCACCCCCTTCTCCTGTCCTTCCTTTCTCCTCTTCCCTCTCCTTCCCTTTCCTCTGCCCTCTCCTGTCCTCTCTCCATCTCTGGGGCTTCCTGCTAGCACCTGCTGTTTGACCTGGATCATGGCATTGCTCAGGGGCTCCTCTGTGCCTCCCCATTGGCAGAAAGCAAGTCACTCATCTGCGACAGGGGCCGGTCTCCATCGATTCCTCCATTGCCCCAGCCTTCACGCTCAGCAAATCTAACATTTGTAGCGTTCATGAAGCTAGTGATGTCCCTCAGGTATATACCACAGACTGGTACGGCCCTCAGACCTCCTCTGTATCCACCTTCTTCCTCACATTTATTCCAACTCTTCATCTCTGTGCTGTTTTTATCATGTCCTCTTTCATTCATTTTTGCTTCACAACCTGTGTTTTTTCATTAGTCTGGGTGAATTTGCACCCACGAGGGTTATTAATGTTGGATTTAAATCAAATTAAAATTCACATATTGTCTGTTCTGTCTATGTACATAATGGATTGAATACAGTTTGTTTGATTACATATTTATAGTAAGTTTGATCAATATTTCTCTGGATGTGAGAATTCCACTACATGCATTGATTCTAATGAGCTATTTTGATTTCTTTTCCTCTTCTTGTTAAAATACTATAATTTTCCTGTGATGTTCTCAAGGTGTTTCAAACACACAAGCAGACTGTTGTTAGTTGTAAGCCTTTAAAAGCCATAAATGTGAGGCCCTTTTGTAGTATACAGTATTTCCTCCGTCCGTTTCAGTGTAGTCGCCTTAGGGAGGTATCATTCAAAACTACCCTTATCCCAAATGATAGCCTGTACATTTTGGCAGCTCATGCCACTATTCACATTAAAAAATATATTTTATGAGACATAAATACATATAAGAAACAAATACTGATTGAATGGGACTAGTCCTTATGTGTTCCTCTGTTTGTATCAGCATCCAGTGTGTGGTATGTGGTATCAAATGATGCAGTGTGAAGGATGTGTGTTGCACTTAATAGTGAAGCTTATAGTGTAGCTGAGTTGATCCCTCAAATGGCCTCCACAGCCTTTGGTTGTGTTCTGGAGTGGCAGTGCAGTTCTGGGGACACATATTTCAGAGCACATTAATATTTTTGTGCGCAGTTATATTCCATCTCCTGCTGGCATTGTATGCAATTACTGCCTATTAACCTGTCTTTTTCTATTTCATTACAATATTCTTTCTGTGTTTTCCCATTTTCTCCAAATTTAGAATTCCCATGCACTGTCGTCCCAGTTACGTCTTTCCAAGTGAGGAGATAGAAACACTGAAGATTGATTTGATCAGTTAGATAGTAATTCATTTATACAACAGCTTCCATTTCCTCTGTACTGTAAACAACTAGTAGTAGTTGTAGTAGTGTTCCTACTATTCTTGATTACACACTGTCAATTTCTTGATATCTTTGCAAAATACAAATCCAAACTCTCCACCCTGCTGACAGCTGATTACTGTATTCACTTTAAATGTCTGGGTAGCTGGGATGATATTTCAGGCTAGGGATATAAAGTCAGCCCAGGCCAATCTCCACATTTTCACAACAGAACATTTTAACTGTAGCTGTTTTGATGAGATATTATTTCTGTTTTCTGTTTACTCCATTAACATATATTTTGTTTTAACCAAAATAGTTAAAAACATTAAAACAGCCAAATGTCTTCAGTTTCAGGAATTAGTCAATTGAACTTCCATAAAGCTAAAGAAATAAATAATCATAAATTCACTTCACTATTTTTGCACACTTTAAGTGTTTGGAGAACACCTGCCATTTCACCCTTTCTTTCAGGGCTTTCCTCCTTTTACTGAAGTCCCTCTCAGCTCCACCTTTCGCTCTCTCTCCCTCACTCTTTCTGCTGCACTGTTTTTCCTTTTTTTTTTCTTTTCTCCACAAACTTGTGCACCCTGAGCACTGACTGAATGTTGTGTTGGTGTGTACATACAGCATGTGTAACCAATTGCATATGATGACAGGCAGAGATCACATTATCAGGATGAAAGCAGGTATTTAGGGCTGACACCCTACATTCTGAGTGAATGTAGCTGCTCCATGTTGTTTTCACATTTCATGTTACACTTGTCATTTTGTATTTTTAAAACTGGACTGACACCACAAGTCAATCATCTGAACAAGGTATAAACAAGACTTAGGCTTCAAGTTACATTGAGTTTGTAGTGTCCACCATGGTGTAAGTCTATATAGAGTCACATAATAACAACTAAATCAACTCTAACTCCATCCACTGATTATGGCCAAAAGTTGTGGTTACAAGCTTTGGAAACAAGGAGTAAGTTGCATCCAATATTTTTCATGAATCTGCTGTTTCTCTGGTCAAGAATGACCACTTAGGCCATGTGTAAATAATGAATTCTAGTGATTTTAAAAGTAAAATTCTTTCTCATTTAAGATACGTCCACCCACATATTGTGTTGAATAGTATCTCTAAACCCTAAGCTCACTTTTGAAACTCACCACACAAAGTTTATTCACAGGATGTCAGTGGACCTATTTTCTACCAAAGAAGTAAACTCTATTTGTACTCTACAAAGACTAACTTCTTTTCAAAACAAAAGTATTACATACTGAGCCAAAAAACTGAATTTCCATGTATATTAGGGGAAAATACTATAAAAGGGTAAGAGGCAAATAGAATATATTTATTGGAAGTATAAAAAAGTGAAACCAGGAGTATGCAGTGTCTCCAGTGGGAAGCTGACAGCTGAGGTAAAAAAGGTAAGACAATCCTCTCAATGTGTTAAGGCAGTCACAGGCTATTTTATTCAGTCACTGTAATACATGTCACCACTATTGCTTTGGCTTTACTGTTTCCATGGCAATGAAAAAAACCCTGGAGGCTTCTCATGGCCCGGCAAGTATCGATCTGGTAATATTACATGTAAACCTCTGAGGCTCAGCCCTAATTCACAGGTCATTGTTCGAGTGACCGAAAAAGTGAGAAAAACAATGTCGGATGGACTAGTGAGTAGTAAAAAAGATATGTATGTGTATGAGGATGTGTGGGTGGGCTGGGGAGTGGTGGTCATAAGGGAATAGGGAAAACAAGAAAGAGACAGAGAGGAAGAAAGGAGGGGATGAAAAATCAGCTTTTTTATTCAGCTTTTCTGCCTTCATCCCTGGTTAAGCAATCCTATGTTGCTGCCCTCCACATCCATCATTGTTATTGCCAATGAGGAGATTGTCCAAGTCAGGTCTGTTGCGCATGTGCAGGGAAGCCTGAGTGCTTGTGTGCATCCATGTGCATGTCTGCTCACACACACTTTTCTCTCTCAGTAGAGGAGGAGATGCTGTATATGTCCTGTATGTACAGGTACCACAGTTTCTCACAGACCTGCCAGAAGCACTGGAGCCTGACTGAAAGGAAAAACTCTGGCCAAACACATTGTACAGAAACATTGCAGTATTATTATTTTTGGTCATATTTTCATAGTTTTGGTTGTCATTTCCATTAGTTATGAAAACAATGTACTCATTAAGGAATTCTCTGACATGAACCTAGGATATGGTAAACTTACTGGAGTAATATCAAAGATAGGTTTAAACAAGTGAACAGTTTATCCAGATCTAAACCACTCTCTTTTATAGGTAAAAACAAATGTGACTGCATCTGAAATGTTGGTGATAATCCATGATTACTCTCCATGATTGGCTCTAGTTGGTCACATGACTGCCTTGCAAAATTCTGTTCACATGAAAACACAAAAACATACTGTGAAAGGTGAAATGAAACGTCAAAGTGTGTAGAAAAAGCTCTGGTTTAATAAATACCTGTGACTTGGAACTTAATACAGAAATGCAACAAATGAAACAAACATGGACACTGCAAATCAGCTCAAGGTAATTAAGCATAATGTGATACTGTAATCACAGGGTGTGCTGCAACTGTGTTTCAGTGGTTCAGTGGGTACTATTTACACAGTTGGGTAGGATAGGATTTCCAAAAGTCATGGAAACTAAACTGCACAAAAAAAACCACATTTTAACATCTGTATATGGTCCTTCATGTCAACACCAGAAAACTATACATACATACATTTTTAACTTAATATCAAATAACGTATTTTATCAGATTTTTACATTTATTGATTATATTTATTTAAGTTAATATAAACTATTGAAATCTTTTTAAATATAATCCCTTAATAAAATTAACTTTTTTTATCATTCTTAAACTTGTCACAGTTGTGACCAAAAGTTAAAGAAAATGTACAGATTACCAAACAATCATCTCATCATCATCACGCCATATCTTACTTATCTAACAAGCACCTCGGTAAACAGCTACGCAGACAGCACATTATAAAATGATCAAGCCAACTTACACAAATGGACAATAAAAGGTTGTTACTAGGCAGTCGATTTGTAGCTAAAGTTAGTGAAACGGCAGAAACAGTCTGTATTGTTTAAGAGTGCAGCGTCTTAACAGCAGCCTCTTTGGTCCTTGCAGACACCACAGCCCAGCACAATCTTATCGCTGGTCACAATTAGGTGAGAAACAGCATCTGTGACCAGCGATAAGCACACTGTCACTCCAGGTCTCCCTCCACTGTGATGTGGTGCATGTACTTTAATGGTTTGCTCCGGCATCCTTTCCTCTCCTCTAGCTTTTACCCTTCCTTTTTATGCCTCTTTGGCCACCTCAGCTCCTCCCTCCTCGAGACCATCATCCCCGAACCAGCCAACACCCAGCCAACTACCCTTGGCCCTCTTCCCAAAGGTGTAGATAAGAGGCAGACCTGTCCCCTACCAGTGTGGGAGGATGGTCTGTAATAACTTCAATGATCTAGGATGCGACAGGATGCAACTTGTCCTCACAGTCCAACCAAACTCACCAATCAAAATCCATGTCCTAGCCACTGCCTTAAAGAATCACCCAAAGCACTAGTTAGTTAACATCCTCATACAAGGTTTTACATACAACTTCCACACAGATTTGCAAGTTATGTCTGATTAGTCCATCGCATGCCACAATTTGAAGTCAATGATCTCTGAACCCGACACAGTGGGCAAACTTATAGATTAGGAAGCTAAAGAAGCAGTCATGATTGGCCGTTTCTCCAGCCCACCTTTATCCTCATTCACGATCAGTTCAGCTGGGGTAGCGACAAGAAAATATTTGGGGAAAAAGAGACTAATCATAGACCTCTCCACCCCGTACAGCTCTACTGTCCTAAGCATCAATAGCCTTATCCCTAGCCCAGAATAATCCATGCAATATTCACCCAGATTACTGGTCTTTTTGGAGTCCTTTTGGAAGGGTGCTTATTACTTCGCCAGAGCAGCCCAAAAATATGGTACACTTGAGTATACCATTAGTACATTGATATTAGTAGACTTGCTTCATAAAGCATACTTCAGGTATATTACTTTTTTTTGTAAAGGTTTGCTTGTGAAAGGAGTTTTTTCAACAAACTTGTCTTGAGAATGACTCATAACTCACAATGTCTCATGATGGCTGAGTGAGTCAATCAGGATTGGCAAAACTTAAGCTTAAGAGATCACTGACAATAAGACTAGGTGTCATTAATTTAATTAGTTAAATCTAAACTAAATCAACAAATGGTCTTCTCATTGTCACTATAAGGTCTGTGAATGTAAATACCCATTAGTTCTGTGATTCCAAATCTACACTTAGTCACCATTAACTGGTTGCTTATTAGCTATTATAAAGCACTTATTAATCCCTTATTCTATGTGATCATATTCTGCAGCTACTAGGCCATTAACTAAGAGTTTTCCTTCAATAACCTCCTAATCACTGCTTACTGATAGTAAGTAAGGAGGTTGCTGTACATGAATTATGATCTTAATATGCTTTGCTCACACCTTTCCAGACTCCACCGGTCCCCATCACTACCATCCCCCGCTCTGTGACCTGCAGCGCCACCAGGGGGTGGCCAGGTGGCCACGCCCCTATAAATTTTGTTGGCCACCCCACTGGCCACCCCACTCGCCAGTCACATAGATTCTATCGCCAGTTATGCTGCTTATCCCAAATCATTTGGGCTAAAATGCACAGCCTACCAGGCCCAGGAAGCTGCTCTTGGACCTTCCATCACCACAATGTTTCCTGCCCGCCCCCTTTTGGCACCTGTCTCAAGGCTCGACAGCAACGTGTTCAGCGAACACGTGACCTGGCCACCGATCTCAAAACGAAGTTAGAGAGAAGACGGAGAAGACTACTAGTGGGTAAGTAAGTCACACATTTTAGCAAAAAAAGAAGAGGGGCAGTATGCGCCGTGATGTGCTTTTAAGTGCCAAATGGTGCTAAAAATTGTTGGCAGAAGCTTTTTGACTATTTTTGACATTTGAGCTGAGTTATGTAGTTGAATGCTAGCTGCTGCTATTATGTCAATTAGCAGACAAATGAAAGTCCACAGAAATCTCTTCTTATTTTAAGAAGAAATGAGTATTTTGAGGCTCAGTCTTTAATTACAGGTCGCGGCTGAGCGCGACCTCCGGTGAGAAAACACATGCGCGCAAAGGCGCGCGCGCGCGCGCGCGCGCGCGCGCGCGCGCGCGCGCGCGCGTCGGATGACTAGTGAGTAAAGAAGAGCGCGATGGGAGTACGCAGAGAAGAGATGAAACGTTTATCGCTTGCCTTCATCCCTTGAAGCGGTCCCATGTTGCGCCTCTCAGCATCTGTCACCTCTGAGGAGACTATCTGTCGGTCCATAGTGCATGTGTAGGAAGTCGATGCTTCGCTTCTTCAAAAAATCCATGCATGTCTGCCTCACACCTCCCACAGCTCACAGAATCCAGCACTGACCTCCGGCATGATGGAACAGGACAGTTTCATACCCACACCAAAATTATATAACCAGAATTTGATTGATATCTAAGATAGGTTAAATATAATAGTTTGATCTGATCCAACCACTTCTTTATAGGTAAAAACAAATGACTGATTCAATGTTGGTGATGAACCATGAGATACCTAATGATTATTCTGTTGGTCACACAAATCAAGAAAACACAAAACACTGTCAGTGGTGTTCAGTTTAGACTAAACTGACATGCAATGAACAAATAGACACTGCAACCAGCCTGCATGGCATGATGCACAGAATCACAGAACCAGCCTGAACTGAACCATTTATCCATCAATTGATGATTGACGAGACGATGATTATTAATATATAAACCATGAATTTTGGAAGAGTAACTTAATAATAATTTTATTTATTTTAGAATCCTGAAGGATCAAAGAAATGTAGATTACCACTGATCATCATCATCACATTTTGGCACTTTGCAACAAGATGATGAAATAATAATACAGCACTAGGTGTCGATTTGTACAAAGAGTGAAACGGCGAAACAGTCCACGGTTTAAGAGTGCGTCTTAACAGCAGCCCTTTGTCCTTGCAGACACCACAGCCCAGCGATATCTGGTCGCCATCAAATTAGGAGGAACGCACCGGGGATCGATACACCGTCACCCAGTCCCTCCATCAGATGGGTACCTTTGAATGGTTTGTCTGCATCCCTTCCCGCCTTTATCGTCATCACCCTTTGAGGCCTTTACACTTAGCTCCCTCTCGAGACCAAGAATATCCCCGCGCAAGCGCGCGCGCGCGCGCAGCGCGCGCGCGCGCAGCAGGCGCGCGCGCGCGCGCAGCAGGCGGCGCAGGCAGGCAGTGCGCGCGCGCGCGGCGGCGCGGCAGCAGCAGCGCAGGCGGGTGCGCAGCAGCAGCGCAGCGGTGCGTGTGGCAGGCGCGCAGCAGGCGCGCGCGCGCAGCCGCGCCGCCAGGCTCACCAGCAGGCTAACTACCCTTTCGGCCCTCTTCCCCAAGAGGACCTGTCCCTCACCAGTGTGGAGGATGGTTTGTATAACTTAACATCTAGATGCAGATTTTAATCTTGTCCCTCACAGTCCAATCCAACTCACCAATCAAATCCGGCTAGTCCGGACACCATTTTAAAGAATCATGTAAAATTAAAGCATCTGTTATTAACATCCCCATATTATGGTTTTATATATGGGAACTTCCATAGATTTCAGGCAGGTTCAATAGTCCATCGATGCTGAATTTCTGTGCCGAAGATCTCGTGCAGAACCTGGACATGGTGTAAGGCAAACTTTCAGATTAGGGAAGCTAAAGAAGCAGTCATGATTGCTGCCTCCAGCTCTGACTTTATCCCTGCTATCTGGGCCGACCTCAGTTCAGCTAGAAGGATACAAGAAATATTGGGAAAAAAAGAGACTAATTATAGATCTTTCCACCCCAGCATCACTGTCCTAAGACGGAAGTAGCCTTATCCTAGCCCAGAATAATCCATGCAATATTCACCAGATTACTGGTCTTTGAGTCCTTTTGAAGGTGCTTATTACTTCGCCAGAGCGGTCGGGTAAATATGGTACACTTGAGTATACCATTAGTACATTGATATTATAGACTTGTTTGCTAAAGCATACTTCAGGTATTTTTTGTGTTGGTTTGCTTTAGAAAGCGAGTTTTTCAACAAACTGTTCTGAGAATGACCTATAACCTCAAATCATGATGGCGAGTGAGCCAATCAGGATTGGCAAAACTTAAAGTGCTTGGGCGAGATCACTGACAATAAGACTAGGTGTCATTAATTTAATTAGTTAACTAACTAAATCACAATGGTCTTCCCATTATCACTATAAGGTCTGTGGAACACCCATTAGCCCTGGTGATTCCAAATCTACACTTAGTCACCATTAACTTTGCTATTGCTTATTAGCTATTATAAAGCACTTATTAACTCCTTGCCCCAAGTGCATCATATTCTGCAGCTACTAGGCCATTAACTAAGAGTTTTCAATAACCTCCTAATCACTGCTTGATTGATAGTGTAAGCAAGGAGGTTGCTGTGGCCATGAACTATGATTCACAGCCCACACCTTTCCAGACTCCACTGGTCCCCATGACTACTATCCCCTGTCCCAGACTCCAGGTAGCGCCACCCAGGGCCAGGTGCCGCCCCGAAGGCAATTGTTATTAATTCCCACTGGCCACCCCACTGCCAGCCAAGATCCATGTCGTTGCAGCCTCATCCCAATCATTTGGGCCACAGCCCACCAGGCCCAGGAAGCTGTTTTGATCTTCCATCACCAACAGCCCTGGCCTGCCCTTTTGCGCCCGGCCCCTGGCCTTCCGACAGCAACGGGTTCAGCTGCTGAACACGGACCACACACCATCTCAAAACGGAGAAGACTACTAGTGGGTAAGAAGTCACACATTTCTTTAGCAAAAGAAGAGGGCATGCGTCGACATGTGCTTTTGCTGCTAAATGGGAAAAGGTACCTGTTACAGGAAGCTTTTTGACTTATTTTGACATTTGGAGCTGAGTTATAGAAGCACTAGCTGCTGCTATTATGTCAATTAGCAGACAATGAAGAGAAAGTCCACAGAAATTCTTCTTATTTTAAGAAGAAAATGAGTACAGAAGAGAGAGAGACGACAGGGGAGCAGCAGGAGGCTTGGTGAGGAGGGAGAAAGAGGAGGATGAGGAGAACAGATGAGCAGCATGTCAAGGTTACACAGGCTCAGCCAGCATCAGTCAGAGAGCAAAGTGACGCAGGAGGAGCATCAGAAAGCAGGACCAGGGACAGTCAGCAACAACAATGGTCACAGAAGCCAGGCAGGAATCTGCAAAAGCAGGTGTTCAACCTGTTCCTGACCAACAGGGTGAAGTTATGATCAGTCTTAATAATGAAATTGATGGCTAGGTCAGATAGTAATGTCATCTGGAGAAATGTATGTTATAGTATATGTTTCATTAAATTACACATCATGACTAATCACTTAAAGCTTTTTGATTCATGCTTTATTGGTAGTTGAGCTTGATTAGTCTGAATAGAAATGCCTATAGGCTATTATTATATATTATATTATACCCAAGTATATCGCAGGCGTTTCCTTACATTTGATAGTTTTCTAGTAACCTTGTATACCATAATGAAATGATGGTTTTTAGTCTTTTGCGTGCCACCCCAAGATTTTAAGTGGCCCCATCCACAATTCAGATAAAAAATTCTTGAGGCGCTCTGTCAGACGCCGCTCAGTTAGCCGCGCTGCCTCACGGTCTTTAGCAGTATGGGAGGAGAAGATCTAATCGAGCCTCGATGAGTGAGCCGGACTGGCCGGAGGAGAAAGTGATGGAAACTAAGCAAGCACAAACGAACTGTTTTTAATTAATAACATGTTAGCCAATCGCAGGTTATGTTTTGCAGCCACCAGTCGCTTTTTTTCATGATTCTGTATGACATACATAGCACTGTGTGGTTCGCTAACGCTAACGTTACCTAGCTTGTCACTGTAGAGTGTTGAACAATATTGTTAGCAACTTGATTTTGATGCCATTACAGCATTTTTTAGCAGTAGACTGCCCTCTTGACACACACATTTGCTTGATTTTCCTGCCACACATGTATTGGGTTGACTCAGGCAGAAGGCTGAAATCTATGCTCATTCAGGGTTGTGGAAAGGAGTGCCAGCATCAGGAGGGTGTTTAAACTGCTACAGCCTCTGCATCTAATGTTCAGTTACTGTAATATTTGAAGTGAATGTAAATGTCTTGCTAAGGAACAATTAATTACTTTTCCCAGTCTTTAATATTAGGCCTTGTTGAGAATTTCCATGAATCTTGATTTAAGACAGCTATTCATCATTGTCACAATCTTTTAACAGACAAAAATTGTGATTAGCTACCCTATAACAACAAAAGTTAATCGTAGAGTGGCTCTTCATCAAAAATTCAGAAAATAATGTATTTGATGGTCAAATGTTACATCAGGTAGATTCACTTTCGTCTTTGATGTCCTGCAGACAGTGGCCGACTCACCGAACGAGGACACTTATGTCACCTGAGGGGCGTTATTTTAATTGCTGCTTGTCCAGGCACAGAACAAGTACAATGCGCAACAGAGGTAATAATGCGTTGGGCTTCATTATTTGGCTATCGATTTCAATTGTGATACTAAAAATCACATTACATTATTCTTGTATAGTACACCACAGCCCCTTTTACCTAATAGAAAAGGTCAAATAGTATCAGTCAGTCAAACAGTATGGAGAGAATCCATAGATAGTTCCACAGTAAAAGTGCTCAAATAAACCCCTAGACTCAGATGCTGCAAGAGGCTTTTTGCCTGCAGTAACAATGATGGAAGAAGATAATGTTGCAACTTACATCAGCAAAGATACACAATTTACATGTTCACCAGTTCTTCGTTTTTAACCTATTTCATATGACATGACCACTGTGGTGGTACAGAGATTGCCCCCTTCCCATGTCTCTTCTCTACTGCTCATTTATCTATATATAAGAGCATAAGTTTAAGCCTTAGATTCTGACAGCAGTGTGCAGATACACACATCCCTGAAAGCTCAACTTCTGATGCTGGTGATGACCTGTAGATGTACCAGCTTTGAGGAGAACTGACAGAATACTTGCAAATATGCATTCTGAACACAACAGTTAATATTCACGAAATGAATCCAACTGTAAATAAAACAGTCAGTGAATTAACCACCACGCTCTCTATTAACTTGTAGTTTTGTAAACCACACTAACTCTGACCCTGTCTAACACACAGGGTTCATTGTCAGGTTAGAAGGTTAAGGTCTAAGAGGGTTCTAGAGACAGTTTAAGATTTCACACTTGTTCATGACTCTTCTTCTTTAACTATAAGTTTTATCAGCTTACTGTGGAAAATATTTTGAACTGTTCTCCAAAGTATCTGAGGGATCCGGAGGCTCCGTGCCAAGCTGCACTGAAAGCACTGGTGATGACTATACTCCATCAGAGTGGTACATGAAAGCAGCCCACAAAACCTGACTGTCCTGTAAACTAAAGTCCATTTGTGAAGCAGAAGACGCCACAGAGGGACCTATCGGAAGGACGTGGCCTAGAGTTTCTTCAGAGGAGGACAAGAGGATAGAGGCAAAAGTCTGATGACACAAACCTTCTCTTTGTTACTCTTTTCTACACAGAACAATTAGAAGACAACAGGCACTATTAAAACCTCCTGACTGGCAGGCAGCTTTCACCATAGCAGAGCACCCCAGGTTGATATGGAAGCCCGCTTCTTCCATAAGAAAAAAAAACTGCCTGTGTTATAAAATCATGAGGTAAAAGTCGAATTATGAGATAAAAGTCATAATTGTGAGATAAGTTTGAATTATGAATTGTCAAATTACGAGATAATAAATTGAAATTATGAGATGGTGTCAAAATTGTGAGATTAAAAAAGAAATCATAATTATGAGATAATGTCAAATAATGAGATAATAAATTGAATTATGAGATAATGTCGAAATTGTGAGATTAAAAAAAATCTATAATTATGAGATGATGTTGAAATTATGAGATAATGTCGAAATTACGAGATAATAAAATTGAAATTATGAGATAATGCTCAAAATTGTAGATCAAAAAATCTGTAATTATGAGATGGAATTGAAATTATGAGATAATGCTCTAAATTATGAGATAACAAATTAAAATTATGGAGATGATGTCGAAATTGTGGAGATTAAAAAATGTATAATTAAGTGAGATGAAGCTGAAATTATGAGATAATAAGATGGAATTATGAGAGAAGTCATAATTATGACATAAGTCAAAATTATGAGATAAATCTCAGTTATGAGGATGATAAACTCAATTTGCGAGATGATGAATTGAAATTATGAGATGATGAATTGAAATTACGTGGTGATAAATTGAAATTGGCGAGGGATAAAAAGCCAATTATGAGGATAATGTCGAATTATAAGACATCACCTCAACACTCAAAGTAGCAGTTCTTGCATGAGTTCCTCTATTCAACTTGACAATGAAACACGACTATTTTAAATAGGCTTTACGACAGATGAAATACTTAATTTGCTTGCTGATTCACACTGGATTATATGGAGCAAACACTTTTGAAAAGAGAAGCAGCTCTGTGTAGAGAGAATAAAATGATGGGTTGAAGTGGCACCTCATTGAACAGCAACTGGAAACATCTGGTCAGTGTCATGGTTACCTTATTTAGGATAACATATTATTACTGGCGAGGACAGCTAGGTGTGCCACTGAGTGCATGCAGACTTTTCCAAATTATTATCTCAATTTCAACGATCATCCCATGATTATGACTTAGTAATCTCTTTTGACCTAATGTGAGCAGTTTTTTTCATACTGTGGAAATGATTTCAGGCTGAAAACTTCAAATGGTAAGTATTACTGTAACAGCCGAGAAAGATACTGTCTCTGTGTGGCCAAGACAAATAAGTACAGAATTTTCTAATCACCTAGTTTAAGAAAAAACATTGTAATATTGTTAGGATGCACCGACACTGATATTAGCATCGGCATCGTCCGACACTTGTTCCTGTAACTGTATCATTAAAGTGTTCTGATACCACAGCACCGTACCACTTTTATGGCAGCGTGATGCTCACTTACGGTCAGGTGCCAACTGAGAGCAAGGAGGAGCAATGTCGGCAGGTGGAGGTATTTCAAATGGATGATGGTGACTAAAGTAAAGCGGACTGCAAACTATGACATGCTTCACATGGGGGGTCCCAAAAGTTCTGTTCATGTTGTGCCACGTGATAATGCTAAACACATGATCAAAGCCATTGAGTGACGCTTGACCTCGAGCTCGTCGGTGTCGCGCATTGGCCAATCTCCAGCTGGTTGTTAATTGAGGGGCTTTAGCACAGAGGAGTGTGGTTGATGCTGTGGCAGTCGGACAGAAAATAGTTGGACATTTTAAATATCTGCCTAGCTCATTCCTGCCTTGAAGATATTCTGTTTATAAAAAGATGCAGTTGAATGCTAAAATATCATTACGAGTACTTAACAGTACTTCATTTGAGTAAAATGTGGCAGTGCCATATATAATGGAATGTTCAAACGTCAGTCACAGCAATTCTATAGCCAGAGAATGAAACAATATCTGATGAAAATAAACACTGTTTTCGCGAATGTATTAAAGTAATGGTATTACTGCGCCTCAGATCGGTATTTCTGTATTGGCAAGTACTCAATGTAAGTAATTTCACTCGGATTGAAAAAAATGTGGTATCAGTGCATCCCCATAATGCAGTGCTTTCTTTTATTTGCACCATCAATTAAGAGGCTGATAGTGCTATGTCACTAACTGACATTATCTTGTATTAATATAATTACACCCTATTTTGAACAAGATCCTCAAGATTCAAGAAAATGCTACCTTTTGAGTCTTACAGTGATCATCTTAAAACAGGTAGTTCACAATAATAAAAGATACTTAGATGTCTTAAGTGTCTTTTTATGCAAAAAGTGGAATTATATGATAATATATGGTAATACAGTGCAGAATTTTTCAAACAGTTCATTTTAGCAACGCAGACAAACTTAGAAACTAAGCGACAAATGTTTTCCTCTCAGTACCACCAGTAAAACAAACTGTACGCAGCACTGTTGCGATTAGGTAATGTACAGGTTCATCTAGATGTCGCATGTTGCATCAATTATTCTCATAATTACTTATTATACAGGGATCCTCAAGATTCAAGAAAGACAGCAACCTGTTGAGACTGGAAAGATGACCCAGAAACAGGACTTTAGACTACATGCACTGAATATGTGCACATTAGTTTAACTTTTGTGATAATGAAGCTGTGTTGAAAATATGTCAATAGTTTATCAGAATCACAATATGTATTTTGGGTGACTATCATTCTGTGTGACAATAAATACACCACCAGTCTTTGTACTTTTAACTAATAAATATACAAATAATGGTTACAAAGAAGTTCAGTATGATAGAATTCATATTAATGGTTACGACACATAATTTCAGGTATTACCTTCAGGAATGGGGTTATGAGACTCACTGCTTGATCAGAGGTTACCAAGAAATTTTTCATTGGTGGCCAGATGGGCCACTTAAAATCTTGGGTGGTACATCAAACTAAAAGCCATCATTTCCATTGTAGTATACAGGTTACTAGAAAACTATCAGAAATACTTAAGGAAACGCCACTGATATAATTTCTGGGTATAATATAATATATAATAATAGCCCAGGCATTTTATTCAGACTAATCAAACTCAACTACCAATAAACATGCGAATGTGTTTTTATGATTGTCATGATGTGTAATTTAATGGAAATACTATAAACATATCTAGATGACACTACTATCTGACCTGGCCATCAATTTCGCCATTAGGGGCCATTGAAGTCATAATCTCACCTGTTGGTCCACAGGAACAGGTTGAACACCTGGCTTTTGCAGATTCCTGCCTGGCTTTGCAGACCATTGTTGTTGCTGACTGTCCTGACCTGTTGCTTTCTGATGCTCCTCCTCACACTTTGCTCTCTGACTGATGCTGGCTGAGCCTGTAATCCTTGACATGCTGCTCTGTCTGTTCCTCTCCATCCTCCTCCTTTCTCCTCCCTCACTGCTTCTGCTGCTCCCCTGTCACCCCTTCTCTCTTACTGTACCTATTTTCTTAAACAAGAAGAGATTTCAGGATCTCTTCATTGTCTGCTAATTCGACATAACAGCAGCGCTAACGTTAGCTACATAACCCAGCTCCAAACGTCAGTAAAAATAAGCTTCGCAAGCTTCTGTAACAGGTACAGCACCATTTGGCACTTAAAGCACAGCGTCACGACGATACCGTCTCTTCTTTTTACAAGAAATGTGTGACTTATTTACCCACTAGTAGTCTTCTCCGGGCTCTCTCTCCTAACCTGCTTTTGAGATCGGCAGGACGGTCACGGTTCAAGGCTGAACCGTTGTTGTCAAGCGCTTAGACAGGTGCTGGCGGGGCGGCCGGGGCTGTTGTGAGATGGAAGGTCAAGAGCATTTCTGCCCGAGATGCACGGCCCAAATGATTTTGATGAAACGATAACTGACGCATAGAATCTGCGTGACTGGCGAGTGGGTGGCCAGTGGGTGGCTAGCAACGGGGCCGTGGGTTACCTGGCCAATTTCATGGCGCTTGCAGTGCTGATAATGTCACATGCTTGCATAGCTCTCTTCATCAATTTACAATTACTCGAATTTGTTTTGAACATCTTTGTTACTCATTGTTACTATATGATTAATAAATATGATGGACATAGTAATAATGGAAATAGACCACCAGCAGTCATTTTCTTGTATGGTAATAATAATAATTATTAATCATTATCATTATCATTCATTATTTTAACAGGATCTTCAAGATGTAAGAAGGCAGTGACCCACTGACCATATAACAGGTATTTCAAACACTACTTCCATTGCTATTACTAATAGTTTTACTTAGTTAATTTAATCTTTATGAAAAAGATTGCATTATTGCCATACAGTGCTATGGTTCTGGTTTTATTGGTGTTAGAATGGCCTTGATCGTTGGCTACATTAACCAATGAGAGGTGTTATCTTTCACTGAGACTCCAAAAGCCTGATCTTACCTGAAGCTGTTAAAAACATCTGTCGCTCCTTTTCTCACTCACTATAGATGGTAATAAGTCAACAAAATGCGTTGTTTCCATGTTTATAAATGCTGTCACTTAAAGAGTTCATAAACAGACTGCTCACCTCTTGAGGTTGACAGGTTTTTGCTGAGCTGTTTAATTTCGTATTGTCAGCCCTGTAAATCCTCAGGGTCTCACTATGTAATAATATGATGTAATGTGATCAGTAAAATCACCAAATAGGTGAATTTCAAATAATCCTAAATACATTAAAAATATGTAAGTGCTATCCTGAGACTGAAAAAGTGAGACCTCATGTTACTTTGCATAAGGGGTCACCCACTCCTTCTGTCAAAGGTCCACTTAGCCTATTATTGTTTAATATTTGAATTTTAGCACAGAATTGATGTTATTTTTATTAGTATTTGCCTATATCAGTGTGAGCAGACTCAAAACACAGTGAATCCATGATAGCTAGATATTAGCCTGACCCCAGTCCCATTCTGAATGTCAGTGCAGATCTGAAACTAAGTATATATGGCAACAGGCAGCAGAAAAAGCTGCTTACTGACCAACAGCAGGTGATCATCAGGTCTTAAAAATCTCAGAGAGAGATGCCACCTCTCTTCTCACAGTGGAGTAAAACCTTGTTACTCAAGTACTTTGTAAATGTAGTCATTGGTTTTGCTTGTGTTCTTTATTCTGTTATCAGCCAGTCAGTGCAGACAGCCCAACATTTCATGCATTAACTTGTATTCCTGGAGCTTTCCAGTTTATTCTACAGTGTAAATTATATATCAGGTTGGGTACCACGCCAGTCTATACAAGTAATGCTGTTTAAAAAAGAGGTTATAGGTGCTGTGGTATGTTTTTATGGCATTGCTGACCAACATTACATGTGAATAAGCAAGTCTCATTACTGCACAGTTAATTATAGGTAATTGAATTGCTGGTCTCCACCCCTGATTTTCTTTTTTCCCCTTGTCTTTTAGAGACCTCAAAGAGGAGGAGCTGGACAGGTGGGGAAGTTCATGCTATAGAAAAGACCCTGAAAGCTGTCACTGAACCTGGTAAAGTACCTGGCAAATCTGAGTGTGCTGCCTGCATTAAGGCCTCACCTGAAGCACTGAAAAAACAGAAACTTAAAGTGCAAGAAGAATTTACTAAACAACACTGCACCTGTTCTTTCCATTTGCACTTGATGTACTTATTGTGCATGTGTTGAGGATACATGTGTTGATATTATAAGCTCAGTACACTATACAGCCACCTGTATAAGTGCATACCTGTCATGTATGAGCGAGTGGGAGCTCTTATTGTGAAGTGACTGCTATGGTTACTCATGAATAGCATGGTGGATGTTCATAAAGTAATGCTTGTATTGTCAAGTAACATATACTAAGATATAACTTGGGACGCACTCGAGACGCTGTTCTTTGAAGTTCTGTCAGTTTTGTTTAGAGGAAAACTTTTCTCCTGCTTCTGTCAACCTCTGGGAGGCTCCTCTGTGTAATGTTTGGTCCAGTGTTACCTTGTTGGTTGTGTCACCCCGAGAAAACCAGTTTGTGAGTTGGTGCACTAATGCACTGTACTACAGAGGGAACACATGAATGGGCCAACTGTGAATCCAGTGTTTACAAAGGTTTATATATTAAATAAATGCAACATTTTGAAATACATAAGTTTAACCTGACTCTACTTCTTATACAGTTGATCTGGGTTTTCCCCAACAACTACATTTTGGAAACACAGTCTGATGTAACCTGGGAGAGAACATTGTACCTGGTAGTTTACTGTAATTTATTAATTACATTTTTTGTCTCCTCCTCTTTAAAGCAGTTCATATTTTTGTGTTTTCTGGGATATCAATTGGCTAACCAGTGTCTAATTTTTAATGATTTCATTTACAACATGCATACAGTCATGAACTAAAAGAGTAGCAGTAAGAAGAATATAAAACAAAAGAAGCAGCAAAAGAAAAAGCTAAAATTCAATTTAGACTAAAATTGGAGGGGGGGGTCGCCTTGGTCCCCACAGGGACTAAATTCAGGTTGAAAATTTAGGTTTGAGTATTTGATGTTTCATCTGATTTTCGTCTGAGCAAAAATTTATTAGGAATTTAGAAGTTAAAATTATGTCTCTAGACCACTCAGAAAGGGTGGATCCCACAGAGACCCTTCCAGTCAATCGGTCCCACGGGGTAGTAAAAACGGGTGTGTGTGTGTGTGTGCTTTCACAGAGAAGGGAATGGTTCTATTATATGATAGTGAGCCTTCCGTTCATCTGCTATGACGCATTCATTCTAGAACTAACTGCTTCTACACAGAATGCTCACTTAAGAAGAATCTGGACTGAGTAACACTTGTCTTCAGTGGAAATTTACATCCATCTATTTTCTAACCATGTGTTTCTTCATTCTCTACAGTGTCTTTTTTCAGTTGACTTGGAGAGCTGACACAGAAGAAGAAGAAGCTAGGTAAGATTTTCTAATTTTACCAAAGCAAAACTTATGACAAACATGTTGTTTAGCTTTACACGTATCTAGACCAACTAACTTTCATTTATTTATGTTTTATCTTCAAATCAACAAAATCCTTTCTCTTTCTAGAAATTGTATTAATTTTCAACATGATTAGTTAATGTTTCACAGATTAAAATATTATTTCACATCAAGCTGGTCAGTCTATGTAAGTACCTGCTTACAACTTAAAACACACTGAAAAATAACGAAGAAATATTTGGATTAACATACAATAAATATGTGATTGATTTTTTTACGACAGCAATGAGGTTTTTGTTTATAATTAAGACATTTACTTTCTTTTAGTATTCTGGGAAGGTGGACAGGAGATCAGATGTGTGACAGTACAAGACGTCCATCACGAGCTCATCCCAGAGATGAAGAAACTAAGGAGGTTGTGGAGCCTCAGAGAGAAGGTTAAGTCAGATAGTGACAGCAGGGACAGTGTTTGACTGGCTCCAACAGGAAGTAGGAAATTATTTTTTGCTACCCCTTCTTTTTTCCTTCATATCCATCCTTCTCCCATCCACCCTTCCTCTCCTTTACCCTCCTCCTGTGACCTAACCTCACTTCATCTCCCTTAAACTTTCCTGTCCTTCCTTTACCCATCCATTCTTTCCAACTTTTATTGCCCTGACCTTTCTATTTATTCTTTACCTCTCCAAATTTCTTCTCATTCCATCTTCCTTCTGCTATCTCTCCATCTTTCTGTCCTTCATCTTCTTCCTTTACTGCACCATTTTTCTTCTTTCCTGTACCACCACCAATTACCTTTCTTTTCTTCTTCTTTTTACCTAACCATACTTCCTCTCCTTACCTTGTACCCATTTCAGCTTCCTCCCCTCTACCATCCACTGGTCATTTTTTCTTTTTTGCTTCCTTCCTTTACCTAACCATACTTCCGCTTCCTTCATCATCCTACTTCTTCACCTACTCTAGCCTTCTTCACATTCTCACCCATCATTTTCTCTTCCTCGTATTGATCTTCCTCCCTCTTCAATCCACCTTTCAGTTCTTCTCTCTTTTATTTCTCCATATTTTCTATCCTACATCTTCCTTTCTTCACCTCTCACATTTCCTATTTTTCACCATTTCCTCTCCATCCACTCTCCTCCTCCATTTCCTTAATGTTTCTTCCTTTACCTCTCCACACTTCCCCTCCTGTCCTCCCCCATCCTTCTTCATCTTCCTTCCTCAGCTTCATGTTTCTTTCTACACCCACTCAATCGTTCTTGGATGGGAGATTTAGGTCTCTCCATCCTCCCTATGCTTCACCTCTTATCCTTTACTTCCACAGCGTTCCTGTCCTTAACTTTCTTTTGGTTTTTGTTCCCACCTCTCCATTTCGCTCTTGCTCTGATCAATGTTTACTCCTTCATCTTCCTTTCTGTCTCTCAGCCAACTATCCTTAACTAACTATCCTAACCTGTTTTTATCACTTCCAGCACTGTGGGAGACAGCAGCCTTTCCAGTCACTCCGTAGCACTGTGTTGTTTTACTTACTTTTGCTTGGTTTTTTTTTCACTATTCCCGCTCATTTTAGCGCAGACATAGTGTTTTTTTCATTATATCCTGTGGATATGTAAGTTTTATTACCACAACCAAGACCCAGCTCTCTTGTCTAGTCAAGAGAAGAACTGCTGGCTCTGAAGATAATAGCGTGTGCCGGTATGCGGCACAGCATACTGGTGCCAAGGCAAGGGCTAGGCTTACGGACCAGTTAAGACGCTTTAAACCATCAATTCCTTCTAAAGCGATGGGAAATATTAACGCCCTGACAAATAAGATGGACAGGCTGTCTGCACTCACAAACCAGCGCATCTTTCGAGAGAACAGCCTCTTTATCTTCACGGAGACATGGCTAATCTGCGGCAAGAGCAAAGGTGGAGGACTAATCATCTATATTAACAACCAATGGTGTAACCCACAACATGTTTCAGTGAAGGTGGTCTTATGTTAGCCATTAGCCTTCGGCCATACTATCTACTGAGGGAATTCAGTCACATGATCGCCATCTGTGTCTACATCCCACCGAGAGCCGACGCAGCCACTGCCTGTGAGAAGATACACTCAACCACAGCACGGCTGCAGACACAACACCCAGAGGCTTTTATTGCCATCTCAGGTGACTTTAACCACATCACCCACAGTTTGTGTCTGACAAAGAAGAACAGGACATTGGATCTACTGTGACCACAATCTGGTCCACCTGCAGCCGCAGTGCTCGAACTTCTGCATGGATGTGGTCGCCACTGCTGAAACGGTACGCTGCTTCCTCAATAATAAACCCTGGGTAACGTGAAGTGAAAGCAGAGCTCAACAAGAAGAAGGCAGCATTCAGAAGAAAGGACAAGGAGGTCATAGAAGCAGCACAGCATGAGGTGAAGGTGTGCCTGAGGGAGACGAAGGAGAGCTACAGGAAGAAGGTGGAACAGAAGCCCTCCTTCCTCCCCACACCCCACCCCCTGTATCACTGCCAACCAGGTCAGGAGTGAACTGAGAAAGCCTCCTTCCAGGAAAGCAGCTGGCCCAGACAAGCTGTGTCTCTGGCTGTTAAAGACCTGCGCCACCGAACTGGGAGAGCCTCTACAGCACGTCTTCAACCTTAGCCTACAGCTAGGGAGAGTGCCCACTCTGTGGAAGACATCCTGCATTGTTCAAGTTCTGAAAAAGAACCAGCCCAGCGAGATGAACGACTACAGACCAGTGGCACTCACATCACATCTGATGAAGACTCTGGAGCGGCTCTTTCTCAGTCTCCTCAGACCACAGGTGCTGCACACCCAGGATCCTCTACAGTTTGCATACCGGACAGTGGATGATGCTATTCTACACCTCCTGCATCAAGCCCACACGCACCTGGACAAGGGGAGTGGCACAGTCAGGATGGTCAGGATGCAAGTGGACCCACACCAGGTGTCATGGATCACCAGCTACCTCACTGGCAGGCCACAGTACGTCAGGCTGAGAGATGCCGTATCTGACACAGTGGTAAGCAGCACAGGAGCACCACAGGGGACTGTGCTGCCCCCCACTCTGTACACTTGTACTGGAGCCCAGAGCAGGTGCTGCGCCCACAGGAAGCAGAGATGGAGGGTGTGACAGAAATAATTATTGACTAATTGGAAAAATATATTATATATATATATATAATATATTCTCTTTTCTTCTTCTCTCTCTCTTCCTTCTTTTGCCACTCCACCCTTCCTGTCCTTTATCTTCCTCCTTGTTCCCTTCTCTTTCCCTTCATTTATATTCCCTCTTTTCCGTTCGAAACGGACTCTACCATTGCTGTCCTTTTTCCTCCTCCCTGTACCTCTCCTCCCAGTCTCTATCCTCTCTGTCTCTTTCGTCTTCCTTCCTTTAACCATCCACCTCTCCTATACTTCACCATTCCTTCTCCTTCCTCTACCTGTCCTGTTTTTCAGCTTCATTCCTTTACATCCCTGCGCTTCCTATCCTTCCTTTTCCTTGTAGCTGTACGCACACAAACACACACACATATATACCCTTCATGGGCAGCACGGTGGCTCTGTGATTAGTACTGTGGCCCCACAGTAAGAAGATGCTGACATCTTGATGTCTCAGTTCTTCTCTCTGAGTGGAGTTTACATGTTCTCCTCATGCTTGCGTGGGTTTTCTCCATGCACTCCGGTTTCCTCCCACACTCCAAAAATATGAGGCTTAGGTGGCATGAAACAGATACAATGAAGAAGTATCACCCAGTTACATAAATACACGTTTTGAGTGTTTTAAACTTAGATTGTAGACATTTGGAAAATAACTTAATGTTGTCACCACAAAAACTGAAAATTAGGGTGAAAAGAAGGTGTAAAGAAAAGTTTTTTTTTAAATTTTGTTTTCCAAGGACATAGTTAGCATTTTAAATCAGTACTGGAAAAAAAGCAAACACAATATTTTTTCATCATATGTTAAACATTCCGCATGTTCTAAAAGTGGTCAGCAGCTTGTTTTACTCTGTTGTAACAATCCAATATTATTGTCAGCTTTTCTTTGAAGTATAAGTGAATAAAATCAGCTCCATCTCAACCAGATCACCATCTGACAATCTAGTAATGTGATATAATGTGTAAGTCACAGGAGCATGTGTCATGATTTTGACTTATGTCCTGGCAGTTAAAAAATGTATTATTATTATTTAGAATAACTGAGATAGTGTGATAGGTGATGATGTATGCAGACAAAAAACAACATGGGCTGAGTGAGTGCACAGTGATGAACTGCAGAAGAAACGTGAAGTATTTAATTCAGCATATTTAATATCCTTACAGCCAGCATAAGCAGTATTTTTGTTAACTTTCTCAAATGACAAGAATGTTATGTACACTTGGGAAACTTTTTTTAAAATCCAACAACAGAAAAAACTATAAAATAACAAAATTATCAATACTGGACCTTTGCCAGTTTTTTGAAAGTAATAGCTTAGAGTTTTGAAAAGGCGAAACAGTGCTGGGCTGTTTCTCTAAAAACAATGCTGGGTTGTTGCTGGGTCCAAGGAGTTGTAAGGGGTTCATTCACAGCTGGACAGCTGGTTGGGTTGTTTTGACCCAAGTTTATTCATTTCCCTGCTCATCCAGTGTCAGAACTTTCTGCATCCATCTCTTACAGGATTTTATGGCAGGAGAGATGAAGATTTTATGGTCAATATGAATTCATGGTAACACTGTATATTGGGCTACATTTATTCACCATTAACTAGTTGCTTATTAGTATGCATATTGGCTCTTTATTTCTCATTATAGAGCACTTATTAATCCCTTACTCTCTTATAAGGTCCATACTGAGCAAAGCATAATAAGATCATAATTCACGTACAACAACTTCCTTATTACTAACAATAAGCAGTAATGGACCAGTAGCTATAGAATATGATCATGCAGAATAAGCAGCTAGTTAATGGTGAGTAAGTGTAGTAAGTGAGTAAGTGTTACTCCCCAAGAATGTGACATTTAAGATTTTTAATCACTTTGAACATACAGTGAGTTTTCATTGATAATAAACAACATATATCAAATCTCATGAATTGTCTCTCATGGTCTTTTTTTATCCTTATCAGAGAATTTTAATCTTATCACAGACCGTGAGTTTACTCTCTTTTTAAACTTATCACAGAGCACTAATACATTGTTCTCTTAACTTGTCACATAAACATCTGTAGCCAGCAGTAGCCAAGTTGAGTCAAACTCATTGCAACATAACTTTTTTCATTACTCCAAATTCTGTTCTCTAGACTCTCAAAAATGTGATACCCTAGAACATGCTTCTTCTTAAGTATGAGGCAACATGATATTTGCTACTTTTATATTACTTGTGAATGAGTGAAAAGACATGAAAAATGTGAAATAGAAGAGTATCGCGTCCAGCTCAACAGTTTTGACTTCAGTTCTGTATACAGCAGTTTACCCATGTACCTGGTGTGGTGGGGAAGATAATGTATACATAGATACATACATGTGCTTATACATATCAGTATCCCTCCTCTACTGTGTAGGTTAGATATATTGTGCAGCCAGAGAGTGATTCTATGTCTGTCATGTAGGTTTTCATTGTCTATAACCTTGTGCCTTATCACTTTTTGTTATCTGATCTAAACCTTTTGTTATTCATTGTACACAGTGTGTGTGTTTGCTGGTGTCTGTTTGCTATAAAAAGTAGATGAGACATTCAAATTTAGTTTCATTTTGTATATGATTCAATTTTATTTTCAGTTTATTTCTCTTGGGAAAAAAGCTATTTGTAATGAAGTGTGGAGTTTTGCTACCTCATATTATAGAGACCTATTTCATTTTAGCTTTAATTCAATTAGAAAACCACATGTAGCAATAAACCTTTTAAACACAGATATTTCACAACACTGGCCAAATCAAAACAGTAGTGCTGCCTCTCTTTTTTCCTCTACCCAACTCTGACCACAGCAGCTCTATTTATGCACTGTGCCACAGTGCTGTATGTGTATATGAGAGTGTGTTATATACACCATGGTATGCGTGCAAGTGTGGTGAAAGGGACAGGAAGGAAATAGTGAAGAAGTAGAAAAACTAACTACGTATATCATTCAGGAACATAACAAAGAATGGAGGTCCATACAGTGACCATTGAACAAGAAATCTATAATGGATAACTCAAAATAAGCAAACTACAATGTATTACAATGCATTATGAGCTAAAAATTCCAAACCATAACACCATTTACCAAAAAACATTTCCCTAAACTAGAAACACTATTCCCCTTTTTTGACAGATGATTCAAATTTGTTGAACTGTTGAACTCTACACACAAATCCCTTCGATATATGAACCTACACCAGGTGCTCATTTAGAAAGCACTACCCGTCAGTATTATTCACTCAAGGCAGCACAGCTTGAACCCAGTTAGCACACAATTATCCAGGTGGAAACACAGAGTCAAAATGGTTCACACACCAATCAGAACCTTCAGGAGATAGTGTTGGTACAATGGATCAAGAAAGATTTTGCGGTGAGGATGAGGAGGAAGAGAAGAAGGGGAAGATAAGACATGCAAAGGGGTTTTTCCCCACTGCCTGGCTAGGGCTAATATAACCTGTGTGGATGAAATTCTTTGGCCTGACCCAGACCAGAGACAATTTTTTTTTCTGCATTTGCCTTCATTTTATTTTGTTTCATTTATATACATTTTATTATACATTTGTTATTGTATTCATCATGTAAAGAGGTTTTTGTGGGCCACCATTAGCAACATTACTTATTGCTGTTTTTTTTTACAGTAGTGTTTCGAATTGATCTCACCAGTGTGAAAAACTATGTTGTAGTGTCTGGGTTTTTGAAGGCTTTTGTGTTATTTCTGAAGGCAAAGTTTGGTTTTTAAGCCAGAGCACAAGGTTTTGAGTGGAAAGTTGGAAGTTTCTGGAATTGAGTGTGCAGTTTTGGATTTATGTTTAGAGTTTTGGGAAATGGAGATCATGGACATCATTTCAAGAAATGTGTTTTAGCAATTAAGAAAAACTGTAATGTGAAAGTTTGGGTTATGAACTGTATTACTGATGGTCCAATAGAAAGAAAGAAATGTCTCCCTAAATCAAGTCAGTGCCTCTTTCACAATAACTAAATAATTAAGAATGGTAAATGGCCACTGCAGCAATTTAATTTGCATCCACCTCTGTCTTAGGTGTTAATAAGATAAGATAATCCTTTATTAGTCCCACAATGGGGAAATTTACATTGTTGCAGCAGCATAAGTGATTGAAAAGATGAAAAAGACATAAATAAGAGTAAAGGCAAGATAAAAACAATATAAAAAATATACACATAAGAACAGTATAAACATGAGAATGTAATAAAAAATATTAACAGAAGAGCAATAATCACAGGACTTAATACATAGAGACAGAAAATGAACTAAATACAGATGTTGCACATTTTGAAATGGAATTGCACATAATGATAACTGATAGCAGCTGTTTTGGATTAATTAAAGTGCAGACAAACCTAGTGAAAATGGTCCATGTGTGTATGTGGTGAACTAGAAGCAGTGCTGGTTGTAGAGTCTGACAGCAGCAGGAAGAAAGGACCTGCGATACCTCTTCTTCACACACTTTGGGTGAAGCAACCTATCGCTGAAGGAGCTGCTCAGTGCTGTCAGACTGTCCTGCATGAGGTAGAACTTGTTCACCATCAGGGATAATAGTTTTGTTATCATCCTCCTCTCACCAACCACCTCCACAGGGTCAAGTGGGCACCCCAGGACAGAGCTGGCTTTCTTGATCAGCTTGTCCAGTCTCTTCCTGTCCACTGTCGAGATGCTGCTGCCCCAGCAGACCACTCCATAGAAGATGGCTGATGCCATAACTGTGTCATAAAAAGTCCTGAGGAGTGCCCCCCTGCACTCCAAAGGACCTGAGTCTCCTCAGCAGGTAGAGCCTGCTCTGAGCCTTCTTGTAAAGTGATAATATCAGGAGCTGCAAGAACGGGAGCATAGTTTTCATACAAGTGTGATCGTAGCTTGACAGTGGGGATACCACACAAAAGGAGTGTTTTTACTCAAAGAGGTTAGACAACGACAACGTCATCAGAAGATGTGTACACTGTGGTCATAAAGGGATGGACGTGGTCAACAGCAATACTCAGGCAGGCTGTGGCATTTAAACAATGCTCAGCTGATACTAAGTTGCCCAAAGTCGGCCAAGAAAATATCCCCACACCAATACATGACCATCACCAGCCTGAACTGTTGATGCAAGGTAGGGTGGATGCATGTTGTTTACGCCAAATTCTGACCCTACCATCCAAATGTCACAGCAGAAATTGAGATTTGTTATTGTTAACTCATAAAATTGATTAAATGTAATCCTGTTACTGCAATCTTATTTAATTCCAGTTGTTACCTCCTAATCCTACACTGGCTCCTTACCACCAAAGGTCCCCACTTTGGTGGTGTTTCCTCAACCTTATTTCCACAAAGGGTCATTTGGACCTCCAAGTAACAGATTCGCCACAACACACACACACACACACCACAGCATACACACTCACACTAGAGAACAGAGAACACAGTCTCAGCGTGTTTGAGCAAGCTGTTGTTTGAGATAGATTAAATATTGAACCAGAATTTTATTGAAGCATTTACATTTCTGTGGCTGTCTCAGGCCCTTTAGCAACAGTTGCTAAATCATATTCAATTTACCAGGATAATTCCATAGATTGATTTCTTTTCCCCTCCCAAACCTCTCGTCTCCCTCCAACCCATTCAAAGAGCCACATATTACCTCTGGGAACCCAAAAGGGCCACCAGGGCCTTCTGTACCTCTTTTACTGCAATTTCATGCACTATCAGATGAAAAAGAACTGACATATTTACACATTTGCCTTGTGTAAATGTTGAGCGTAGAACACCAGTGAAAAGGGCCATTATTTTGATGTGTGCAGGCCAGAGGGAGCCGAAGGGGGGGAGGTGTCTCTGGAGGCAAATAAAGCAGCAGTCATCTTCACAGCGTATGCCAGTGGTATCACTGTAACCAAATGGAGGCTTTACTGGATGTTTGTACACCGAGATGAGAGCTAAAGCACAGTGTAGACAAGACAAATCCTCTGTGTGTGGTAGCCAGGACCCAGCTATGCTTGCCTTTCTGCTGGATTTAAACCAGATTACCTGTCACCATTAGCCCTCATTCAAAACAAGAGACAGAGGAAGATTCAGAGACAGAAGCTGACTAACAGAGAAAAAACAGGTGAGAGTGTCAAAGACAGAGATGCAGGGAGGGAGGATGAGCATGAAAATGACAGAGGACAGAAAGAGAAATAGTGGATACTAGAGAGAAACCTGGTAGGGAGAAGAATCAGAGCGAGAGGCAACAACAAAGCAGCTTTACCCCGTTGAGCGAGACAACAGTCTGAGCAATAAAATTGACACATGGCTATCTGTGGCAGTTGTGGTGGCCCCTGATGCACTGGCAGCCATCCAGCACAAACCACAAGTGAAGGAATCGTGGAGGAAACAAAACAAACCAGCAACAGCACAGGAGCTGCACTTGACTTTTTGCCTCACCACTCTGAGGGGAAATAAAAGCAGCCCAGAACACAAAGGAATAGCTTTTAGATGGATGATTTTGATGTAAGTTCCAAATTGTGCCCATGACATGCTCAAAAAAGCCTTTTTATGCTCGCCAGAACAGCAAGCATCTCCATACGCTTATGTATTTAAAAAGCCTGTAGAAATTTTATTATTGAACTGTCATGTCTTGAGATATCTGTGCTAAACTTCATGGACCAGCTCTTGTCTGTAAGGTAGTGCAGCTGAAAACTAAAATTTACTTTAAAGCCCTCTGATTGGCCCTAATGTTCAGTACACACTGTGCTACAAAAGTGTTTGATATAATGAGTGATAAGGTGATGATAGCCCTGACAAAAAAAAGTACCACATGACATCCATCTATGTTTTAAGGCCATTGTTCATAACCCACCCAGTATCCATAGTAATTATGTTGTATTATATATATTGGACAAAGTGCTACCCAAAATTTATGTTCAATACATACATTCAGGCAATGCAAAAGTATGTTTTTCTTAATGCACAGAGGTGGAAAGTACCAGTACCAGTAAGCTTTTTATAATACCACCCACATTTTACACTGTAGTTAATGTATGAATCAGCTACCAGTAAAATACTTAGTAGTTCCTTCTGGTACAGTGGAAGAGAATGGGATTACGTGGCATAAACCAGTAACCACTGGACCTACAGGAAGGGTACAGGACAGGGTAACAAAACTGATGTTTGGGAAAAATGTCATCACCAACTTTGCTCTTACTGCGTAATTAAAGAGGAAAATGGAGAGAACCACACATCACATTACAGTCCATAATCATTATTCCTACAGTGTAATTAAATGAATTAAAATCATATTAGGTTCCTCATTAAACATTAAAGATTAACCATGTTTGATCCACCAACTTTGCTTTATTTTATTATGTTTTTCCCCCTCAGATGACAATAGAAGCCTGCCTCAGCTGTACACTTGAGGTATGTTTGTTTTCTACTCCACCATATGTGCTGGACAAGTGTGGGTGTAATTATGCAGTAAGAAACACCATATCTAGTACTGTACTTCATGGGTACCCAATATTTACAAAAATTCTTAGATGATTGTCTCTTAACGCTTGTCTAGTCTTAAAAAAAACACCTTGTAACACTATATGACAACTGTCTTTTATCAGGAACTCTCTCAAGAACTGTCAGGATAAATTGCCTTCAGATGTAGCATTTGTAGCTCTTTGCTTTGAAAACATATTTAGATGCGTTGGGATTAAGGTACAGACTTCAAAAACTGTAAAGTTTTCATAATAGTTTCATAAATACCCTGTTTTTACCTATTTACCATCACAATATTTCAAAAAAATAAAAAAAAGAACAGCAGTAGACACTCCCACCCCCCATACACTAGAACTGTGGTAGTACAACACATACATGGATGCTTCTGCTAACCCTAACCCTACATTATTCTTTTGTCATTTAGGTTGACACAGCACCAGGTCACATTTGTTTCTTATGAATGATTTTCAAACACAAATTGGTCACAAATAATTACAACTCTGTCAACATAGTTTTGTGTGGTTGTGACCTGGAGCTGGTTTTCTTGGTTTGGGGTTGGCCCCTCAGGTGCAGCGACTGTGTACAGCTTCCAGAAGGCTACCAGGTTTGGTGCCTGTACAGAGAGCAAAGCCAAAACCTGTGCTCACTGATTGTATCTGACAACCCATGTTATAGCTGGGGACACCGCACAGAACTACTGGGGGGTGGATATACTGTTGGTGACCAACAAATTGCCCCAGTATATGACACCAAAACTAAACAAACAAGATGTGTGTTAATTAGTGATCTTGAGAAATGTTGGATAGTGTATTTTTGAGCTCTTGACAAGCCAAGCTAGGCTAATCCAGTCTCAAATCCAGCTGCATACTTGACACACCAACATGATTGTATCATCTCAATCTTGGAAAAAGATAATCAGCTAATTTTCCAATAATTGAACTGCTCCTTTTCTTTTAAACACACATTGATTTGTCATGAAACTGTTTAACCCTGATGATATGAAAATTATCTCTCAAAGTATTTTAGTTTTTATTGAATTCAGAGTACATTGTGTGTCATTGTATTTGACAATGCATTCATTTCACCTTTACATACAGCTTTGGGTTTCCAGATGTTGTTGATTTGTGATGATAATAATGTACAGGTTTTAAATATTACATGAGGCTGAAGCATTATACTGCCTGACCATAAACTAGTCAGTATACCAGCCCCCAAGATTTGTGTGATTTGATTTGACCAAGCAACTATTTACCTCCAAGGTGAGTCTTTGATGATACATAAAAAGCTTCAATTGTAAGTGAAAAAGATATGAGCTGAGTCTGTGGCTTAGCTGGCAATGAACTCATTTTGCCCCACCACCTTCCAAGCGATTCTGAGGTTTGCCTTGAGGCAATATTGGTATTATTGGTAAAATCATTCAAACCCTGCCAATTAAAAGGAGAGAGGGCTCAAGATTCAGCTGTGCACAGAACAAACAGCCGTGGCCTCTGTGTGACAGAGACAGAGGAAGACATCCCTTTTATAAATCTCTAAATGCTCAGTGATGGAATGTTTTGAGGGCTGCCAAATGCAGACTGAGTTAGGATAGTAGGGCAGGGAAGGGGGATTCTGAGATTGAGCTATTACACTTTCAGAGTGCAGTTCAGTTTTGATGAATGGGAATGCAGTAGTGAGTAGAGGTGTAGCTTTGTAGGGATGGGTCAGAAGCTGAACTAGAAGTGGAGTTTGAACATGGTGGATACAAAATGTAACGAATAAGTGTGTGTGTGTGTGTGTGTGCACTATGGTGGTCTATGGTGAATTCCCTGTGGAATGAGAGCCAATCTGCGCTCAAGGCCTTGAGCTATTGATCTCCTCCTGGAAGACCATCATTCACTCCTC